>OY744602.1:11557505-12057505 GCA_963556255.1 Allolobophora icterica
TAAGGTCATGGTCATCTTTAGAGGCTAAATAATAAATATAATATATCACCAAGTTTTATGTATTTTGGATGTTTTCTGTAATTGTGTGTACTTAGCATGTTATCTCAAGAGGACATAAATATTTTATTATTGTTTCATGTATTATAGAAAATTATTCTTTGTAATACTTCTGGCAATAGCCTAGTACCATTGTTTTATATACCTAGTTGATATGATCCAATCCCTCAGGCAAAATGTCACTAAACAATTATGTTTTAAGCCAAAGGTTAGAGTGCAGAGGGAGAATACAATTATTATTTGTATTGGTTATATCAGGAACTGAAGTTGTACCACCTTTAATGTGTTGTGTAATATTTCTGATAGAAAATTAGAGATTCAAAATCTAAAATGCAGGGGTATCAAAGCTTGTAACCTTATTGAGCCTGTAGGTATCCCACTTCACCCTTCATAGTATAGCAAGTTGTTTTGCTTTCTGATTTACAGGGAGAAACAATGCTTGGAGTGAGGATGAGCTGAAGATCATCAGGCGTCATTTTGAAGGAGTCGAGAGACCACCTTCTTTCGGTGCTATCCGCCAACTGCAAGCGGAATTTCCAGTTTTAAGGAATCGCACAGAAGCTCAAATTAAAACTCGTGCCTGGGCTCTTGTACTGAAGAAGTAATTCGGAATATCTGCACATTACATAACTTCTAACTGACAAAGACTGACCTTCAATAGCATGCTGTTGCTTTCTGAGTTTGTTGTTCTATTTTAATTTTGTGTTTAACACTAATTCTAAGCAGCTGCCATTGGGAAATACTAAAAGCATTGAGAGTTTTTCTAGAAGGGTGGTCTTCACACTCTACTTGACTTCTTATGCAGCAAGTTATGTGATCATATGATGAAAGATGTGCTTATGTGGTCATATAAATTGTCTTTGTAACAGTCTAAGTGGTACATTTGACGTGTTTCCTATTTTGTTGATCGAAAATCCAGTGTAGTTGAGAAGTCTAAACTAATGAGTTCTATAATGCCCTTGTCATAATGCATAAAGTATTAATCGATGGATGCTTCAAGTAAAATATTAGTTAAAGAGAAGCCAGGTTGATATTTCAGAGAAACCAGAAGTCAAGATACTGATGGTGAGGAAGCTGGAACAAATGACTTTTGAGCTTGGTTCTGAATGATGTTCGATAGTGCACACTATTTGCTAAAATAGTGTAAGTATATGTGTTTCAGTTATTGAGTGCCATTACCATGCACTCGAGCACTGGTACTTGGCTTCACTGTGTAACATACTTATAATTGGTAATATACTACAAAACTGGGTATTATATCTCAATTGTTAATGTATATTACAATAATTATAATGAAATTGACGTAGCCAATTTCTTATATTGTAATAGGCCTATGCATTAATAAGGCAAGAAACTGACATTAATTGATTATATTTTCTTTAATGATAAATGAATAGGGCACATGTTCAAGGATTTACTTATTTTATAATTAAATTATAAACAAAGAGTAAGAATGGGTTTAAAAAAGTGTGGGCAAGAAATTACAGCTACTTCAGAAGGAAATTTTTTGAATATTGACCTGATTTATGGCTTGGTTTAGGTGCATTAGACACAAGCATCGTGCATTAGAAGTTACTAATTAAAATTAACAGTTACAATTAAGAAATCTAATCAATAAAGTAAAAAATAATAATCGAAAGTATAGTTTAGGTTACTTTTACTGCACAAACAATAACACTGGGTTTAACAGAGCAAATGTTAAAGCAATTTCACTTGCATAAATTTGTTACTTATTACCAGATAAACACAACTAAGTACAAATGGCTACAGCATACATACGTGTAAATCAACACATACATAGATATCAAATCTAAGCAGTAGAATCAAATAATAAAATGTATAGCTTAAGCTACTTTCTCAATTTTTATGACATCACCACTATAAAAATGCAAGATCAATATGCTAAAAACCTGTGAACGTACATGCAACAATAATAATCAAATCTTATAAGATTGTTCTAAATTAACTGAATTCCGGAACAATATAAGTAAACATGCACGTATAGCTATTGTGTCTGGCGAAGAATGGGGACAAACCTGCTTCGTGTCTGGCAGTTAGCTACATCGGTAAGAACGTTGGCTGTGCGTCTCATGCGACTCTGTGTTACAGCGCATGCGGACCGCGGTTCGCTTCCCGAAGGTAGCTTATTTCAGAGATTTAAATCCCGGGCTAGCACGGTCCCACACGGGGACCTTAAATGGCGTGGCACCCATTCAAACGGGCAGCGGTGGTGAAGGATCTCACCCGATCAATTCATTGAAAAATGAGCAGGGTCGAGGCCATAATACGGTCGCTATAGAAAATCGCGTACATTTACATTTACATTACATTTACACACGTCTGTGACTTACGTGTATAAGTCTGGACTACCCATGCGCAGTCATGAACTGTATATATCTTTCCTACCACTGCGCCCATCATAAACTGTAGGCCTACATGTCTTGCTATCCATGGTGGTAAACCCATACTGTACATATAAAACGCCTCCTAGAAAATGAATTCAGCGTGTATCTAGAGTCTACTATAGCCAGAACGTGTGCTCAAAATTTTTTGCGCGATTTCCGTGGAAAATGGCGATGTCTGGATAAACCGGGTTCACAACTGAGTCTGGCTTATCGGTCTCGTATGGGTATATATATATATATATATATATATATATATATATATATATATATATATATATATATATATATATATATATATATATATATATATATATATATATATATATATATACAGTACAAATAAAACGTAGGATTGATCTGGCGTCAGCGTGTTTGGTTGACTGAACAAGACGTGGAGAACAAACAGCATATCGATAGGAGCCAAGATGAAATTTTACGAAACCTTTGTCACCTCAATGCTGCTATATGGATCCGAGTGTTGGTGCCAGCGCAGAGAGGATGAGAAGAGATTGCTGGTGGCAGAAATGAGCTGGCTGCGGAGAATAATAGGCAGAAGTTGAAGAGATAAGATCCGAAATGAAGTGACCAGAGGGGAGCTGGGGCAGAGGGAGACAATAGTGGACAGGATCAGGAAAAGAAGGCTCACATGGTTCTGACACGTAACAAGAATGGACGACAAAAGACTTCCAGCTGCAGCTCTGCATGGCCATGTAGTGGGAACACGAAGCCGAGGAAGGCAAACAAAGACATGGATGGACAATGTAAAGGAGGATTTAAGGGCACAGGGCTTGGACATGAGGGATGCCATCGATTAAACCAGGGACAGAACGATGTGGAGACGTCATGTTAAGGCCTCGTCGTCGGTGCACACCTGACGGGGGAGAGAAGAAAAGACAGTAGCCCTACAAATAAAATTTTAAAAAGCCCCCGTATACAGTTCTGATTTTTAGGCTTCTGCGGATTGTGAGGCCCTAAGCTGCAGCTTTTAAGCTTATGCCTAAATCCGGCACTGTCAGTCGTCGAATCCGGGCCGCAATGGCGAAAGAGTTGACATTTGCGCGATGAACGTATGAATTTGTGTAAATGTGTATGTATATATGTATGTATATATATGCATGCATAAATGTATATAAGTATATAGCCGTACAGAACAACACTCCACACCAGTGTCTTCACCATTCTCTTCTTTAGATTCTTGCTTAAGCTTCCTCTCATCAGCTCTCCTCTTTTGTAAAATGCATCTTTTCCCATGGATATTCTTCTTTTTATTTCCTCGTGGCATCTTGCATCGTCTGTGATCACACTTCCTAGATAGCAAAACTTCTCCACCTGTTCTATTTCTTCTCCGTTTAGTGTGATCTTTATTGTTTGTGGTGTTATACCGCTTCTCTTGCTTATCTTCATTACCTTTGTCTTCTTTACGTTTATTTTCATTTCATATTCCAGCGATACCGTATTTAGACGATCCATCATCCTTTGTAAGCCCTCCTGGCTAGTTGCCAGCATCGCCTGGTCATCTGCAAATCTCAATGCCTTCACCCTTCTTCCTCCTACCTTTATCCCTTCCTCAATATCCTCTAGCGTTTCTCTTATGATCTCTTCTATATAGATGTTGAATAGGATTGGTGACAGTGGGCATCCTTGTCTTACCCCTCTACCTATTTTTCCTGGTTCTGAGTACTCTCCATCAACTCTTATTTTCACTCTTTGTCCCATGTATAGATTACCTATCAATCTTCTTTCTCTCCAATCCACCCCTTTTCTTCTCAGTATTCCCATTAGCTTTCTCCAGTCTACTCTGTCGAAAGCTTTTTCATAGTCGACGAAGCAGATATATATGTCTTGGTCATGTTGGATGCTTCTTTCTGCTATTACCCTCAATGCTGCTATCGCATCTCTTGTCCCCTTTCCCTTTCTAAACCCATATTGGTCCTCTCCCAAGCAATTTTCTGTTTCCGCCTTTGTCTGCAGTCTCTTTGTTATAATTCTTAGCAGGATTTTTGATGCATGTGTCAGAAGGCTTATCGTGCGATGGTCTTCACAATTTGATGCATTCTGCTTCTTCTGTATGGGTATAATTATTGTCTGCAGGAAGTCCTTTGGCCATTCTCCCGTGTTGTAGATGTCCCGGCATAGCTGCACCACCTCGCTCATTGGCTTCTCTCCAAGATTTCTGAGTATTTCTATTGGGATGTTGTCAATTCCTTCCGCCTTCCCATTCTTCATGTCCTTAATTACAGCCAAGACCTCCTCTCTCATCACCTCCGGACCCATGCCGTCCTCCACCTGTGTTTCTTCCTGCTTCCGTTCTTGTTTCCTCATTTCTTCCTCGATGCTTCCACTTCCTGTGTATAATTCCTCCACATATTCCTTCCATCTTTCCCTTATATCCTCTGCGTTTTTCCACCTTAGCTTAATGATAATCTGAACCTGAACTTTAGCTTCAGTTTCATACAGATTAGACGAAACTAATTACTAGGTTCAGCTATATAGAACAGGCGAACCTAATGTAGTACTTAAATAAAAACGAAACGCGAAACAGATGTCATATATAACCACATCTATACCCACTCTGGAATTTGCCCATGCTGTGGTTTTACATCGCAACTTTTGAGATAGCTGTGTTGGAAATTTCGGTTACGAGCCAAGCAAGCTTATTAACAAAAAGATTTCTTACAAACCCATGGCTTGTGGGTATAATATAACCGCAGAAATCATCATATGTAATAAACAATTTATTATATGTAATAAATAATAAGATATCACAATGACGGTTTTATACTAGAATTGCACGCACAAAAAACCGAAATAGAAAAATTAGGGCCTACTATTTAGCATCACGTTATGGTGTTTCTGTAATGCTTTTACTTGTTACGTTTTAAGAACGCAATATCTGATATAGGGGCCTACGAATAGGCGTATTTGAATAGTTTCAACGCATTTTGGGATTTCAACTTTTTCAGAATCTTGACGGAATTGAAATATGTCTATAGGCCCTAATTCATGGTTCTAGCATGGTTCTGAGTCTAGCAACTCTGAACTCAGAATTTCCAAATCTCTAAAATAAGCCACCTCCTAGAGGCGACTGCAGTCGACACGGACTCTCAAACAGACGTGCATGGAACGTAATTAGCTATAAACCAATGTAGAGGAGGCAATGGACGTCATAATGACCGAGGACACAGGAGATCATTTTATTCGTACCCAAAGCCATCAAATGGCTGACTTCAGTAACTGGTGATGATAATGATGATGAATGTAATAGTGATGCCTTTTGACCACAGGCCTGTACGATGAGCACGCGCCTGCATACAGTCTGTTGCTCTCTGATATCGTTACTATTCAGGTCAACCAATGACATACCACGAATATAGGGATCGACGAAGAAACAAGAGGTCAATAAATGGCGTAAACGGACGATCAAAAAATCTAATGACTCGACGCTTTTGGTGGTTGTGGTTTGTCTCCTGTCTGGCGTTACGGGTAGCTTTACTCTGCGTGGTTTTGTATCGGTATACAGCTTTTGGTAAGCGAGCTTATTTTGTTTTTATCGGATGTCCGACATTAGCGAATGCATTTCACCCCAGACTATTATTGTTATTATTATTATTATTATTATTATTATTATTATTATTATTATTATTATTATTATTATTATTATTATTATTATCATCATCAGCAACAGCAGCAGCAGCATTATCATTATCATCTTCACCATCACCAGTTCCTTACGTCAGCCTTTTTGGCGTCGATGGGTGGTGGGTGATCCTAGATCGCGCTGTCTAAGACTCTGATAAGGCTATAATCGATAGAAAATGATTTTTGACGTTGACATATTAAATCTCCATCGCTATCGCATTTAAAACAGAATTCTTATCACAAATTACCCCAAGGTTAAGACCAAATTTAACGCGACCTACGTCGATTTTACATGACGGTTCCCGGATTCGAAGCTAGGTTGCAGAGGTGCCAAGCTGACGGAGTTGACAGCAGCTTAATCATTATATCCCATGAGTCGTCAGTTGTTTGTGTGCAACAAAGAGTGATTAACAACATTAGATTTTGAGCAGAGTTCGCATACTTTGGTGATCTGTAAAATTTTCGACTTTCAATTCTTAACGATCTTAATTAAGTTTCAGATGCATAGCTGCATATCGTCGTTGACTGATAAGACCTACTTTGTCATTCCGTAGTTGCGCTGTATGAATAAGTATTTTTTATTTATTTATAGCGTGTTCAATTAGTTTTCCATGACTATGTGAGCAATTTTGGTTACTAGGCTAATAGTCATGTGGGCTTTATTTTTATATTTAATTTATGATTCAATTTATGAGATTTTGTGAAAGAGAAGCTTTTGACAGCGTTGAACAGAAAAAAAGTTAAAATAAAAACGTGTGCATGTTTTGAATTGTTATTTATGAATTAATAATACAATTTGTTGTCAAGGTTATATAAAAGAGGACACCAGTCGCGTTTGCTTTGAGTAAATCGAATAACATTTAAATAGAACATCGTAGAACATGGATGATAGAACAACATAGAGCATCGTCAAGACATCTCGTTGTCGAAGAAGTTGTAGTTAAATGAAAAGTTTCGACGTTCAATGTATGAATACATTGGTACTTGTTTTTTAATTCACCGCAAAGAACTTACATAGACCGGGCAGGCATAGTTAGTAGTTTTAGTTATATTTTAATCGTTCATCCAGCTTCCAGTTTTACTTATATTTTAATCGCTGATCCCGCTTCTAGTTTTAGTTATATTTTAATCGTTGATCCCGCGTCTAGTTTTAGTTATATTTTCATCGTTGATTCCGCTCCTAGTTTTAGTTATATTTTCATCGTTGATCCCGCCTCTAGTTTATATTTTAATCGTTCATTCCGCTTCTAGTTTAACTTATATTTTGCCCGATACCAATCGACCCCGTTACTGCAATTACGCCGACCGTCTTTGCGGTGAATTAAAAAACAAGTACCAATACATTTAAAAACACGTTCATAAATTGCTGTTATGGATTTATGCTGAATCTAAATATGCATCCCTTTATAAAGTGTTTACGCTTGATGTGTATGTTGGACTGCTGTGTTTCACCTAAACCGCAGGCTATGATACTGTACTGGCCAAGCATTTGCCACGCGATCTTCCAGATAAGCTTATTAGCCTATTCGCACTTGATGTGCAAATGCAGATGGTTTTTGAAAGATTTATCATTGTCAAAGATGCAACATATCATCAGTTTAATCAACCGAAATAGCGACAATGTATCTTATAATTCCCTTCAAACGTTTGCGTACAGATTTAAATTCAACGCACTCTTTTAATACGTAGGCATTTAGAATACCTGAGGCAGGTGGATACATGTAGGTTACCTGTACGCGAATTTGAAACATTAAGCTTTTATAGGTATCGAATAAAGATAGGAATTGCGAATTAGAAGTATATATATATATATCCATGAACATGATGGATATATATATATATATATATATATATATCCATTCATGATGGATGGATGATTGGTTGGACGAATGGGAAATATATATATATATATATATATATATATATATATATATATCCATCCATGAACATGATGGATATATATATCCATCCATGATGGATGAATGATTGGTTGGACGAATGGGAAAATATATATATATATATATGACTAATCTCTGATTAGACAATATACAGCAGAGAACAATGTCCATCCATTTATCTGTCCATCCCTCTATCCACTAATCTATTATACATCCGTCAGATCAATAATAAGTTACCAGTTACACATTCGATTATTCGTCTATATGTAGGTCACATATCAATCAAATAAACCTCCATTTTTAGCCAATCATCCACTTAACCATTCCATCCAGTATCGATTATATATCAACCGCGTGTTTGCCAAATGATTCAGACAAATATTAATACTCCTCATCCACTTTTCCAATCATCCATCCATCAGGCCATCTAATCACCAAATCATTCAACCAACTAGCCATCCACTTATCCAAAACTCTATCCATCAAATCGTACAATTTATTCAATCACTTTTCAATATATTAATCCACATATTCTAACATCTAAAAATCCATCCAATAAACCATTCATCCATCCGAAAATTCACCCATCCACTAAACCATTCATCCACACAACCGATCATCTATCCCTTTGCTCATTCACCCAACCATTCATCCATTCACTCACCCATTCATCCACCCAATCATTCATCCATCTACTTACCTACATCCACCCAACCACTCATCCATCCACAAACCCATTAATCCACACAACCATTCATCCATCCACTTGTACCCATTCATCCATCTAACCATTCATCCATCCACTTGCCCATTCTTCCACCAAAGCACGCATCTACCCACTTACCATTCATCAACCCAATCATGCGTCCATCCACTTACCCATTCATCAACCCATCCATTCATCCATCCACTTACCATTTCTTCCACCCAACCATTCATCCATCCATCCACTTACCTATTCATCCATCTAACCATTCATCCATCCACTTGTACCCATTCATCAAACCAACCATTCGTCCATCACTTGCCCGTTTATCTACCCAGCCAGTCGTCCATCCAGTTACCCCTTTATCATCAACCCAACCATTAATCTACCCATTTACCCATTCATCCTCCCGACCCTTTGTTCATCAACTTGCCCATTCATCCACCCAACCATTTATCTATCCACTCACCATTCATCCACCAAATCATTAATCCATCCACTTACCCTTTCTTCCACCTAACAATTCATCTATCCCCTTACTCATTCATCCACACAACCATTCACCCACCCATTTACCCTTTCATCCACCCAACCATTCATCCATCCATCTATGCCCATTCATCCGCCCAAACACTCATCTAGCCACTAACCCATTCCTCGACACAACCATTCATCTTCTCCATTAACCCTTTCATCCATCCAACCATTCATCCATCAGCTTACCAATTCATCAAACCACTTGCACCCATTCATCCAACCAACCATTCATCCATCTACTTTCTAATTCATCCACACAATTATTTATCCTTCCACTTGCCCATTCATCCACCCAACCATTCATCCATCCACTTACCATTTCTTCCGCCCAACCATTTGTCCATCCACTTACTATTGATCTACCCAGTCATTCATCTATCCAATTACCCATTCATCCACCCAATGATTCATTCATCAAATTACCCTTTCATGCACCCAACCATTTGTTCAATCACTTACCCATTCATCCACCCAACCATTCGTCCATCCACTTACCTATTGATCCACCCAGTCATTCATTTATCCAATTACCCATTCATCCACCCAATGATTCATTCATCAACTTACCCTTTCATGCACCCAACCACTTGTCCAATCACTTACCCATTCATCCACCCATCCATTCGTCAATCCACTTGCCCATTCACCAACCCAACCGGTAATCCATTTTTACCCATTCATGCACCCACCCAAAAAAACCATCCATCTAATTACCCATTCATCAAAGCAACCACTCATCATCCAATTTCCCATTCGTCCAACCAATCATTCATCCATCAACTTATTCATTTGTCCACCCAGATATTCGTCCATTCATTACCCATTCATCCATGCAACTATTCATCCATCCATTATCCATTCATCCACACAACCATCATCCAATTTCCCATTCGTCCAACCAATTATTCATCCATCAACTTACCCATTCATCCACCCAGCTATTCATCCATTCATTACCCATTCATCAATACAACTATTCATCCATCCATTACCCATTCATCCACACAACCATTCATCGACCCAACCATCTGCTAACTTACTCATCCACCCAACCATTCTTTCATTCGCTTACCCATTCATTCACACAACCATCATCCAATTACCCATTCATCCAAAAAATTATTCATCCATCAACTTACCCATTCATCCACCCAACCACTCGTCCATCCACCTACCCATTCATCCACCTAACCATTCGTTCATTCACTTACGCATTCATCCACCCAACCATTCGGCCATCCAGCTACCCATTCATCCACCCAACTGTTTTTCCAGCCACCTACTCATTCATCCACCCAACCATTCGTCCATCCACTTACCCGTTCATCCACCCAACCATTCGTCCACCCAGCCATTCATCCAACACTTAACCATTCATCCACCCATCCATTACGGTGCTTTTTCTAGAAGTCTAGGCTCGTGTAAATGTAGACTTTTAACCGTTCATATTATATAGGTTGTATTGACATTTCGCTTCATTTTTTATGTGTAGAATGCACAATTTTAGAAAGTATCGTAATCGTAGTTTCGAGATTTCTATAGCGCCCAAAAGTTAAGTCGCGGTAACCAGGTACTCAGTCAAAAAAATGCGATAGACATTCACGGTCAATATCGGTTGCAGGTTAAGATCCAGCGAGTAAGGCAGGCAGGCAGTTAGACGGCTACGGTGAATGGTGTTTAGAATTTAAGCGGCGTCATAAGTAAAGAGAAGAAGTGGACTCAGAATAGAACTGTAGTCCAGGCAATTTAGAGTTGGACCTGGGAAAAATTGCTTCAGAAGCTTTTTAAACGGTTTCCTGCTCAGAAACAATTGCTGAATAACATATCCAAAATCGGACAAAATCGGTCCAGGGGAACACCCCCAAAAATGAGTTTCAAAATGGCGGATTGGGGGTTTCCTAAGAAATACCAATGATAATACTAATGATTTGCATATAGACAAGGGCAAAAGTGCTTCAGAAGCTTTTTAAATGGTTTCCTGCTCAGAAAAAATTGCTAAATAACATATCCAAAATCGGACAAAATCGGTCTATGGGAACACCCCCAAAAATGAGTTTGAAAATGGTGAATTTGGGGTTTTCTAAGAAATATCAATAATAATAGGGGCCTAACAATAATTTGCAGTAAGACATGGGGGCAAAAGTGCTTCAGAAGCTTTTTAAACGGTTTCCTGCTCAGAAAAGATTGCTGAATAATATATCCAAAATCGGACCCAATCGGTCCAGGGGAAGACCCCCAAAAATGCTACACGTTCCGACCAAAATATGCTCGCCAGGAACACACACATAAGCCTAGGCCTGTATGGATCTCACATAAGCGGGGAAAATGGCTATCTACCAGGTGTTGGCTGCATAAAGGAACGCAGAGTTCTGGAACATATTCTGACTTTGTGTTATAATGCTTCATTTTGGCCGATGATCATTTAACGCATGATCACCAAATCACAAGTTAATCTCAATGTAAAATTCTTCAGTGTTCTTGCTCACTGCATCAGTGGCGTCACTAGAGGGGTGCGGAGGGTGCGGACACCCTTAGAGGGGGTGACACCAAAACGGCTGTCTAGAATATTTTTTGGAAATTTTCAGCAGAAATTTATTATTTTAAAATTAACAATAACAGATAACAACATTTTTTTCGTATCCCCAGCTTACATGTACTGTATCAGTATCAATTTACCCACAGCTGAAACTCTATGCTAATTTACTTTTTTAAACATTCTAATGCTTTCCGGTCAGTATCGGACAAAGTTGAGTCGGTGAAAAGCATTGATTTCGATGAAGTGATTGACAAGTTCGCTGCTTTGAAAGGCTGGAAACATGGGCGTCCGCAGGAATTTTTGTAGGGGGCACAACATTTTGTAGGGGGGGCCAAAACATTTGGGATGAAATATTTCGCTTTTGCCTAAAACATTGCATAGAAAAACAATTAAAAATAAACGATGATCAAGGACTTTACCTAAATAATTATAAGTGTTTCTTCGCATTGAAAATCGTATTGGGACTGTTGTAATAATCATAATAATCATAAGATTTTATTTTTATAAAATATTTGCAAAATCCAGAGGCGCAAATGCGCCCCCTTGCGCCTCCTCCGGACGCCCATGCCAGGAACGAAAGTTCTGATTTAGTTGAGATGATCACCAAGTGCTGAAATGCTTGCGTATTTTAAATTCATTCATTCATTTCAGCACTTATATAGCGCGTCTTCAATGGGACTACTCAGAGGCGCTCCCGACTTCAGCACGAACATAAACAACAGTTTTTAACGCAGTGTAGAAAGACTCGGGTTGGGTTTTCGGGAGGAGACGCAGCTCCAGAGGGAGCCCGTTCCATACCACAGGACCAACCACCAATTATTCCTGTATTTGTTCCTGTACTTTTTGTATTATTATGAATATGGGTCGACTCCACCAGATTCCTAGACCAAATTTCCATAAATTTATATTATTAATAACTAGCATGATTTTAATTTATATTATTGCTATATTACAATATTTTAAGGAAATAATCAGCCAAATTTCCAATCATGGGCGTCCGGAAGGCATGTGCCTGTGGATTTTGAAAGTTGTCGAATTTTGTGTGTTCATGAATGTAAAAAACGTTTTTCCCCCAGAAAAGTCTGCCCCCTAGAAACCCCCTCCTAGAAAAATCCATGCGGACAACCACAGTTCCAGTTATTTTTCCTCGTTATATAAAATTTGTATTCTTTGAACATTGTTTTATAATGAGACCTGTATTATATACGTTGCAGGCACCTTCATTACCCTCCATAGTTCAAACATTACATTAATATTTGCTAATTTGATTTTTAATGATGTAATGTCTGATCTGATGATAAATGGTTAAAATAAAAATAAAATAAAAATTAAGCATTTGTAATTTTTATTTTTCTAGCAGTTTATGTCAATAATATTACCAATACATTCAGTGATATAGGCCTACAGGAATTACGATTTACGAATAACGTCGGAACAAAAAAATTACTAAGGATACTGTGTGGTCTGGTAACGTAGGCCTACTAAGGGAGAAGGTCCATAGGGGTGACACCATGACTGACCGCACCGGGTGACACCAACCCTAGTGACGCCACTGCACTGCATGAACAACTAACTCAAGTTTACCCGGAAACCGACAATATTCCTAACACTGGCAGAGTCATTCGTTTCGGAAACAAGTCACCTTTTTAGCCTTCAGTACTTGGGTTACTTTTTCAATGTACATTGATTTTCTAACTACAAAACTCCTCAGCTAATGGTAAAACTAAAACACTTCGCTTCATTGCGGTAGTTTCAGTTATTCCGGTACTACAATTTTCATTTTATCAAATCTAAATATTGCTACAACGCACCTTACTCTAACCATAGTCGTAATCGTAATCTCAATTACATCTGCATTCACTACTGGACACTTGAGGTTTTCAGTGATAGGCGCCAACTACTGTGAAAGTAGTATAACTACAACTACTTATTGACTAAGCTTACTCTTGAATGCGTTTAACCAGTAGTTAGTATCTAGTTTTATAAAAAAAAAAGTAGTTATATACTACTACTTACAACTACCTTTCCAAAGTGTAGTTAACAACCTAACAAGGAGCTTTACTGCGTTACTTGTTTAATTACTCACATTACTTAAGTCCTTGGTTGCTATACCAATTTCTGAACTTGCAAGCCTCAGTGCAACAGATTCGCACAAGTCAACGAATCCTCGGCATGGAAGCAAGATCAACTTCCATTGTCTTCTGCGGCATTGTGTGTCGACTACTTCAGCAATGCAGTCGCTTTGTCTCTGCGTGTCTTATTGTCACAGCCTCTCAACATGATTTGTGGCTTTTTAAATATTCTATAGAAATACTGTTACCTGACGACTTACTGTTACCTGACGACTTACTGTTACCTGTGCGCCTCTGAGTAGAACTCTTGAAGAGGCGCTATATAAATATTATGATTGATTTATTGATTGACTTCATTTGCAATTGTCTGTTAAGATGAACCTATGAAGCAGAGGCGCGTTTAACATTAGGCGCACTAGGCGCGCGCCTAGGGTCCCCAAATCTCGAAGGGGCCCCAAACGAATGAAAATATTTTTTAAATTATAAAAAATAAAATTTTGCTTCTTTACTAAAATTATGATATCAAATAACTTCAGATTCCTTGAAAATATCTTTTATAACTAATCATAATAACAGTCCCAATAACTCACAAAACTGTTTCTAGTTCAACTCAGGCCTGGATTAACTATGGTTCCACTGGATCCCGGGACCCAGGCCTACCTAACATGTCATTAATAAGGGGCCTACCTTTGTCGTTAGTATGCTGCCTTAAAAAAACAAATTTCACAATGGAGTTGTACATACGACTGACACAGTGACACGAGCACACGAATCAGACCTGCAATCAGATACTACGCAAGATCTTTCCCTGCAATAAAAGGGTTATAATTATTCTGCTAAATACTCTAGATATCCTAGAAAATTTCCATTGTCTGAATTGCCAAATATTTCGGTAGATCCGCTAAATGCCAATTCACGTGATGTGATAACTTTCACAGTACATATACAACTCCTCGCAGTACTTCTTTTCATTTTGTATACCTGGGATCTAGCTGGGGTTCTTGGTCCAATGGGTGTTTTGTCTCACCAATACGCTGATGACACACAGGCATACCTCCATAGTCCAGCCAACTCAGCTGCTCTTATGGTTGAACGCATCCTGGAGGCTTCCTCTGCTCTTGATCTCTGGTTGTCCTCAAATCGCCTTCGTCTTAACTATGATAAAACCAAGTACATTTGGCTTGGCAATCGTGTCCAGCTTGCCAGGATTGATGCTGACTCTCTGCGCCTCAGGTTTCCCAATGTGTACTTCTCCTCCTCTGTCCGTGATCTTGGATTTGTCCTAGATCCTACTCTTTCTCTATCTGATCATGTCAATAGTGTCTCTCGCTCGTGTTTTTACTATTTACGCCAACTTCGTGCCATTCGCCAGTCTCTTCCGCTGCATGCGATTGTGACCTTGGTTCATGCTCTGATCTGTACTAGGATTGACTACGGAAATGCTGTCTATATTGGCCTGTCCTCTACTAACACATCTAAACTTCAGTCCATCCTTAATGCTGCTGCTCGCCTTATAGGGGGCATCATGAAGTTTGCCCATATCTCTTCCTACATTCGGGACTCCCTTCACTGGCTTCCCATTCACCAACGCATTCAATTTAAGGTCCTTTCCCTCATGCGTAACTGTCTTGTTGGCTCAGCTCCGCTGTATCTCAGGGCTTACTGCACCCCAGTTTCCAGTTTGCCTGGTCGGGCCTCTCTCCGGTCATCTGCCCGTGGCCTCTTGTTAGTCCCTTGGATGCGCACTGCTACTGCCCAGTCCCGTAGTTTTGCGGTTGTGGGCCCTTCCAGTTGGAACAGCCTCCCTCGGGGCTTTAGACTTGTCCTCCTCTCTCTGTCTCCTGCCCAGTCTCGCAAGCGCCTGAAAACATTTCTCTTTGTCAGTGAAGACACTGACACGGGTCGGGAGCGCCTCTGTTTATGAGTGGCGCTATATAAATCCTCGATTACAATTACAATTACAATTCTTTAAGATCTACGATGGGACAGGATAGACTGACAAATTTAACATTTATGAACATTAAGTGTGAAATTGTGCAACGGCTAGATTTTCAGGATTATTATTGACAGTTTTTCACTTTTTCTATTACGAAAGCACGTCGTAAACAGTTTTAAATTAATAAATATCTGTGTTGTAATTTAAATTTCGTCACCACTTATTGATTGAACACATGGGCGGCGATCCCGGGGGTCGAGGGGGACAAGACCCGACACCTTTAAGAGTGGGGGACACACTATAGAGTTGCCTTCAAATTTTGAAGAAACACCAAAAAAGGTCAAGAAAGTTAATTAATTTTTTACCTCTTTTTTTGATCAGATCGGTTCAAAAGTGTCTCGTGTCCCCCCACTACATGCTAAACAAGATCGCCGCCAGTGATTGAACATATATTATAGGGGCCTACTATACAATGTTGGAAGTTGGAACCAGGCCTACAAAATGTTAATCCGGCCTGATTCAACTTCGTGGATTTTTGCACTGATAGGCTAAACGTACACCACCAGAGTCTCAGACTATCAGTCGATAAGTTCAGAAGGGCCCCCAAAAATGTTTGCGCCTAGGGCCCCGTTTTCTGTAAACGCGCCTCTGCTATGAAGATGTTTTTCTTGATATGGAAAAAGTTGATTGGTGAATTAATTACCTACACACAAGTTATTTAGTTGAGCAATTTAACACAACAGGGTTTTAAGATGATCTTATGAAGAAGTTCTGCCCTCTAATGATGTGTCTCCGACTATTAAAACTGAATGTTTTTAGAGTGTTTAACGGTGTCCATGTGCACTTAGGAGATAATTATTCGAGACCTATTGTCCCCTTACCTACATACATTTCATCTAGGTAGGCTATTATTCAAATCGTTTGGAAAGGATTCATTTAAGAATGGGGTCAATTTTATAGAGATATTGCTCCTTCCGACCTGATCGAGGAATGAAGAGGTTAATCGTGCGTTACCTGCAAGTTTTTATAGTGATTCGATGATATTTACAATGGACTATAAAGATGTTAATATGAAGGAGTTTGCTCCTTAAAATATGTTTCCTTGCACGTATTTAACCTTTGCTAAGCCGACTTTCACAGCGAATTTTTAAAAATGCTTTTATGAATGTGTTTGTTGATGGTTCCTTATTCATCCACATTTGATATAGTTTAGGGGATATGCACATAAACTTTAAAAATGTCCTTATGAGGGTGTTATGCTCTATATGGATGTTTCTTCATCCATTAACATCTGTCTCTCTGTTTCTCGCAGTAACCACCTCTTGTTTTTTCTTTGTGTCTGATATAGGATGACCAATGACCAGTACAATTTTTGTGGCTTAGGATTGGTTTCGATTTCTGATGAGTTTTCTTGAACAAACGTAATATAAATGTGTAGTTACGATTACGTTTAATTAGTGATTGGTTTCTTCCATCTGTGAACGAAGCTTATCGTTTCAGCAATATTTTTGTTTCACTTTTCTGTGTAATTACTCATTCGCTTTCTCGCTGGCAGGTAGATTAGAAATTCAAGAAGTTTCGCCCCCGTCTTAGCGGTTTAAGAATATCTATTTAACCCATTACGTTGACTGATACTTGACTGAATAACTGATTGATTGGATGATTAATTTATTGAATGATTGGTTGAAACTTTGTAATATTAATGTACGGAAGCGAAAGATTCAAAAACCCTGATTACTTCTATTACTTGTATATGGCAATTCTAGCGTTAAGTCACACGCCAAGCATACTCGCGAGTGAAATCCTAATCGAAATTCACTTGTTTTGATACATGTAGGCTGCCTTTCGGTTTCTATATATAATAACGATTAGTAGATTCCATGGCTTTCGCTTTCGCTTTTCCAATAGATACCTCAATCAAAAAACCCAGCTTTAGGCATAGAAATGAAACTCGCTCAAACAACCGCACATAGCCGTCTAATCCGCATAACAGCAAGCTGCCACTACAGATCTGAGTTAGTTTTCGACAGATTTTCGTACGTATACACGCAATTTTATCATGTAGGCTGGGGTTGTGTGTACTATGTCTATGAACAGGTACTTACGGTCTATAGGTCTTCTTAGAATTAAGTTGTGGTTTAGTACAACGTCACCTTGGACTTCAATGAGGCACAAAGTAGTGTTTCACTGTGGTCTATTCGGGAGCGCGCTGGGTGTGTAATCCGACGATTGAGGGTTCCAGTCTCCTGAGCGTACTCGGCGTAAAGATAAATTGTTTGCGCACGTTAGCATCGCGTCATAATCAGATTCACTGATCATACACGTTTAAAAAGGTGCATTAAGTAACTAAAATACTAAGGATTCGTTTGGTCACCTTTCCGAAATGCTGTGTTTATATCTACTGTCGCATCTAGTAGCTGAATCAGGACCGCCATCGTGAGAGTTGTAATTTGCACATATAATATGCAAATATGTATACATATGTATGTATGTATGTGCATGTATGCAAGTATGCACGCATGTGTGTAAGTATGCTTGCCTGTGTGGATGGATGTGTATGTATAGTTGTATACATGTATGTATTTATATATGTATATGTGTAGGGTATGTATGTGTATATATGCATATGTATATGTATATATGCATGTACATAATATACAAGAATAAATGTATGTACTGTGTAAATGTGTGTAAGAATGCGTGTGTGTGTGTGATGGGTGTATGTATATATACATGAATAAATGTTTTGTATATATATATATGTATGCTTCCATGCATACAATTTCCGGTTGTAGACGGGTCCAAATGGCGGCGAGTTACCAGCC
Organism: Allolobophora icterica; assembly: GCA_963556255.1. NCBI lineage: Eukaryota > Metazoa > Annelida > Clitellata > Crassiclitellata > Lumbricidae > Allolobophora > Allolobophora icterica. The sequence goes on from OY744602.1 coordinate 11,576,117, forward strand.
GCAGTAGTAGTCAAGACAAACGAATTAGTTTATTACATACTTATATGTATTTACTTATAAAAACACGAAACACCAGGAAAATGTGATTGGAACCGAAACTCCTCGACTGTGGACTAATTGATTGAATCCTCACAACCTTATGCGTTAGACTCACATTGGACGAATGGCTACCAACAGCGATCAATCTAATTAGGCCTATATCTACTTCATGGCGACGACAGCATTGGTCCCTATAAATTGACCTCGTTTGTTTCTTCGCCCATAGTAACCGCGTTAATAGCCGCTACAGTTAGCAGGATATCTCAATATAAAGCCTACAAGTTCCGTCTGTAGGTAGGTTTTCAAGGTAAATTTACATATTAACACAGTCGAAACACGTACCAGTATTTTTCTTCTTGGTCAAATCAACGTGATCATAATTACGTATGCAGAATTGAACGAGAGCTGATATATGATATTCGATATAAACAGCTACAATTATGTTATCCTAGGTTCGGAAAATATAAATGTGTAATTTAAAAGTAGCTGATCTCTTCTGCATTACGCCTTACTAACTGACATTCGCTGCATTATTAAGCTTTCGTTTAAAATTCCCTTTGCTGTGTCTAAACTCTATTTTGTCGACATGTCAAACCTCTTTCTGAATCACAAAAAAACTGCTTCACAAGGTGTCTTTCAACGTTTAGGTATCTTTTATGAGTGTAAGTATCTTCTACGAATATAAGTATCTTCTATGAGTGTATGTATCTTCTATGAATGTATCTTTTAAGAGTGTAAGTATCTTTCTTCGTTCTTGGTGTTCTATACGAACAAGCAATAATGGCGTCCTTCCAATGTTCCTTGACACGTCAAAGCAAAATGATATTTAATCACGACAAAGATTTCGATTCCACCCTTAACACATTTCCTCGTTAAAATAGAACAGCAAATTGCTACAGAAACAGAAATAAAATCAGAGCCACCGAATCATAACTGATATGACCATGGGCGCCCGCAGAAATTTTTGCAAGGGGGGGCACAACCATGAAGTAACAAAAATTTTTAAGGAAGCAGAAAGACTGTTGGCATGCCCATATTTCCATGTGGGACCCATATCGGAATATGGACGAATGTTAATGGGCATACTTGTAAGAAGTCGTAATCATAAACTCCAAATTTCTAGAGAGCTTTTATATAGCTAAACGGAAGGAACCAGCTTATTCACGAGTGCTGAAATAACGGATTTAAAGATATATTTGTGTAAACGTTTAAACCAACAGTGCAACATAATAATAGTAGACAATAATTCAAAAAAAATTATACTGTTTTACCACGTGCATTATGTATATGTTTTAGAATAAAAACGTATAAGTAATGAACTGTTATGGAGAAACTGAATGCTGACTGCACAATAACACATGTACATACAAGGAATATGCATGAAGCCATCGATTATCACTGCTGAATATGTCCATCATATTCTTCATAAAATAATTGTTTTCTGCACTGGTTTATTTTACTCTTTATATTCCATATGGTCCCCTCTTTTCCTTTCTATACCATATTTCACAAGCGGTTGAAGACCCATATATTGAATGAATGGTGGTCTTGTTTAGTCGGTTCGGGAGCACCTGTGATGAGTTTTCTTGAATTTATAGGTGAGCACTTACAATTACAATTACTTATATATTCATCATCAATTACTATTACGTATACTCGTCACACACAACATAGTCCATAATTGGCTCTCTCTATATATAGGCCTATAGTTGCAACCAGGAATAGGTTAGAACTGTTAACATGAGCGTAGGCTCGTTTCAAAAATTGATTCATTTAGATACGTCCCTTCTGTAGCGAATACTATTTCTTATCAAATGACTTGTTATTTAATTCAATAATTAAATTAAGGTTTAGTATAAGATAGCTAATGTAAGCGGCGTTTATCTAAAGAAAAGCGGTGCTATATAAATAAAATTTAGTTTAAGTAAGCAGCCGTTGAGCCGATGTTGATATGATGACGTGGAAGGAGATACCACGTATGCGTTACCATAGCGACCGGAGAAGCCAACCAATGAAATGTCGTGGGGCAGTCTTCGAATGGACATGAAACAGTGATGGCGACTGTCGTGTTTCGTTCACGATAGATGTTTCGAATTGAACGTTAATTCGTTAGCCAAATAACGGATAATTCATCGAATCTGCGTGCTCACCAGTAAGCCACAGAAGTAACACTTTCAGCGCTCGTTTTGCTGTAAGTTCTTCGATTGAAATTGAGTTCTGAGAAACGATCGAACTGTTACGATTACTGATTGACTGCCAAAGGTCAAATGGAATATACTGATTTTCGTATAGTATTCTGAAATCGTCATCGCCTACGATAGTTGAAGGGATTTATGCGATACAAACAATTCGATACTACAAAGAAGATCTACCTATCTACAGCCTAGAAATGGACATGGTTGGGACAATGCAAGATGCGATCTCACAGCGATCTATGGAGATGGTCTGACAATTTACTCTACGACGGCTCAGATAAGGAATATAATAAAATTAATCCTTAAGTTAAATACGCCGCTTTAAGTAGATAAGGTTTATTTGCTTGTAAAATGGAAATGATTGTCTTATTTTAATATACATATATGGCATCAAATCTAAAGAAACAATTGTTGTTCATTGAATGGTATCGTACATTGGATGTGATGTGAATGTTTATCTTCAATTCCTGGCACGAACGCTAAAGCACAATTATATATAATATAATCGCTACAATATGGGAGCTCTTCGCGGGATTAAGAGAGACAATTACTAGCATCTAATAACTGCCAGTTTACTGAAACCAGTTGGTAGATTCATGCAATGTGTGAAAATTGAGACATTTATTTGAACTTTCAACGGTCGGACAGTTTGACGTTGTAACCAGTGCAAGTTATCTTGCTTGAATATTGATGTGCTTGCATAGACTACATATCATACTCAAGAGTCATCACCTAGATCTCATCTAGAATATTGAATTTATATAGCGCAAGGCTATTAATTCATTTTAATCATTCATTGATTAATTAAGTTACTGATTGTTTTTCGGAAGAGTGAGTGAGTAAGATGGCCACTACAGATTATAATCAGTGGTTACAAATAGGTAGAGATTTAAATATGCAGGGTCAGGAACTGAAACAGTTTGTAATTGACCGACAAACAGAAGCGAGGGAAGAGAGAGCGAGGGAACGTGAAGCAGAGAAAGAGAAGAGGCTAATAGAAGCTGAGGAGGCTAAGGAAAGGAGAAGGATTGAGGAAGAGAGAGAAAAGAGGCTAATGGAAGCGGAGAAGGATAAGAGAATCATGGAAACAGAGAAGGAGAGAATGCTTATTGAAGCAGAGAAGGAGAAGGAAAAAGAGAAACGACAGATGGAACAGGAACTAGCACTGAGGAAATTAGACGCTGAGATTAAAGTAAAGGAGATAGAAGCTCGCATGAACTATGATCTCAGACAAGTAGAAAGTCAAGAGAGGATGAATACAGTGGAAGGGAATGGAGATAATAATGCGAATCATGTCAAAGGATTCAGGAACATTAAATTCCCTAATTTTAATGCAGACAAAGATTGCCTAGATGCATATCTGCTGCGATTTGAAAGGACTTGTGAAGCGTTTGAAGTTCCACAAGAGTACTGGGCCATTGCACTTGCCAGAAATCTTGAAGGACCTGCTTTGGAAGTTTATCAAAGGTTAACTACACAAGAAGCACAGAGCTATGACTGTCTTAAAGAACAGTTACTTAGACGTTTCCAACTGACAGAAGGTGGATACCGCCAGCGTTTTAAACAAAGTCGCTTGGAACCAGGAGAAAGCCCATCTCAATTCATTGAGAGACTTAGACGTTACATCCGTCAGTGGACTTTAATGTCTGGATATGAGCAAACTTATGAAGGATTGGAAAACCTGATCCTAAGAGATCAATTCTTCATAACATGTCCGGTAGATTTGAGGACCTTTATCAAAGAAAAGGGTAAAATTGGTCTTAAAGAAATGTTGACTCATGCTGAGTCATATATAGAAGCACATGAGTACAGGAGCATTGATACCAGTCAGAAAACAAAGGTTAAGTTCACATCAGATGAGAACCAAAACAAAACATTTGAAGATAGGACAAGAAATAAGTTTGTTGATTCAACAAGCAAACATAAAGCAGAAATGGAATCTCACAAGGAGATGAACCATAATAGATTTGCTAATAAAGATTACGGCAGAGACAAATACCAGACAGCTGAGCAAAGCCCTGTCTGTTTCATATGTCGACAGCCTGGACATAAGGCGAATGTTTGCCAAAACAGAGTTAAGAGTGTTGTTAAACACACCGCAGCTGCCATACAAGTCTTTGAGAATAGTAAACTCAAGGCAGATTGGAGGATGAAACAAAATCCGGAAGAAGTGAACCAACGAGGAACACAAGTCAATGAACGTGAGATGACTAACCTAATTGCAAGTGCAATTGTCACAACTTCAGATTATAATAAGCTACTCAATTCAACTGGTAGAATTAAATTAAATGGAGAAAGCATTGAATGTCTGTATGACTCTGGAGCAACATGTTGTATAGTGAAGAGAGCACTAATAGACGAGGCAGCATTGACAGGAAGAAAGGTCAATTGTACACTAATTGATGGCAGTGTACAATGTCTCCCAACAGCCAATATACATGTGGAGAGTGAATATTTATCTGGAAAGGTTGAAGCATTGGTAATGAATAATCCTGTAAAGCCAATCATTATAGGTAAAATTAATGGATGGAAATATCTTCTAGCCAAAGATGAGACAAAGGATAAGCCTTCAGATAAAACACACTGTGATAATAATAATGAATCAAAGAAAATTCATACTACAGATAGCAATAAAGAAACACAGGACAGTACGAGGGATCTAATGACACTGAGACATGGATCGCCTGATGTAAACAAGGTCATGGGGTGCATGGATGACGTCACAGAAGGCCATATCAATGCATGTGGTGAACAGCAGATAACGGCCGCTATTGAAACTAGGGCGTCAACATTGAGAGACACGAGGTATAAGCCATTTGAGATAGAGTCATTATCTTATCTTGAAGTGACTCCGATAGAAATTAAGAAGATGCAGGAGGAAGATGGAACTCTAAAGAGATACTTAGCAATAGCTAAAGCACAGAATCATTATGAACAAACAAATAAATTTCAGTTCATAATGAGAAATGGATTGTTATTTAGACAATACAAAGAAGTTCAAACAGAAGAGATTAAGTTGCAGTTGATGTTACCTAAACCATTAAGGGAGAAAGTGTTAACAATTGCACATGGTTCCCAATTGTCGACACACCACAGAATCAAGAAAACTCGAGACAATATAAGTGATGATTTATACTGGCCATCAGTTAATCAAGACGTACGTAGATTTGTGTTGAGTTGTGATGTTTGTCAAGGGACGGATAGTGATGAGGACTTCACTTTTGAAGATGAAGTGAATACGCAGAGGAACTTAGAGATCTGTGAAGAACAATATGCAGCAGCATGTGAAGTTTCGACACCAATTACAAAGATTGGAGAATATGAGTCATATATTGAAGTCGATGAGAGATATAGAATAAAAGGGCCACAAATTCTGGCAACTATTGATGCAAAAATGCTATCTGAAACAGAAAAAGTTAGACAAGAAAAGCTAATTGAGATTAATAATGTACAGATTTCATCTTATGCAATTCAAAGATTACAAGAAGAGGATGATAGTTTGAAACATTGCAGAGAATTGGCAGCAAAGGACATGTCAGAGAGAAGCAAGATGGAAAATAATCAGTTCATTGTGGATGATGATCTGTTATATGAATGTCACACAGAGACACCAGACACTGAGGTTAAACTGAGGTTGGTTATACCACAACCACTCAGAGAACAAATGATGACGAAGGCACATTGTCCGTCAGAAAGAGTTCATAGAGATGTTAAGGCCACATTTAATAAGATTAGCAGTGAGTGTTATTGGCCTTCGATGCAATATGAAGTTAGACAGTTCGTACAAAGCTGTGATGTCTGTCAGAGACATGTGAGTAAGACTGCATTGAGTCGAGCTCAAGTGAAGCATAACAAATTTTTTGATAGGAAAGTCAGAAACAGGAAATTAGAAGTTGGAGATAAGGTTTTGGTATTGTTACCAAGTTGTGATAATAAATCATTTGTACAATGGCAAGGACCATATACAGTCAGAGAGAAAGTTGGAGAATATAACTATAGGATCGAAGTCAATAAGGAAAAGACTAGGACCTATCACATAAATATACTCAAGAGATATATTGACAGGAAAGGAAAGTCTAACAAAGAGTCAAATACGAGGAAGTCATATGAGGAAGTCAGTGACTCAGTTATGATAACATGTGCATTACCGGCAGCATGTGATGGTATAGTGCATGAGAACAAATGGAAAAAGAAGTTGTGTACAGGAGTGGATTGGTCAAACTCAAGAAAGGTGTTAGTTTGGTCTAACAGAAGAAATAATAGGATGGAGAGCAGAGAATATACAAAAGTGAATGAGCTGAGACCTAATAAGGTGAATCATGAGAATAAAAATGTCAACCTGGACATTAGTCATAATGAATTGAAACATGATGATGTCCTGAATGGTAGGAAAAAGGGAAAGTTTAATAGGTGCAAAGGAGTACCAGATTATTACATGGTAGGAAAGTGGTGGAAGGGGGAAGATTGAAGTGACATTATCCCCTTTGATGTAATAATGTAAACTCAGACTACCTGAGCAGAGGACTGACATAAGAGACAAAAACTCTTAAAGTGTATAGATGTACATAGATATATATATGATGTATGTAAGTGAAGTAAGATGTTATGTGTTTATAGTTTAGATAGTAATTAATGTATGTGAGTAAGTCACAAGTATTTGATAAGGTGGTAAGGAATAGAAGTCTGTAGACAGCCTTTTTAAGAAGGGATTTATGTAGCGAATACTATTTCTTATCAAATGACTTGTTATTTAATTCAATAATTAAATTAAGGTTTAGTATAAGATAGCTAATGTAAGCGGCGTTTATCTAAAGAAAAGCGGTGCTATATAAATAAAATTTAGTTTAAGTAAGCAGCCGTTGAGCCGATGTTGATATGATGACGTGGAAGGAGATACCACGTATGCGTTACCATAGCGACCGGAGAAGCCAACCAATGAAATGTCGTGGGGCAGTCTTCGAATGGACATGAAACAGTGATGGCGACTGTCGTGTTTCGTTCACGATAGATGTTTCGAATTGAACGTTAATTCGTTAGCCAAATAACGGATAATTCATCGAATCTGCGTGCTCACCAGTAAGCCACAGAAGTAACACTTTCAGCGCTCGTTTTGCTGTAAGTTCTTCGATTGAAATTGAGTTCTGAGAAACGATCGAACTGTTACGATTACTGATTGACTGCCAAAGGTCAAATGGAATATACTGATTTTCGTATAGTATTCTGAAATCGTCATCGCCTACGATAGTTGAAGGGATTTATGCGATACAAACAATTCGATACTACAAAGAAGATCTACCTATCTACAGCCTAGAAATGGACATGGTTGGGACAATGCAAGATGCGATCTCACAGCGATCTATGGAGATGGTCTGACAATTTACTCTACGACGGCTCAGATAAGGAATATAATAAAATTAATCCTTAAGTTAAATACGCCGCTTTAAGTAGATAAGGTTTATTTGCTTGTAAAATGGAAATGATTGTCTTATTTTAATATACATATATGGCATCAAATCTAAAGAAACAATTGTTGTTCATTGAATGGTATCGTACATTGGATGTGATGTGAATGTTTATCTTCAATTCCTGGCACGAACGCTAAAGCACAATTATATATAATATAATCGCTACACCTTCCTTATTCAGCATTGGCACAGAAAGTAGATTTATCCATTTCCAGTTAGGTTATGTTTTGATCTCGGCCATTGCAATTAATTTCTTGACATTCTGCCGGCATTAATTGAAGCAATTGTCTGAAAATTCGAATACTTTCTTTGAATTTCTGACATAAAGACTAAATGAAAACAAAATTTTCTCGAGTTTTTTAAAACTATATTTCAGAAGTGAATAGGCCTGTAGGATATGCATTATTCAAAATTGTAACTCACCACTACAAACGCTGCTGTTGCCGGTAGCCTAAATGTACTAGTAAATCACAAAGCATGCAGTGTGTCCATAAATGTTGTCTATGAACTCTCCAGCTTAAACATGCATAGGCCCTACCTTTGTACACTCCCCATAACCCATCGACCCTGATATTTTGGTCTTCACCCCGTAACCCTATTAGGACCAGATGTGGAATTAGCTTTCCCTAGCAGCTGTCGCCTTACTGGTGGACTCTGCCCAGCTGTAACTGTAGGCATGGACATCTAGATATTAGCTAGATATAATATCCAGATGTTCATGCTGTAGGGAGCAGCCATGCTGGTGATTCATATACCAGGGTTTATACCTCGGGTTCTCAGGTCAGCAATGTCAACTGGCCGTCACTACACGCTATAATTAATCAATGTCATGTTGTTTAACTTATGATCCGGTTTCTTTACTTCACTGTACCTTTGTATAAGTCACCAGGCAAGCAAACGAAATGTCAGAATAACTAAATTTAATTATTTAAAATTAATAATATTCTTAATTTTACATATTTTGATTCAAAATCCAGGGGGGGGCAAGTGCCCCCCCTTGCCCCAACGTGCGGGCGCCCATGGATATGACCCTAGATTGACCTCCCAACCCCTCTGTTTCAGCCAAGTACTTGCTCGCCAGTGAAACTAGCCGTAAGCAGGTATACAAAACCGCCCACTCCGCACTCCGAGGTCAGCCAGTGCAAAACTGCCTTGACAGGTACGTGTATCATGGCAGGTATATATATATATATATATATATATATATATATATATATATATATATATATATATATATATATATATATAGTATATATAGGCCTATGTCTCTAGACAAGTATTTCAGCTCCTTTTTTCATGTAAGTACTTAACAAAAGCTCTACCTAGCTATCTTAAATGCGTTTGTTCATAAAGAATAAAAGTTCATTAGTAAACAGTATAACAACGGTATTTATATGTTAGAAGAGTCCACAGCAGCGGGCTCTCATAAGCACGTACGTTTAATCCGACGGATGCCTATCCCCTGAATTGACAAACGACACCACGTTTAGAAGTTCCTGGTTCGTGCAGCATTGAGTACAATACAATCTTGCCTCACTGTCCGGCAAATTTTGTCGCTGTAGTCGGCGATTGGTCGACGGCATTATACGACTCTGGCCCGGTTGGCTACACTGGTTAGAGCGCATGCGCCCCAGGCACGTATGTTCGTTTAGTCCAGATTAGCATACCGATGGTGGCTGATATCAGACATCTGTATCTCGGGCCAGCGGTGGTGAAGGATATCACCCGATCAATTCATTGAAAATTGAGCATGGTCGAGGTCACATGGTCGCTATAGAAAGACATCTTTACATCAAGGCTACTCTCGTCGTTGCCTCACCAGCTTCGAGATTAATGGGTCAAAGTAGGATATAAGTTTAGAATTCGACGTTGCCAAATTGGACCAGCTTACCTGATTAATTGTAATTAACCGGGAAGGCGTGTTTCCAATAACCGAAAACTGTCACAGGTAGACCCGGAAGTATATATATATTTATATATATATATATTTATATATATATTTATATATATATATATACATCCAACTTACGTAGACCACTTGGTTATCTGCATATCATAAGGAAATCTGTGCACAGGCCTGTTACAGTAGGCTACTTTTGGTAACATAGGGCTATGGCTAAACATAGCCTGGATTTTCTGTTCTTAAACCAGGAAGCCAAGTAGTGCTGTTTAACTAACTAATCTCTGATTATGTAGTCATAAAAATATGCATGACTTCGATGGAACTACTGGAAAAGGCAGGCCTTTCCCGCTAATAAGGAAACATCGTGTCTACTAGGCCTACTTCATCGTTTAAATACTGAAGGCCTACAGATATCTTCGTCAAAGTTCTGTGGAGAAAAATATTTTTCTAAACAGTACCGGTAATACATTCAATCTAACTTTGATATAATTATTTCGACTTGACCATACCTTCAGTTCTCTAGGAAACGAGCGAGAGAAATAGTAAGTCTCTTCGTCTCACAAGCAGCTAAATTGGCAGAGAACGAAAAAAGTATACATGCATGTGAATCAAGTTATGTAACTGTATATAAATATGTATGCATTTATGTGTGCATATCGACCTGTGTGTGTGCGTTTTGTCTGTATGTATGAATGCATATACGCATGAATGTATGATATATGTATGAGTGTATGTATGTATGTATCAGGGGCGGATCCAGGGGGGCCAATCCGGCCATCTCGCCAGTTGATATTTACACAGGACGTGGCACCATCGTCACGAAGTAGACGATGAAAATGATGAAATAACGCCCCCCCCATTTGATATTTACACAGGACGTCATAGGACCTTCCCCCCCCCCCCCGTTGACGAGTAAAATGAATGGCGAAATATGGAAATAAGATTTTTCTGGAGATTAATGACTAAAAAAGGTCATAAATTTTGTAAGGAGATGTATGTATACATGTATGTATTATTTTTGGCCCCCCTCTGATAAACCTTTCGGATCCACCCGTGGTATGTATGTATGTATGTATGTATGTATGTATGTATGTATGTATGTATGTATGTATGTATGTATGTATGTATGTATGTATGTATGTATGTATGTATGTATGTATGTATGTATGCATGCATGCATGCATGCATGCATGCATGCATGTATGTATGTATGTATGTATATAAAAATGAATATATTAGTTGATGTAACAGTCACGTAAGAATCTCAACAGCTAGCATAGGAACATCGTATTTACTTCAGACGGTGTACATGAATTCCAATTTTTGGAAACGGGCCTGATGCATGGGTGTTTATGCCTTGAGACACACGGGTAAGATTCAAACGGCATAAAAGGGATCAAATATGGCAGAAGCTGGTTTGAAATGCTGTGCAACTGTAATGCGGAGAAGCAAAGGAAAAGAACTTTCAATTCATTCTGATATTGGTTAAACTTTACTCTGTTTTCACTCTGTGTTCTGCTCTGGTTTGTTTTAGGTGCGAAATTAAGAAGAGGGATCTCGACGCTTTTTTTCAATCGCAGTCTAAGCAACAGCCCTCACAACAAGTGCCTTCAAAAAATTCAATTAATGCAATAAAATGACGACCAAAAACAATATGGAAATCTGTGACAATGATTAATTCTGGCCAAAGCATTGACAAATGTACACGATCATCTCACAAAGGGTTGTTGTGAACGAAAAACAATCGGTAAATCGTGCAACAGTATATATAGAACTCAGATGCTCAACTTGGATGAATTCTTCTTTATGAGAATACGAATACGACTTTCCAAACGCCCAAAACGAACTCTAACTTTATAAGTTGATATCATCTAACATTGACATCTGCAGGTGGGAAAAGCTAAAAATCAGAACATTTTACTAGGCTAGTGTTCAATATAGTCAATTGTTAATTAACCCATAAGCTTCAGCATAGAAGAATCATATTTATTTTATTTATTTATTTCGTGCTGCGTAAGTGTGTAATCGCAACAGTGGTTTAAAAGTTTAATTGTTAAGCATCTTTAACCCTCGTTTCTTCACTGGTAATTTTACAATGGAGAAGGAGTTATCACGACTTGCATCTTTCTCAATCTGGCCTGAGAATCCGCACCTCCATCCACTACGGTTGGCTAGAAATGGGTTTTACTATTCTGGACAGAGTAACAGGGTCATCTGCTCTAAATGTAGCATCCAGCTTGACGGTTTCACTTCGAATGACGGTGTCTTAGAACGGCACAGACAACAGTCTCCCAATTGTCAACTTCTGATTGACACTAACAAAGAAAACATTCCTCTTGTACCAGTCTCAATTGGCAATCTCGGGATTACCGACACAGACCTTTCTGCAAACAATTGTTGTGAGACAATTCAGGAAGTCTACAGGGGAGCGGTGGCTCGGGCCACCAGGAGAGGAGCCTCTTTGATAAACCCAGTCAACAAAATTGATCGCTCAAGACCCGATTACGAACAACTACGCCACGAAACGCAACGCCTTAGTACCTTCCACGACTGGCCTGCACTCGCTCGTGCTGATCCAAAGGTTCTGGCTCGAGAGGGTCTGTATTACACTGGAGAGGAAGACCGAGTCCAATGCGTATTCTGCCGTGGATTCATGAGAAACTGGGAACCCACGGACATACCATCCGCTGAACATAAAAAACACTTTCCTGACTGTTCTTTTGTACGTGGTCTAGACGTAGGGAACATTTCGATTTCGGGAGATATTTCGGTAAGTGATCATTCCAGAAAGACGAGTGACGCGGATAGACAGCAACATGTGCAGAATGTTCAACCTCTAAGAACAGAATGTATTCGACCAACCATAATAGAACAGGTGAGTCAAAAACTGGCCTCAACATTTTAAAGTAAATTAAACTCATAGCCTCCATAGCTCCACGTCAATAATGCACTGCGCAACACCGACATATAGCTAGTCATAGATGGAAAACTTACCAACTAGTGAACCAACAGGCAAATTTCTTGAATACTACAAATATCTCATAAAATTTGATAAGAAACTGATATATATATATATATATATATATATATATATATATATATATATATATATATATATAAAAACCATTAAACGCTCAATTGAAGTACGAGGTAGGTTTGATTATTATATCATGAAATATATTCGAAATATACAATTTCTGATAGTTTAAGCCTTGTGTCTACTTCTCTTCTAGTGATATTAGCGCAAATGCTGAGATGCAGTGTTGCAAATCCTTTAATTCAACCGTCGATGAATCATTGTTGTAATAAACGATTTCAGATTCGTCGCGTGACTCCATCCAGTTGCAACGATCCTCCAAAGTTTCCTCAGTTCTCTGATGTGACACGTAGGATTGCCTCTTTCAAAAACGGTCAAGTTTCACGCGGACATACGGCTGAATCCTTGGCAGAGGCTGGATGGTTCTTCATTGGTAAGCCCACAAAATGACATTTCTTTAGCTGGGATTCTACATTGCGCCTTTTCCTACGATCTGATCTATTGACTGCAATAGCTCCGTGTCGCGATCGAAGGTCGCCTGTCGTGTGTTTGCCGTGTGTTGATGTCGACCCTCGACTCGCTTGTTCTTTTACTTGCACTTTTATTTAACGTGCCTAACTTTTCTATAGAAGATTCACGACGAACTTTGTTCAATTAATAAATGAATTTAATTAAAGAAACAAATATATACAATAACTCTACGGGAGCTTCCGCGTAGTATTAAAGCGTTTAGATATTAAATCGGACTATCTCAATGTTGCTTCGTACAGCCTAACTACAGATCGCTCTTCGCGTCAGTCTCTGAATCTGACGGACTTTACTCTGCCGCCGCCGCTGGTCGTTCCTCTCACTGTTGATCGCTCGACCGCTGTTCACACGTCGCGCTCGTCAGTAGTACAAGTCCCGTATTCTCCTTTTCCTTCTGTTAAGTAGGAACTTCAGCGTCCGTCGGTCCGCCCCCTCCCCACGTCATGCTATCGTCAATTAGTGTCAGATTGTGTGGCGGTCGAGGCCACAGTGCGTATGTGGGAAGATTTATTTTATGCGAATAGCATCGTTTTCTTTTAGTTTACATGCGAAGGGAACAGCATCGTTTCTCTTAATTTTACATGCGAAGACCCAGCATCGATCATTTAATTTTTATTTAATTTCAATAGGCGACTGTCCAGCAACGACCGTGGTAGGGAAGCCCGATCGACGGTGTAAGGCCAGCGCATAGCGAGCAGACGCGTTAATTCGGGATGCATAGAGCCTGCCTCACGGTGTGCTGCTTTATACGTGAAGAGTTGGTTCGACTCTTCATACATAGCAATACTGTCAAACAGCGTTGTTGGTTAGCGATTCAGTTACCGATTTAAATATACTGCACTCAGTGTGGTAGGCGAGTGAATTTGGTTACGACAGAGTCAGAGTTCGAGTTTCTGGTTAGTACAAATATATTTACGGACGAAAGGGGCGTCCGAATAATATAATCAGGCGATCCCGAGTACAGCTAAAGAAGTTCACTGTTGGGAGACGGGCCGACAGCGCCGATCCCTCAGTTGATCGCGAAGCGGGCTAGATCCCGATCGTGGGAAATCTACGGCTGAGTAATACTCGGGGAAGGATACCGTTGATACACAGGAAAACCAATTCAGTGTGAGATCGAAAACCAGGGTGAATTTGGCGACGGGCAGGAAAGTCCCTCTTGGGTTTTGAAGAACTCCGCGATCGGAGCTTGTCCGGTAACCCATGAGAGTAGAGGTGACCTTCTTAAGGTAGCCATTTTCTGGAATTCTGAAATCCTTGAAACCAAGAGTAAATTTGGCGTCGGGCAAGGAAATCCCTCTTGGAGTTTGAAGAACTCCAAGATCCGACAGTGTTTGGTTTTATCCACTGAGAAGAGTTTTACGCGATTTCGGCGTACTCGACACAAGGGAAGTTTTACGCGCTTTCGGCGTACTCGGCCGGGAGAGTTTTACGCGATTTCGGCGTCATCGGCTGGGAGAGTTTTACGCGACTTCGGCACTCGGTGAAGTGACCGTCGGGATACCTGAAAAAACCAGTTTAGTACAAAAACGATAATAAGGGTAAATTTGGCGACAGGCAGGAAATTCCCTCTTGGGGTTTGAAGAACTCCGCGATCGGAGCTTGTCCGGTTACCTGTGGGAGTAAGCGTGACCCTCGTTAGGGAACCAAAATTCGGAAATTCTTGGGAACAAAATTCAGGACATTCTGGTAACCTTACGGGGTCGGCGTTACATTTGGATTGTGACACTTGGATGGCTGACACGCCGGTGGAGCGTTGGAGGGGCTCCATCGCCCGGTAACTAAAAATAGTTACTGGGAAAGACCACTGTTACCGAAAGACCGCAGTACGGGAAAAGACCGCCCGACAACTGATTACAGTGCGGTAAGACCAGGAAAAACGATAGAGTCAGGAAAATCTTGTATTCAAACCAATCGTTATTCAGAGCAAATAACTTGGTGATCGAAACACGTAGTTCCGGGAACTGACCGAAGTGCGAAGTAGGGCCCACCTCGTGCGCCGGTCGGAACACAGTTCTGCGTGCGGTTAGGGAGGTTTTAGACCTAGAACCTGTCCTATCAGAAGAGAGTGTCGTGAGACCAGTATACCGCGTTAATATTACACGTGCATATATTATCGCAAGATGTTCGCGTGTTTGAGACGGCACGACGTGACGACTCGTCAGATGTACACCTTGTCCTCTCGGACAGGAGAACGTTCAGGGTTTTCCCCTATTGACGATAACTCGAGAGTCATGAGATGCAGAATGGTACGTGAGGGTTCGGTTAAGGTGGAGAAAAAGAGGAAGTCTTTGACTAAGAGATCTCACAGGAAGCTGAGGACTCCTGCCGGCAAGAGAGCGAACCCTGTTCTAAAGGACGGCCATCCTGAAGACGAGGACGTTGCCCACCCGGCGACCGCGGCAGTGGCAGAGTCCGAAAGTGAGATGGAGCTTGACAGCGACACTGTTCGCAAACAAGCGATACCCTCGGGACCTCCTCTTGGAGAAATGGGCACTGAGAGCGGAGACAGGGAACCGCTCGTCTACAGCAGAAGTAGACAGGATAGTGACCCGGGCGACTCCAGAAGGTCGGTTGGCTGGAGCCGAACCCAGCCCGACGACGAAGCAGCGTCTCGGGTAAGACCGACACAAATTGGTACCACGTCTGATGAAGGGTTAGTTGATCTCGAGCGACGAACGTCACAAACTGGTACCAGAAGTGGGGTTCTAGCGTTTTCTTGTTACAGAACCAGGCAAGGTCAGGAAGATACCGAGGACGAGTCGGATGAAGTGCCCCATAGTGAGCACGGAGGCGCGCGTCCAAAGTTACGTAAACGGAAAAGCAAACGAAGGTTGCTTGATGAAACGGGTGCACCTGACGAAACCAGTGCATTTGAAACGGAAGCTGGAACCCGCAGTGGGCGTGAAAGAGGTTTCCATGAGGATAACGGATGGTTGATAACCGTTCCAAAGACTACTGAGGTAGTACGGAACGATGTGAATAACGAGACATTCACACACTGGCGAGAGGCCGTTGGTGAGAGTAGGTTTGACAGGTCCAAACCACTCGACGACAATAGAGTTCCGCGTATAATGCATGAGAGAACGTTCGACAATAGATCGGGGAACCTTGTGCAGGTTCAAGTACCTAGTATCGTACGGGGCAGGCAACCTGTACAGTTGAGACAGGCTTGTGATAGGCCAAGAGACATTGAGACAGGCCTGAAACCGCGGGGTGACGCCGTAGTGCAGAAAACGAGTGGTGACATCGTGGCGCATCAGCGAAACGAAGGTAATCGAGTACCGTTTACCAACATGGAAGGAGGTCGCCCAAGACCTGTGACCGATGAGGTAGATTGGCAAGCAGAGATGTCTTACCTGCGACAGAGTGTGGCAATGATGAGTTCGAAACTTGAAGAACTGTCTGTTCCTGCTGCTCAGCATGCGAAGTCTTACCGACGCGAGACATCGGGGAAACCTACGGGCCCAGGTTACCAGATGGATCGCCGAGGGAAGCTGCAGATCGAAGAGCCGGCACGGAGCCGAGGTAACACAGAGACACGCGAGGAAGTTTCGCTTTCGGGAACTTCGGAAAAGTTACGTAGCCGCTATCTTCCCGAGGACAGCGGGAGAGAGTCACACGGAAAAACGGCAAGGCAATCGAGTCGACAACGTCTGTTGACAAGAGGAAGAGTTGAGGCGAAATTACGTTCGTCAGTGAGTTCTTCGGATTCAGACACCGATAGTGTTGGTCCAGAAGAGGCCATGAGAACCGGAGTCTTTGACAGGAAAAACCTCCGCCAACGAGGAAGACACGAGAGTTATGAGAAAACTGAAAGGGAGACGTATGGTAAGGAACGTCTACCAGAGTACGAGAGACGCAGTTTAAAACAGGCACTTGATAGAGAAACCGAGAGAGAATCGAACATGGGAAGAGACAGAGATCATTTGGCCTGGGATGAGACCCACGAGCGGTACTCTAAAGGGCACAAACCAGATTCGAGAAGTCGTAATTGTCTTAGGTACGACGAATCTGACAGACCGCCAGAGTCAGGAAAAAGAGATATTCGCGAAGAAGACAGAAGAGTTACGTTCGTCAACGGAAACTCTCAGAGCTCTCGCAATAAATATAAACGATCGGAGTCCAAAGACTACGCAGGTGGTGAGCCTCGTAGAAAAGGTCAGAGACAGGCTGAGTACATCTCTGATGAAGACAGTGCAACGTCAGGCGACCGAGAGATGAATACGATGTATTCTAAGTGGCGTCCAGGGAAGACGTTGGGTACTCTGAGGGGACAGAGTCGGCACCGGTCAGTGGTGAGGACAGACGAGGAAAACGATTCCAGGAGTAACGATGAGGACAACCGGAGAGGAAATCCCAAGAAGAGTGTCGGAAGATCACTTGTTACGCGGACAAGAGGCGGAGACCGATCGGATCGCGGTATACGAATCAAGCTAGAGAAGTACGACGGCAAGTCAGCGATCGCAGCCTTTCTAGCAAAGTTCGAAGTTTGTGCACGGTGCAACCGGTGGAGTGATCAGGAAAAAGCAGACCAGTTAATGTGTGCCCTAACGGGTCCCGCTTCGCAGCTGTTGTGGGACATGGGTGCACAGAGGGACGTGTCTTGGCGAGAACTTGTTGAGCGGCTTAAGGCCCGGTACGGGTCTGATGACCAAACTAGCCTATATCGGATGAAACTTCGCACTTACCGGCAGGCTCACGGAGAAACGCTGAGTAGTGTAGTGCAGGAAGTAAGGAGGCTAATGGCTTTGGCATACCCAGGACCAACAAGTGATATCGTCGAGACGGTCGCTTGTGACGCTTTCATTGATGCACTGGCAAACCAGGATTTGGGGCAGAAGGTGCGCGAGCGAGAACCAGTTAACCTCGAAGCGGCGTATAAACATGCGGTGAGGTTGGATGCCTATGGTCGATCTTCGACACAAGGTGGTGATTTAGACCGGAGACACGCGAGAGTTAAAGTTACCATGGAAGACCGAAAAGACTCGAGCACTGAGGGGCAACAGTCTCGTCGTCTAGAAGATCTCGAGCGAAAGATTAAAAATCTTTCAAGAGAACTTGATCGAGTGACAATAAATCAGAATTTGGGCATCGTTCCGAGAAAACCTCATGAAAGGGAGAACAGTTCTGATCTAGCTGTGGGAGATCAGAGGACAACCGAACCAAATGTGGGATGGCGACGGATTTATCCGCCCACACGGTTGCGTAACCCGGATATCGAATGCTACTTGTGCAAACGAAAAGGACACATGAAGCGATTTTGTCCTCAGAGAAACGCTGAGACGAATGGTGCAACCGGTACCAGTGAACCTACAAAGGCTGAACCGATACAAGAGGAAACCCAAAACCGACTGGTCAAAGGCAGTAGGGTGGCCTACGTGGTTGCGAGACTGGCAGGAAAACGGATACACTGTCTACTTGATTCTGGAAGTGAAATGTCACTTGTGCCACGACGTTTCGTGCTAGACGCTGTGCTAGTACCGTCAGAACAGCGACTCCTAGCCGCTAATGGAAGTCAGATTAAGGTGGATGGTGAAACTAACCTTAAGATTCGGATCGGAAAGCAGGTGTACCCTGTACCCTGTCTAGTTACAGACCAAGTGACAGAAGTGATCTTGGGGTTATCTTGGCTGGAAGCCAATCAGGCAAGATGGGACTTCGCAAGTCGATGCGTTTTCCTTGGGAGCGAGAAGATCCCTCTGAAAGAGGTCGTTACCGAGTCCATGTGCCGGAGAGTTATTGTGCAAGAGGACATAATAGTTCCTCCAAGGAGCGAAGTCGACGTTCCAGCTTGGGTCGTATACCCGCATTTCCAAAAAGATAACGAAGATTGGACGACCATTCCAATGGAATTATCAAAAGATTTGATAATCGGACGTACGTTGGTGACAGGAAGAGACACGGAAGTGTGGATCAGGATGTTGAATGTTGGAGACAGAGATTCGCTTGTCAAGAAACGGACTGAATGTCCGCTGGAGCGAGTGAACGTAGTCGATGTGACAGTTAATCGAGCCAGAACGGAATCGTATGATGAGCCTTACCGAAGCGAAAATCCGGAGAAGCCTATGGGCCCAGGTTATCCGGAGGAACGCCGAGGAAAGCAGCAAAGTACGATTGACCGGTTTGGATCGAAGATTAGTACAACGGCCAGTGTAGCGGAGCAGACGCTCAACCCACTTGCCGAACAGACCCTAAAACGACTATGGGAAGAAGTGCCAGCAGACATTTCGGAAGAAGAGCGAATCAGGTTACGAAAACTTGTGCTAACGTACAGCGCAACGTTTTCCCTTAACGAAAGTGATAACGGATTCACTTCGGTGATCCAACACGAGATCGATACGGGACAGGAGAAACCAGTTCGGCAACCTTTGAGACGTCAACCGCTTTCCATGTTACCGGAAGTTGATCGTCAGGTAGAAGACATGTTGAGACAAGGAATCATTGAACCTTCGATATCGGAATGGGCATCCAATGTCGTAATGGTTAAGAAAAAGGATGGCAGTATGCGTTTCTGTATCGATTACAGGCAACTGAACCTGAAGACACGGAAAGATGCTCATCCGTTACCCCTTATCCGCGAGAGTTTAGATACCCTGGGTGGCGCCAGATGGTACAGTACGTTCGATTTGAGAGCAGGTTATCACCAGATGGCCTTGCACCCAAGAGACAAACACAAGACCGGGTTCGTTACGAGAAGGGGCAGCTTCCAATTCAAAGTGTTACCTTTCGGATTGTGCAATAGTCCGGCCTCGTTTTGTCGACTAATGAACTTAGTCTTGACAGGGCTAAACTATGACATCTGTCTGGTTTACTTGGATGACATAATTGTGTTCTCGAGGGACGTAGAGATGCACATGCAACGTCTAGAGATGATTTTCAGGAGATTACAAGAGTATAATCTCAAGCTGAAACCATCCAAATGTTACCTGTTACAACAGAGAGTATTGTTTCTTGGTCACGTTTTGAGTGAAGAAGGGGTCGCGACGGATCCGAGCAAGATCAAGGCCGTAGAAGAATGGTCTGCTCCTCGGAACTTGAGGCAAGTCAGATCCTTCGTTGGTCTTTGCTCCTATTACCGACGTTTCATACATGATTTCGCGGTGGTAGCTCAACCACTTCATTTCCTGACCAGGAAAAATGTACCGTTCCATTGGACTGACGAATGTCAGGGAGCTTTCGAAGAACTTAAACGAAAGTTGGTTTCCGCACCTATACTTGGGTTACCGAACGACGAGGGCCAGTACATCCTAGATACGGATGCCTCGGCATACGCCATTGGAGCGGTGTTATCGCAAGTACAAGAAGGAGAAGAGACAGTGATTTGTTACGCGAGTCGGCTCTTGTCGACGGCGGAACGGAACTACAACGTTACCAGGCGAGAGTTGTTAGCTGTGGTGTATTTCTTGAAAGAGTTTCGTCAGTACTTACTGGGTAGTAAATTCCTACTCAGAACAGACCACTCCGCACTTCAGTGGTTACGCAGAACACCGGAACCGATTGGCCAACAGGCTCGTTGGTTAGAGATGATAGAGGAGTTTGACATGGAGATATGTCACAGACCGGGAGCAAAACACGGTAACGCAGACGCGATGTCTAGAGGTCCGGGTGAGGAACAACCTAAAGTGGTTACCGTGAGAGTTACGAATGAAGACGTGATGTGGGCACGTCCGATCGGAGAAGTAACGCGCTCCGAGGTTACCAGTGAAGATACAGGCCAGGAAATCCGTTGGACAAAGGAGTTTCTTCGAAGAGAACAGCAGAGCGATTACAATATTGGTACGGTCCTTGGTTGGAAGGAGTCGAAGCATCATCCAACACAGGCAGAACTATCACCTGTTAACGGAGAGGTGAAAGTGTTGGTGAGCAACTGGAATCAGCTGGAAGTCCTGCAAGGAGTGTTACACAGAGGCTGGATTCAGGGTAACACAGGAAAAGCTGAGCGATCTCAGTTAGTTGTGCCCTTATCTCTACGGCAAGAGATGCTTCAGTTAACACACGCAAGCTTTGCCGGAGGACATTTCGGGATTCGGAAGAGTTTAACTCAGTTGCAACGTCGGGCGTATTGGCCGAGTTGGAAGGACGATGTTAGACGGTTCTGCCAAAGGTGCGATCGCTGTGCTCGTTATCGAAGGGAGAAACCTCCAAGACAGGGTTACATGCAGACTCCTGTGGTCGGTGAACCAATGGAGAGATTCGGAATTGACATAACTGGTCCGCATCCTGTATCAAGTAAAGGCAACAAATACATACTGACAGCGATAGATTACTTCTCGAGATGGGCTGAAGCTCTGCCTATCAGAAACCAAGAGGCCGTTACTGTGGCAGAATCGCTTATGGTACACGTGTTCTCGAGGTTTGGTATGCCACGCCAGATCCTGACGGATCAGGGACCGTGTTTTGAGTCGAAGTTATTCAAAGAGCTGTGTAAACGCATGGAGATTGACAAAGTACGTACAACTCCATATCAACCCTCTGGTAACGGAATGATCGAAAGGTTCCACAGAACACTGAACATGTTGATCGGAAAGGTAGTGTCGGAACGACAAAAGGATTGGGATGTTCATGTACCATATGTAATGGCGGCATATCGAGGTACTGAACATGAAGCGACCCAACGGACACCTAATTTCCTGTTCCTGGGAAGAGAGAACCATACGCCATTAGACTTGATTCTAGCCCAAGTTACAGAGTTCGAGAGACCGTCTTACAGTGACATGGAAGAGTACGTGGAGAAACAGAAAGAGAAAATGGAACGATCGTATCGGCTTGTACGAGAACAATTAAAGAGAGTAGCAGAAAGAAGGAAAAAAGCCTACGATTTGAGAGTGAGACCTAGCAAGTTCGCTCAAGGAGATTGGGTTTACTATTACTACCCTCGGCTAAGAAGTGGGAGGAAGACAAAATGGGCTCGCTATTACACCGGCCCATTCTTGGTTATTCAAGTGCTCAGTCCGTGTCTGTACCGGATTCAGAAGAGTCCGAAATCCACGCTAATGGTTGTGCACGTGGATAAATTGAAGCCGTTTTACGGTAAACCTCCGAGTACCTGGTCACCGGAGAGGGACAGAAATCTTGAGTTACCTACAGTAGACTGGACAGTCCTGGCTCAAGATCCTAATGCAGAACATGAACCAGAGGAACCTTCAGAAAATCCAGGCGAGACCGCTGATCCAGAATTGCCACCTGGACGACGGACGAGACGAAGACCTCGCTTGGATGGATGACTACGACTGTAGAAGTCCTTGTTAGTGACCTTCTGAAGCAGACGTGTATCTAGGACCAACTAGATGAACGCTTAATTGCGTTGGTTTCATTGACTATGCGAGACCCGTGTTTCAGTTGCCCTTTTGATGAGAGTATTTCTTTTGAGCGGTAACTGGGAGCATACAGTACCTGTGCTACCATTAACGCTTAATTGCGTTGGTTTTATTGACTATTCGAGACCCATGTTTCAGTTGCCCTTTTGATGAGAATATTTCTTTTGAGCGGTATCTGGGAGCATACAGTACCTGTGCTACCAGCAACGCTTAATTGCGTTGGTTTTACGGATTGTCAGTGAACGACTGTTTAAGTTTCCTTTTGATGATATGTTTTCGGTTAAACATTGGCTTAGTGGTTAGTACTGAAACGAGTAAAGATTCCAGTACTAGAACGCTTCATTGCGTTGGTTCTACAAGCGAACTATTGGAGAACCATGTTACCGTTTCCTTGTGATGACAGAGTTTCTTTTCGACAGTATAATGCTCGTAACAACGAGTGTTAAGGAAATTCGGGGCAACGTGATTTCCTTGGTTACCGTTTCATGATACTTTAGTGCGCTACCTTAGTGCGGCACTTAGGATAGATCATCATGCGATAGAAGCATATGTTAGGACTTAGATCATGTGCGTAAATATGATAACTTGTATTTTTATTTTGCTTTCACGATTTGGAAGTGGTACCGGGTGTGACTGATCGACGATGGTTACCAGATCGGGAGACAGTGGGCGACTTTTCTCTCCTTAAGTTCTCCTGGCCCTTGGGGTCCGGTAGAGCTCAGGTTCATGATAGAGGGCCTGTTAAGGTTGGCGATTTGTCAGGTACGACAGGTTGCCAGTAGGGTGGTGGTTCGGATCGAAAGCATCATTAAATAGGCTGTCGCTATCACGGTTCTCATCGTGTTTGGCGTACGTGCAGGGTGCCGAGAGATCGAAAGCATCATTAAATAGGCTGTCGCTATCACGGTTCTCATCGTGTTTGGCGTACGTGCAGGGTGCCGAGATTGCTGATATACCGCCCTATAACCAAAGGTGCATTTGGTTCCTTGCTCTCTAAGTGGATCTGGGTTGGGGATGTTCCTGTCACGTTTGATTAAGGTCCCCGATTTTGGCAGAGATGCTCCGCATCTAAGTAAGGTGGGGAGAGTGTGGCGGTCGAGGCCACAGTGCGTATGTGGGAAGATTTATTTTATGCGAATAGCATCGTTTTCTTTTAGTTTACATGCGAAGGGAACAGCATCGTTTCTCTTAATTTTACATGCGAAGACCCAGCATCGATCATTTAATTTTTATTTAATTTCAATAGGCGACTGTCCAGCAACGACCGTGGTAGGGAAGCCCGATCGACGGTGTAAGGCCAGCGCATAGCGAGCAGACGCGTTAATTCGGGATGCATAGAGCCTGCCTCACGGTGTGCTGCTTTATACGTGAAGAGTTGGTTCGACTCTTCATACATAGCAATACTGTCAAACAGCGTTGTTGGTTAGCGATTCAGTTACCGATTTAAATATACTGCACTCAGTGTGGTAGGCGAGTGAATTTGGTTACGACAGAGTCAGAGTTCGAGTTTCTGGTTAGTACAAATATATTTACGGACGAAAGGGGCGTCCGAATAATATAATCAGGCGATCCCGAGTACAGCTAAAGAAGTTCACTGTTGGGAGACGGGCCGACAGCGCCGATCCCTCAGTTGATCGCGAAGCGGGCTAGATCCCGATCGTGGGAAATCTACGGCTGAGTAATACTCGGGGAAGGATACCGTTGATACACAGGAAAACCAATTCAGTGTGAGATCGAAAACCAGGGTGAATTTGGCGACGGGCA
The DNA here is from genome assembly GCA_963556255.1 of Allolobophora icterica. Taxonomy (NCBI): domain Eukaryota; kingdom Metazoa; phylum Annelida; class Clitellata; order Crassiclitellata; family Lumbricidae; genus Allolobophora; species Allolobophora icterica. The sequence goes on from OY744602.1 coordinate 11,600,368, forward strand.
GGAAAGTCCCTCTTGGGTTTTGAAGAACTCCGCGATCGGAGCTTGTCCGGTAACCCATGAGAGTAGAGGTGACCTTCTTAAGGTAGCCATTTTCTGGAATTCTGAAATCCTTGAAACCAAGAGTAAATTTGGCGTCGGGCAAGGAAATCCCTCTTGGAGTTTGAAGAACTCCAAGATCCGACAGTGTTTGGTTTTATCCACTGAGAAGAGTTTTACGCGATTTCGGCGTACTCGACACAAGGGAAGTTTTACGCGCTTTCGGCGTACTCGGCCGGGAGAGTTTTACGCGATTTCGGCGTCATCGGCTGGGAGAGTTTTACGCGACTTCGGCACTCGGTGAAGTGACCGTCGGGATACCTGAAAAAACCAGTTTAGTACAAAAACGATAATAAGGGTAAATTTGGCGACAGGCAGGAAATTCCCTCTTGGGGTTTGAAGAACTCCGCGATCGGAGCTTGTCCGGTTACCTGTGGGAGTAAGCGTGACCCTCGTTAGGGAACCAAAATTCGGAAATTCTTGGGAACAAAATTCAGGACATTCTGGTAACCTTACGGGGTCGGCGTTACATTTGGATTGTGACACTTGGATGGCTGACACGCCGGTGGAGCGTTGGAGGGGCTCCATCGCCCGGTAACTAAAAATAGTTACTGGGAAAGACCACTGTTACCGAAAGACCGCAGTACGGGAAAAGACCGCCCGACAACTGATTACAGTGCGGTAAGACCAGGAAAAACGATAGAGTCAGGAAAATCTTGTATTCAAACCAATCGTTATTCAGAGCAAATAACTTGGTGATCGAAACACGTAGTTCCGGGAACTGACCGAAGTGCGAAGTAGGGCCCACCTCGTGCGCCGGTCGGAACACAGTTCTGCGTGCGGTTAGGGAGGTTTTAGACCTAGAACCTGTCCTATCAGAAGAGAGTGTCGTGAGACCAGTATACCGCGTTAATATTACACGTGCATATATTATCGCAAGATGTTCGCGTGTTTGAGACGGCACGACGTGACGACTCGTCAGATGTACACCTTGTCCTCTCGGACAGGAGAACGTTCAGGGTTTTCCCCTATTGACGATAACTCGAGAGTCATGAGATGCAGAATGGTACGTGAGGGTTCGGTTAAGGTGGAGAAAAAGAGGAAGTCTTTGACTAAGAGATCTCACAGGAAGCTGAGGACTCCTGCCGGCAAGAGAGCGAACCCTGTTCTAAAGGACGGCCATCCTGAAGACGAGGACGTTGCCCACCCGGCGACCGCGGCAGTGGCAGAGTCCGAAAGTGAGATGGAGCTTGACAGCGACACTGTTCGCAAACAAGCGATACCCTCGGGACCTCCTCTTGGAGAAATGGGCACTGAGAGCGGAGACAGGGAACCGCTCGTCTACAGCAGAAGTAGACAGGATAGTGACCCGGGCGACTCCAGAAGGTCGGTTGGCTGGAGCCGAACCCAGCCCGACGACGAAGCAGCGTCTCGGGTAAGACCGACACAAATTGGTACCACGTCTGATGAAGGGTTAGTTGATCTCGAGCGACGAACGTCACAATTGCTCTTCCAGCCGCGGGTCGTCGCTCGCCTGCAGCGCGGGCGGTGTCTGGTTTCACCTTAGCCGCGAGGTGTCCTATTACACCTTGGCTGTGTGGTGTCCGATTACACCTCGGCCTCGCTGCCTTCATTGTTGACCAAGTGGGGACTGGCTTTCGTCCGTCATCATTCCATCTCGACCGCCAACGACGCCTCCATCGTGATGATGATGACATCTCGTCGTTGTCGTCGATCTCCTCACGCGACACCTCCCTTCCCGGGGAGGACAAAGCCAGTCATTGGTTCGCCTCCCGGCTGAGAATGATGTCATTCCCTCCATTGATTTCCTCCAGACCATGTCCTCGTCGTTCCCATGAAAATACAAAATATCAGCACAGTTAGAAGTTATTATTTACAGTTGTCGCGGTGCCTTACATGGTAGTCCGCCTTCTCCTCAATCACAGTCTGGACAAAAGATCAGCGGGAATATTCAGCGCCCCAGGTCGATATTCAAAAGAAATATCGAAGTCCTGGAGTGCCAGAGCCCATCTCGCAAGTTTAGCACTTGTGGGCGTAGAAGCAGTTAGGAAAGTCAAGGGGTTGTGATCAGAATAGAGGGTGGTCCTTGACATAAAAATCCAATCCCTAAACTTCTTCAACGCAAAAATCACAGCATACGCTTCGCGTTCCACAGTGGGCCAACGCGCTTGCGTAGCATCTAATTTAGAACTGGCGAAACATATTGGCCGTTCTGTTCCATCGACTTGAATTTGGAATAAGCAGCAACCGACTGCTTTGTCTGAAGCGTCAGTCGATAGACCAAACTCTCTGCCGTAGTCAATTGTCTGCAAACATACAGCGTTATTCAAATCGTGCGTAAGTTTATCTAGCGCATTTTGGTGTTCAACTCGCCAGGGTATCTTAGCAGGCACCGATTTCTGGGTCAAGTCAGTGAGAATTCTGGATGACACTGTTCTGGCATGATTATCTAGACAGGTCAAGAGAAATCTGCTTCGAAGGTCGTCCGGGACAGCGCAAGAGTCGAATAACCTTTCGCAATGCACAAATAAACCAGAGATTTGCGCATGGTCGCTTGGGAATCTCGGTAAGAGTCCTCGCAAGCTTTCACTATACGTTTTCATTCGTCCTACGACCGAATGCCTTAAGTTATAGTCCCTTTCGTCTCTGAGTCTCCTCTCTGCGTCCCTTTCCTCTCGGACTTCCTTCTCTCTCTTCTCTGCCTCCTCCTTTTCTTCTCTCCTCCGCTTCTCCTCCTGAAGCCTTAATTTCTCTGCTTCCTCTTTCTCTTCTCTCCTCAATCTTTCCGCTTCCTCTTTCTCTTCTCTCCTCTGCTTCTCCTCCTGAAGTCTGAGCTTCTCAGCCTGCTCTTCCTCTAGCATTCTGAGTATCTCTGTTTCCTCCTTTTCTTCTTTCCTCAATCTCTCCGCTTCCTCTTTTTCTTCTCTCCTCCGTTTCTCATCAAGTAGCCATAGTCTCTCAGCCTGCTTCTCCTTAAGCAGCCTGCTCTCCTCCCCAAGCAGCCTGAGCTTCTCAGCCTGCTTCTCCCCAAGGAGCCTCAGTCTCTCTTCTTTCTCTTGTCGTCTCCTCTCTCTCTCTTCTTCGATCCTTCTCTGCCTTTCCTCCTTCTCTTCCTCTCTCCTCTCCGCTCTCTCCTCAAGCAGCCTGAGTCTCCGCTCCGCTTCCTCTCCTTCTTCTTTCCTCACTTTCTCCGCTTCCTCTTTCTCTTCACTTCTCTGCCTTTCTTCTTCCTCTTCTAGTCTCCTCTCTCTCTCTTCTTCGATCCTTCTCTGCCTTTCCTCCTCCTCTTCTTTTCTCCTCTCCGCTCTCTCCGCTTCCTTTCTCTCGTATTTTAATTGATTGAGCTCGACTAGCTGCCTCTGCACTGTCGAGCGAATACTGTTCTCTAGGCTATCTATGCTTATTTCCTCACTTACTTCTGGCGGGGCCTCCTGTCCAGAAACAATTATTTCAGCGCTAGCCTCTCGGAGCTGGTTCATACTCATGGAATCCAATTCCTTCTCTCCTAGTCCCATCTTTCTCAGATATGCGACTAGTCTGTGATGGGGCACGTTCCGCACCCTCACTCTTTTCTCTACCGACAACTTATCCATCTTCCAACAGTCCGCTCACTATTAGAAAAAGATAAGTAAGTTAGAGGAGAGTCACCGTTGGTCAGAAATCAAAGAAAACAACGTCCTAAAATTCTACCAAAATACAACAAGAACAGAACTGAGCAAAAGGAGCTACGCAAAAGCCTCGGCTATTCGCACACCAATCCTCATCCAGACCTCAACCGCAACCTCACAGATTACCACGACTACCAGTAAGGACTTACCCTCTGAATACGTCGAGCGTGCTCCGTCTTTTGGTATCTTGGCTGATCCGCTGTCCTCCGTTGCCACTCCCGTCCGTCGTTGCTAGCGATGGTCGGTCGTCCGTTGGCGCTCTTGTTCCTCGTCCTTGCCTGTTGCTGTCGGTTGCTTCGAGTCCTTCGTCTTCGGAGTCCGGCACTCGATTTCTCCAGTTGCGAAGGGTTGTATTCGCCGCTGGTCCCGATCTGTTGAGATTCCTCTTTTCCGTTTCCGGTTCCGCTCTTCGTCGTGACGTCTTCAGTTGAAAATCCTGTCGACTGCGCCAATGTCGCACTCGACGGTCGCCTTGGCGTGTGTTTGCCGTGTGTTGATGTCGACCCTCGACTCGCTTGTTCTTTTACTTGCACTTTTATTTAACGTGCCTAACTTTTCTATAGAAGATTCACGACGAACTTTGTTCAATTAATAAATGAATTTAATTAAAGAAACAAATATATACAATAACTCTACGGGAGCTTCCGCGTAGTATTAAAGCGTTTAGATATTAAATCGGACTATCTCAATGTTGCTTCGTACAGCCTAACTACAGATCGCTCTTCGCGTCAGTCTCTGAATCTGACGGACTTTACTCTGCCGCCGCCGCTGGTCGTTCCTCTCACTGTTGATCGCTCGACCGCTGTTCACACGTCGCGCTCGTCAGTAGTACAAGTCCCGTATTCTCCTTTTCCTTCTGTTAAGTAGGAACTTCAGCGTCCGTCGGTCCGCCCCCTCCCCACGTCATGCTATCGTCAATTAGTGTCAGATTGCTCTTCGAGCCGCGGGTCGTCGCTCGCCTGCAGGGCGGCGGTGTCTGGTTTCACCTTAGCCGCGAGGTGTCCTATTACACCTTGGCTGTGTGGTGTCCGATTACACCTCGGCCTCGCTGCCTTCATTGTTGACCAAGTGGGGACTGGCTTTCGTCCGTCATCATTCCATCTCGACCGCCAACGACGCCTCCATCGTGATGATGATGACATCTCGTCGTTGTCGTCGATCTCCTCACGCAACACTCCGTTATCATAAAGCATAAGGCTTGAAATCCGATAGGTTAGAGAAATTGTTAGTCCGGTTTGATGGGTAAAGATTGAATGACGTTAAAGAATTGAATGAATGTAAAATAATGCAAAGTTCGTTCCAAATCGACTTCAAATTTTGAAGATGTTGCTGAATGTGGTTAAGACGGGAGTGAAAGAGTGAAAGAGATGGTATGTATTTAAATAACTAAATATGATTAATTAATATAAAATGAGCAACAAAATCGAACACACGCCATCTATATTCAAATTCCGGCGCGATTCATGAACAAGACTCGCATTTAACTGTCTTGGAAGCCAAGTTCATTAACTTTTTAGCCTCTTTCTCTCATCAGCCCAACACTCAATTAGATCCCTGATGTGAGTGTTGTTTGAATCTTCTAGGACCTGGTGATAAGGTTCAGTGCTTCCAGTGTGGTGGTAATCTCAAGGACTGGCAGCCAGAGGATGATCCGTGGGATGAACACAAGAGATGGTATGCCAACTGTTCGTACATCAGAACTCAACAACAGGCGATGACGACAAGGCGACAGTTGCAGGAACAGATGCATCCGACAACCGTAAGCTAGAATTAATTATGTGTAATTAGTCACATCATTGTTAATTATTGTCTATTTATTTAGCGCGATGATCTAACTGTAATTTGCAGATATCATTATTATTAGAAATTAATTCATAACAAATTCTGCATTATTCGTCATGCTCGAATTAGCCGAGGATTACGCGAGAGCTCTGTGTGCCCCTCTGATCGAGGCTCTGAAGTATGGGAAAAGACCACGTGGTCGACCGAGGACTACTTGGAGTAGAGTATTGGAGAAGGATCTCACAGAAATAAACACTGGACTTGTACAGCATGGAGGAAGGTCCAGGACAGAACAGTGTGGCCTCAAAATGTGGACACGGCAACGCTCAGCCGAATTCGCAAACAGATGGAGAGAAACCACCCACTCAAAGCATTTGATTGTGCGTTAAGGAATGCTCAACGCTTCTAAACAGTAACCATCTCAAAGGAAGCTTGAATTCCACGCTACAAGTCTAGCTCTGAAACTAATCTACTACCGTGATTATAAACGCTTTATCTGACGCAGTTATTCTTATTGCAGCAGATAATAGATTCCTATGTAATGTTAGGGTCCAAGTCCAACGCAGTCCAACATGATGCAATAAAAACATTTGATAAAGCATAAAATATTCGTTTCAGCCTTCGGGAACGTTAAAGAGTTCTTTCTTGAAATCTCGAAATTTAGAACTGCGAAATAATGCGTGAGGTTTTGTGTTATTCAATTTATCAAATGACTGAAAGACTTCAATAACTTAACTGTTGTACAGATGACAACAACGGCTGCTCAGTACAGAGTTGAACCGAGAGAAATCAAAGCTCGCATGGATACGGCTAAAGTTCGCGCAATTCTAGACATGGGTTATTCGAAGGCACTCGTCCGAAAGGCCATCGAAGACAGACTTTCGATAACAGGTACCGAGAAAATTTTCTGAAGTTTAACACTTGTATTCGTAAACTGCACATTTTAAAGTGCTATTCTAAAACTCTACGCAAGGCGCCGACTTGATCAATAGCGCTGCATCGTATAAGAGGGGTTGTGCAGAGATGCCAAGTGAAGATACGAGTCCGGTTGCCAGAACATTTAGCAATTTGTTTATCAAACCCAGGAACAATTAGGCCAATTCAACGTGAAAGGCTACATACTCATAATTTAATCTTAGACCTATACGATAACTTCTATAATTATAATAATGTTAAAAGCATCAGATGATCAGTTGATGGTCGCATCAAGTGAAATCATGGTCAAAAAGTCATAATCCCGGTCAGCACTGGTCGAAAAAAAGGGTTTAGACCTGAGTGACAACAATGCAAAGAATATTGTTCGCGCAGAATAATATGACAATAAGTGCTATGCGGATGAATGTGATATGACAATAAGGGCCTATACTGATGAATGTGCTAGAGCTGTTTAATAAGGGCATTTTGCCCATTTCTCAAGGCTCCATGAATTGCTTAAACTTCCTATATCTGAATGAAATTATAAGACTATTTTGCTTTCACAATAGGTTAGTGGAGTATTATCCATAATGTAATTGTTTTAAATTCCCTGATTATGCTTTAAACAGGCGATGACTTTCCAAATGTTGAGAGTCTCCTGGAAGAGATTTTCCGCTTGGAAGCAACAAACCCTGTAGCTTCATCCGGCCTTACCTCAACCACAAGCTCGGTCGCAAGCCACGACGCTGGTAAGCCTTCCGCGTGTCATTGCTTTGGTTGATACTACACTCATCACAAAACTGCAAGACAATATTTTCCATAAATTCTTTAAAGCTGAATTCTCTGTGTGCAAGGTTTGACGTTTTGGCATTTTTTGGGTTGACTCAGAGTCATTAGACCAAAAAAATTAGTTTATTATTTTTATTACTTTGTTATTTTTATTACTGTTTTACTTTTATTATATTTGGTAAAATTTATTGTTGTTTTAATATTTTATTATTTTTATTATTTCACTATTAGTTATCTTTGCTGTTAGTTTACACTCACTGTATTATTTCCATTTCTCGATTTTAGCAGTGTCCTGGGTCTTTTCTTCTACAGGTCGAATTTCGATGATGCCAACATCCTCTGTTTCAACAGCTTCTGATTCATCTTCTGCGACGTCAACAACCCCATCCAGGTCAAACACTCCATATAACGGACACCAACATTTCGAAGATTCACACTCCTCCCTCCCCGCCCCAAATCAATCTTCGTCCTCTGTCTTACCCATGTCAACCTTCCAGTCACTGGCTGTGGGACTCTCTGAACACCTTTCTGCCTCTGCAACAGTTTCCGCCTCCAATCAACCGGAAACCGTAGCAGATGCACAATCCAAGTCTAAAGGTATATTGTCATTTGTAATAATAATGATGATGATGATGATGATGATGATGATGATGATGGTGATGGTGATGGTGATGGTGATGGTGATGGTGATGGTGATGGTGATGGTGATGGTGATGGTGATGGTGATGGTGATGGTGATGGTGATGGTGATGGTGATGGTGATGGTGATGGTGATGGTGATGGTGATGGTGATGGTGATGATGATGATGATGATGATGATGATGATGATGATGATGATGATGATGATGATGATGATGATGATGATAATAAACAGGAATGTCTGGAATGGCCTTGTCTGGGATACACGCTTGTTCTTTACGCACAGGATTTTAGCTCGTTTTTCTCGGTTTTCGTTGGTTTACCGAGTCCTTTTGTTCGTTTGGTTCGTATGAATCTTTCATTTGAGAGTCGGGTTCCTCTTTTCAAAAGATTTAATCCTCTTTTTGGTGTTTTTGGCCCTTGTTTTCAGTCGATTTGTTCGACTTCGTTTAGTGTACACACGCAGTAGCGTAACTATGGGCCCGCAGGGCCCGCAACTGCGGGGGGGCCCAGGTAAAAGGGGCCCATTTTCAAACCTGAAAAAATGAACTATTTTAATTAATAAATGCACAGCAGAAAGCCGGAAACCGAAACTCCTTGTAAACTCCTTAGCCTTGTAAAATCAATAAATCATGCAGGCAGGCAGATGATGTGGAATATTACTATTGATGCGCGGTCGGCGCATATTTTTCTAGGCTTTGATTTAAGCTAGTGAACAGTGACTCGAAGGCAAACTATAATCGCCAGATGACGCTGAAATTTGCAGTTAATTCACTCAATTAGTTTCACTTTTCGTCTTTGATTTATGCTGACGTCATTAGTCTCATTGCCAAGTTTCCGTCGGCCATCGTTGTTGATATTTATTTAAAAAGTTTGTTTAAATAGATTAGATCGGATTACAATTTACAATACAAAATTTAAGATTTAAAAATAAAAAATTGTACTAATGATGGCTAGCAAGCCTCTAAGTGGAGCAGCTAAACGACGGAAAAAGAAGGATTTACAAAACGAACTTAAAAAACGATGTAAAATTGACTCATTCTTGTTACCGGCACAGACTAAAAAGGAAGAAACACAATCTGTTGCAAATGTACGTAATGAAGAAAATGAGCAGGAGCCTCAGGAGGATACCAGAGGCAGTGAAGTCAGTGAACTACAGATAGATACAAAACTGTTCTTGATTTATGATTTCGTAACATTGAATAAAACAATATTCAGTAACATTTCATTTATAACATTTAATCAATTTTAATGCAAATCGAAAACAATTTTTAGTTGTGGCATAAGATTACAAATTAATAATAAAATAAAATATCATAAATTAAAATCATTAAAATGTATGCCTCAAAAGTGAGTCGATAATTTGAAACATAAAATTGTCTATCAGATTGTCATCGGCTGTATGGAGGGGGGCCCATTTTGAAAATCTTGCAGGGGGGCCCAGAATATGAAGTTACGCCACTGTACACACGCCTACTTGATTAGGGGCGTGTTTGTTTACGCTAGTACACCTGGTCTTATTTAGGCTTAGCAGCACGCACATCGGGCATGTTGAAAGTTCAGCAGCTCCCTTGAAATAGTTTCTTTTGATCTGATTTCTGTAGGGAGAGTGGATGAGATTTCGCTGGTAAAAACATTTTCGCTTCCGTTTTCCAGCGTGTTATTGCAGTAGGCTTAGGTGTTCATTTTTTGGTTGCATTGCATCGTTTCTACTTTAGTTGACCAGCTTTTTCTTTCAACGCATGTTTATAAGGTATGCAGTCTTTAGGAGCAGATAGGCCACCCAGCAGTGATGCCTCAGACTGAGAAAGTTTCTAAGGCCAAGGGCATTTGCAGTCAATGCTTGGCCTCTAGACAACTGCATCTGAAGGACGGCCTGGTCCATCTGCATGGCCCCAGGGGCAGTCCATGCCCCGGCTCTAACCGTCCACCGTTGGTGGGGCCGACTGGGGATGGGGCCGCGTTGGATGCAGGGATCGGCGATTGGACCGGGGAGACCGGCGGCGCTAGTGTGACGCTGGCATCGCTCTGCAATTCTGGAGGTTTACCTGCCCCATTGGGACCGGTTTCCGGTGGGGACCTCGGTGCGGGTATATCACATCCGGAAGCCCAGGGGCCCATCCTTAAACATATATGCAAAGGTGCCCGTTCGGCCTGTGCTCAGGCCCTCACTTCGACCCTCCTTGACATTTGCAAGACACCGCAGTCGGTCACCGCATGGAGGGCTTTACTTGACTTTGCCCCCTCCATCTTGGCTCAACCATCTAGGGCAGGAAAAAGACGCAGCATGACAAAAATCATTAAGAACCGGACAGAGATGTGGCTTTCGGAGCCCAGGCGCCTTAGCGATGAACACCCGCCCAAAAGCAATCGAACAGGTCACCAGAGTCGAGGAGAGGTTCTTCTGGCTGCTGTCAATGCCAAGTTGGAGGACGGCAATATCAGGGCGGCGGTCCGCATTTTGTGCGAGGGGGGCCAGCCGGCGGCTCCTTCTGAACAAAATCTTAAACTACTGCAGGACAAGCATCCGCCCGACCCTTGCCCAGAGGCCCTAGGGGACTTGCCTGATCCTGCATCGGTTGTGGCGTGGCAGGTGACGGTTGGTGAGGTACTGGAGGCGATTCGCTCTCTCCCTGTTGGTTCGGCGGGGGGGGGTCCTGATGGCTTCAGACCAGGCCATTTGTTGGACCTCGTTAGACACAACGAGACAGCGCAGCCGCTCACTGAGGCTCTGTGTGAATTCACGAACCTGCTGTTACGCGGTGAGTGTCCCGCCGATGTAAGACCGATTCTGTTTGGGGGCAACATGATCGCCCTCAATAAGGAAACAGGGGGCTTGAGACCGATAGCCGTCGGTTACATATGGCGAAGGATGGCGGCCAAATGCGCTAACAAATACGCATTGTCTAGACTTTCATCTCATTTTGCACCACTACAGTTGGGGATCGGCGTGCCGGGCGGCTGCGAGGCCGCGGTCCACTCTACGCGACGTTTCATCAATGGCATGCGCAGTGACCAGGTGTTGGTGAAGCTAGACTTCACCAACGCATTCAATACCTTGAGGCGAGACGTCATGCTGGATTCTGTCCATGAGATCATTCCAGAAATTTACCCGTTCGCCCATCAGTCATATTCGGTTCCATCTGTCCTTAGATTTGGTCAGCTGTCTCTGTCATCACAGATGGGCCCCCAACAGGGCGACCCGCTGGGCCCTCTTCTGTTTAGTCTCCCTCTACAGCCGGTATTGCACTCGCTTGATGCTAGCCTAAAAATAGGATTTCTTGATGACCTTACTTTGGGGGGAGATATGGACACTGTGACCCGGGACGTGCGGGTGGTGGCGGGCCTGGGATCATCTTTGGGCCTTCATCTTAACCCCAGCAAGTGCGAGGTTTATCTACCAGATGCCGCCCTAGAGTTGCCCCCTCCCTTGTCGGACTATACCAGGATCGAAATGGATTTGCTGAGCTTACTGGGGGCCCCACTTTTCGTGGGGAGGGCGCTTGATGAAACTATGACCAGCCACTGCGATATGTTCCGGCTGCCTTGGAAAGACTCCGCTTGTTGCCATCACAGAATGCCTTGATTTTGCTACGCTCATCATTTGGTGCTTCGAGGCTGAGCTATCTTCTCCGATGTTCTCCTTGCTTCGACCATCCGGCCCTGGGGACATTGGACGGACTGATGAGGTTGGGCCTTGAGACAATTGTCAACTGTTCTCTTAATGACACCCAATGGTTGCAGGCCGCGCTTCCAAGCAGAGATGGTGGACTTGGCATTCGTAGAGTCGTTTCGCTGGCTTCTTCAGCTTATTTGGCATCAGCCGCGTCGACTCTCGAGCTTCAGACCGCCATTCTCGCGGCAGGCGCAGTTGTGCCAGACCAGTATATGGCGGACCTGTTGGAGACGCGTCGGGACACCTTGCCGGCAATCATGTGCCCTCTGCCTGTCAAACAGAGCGTCTGGGATCGGCCCTTGGTTGAGGGGGATAAGGCAGTCATCCGCCAGTGCGCCACCAGTCTGGTTGACCGGGCCAGGCTGGATGCGGCCAGCAGCCCTCATTCAGCCGACTGGCTGACCGCGGTCCCCATTGCCGCGTGTGGCCTCGTCCTGGATAATGAGGCCGTCAGGGTCGCGGTGGGTCTCCGTTTGGGTCTAGACTTATGCAGTCCCCACAGGTGCCACTGCGGCGACATGGTTGGCCCTGAGGGCCACCACGGCTTTGTGTGCAGGAGGGCACTTGGTCGCTCTTTACGTCATCACGCCATCAATGACATCATTTGGCGCGCCCTGCTCAGAGCCGACATTCCCAGTATCAAGGAACCTGCGGGCCTCTTTAGATCGGACGGCAAAAGACCTGACGGAGCCACCTTAATACCCTGGTCAGGAGGGAAGTACTTGGCGTGGGATGCCACGATTGTCCATACTTGTGCAGCCTCTTACATCGCCCACTCAGCCGGTTCGGTTGGTCCAGCATCAGTGCAGGCGGCCAACCGAAAAATTCAGAAATATCGTGGTCTTCCCGCCTCGTATTTGTTCCAACCGGTGGCCGTCGAAACCCTGGGCCCTTTCAACCCTTCGGCTTCAGATTTCATCGCTGAACTAGGCAGTCGCATCACATCCATAAGTGGTGACAGACGTGAAGCAACCTTTCTGTTCCAGCGTTTGTCTATAAGCATTCAACGCTACAACCTAGTATCTTTTAAAGGTACCTTTCCGTCAAACCCTGAAGACGAGGCCTGACCCTCCAGCAATTACCCTGCTCCTAAATAATTTTTTTCCAAATCCCGAGGGATCATTGATACCTCGGGTAAAAAAAAAAAATTATAATAATAATAATAATATTAACAACAACAACAACAACAACAACAACAATAATAATATGTATGTATATAGCACCACTTTCAGAGCTAAATGATCGGCTAGCCTATATTATGGCAAATGTCATGAATAGCTGGGTATTTTAAAAATATCGCAGAATTAGATAATAGATAGTACTTAATCAAGGTAATATTAAGAGTGCGACTTTCGACACATAAGCGGTGCATTGCCAGCTGACCCGATAGACCAAAATGAATTGTGAAAATTGATTTTGATTAATTAATTAATTAATTAAATTAATTTTAATAGGCTTTTTAGTACCGCTGATGGCTGAAGAAATTTCGATCTGTTTCAAGACTGAAAAATTACAGCAGCATCATAACGATAATAATTATTCAGATGGATGCGTTGCGCGCGTGACAATTGCTTTAAGTTTAAGTGTTTTTCTATTCGACTTAAATAGTCTTTAACGAGGTCTTGGCAATAGCGATGTTTCAGCAAGAAGATAACGTCGTTGTTTCGGATTCTGTTAACCGTGGAACATGTTAGATTACGCATATTCTACCTTTATTTGTCTCTTAGTTTGAAAAACTTTTGAAGAGTGTTGATTTTTCTTGTAACAGGTAAACGAAACCGACACAAGAAGAAGAAGGCATCTGGAGCATCCAATACATCAGCGATAGATGAGGATGAACAGGTGGCAGAAGCTGCGGCAGGACCACAGAACGATTTTGAAAACCTTGCACAGTTGGAAGAACTGAACCTCAGCGAAATTCCAGATGAAGGTACGCTCTTAGGAGTCATGTCTACTAGCAACAGACACTTGTGTGGTAGTGAGATAGCTCACAGAAAGTACTTCACAGTGAAGTACATCAGCTGTGGTCGAAACGGGTATCGGTTTCTTGTGAGGATAAACAGTACACGAAACAGGTCATAGCGATGATGCCTCATTTTCAGCTAAAGTGCTTCTGTTGAGCGTTCAGTTCACGTTAGTTTCTGTTGTTAGTAGACATGATTTCTTAGAGTGCTTGAAATTTCTTGTACGCTTTATACGGGTTCCTTGCATATTTCTGTTCCCTGTTATGCTAGCTATCAGACTGTAAGTACTTACCTAGAATTTTGCTAAATAAGTTTATTTTCATTCTTATGATGACCTGAAAGAAAAACAATTTAAAATTGTGCCATAGTTTGAAGTTACGTGCACAGACCAATTACTTTGAAAATGACCAAGCTATGCAGGAATTCCTCGTAACAAGATCTTTTATGAAGATTTAATTGAATGCAACCTCAGAGGCGTATGAATACGATCCAATTTACGCAACTATAAAATTCATTAAGTTCAATAACAACAAACATTTTTACTTAATTATTTAGCAAAAGCGACTCTCAAATTCATTGGGTTATAGTTCGCATAAGTTTTTATACTTGAAGTTCAATAACTTATGTTAGTGCGGGATCAATTTCATACTTATCGCTGTGTTAACTGATATATCGTGTACGCACGTATTTAATATATGCTGTTGTTCGAAACTATAGTAATGAGTTTCTTTTATTTACAGACACTTTTCAGTATGTTGAAGAAAATCGTCGTTTGCGCGAAGCAAGGACGTGTAAAGTCTGCATGGATGCAGAAGTTAATACAGTATTTCTGCCATGTGGTCATCTTGTGTGTTGCAACAACTGTTCTCCTGCGTTGCGTAATTGTCCCATGTGCCGGACGTTCATCAGAGGAACCGTCAAGACCTTCCTGTCGTGAGAAAATGTTATCGCTAACAGATGTTCTTTGGCTATGAAAGCTGAATGGTTCGGTTTGAATTAGGAACAATGAAAATTACAAAGAAGCAAAGAATATAAGAAAGATGAATGAAAACAGCAGGAAAAACGTGAAAAGCAACAGCTATACTTTCAAGAAGGGAGACAAGTAACAAAGAAATTAAAATGAAGCCAATAAGGTTCTGAAAACGACTTCACACAGTCTCGGCGGAGTAAACGGCCAATGAAGCATACAGCATCTTCAAATCCTAACATAGGTTCGTTACTTCATCAGAGCGATTACAATGCCATGTCACAGTAAACAGATATTAATTAGCTCAAGGAGCTGGCCATTGGCCAATCTGTTCATAACCAGAGATCTCAAGGTAGTGTGCTCGAGCTTTACACTGGACGAAGATCCTTGATTAATTCAACTCAGATAAAACGTGTTAACCATTTCAAAGTCCGACTCAACGTGGTTTAGTGGTGAACAACTGACAAAAAGACGCCTGTCAAGATTATGCTATCAGTCGAGAATGTGTTAGCTGGCCAACAACTGCAGGACATTACGTAAACTGGACAATAGGGTGGAGTGAACGTATTAGGCACATTTCCAAAAATTACAATTCTTTTCGTCCTGGTGTGGAAAAGTTGTATTTCAGTGTTAATTATAACAGTAAGAGGTGGCTCGCATCTGTCAATTTCTTGCCAGTCGACAAGTTCCGTATAGTCATTAGCGTTAAAGTTGAGTCGTGGAACCCTAAATTCTCGGATGCGCGTTGATGAAGCATTTTCGTTTCTTGCTGCGAGAATCCTCCTGTAGGCCAGCTCTCGAATTTGGCTTCTCTCATCTGCTAACATTGCGAGTAGTATGTTTTCTGCGTGACCGAAATATCCGTTTCGCTGAATAACTTCTGCCGTCGATTGCAGTGCAAAGAATTTGGCTCTCTTCTCGAAATCCATGTTCTGACGCTTGTTCCTCTGCTGTAAGCGCTGTGTCATCTTAACGTCCACACCACCGATCATCATTCTTCAACCGTGCCTTTGATCTTCCAGAAAATTTCTTTCTGCAGCAGGGACTTTTCGCTCCTTCTTACAGGTGCAGTTGGCAGTGTCCGTACATTTACATGCAGCTATGTCAAACAGTTGCGACATGGAGTGAGCCAAAAAGTCTTCAATCTTTGCTTTGTATTTGGCATCGTGCTGTCTGCCTTTGTAGCGTCTCAGCAGATTACGATACCTGTCGTGATAGAGTTTCAACTTTTCCATCACCTTCTGATGGGTTATTATAGGTATCGAGGATATTTGCCACAAATTCTCGATCTCGTTGATGACGGAATTCGCCACTTCTGTGAACGATGGCTCCTTTGTATCGCTGACGGATTTCAGTTCATGTTTTCTCAACAAGTTATCTTTCATAACGTCACAGTATGTTGGAAGAACATTCGGAGACATGGCAGAATGAGCTCCAAACACGGGATCAGTCACTACCTTCCTTGTAGTTCGCTTTGACTTCACTTTGTACAACATCAATTTCGGCCATAGGCCCTTATTTTATTCCGAAGGCAAACAGTAATAGACCAATATAAATCAAAGGAATGCCATCTGAGGTTCATATGAATGTTCTCATAATTTTGCTAATTGTCAAATACTATTATAAACTGGCTGGCTACTATAATGCTTACTATTGCGGAGTGTTAAAATTTAGTGCAACCTCCATGTTTCTTTACAATGACGATTGACGAATATAATAATAATAATAATAATAATAATAACATTTATTCTTTAATTAAGCGCCTGCAAACGCACTGCGCTGTACATGTACATGTTATGCGATAAATCTTAACTACTAACAGAACAGCAGCCTGCAATACACGGCGCAAATTGCAGCCTATAAAGCATGTCCGCCTATGTACCTCTCGCAATCTACGCCAGGTGTTATCCAATGCGCTATCGGGCCCTTTGGTACCTTGCTCTATTTGAATGACGAATATACTGGTGCCTTGCTCTATTTGACATTTTATGATAGTTTAGGATGTCATTAAAGTTTCTGAAGAATATCAAAAATTACCTTCAAAATGCTCAAAAACGACTTAAATCACATGAACTTCGACAGCCTTGGGGCAGCACAAGAAATTATTTTTTATTATGCAAAAAATTTGTGTGTGATGTACATTATACAATTCAACTTTTCGACACCAGGACATATTGAAATTAAGACACGAATTTTTTCACTCCACCCTACTGGACAACAGCTCAAAAGCATGCCAGAAAACAGTAAGTTGGCCAACGCGAGCGGCAACCTCAACTTATGAGACCAGTCCCAAGCCTGGGCAAAGAACATGTCGGACTAATGGGTGCGGATAGGATGCCCGTGAAAAAGGCCTGTATGAAAATCAAAAACAGACATACTGGACGTCACACGGATCAACAAAATCCTCTTCCAGCATGCCACATATAAGACCCATATTCCCATTTGGGAATCTTACAGAGCCCACCTATAGGTCCTATCAAATGTCCATGGGCATTGTGGCGGGATCCGCGAAGGACTAAATGTGCAATAAAATGTGCAGTATACGATAAATCCCGTGATTTGTTATTATATTATCTTGATCTCGCACAGTTTTAAGTAAACAACCACTTAAATGACTAAGACAATGTCCAAAAAGCTGTCGTTCTGCTTGAAGAATATAATCTGTCCAGAGTTATCTTATCATCCGCTAAGATGAAATGAAACCAAAGACTGCATTTGAAGATGACATAGATACGACACACGTGCGCCATATTGGTCGTGATAGTTATCATTTCGTTAGCCTTTCGTTGACTGCTCATTTGTTTCGAAGTTTCGTGTCTACGACTTCAGATTTTGAGTTCAAGTAACGCAACCCACGTAGAAGCTCGACAATTATTGTCGAATCGGTAACCGAAGTCTAGTAAAGGAAACTGTTACAACCGACTAGTTACTGTGACTTGTAACTTTTTAAAAGTAACTATCCAACACTGGAGCTGTATCTACGTGGCATAAAGAGACACCAAATTAGGAAGTTACAGAATGAAAGAATGGACAAAGTACTTTTTGCTGCAAATAGCACTATATTGGCACTATCAGTGGCGGCGCGTGGATTTTTCAAAGGTGGTGCGAAGCATCAGTGTGCCGCCCTCTGCCCCGTAAGGCGATAGGCCTGTCTAGTAGTCTAGCGAAATTTTGTCTGTGTTGTGTATGATAGTAGTTAGTAGTAGCCTTAGCCTAGTATAAAGCTCAATAGCAGATGAAGCAGATGCGCTGCTAGTGTCACTGTGCACTAGGCACAAATCAAATCAGAGGGGGTTTCCAGCGAGTAGTCAAAAAGGGTTGTAATGATGATGGAGAAACTGAGAAGCTGCGGAATTCAGGGGTTGGGAGAAATCAATCCATAGGCGTGGTGCTGTGTTGAATATGGCTCGGTTGGAGAACTTGAGATGAGTAGTGACTGGCAATCGAGAAAGACTGAGATAGGAGAATGATCGGGTGGAGCGCGTTGTCTGAATGGTGAAGAGATCACTGAGGTACTTGGACCGGGAATATTGTAGAAGGTTGTAGGTTATTGTAATATAATGAAGTGGATTCGATCTGGGACTTTTAACCAATGGAGTGATATGAGGCTGGGATGATATGATAGTGTTTGGGCGTTCTAGTGACAGCTCTGGCAAGTGAGATTTGGATAAGTTGCAGACGCTTGATTTGGGTTGATTCAAGGTTGGGGAAGAGGGAACTGCAGTAATCAAGTTTGAATGAACAATAGAGGGAGCAATGGTGCGGGCAGTTTTAAGGTCGAGCATGGGCCGGATGCGTCGGAGGTCACGAATGTACATGAAACAGGAGTGCGGGAGGTTGGAGATGTGGCTTGAGAGGAGAGGTGTGCATCAGCAAGTAATACCACATTATCAATACAAGCAAACGCAATCATTACCGGGGTATTTCTAGAAACCAGACGCGTAGCTACTAGCTAGGGGTGCATGCCACTGCAGGGTAGGCCTACATGTGTCCTCGGGCGCCAAGGGAAGGGACGCCAAAATGAGGGTTAAGATAAATAATTTTACTCTTAATTTTCATGCAGTTTTAACTAATTTTCCCCAGTTATATCCATATTACTTACAAACCAGTTCTCATGTATGATTTTGGCGCCCCATTCAGGAATAAGGTGCAACATGCATGTACTATCTGTATTTTTCATATTTTATTAAATTAAAATTAAAATTGTCATTCTATTATTTGGAAAATGTGAAATAGTAAATCGGGGTGGGGGCGCCAAATTCATTGTTCGTCCCCGGACTCAAAATATCCTAGCTAAGCCGCTGCTAGAAACTAGGCTTAAAATGATCTAAATCAATTTAAAACTAAGAAATACATTGAAACTCGCATGAACAGTGAAGATTTACAGTTCACTGAATTATGATATTAAAGTTTCATTGAAATTTCTAGCAACGAATTACGTAATAACTCCAAATGAAATACTACGGTGACCACAGGAAGCAGCGAAAAAAATTCCAGGTTGTCAAAGTGCCGCCCCCCGCAAGTGGCCGCCCGGTGCGACCGCACCCCCTTGCACCCCCCACGCGCCGCCACTGGGCACTATATACATGTAGTCTTTCAAAGGCCAAACAGATTGATAGTACAGACTCAGGTCTTCTCAACCTCAGTTAATCGATTAAGTTGCAGCGGTCATTAGCTGAATGTCCAGAATCAGACATCTAGCAGACACTTGATCCGGGCACTAGGAAGCATTGTTCTGCCGACAGTGCTATATAAACCCTAGTACTGATTAATGTTTATGCGGAACTTTCTGCAGAATTCAAACGCTGCTGTGAATAAGAATAGAGGCACGTTTCGGTGCAATTTTGCTCAAATGTTGTGTTATTAGCATAGTAGCCTATAATTCCAAACAATTCAATTCAGGGCAATCCAGTATTAGTCCATCGTGGCAGTTCATCAAGTCCATAAGCACTGAGATCGATAATTGTAGCGTCAACAACGCAGATCTGCCTTTGGCTGGATTTCGCCAAGGCCGGATTTACACTTGGTTATAAGCTCTAAGCTATATGAAGCTTGGAGGCCTCTTGTTAAAAAATTACACCAGAAGGTGTAAGAAAACTTGAAAGCATATGCCTTTTAATACTCATAGCAAGGCATTTAAAGTAAAAAATTCAAATTATTTTTAAATGAATGCATTTACTCAAGCGAGGTGGAATTTCCTACATTTGAAAGATACACATAAAATTAAAAAAATTGAATTTGTTGAGGCCCCTGTTGTAGCTTTTTAGTTTATGCTTAAATCCCGCACTGGATTTGACACATTTAACAGGGGTTACCTGCAACTTCTAGACGTCGCGGTATTTTAAATTTAGTCAATTTTCTCATTATATGCATGATTTAATTTGTAGATCAGTTAATAAAACTGTATTATGTGGTGCATAAATAGTTACTCACATACAGATATTCATTTGTGCACTGGCGTAAACATGTCCAAAATATAAAGGGGGCATTTTGGTTATTCATGCAGTAGACCTACAGTCCGTCTCAATTATTGGGGGCACGTGCCCCGGCTGCCCCTCCCGGCCCCCCAGAGTCTACGCCTATGCATTTGTGTGTAATAGACGCCGTTAATTAGCATAGCAGTATTGAAAACATGTAGAATCGAATGGTTGTCTAGTTCCCATTAAGACTTTACCAACGGTTCGATGACTTTGGTTTTACATCGAAGGAGTTATCGATTGACTACGATAACGACGATAAAGAAGTTCTTAGTCCTGTAGGGGCCTCTTCTTCCCTAATCTGGTCTTCTCGAAAACATCTCCTCTTCAATCAGGTTTTAGGGCTCACCACTTCACAGAAGCTGCCTCCTTTCCTTGCTTTCTGAAACCACGTATGACGTTGATAGATCTCAACTCAGCTATTGGCGCCATACGACCATACTATTCTTCTACAGCGCCTTGAGACCTCGTCCAGTCAAATGATTATCTCTGGCGAAACTAGAAATCAGTGGGTCCCAGTAAAATTGAGCGTTCCGAAGGGCTCTGTTCTTGGCCCTCTCCTTTTCATTTTATACACGGCTGATATACCTTTTTCTTTTCCCCATACATCTTTGCTGACGATGTCCAAGCGTTCGTCCATGGTCCTTTTCCTCTCACATTCTTCTTGCTAAGCGCACTGAAGCTCTTTCTCATGACTTCCATTCGTGGATGTCTTCCAATCGTCTGTCCTCAATTCTTCCAAAACCCAATTCATTTGGTTTGGCACTACTTAGAAACTTCAGAAACTTGACTTTGCTTTGCTTTCTCAAAAGTTTCCGCTCTTCACTTTCTCGTCTTGCGTTCGCGATCTAGGTGTGACTCTTGACAGCTGTCTCGTCTTTACTGACCATAGGCCTATTTCCAAACTCACCCGCTCTTCCTACTTTCACCTAAGGCTATCCGTCGCTCTGTCTCATCTTCATTGTCACTTCAATTGTTGATGCATTTTTCTAGTCCCGCCTCGACAACTGCAATTCTCTCCTCGTTGGTTTTCTCGTGGTCTGTCTTGCTCCAATTCAATCTATATTCAATGCCGCTGCTAGAGTGATTACCCGCCTTCCTATAGATTCTCTCATGTCACCACCTTTATGGCTGAAGAACTCCATTGGCTGGCGCTTTCTGCCCGCATCCAATTCAAAGTTTTGATTCTTGTCGTTAAAGCTCAACTTTGCCTTGCTCCGAAATATTTATGCGATTTAATTCATCGTCCTCACACTGCTGCTTTACTCCGTCCTCTTCGTTCCTGTGACCGCCTGGACCTCCTGGCATCCCGTGTCAGGACTTCAATGGCTCAATCCAGGTCCTTTGCTTCCATTTATCCCTTCCCTTTGGAATGAGCTTCCTCCGTCTGTTCGTTCCTCTGTTCTCTCTGGCAACGTCTCTTCCTCCTTTGCCTATCGTAATACTTGTTTCTTCTCTTGGGGTCTCTCGCACTGGAAGCGCTTCTGAATACCTCTCCCGCTAGAAGCGATTTGTAGATGTCCGTATACAATACAGCACAAAGAGTTTATACTTCTGTTAGTCTAGCTCAGAGTTTTTCAAACTGTGGTCCGCGGACCCCTGGGGGTCCGCGAGAGCGTTCTGAAAATAATGTGATGCCTACACTGTATGGTTTTATCATTAACAGCCTGTGTTTTCAAATTCATACGCTACTTATTGTGTGCCTGTAACTGTATGATCCACAAGGATCCAATTGGGTATTCGATCATACCAGTTTTGTGATGCTGCTGATAGTTATTCTTTACGTACTAGGGCCTACAGTGACGTAGGGGCCTAAATAAGATGTAGGCTTATGGTCACGTTACATTTCTAGCCTAATAACACGTGTGTTTTTACAAAATTTAATATAGAGCCTATAATTTCTGCTAATCGACTGCCAATCATTTCTGCATCCAATGTAAGCGCGATGTATTTGAAGCCTTCATCAGAAGTAGGCCTACAACTAGATTCCATTTAAAAAAGTTTAAGATATTCACAAAACAAACTTCGAAAGTCTACAGGTGTTTCATTTAGAAAATCAACACTGAATATGAGCCTGATTGTTTTTTCCATGGAAGAAACCAGGGCCGGATTAACAAATGTGGTGGCCCTGTTCAGTAAAACTGTGGGGCCCCAACGACTGTACACTGTAGCGTGTACACAGTAGAATGGCATTATTGTATAATGTGTCACATAGCACTTGAGTTCCAGTCAGGTCAGAGGCGTAACTTTGATCTAGAACAGAGTTTTTCAAACTGTGGTCCGCGGACCCCTGGGGGTCCGCGAAGGATTTGGCGGGGGTCCGCGAGAGCGTTCTGAAAATAATGTGATGCCTACACTGTATGGTTTTATCATTAACAGCCTGTGTTTTCAAATTCATACGCTACTTATTGTGTGCCTGTAACTATATGATCCACAAGGATCCAATTGGGTATTCGATCATACCAATTTTGTGATGCTGCTGATAGTTATTCTTTACGTACTAGGGCCTACAGTGACGTAAATAAGATGTAGGCTTATGGTCACGTTACATTTCTAGCCTAATAACACGTTGTTTTTACAAAATTTAATATAGGGCCTATAATTTCTGCTAATCGACTGCCAATCATTTCTGCACCCAATGTAAGCGCGATGTATTTGAAGCCTTCATCAGAAGTAGGCCTACAACTAGATTCCATTAAAAAAAGTTTAAGATATTCACAAAACAAACTTTGAAAGTCTACAGGTGTTTCATTTAGAAAATCAACACTGAATATGAGCCTGATTGTTTTTTCCATGGAAGAAACCAGGGCCGGATTAACAAATGTGGTGGCCCTGTTCAGTAAAACTGTGGGGCTCCAACGACTGTACACTGTAGCGTGTACACAATAGAATGGCATTATTGTATAATGTGTCACATATAGCACTTGAGTTCCAGTCAGGTCAGAGGCGTAACTTTGATCTAGAAAGTGGGGGTACCAAATTGCGAATCGTTTCCCTTTCAAGGCCGTTCAGTGATTATAATGGTGCCCAATGACTCTATGTTTGGCGCCATTTATGCGCAATGCCGAATAATAATAATAATGATGATGCTGATAGTAATAATAACAATAGCAATAAATATAATAATAATGACAGTAAGCGTAATAATAAATATAATAACAATAACAACAATAATTATATAATAATGAAAATAAAAATAATAATTCAAAATTACTAAGAATAGACGTCTTTCATTATGGAAGCGTGTGTCGATCATAATTGAAGTAACGTAACAATAGGTCTTTATTCTCTAGATTTAAACCTAGTAACAATAGGCTTATTCATAATTGAAGTGACGTAAGAATGGCCTTTATTCTCTAAATCTAAAATTACAAACAATAGACGTGTTTCACATCACAATTGAAATGATGTGCCAATAGGCCTTTAGGCCTATTCTCTAAATTTAAACTTTATAACATTAATAGACTTTTTCCTAATTGAAGTGACGCAACAAAGGCCTTTATTCTCTAAATCTAACGTGATTAGTTACAGACGTGTTCCATAATCGCAATTAACGAATTGAAATTAACGTCTTTTATTCTCTAACTTTGAATTTGATAACAATAGACTTTTTCATAATTTAAGTAACGTTACGAAAGCCTTAATTCTCTATATCTGAGATTAAAAATAATAGACGTTTTAACAATTGTAATGACGGAACTATAAGCCTTTATTGTCTAAATTTAAAGTTAATAACAGTAGATTTTTTCATAGCTGAAGTGACGTAACAAAAGCTTTTATTCTCTGAATGTAGACTTATAATGACAATACACTTCTTCATAACTGAGGTGACGTAACAAATGCCTTTATTCTCTAAATCTAAAAATGACTAAATAATGTGTTTCATAGTTGAAGTGACATAACAACGGGCCTTTGGGTTTAAAATTAAAACTCATAGGCTTACAATAGACGTATTTCGTAATAAAAGTGACGTAAGAAGTGCCTTTATTCTTAAAATTAGATTTTTTAAAACAAAAAACATGTTTCAGAGTGTTTCATAATTGAAATGATGTAACACTAGGCCTTTATTGTACCGTCAGGTAGTAAGTGTTTAAATAAGCAAGTAAAAATAGGTCTTACTAGCATATATGCGTAGCTACATTGAGTCAAGAGGAGGCATTTGCCTTCTCTTGGTTTTTAAGATTTAAAAATTCTCCTTTGGTTATAGCCCTTCATCCTCAAGTACACCCCCTTAGAGGTGGATGTTTTCTCCTCTTGAACGGAAGAAATCTCCGAAAAAGGTCATCAAACGTTTTGGTGGAGAAATTTCCCAAAAAAGTCATCAAATTTTTTGTTTAAGAAATTCCACAAAAAAGTCACCAAATGTTTTGGTGGAGTATATCGAATTATTTGTTCTGAGTTTTTGGCTAATTTTTAACTATTAGACTTAATAAATAACAATAATTATAAAATATTTAAAAAAAATTCTTTTGCATGTAATTGTAATTGTAATTGTAATTGTAATCGAGGATTTATATAGCGCCACTCATAATCAGAGGCGCTCCCGACCCGTGTCAGTGTCTTCACTGACAAAGAGAAATGTTTTCAGGCGCTTGCGAGACTGGGCAGGAGACAGAGAGAGGAGGACAAGCCTAAAGCCCTGAGCGAGGCTGTTCCAACTGGAAGGGCCCACAACCGCAAAACTACGGGACTGGGCAGTAGCAGTGCGCATCCAAGGGACTAACAAGAGGCCACAGGCAGATGACCGGAGAGAGGCCCGACCAGGCAAACTGGAAACTGGGGTGCAGTAAGCCCTGAGATACAGCGGAGCTGAGCCAACAAAACAGTTACGCATGAGGGAAAGGACCTTAAATTGAATGCGTTGGTGAATGGGAAGCCAGTGAAGGGAGTCTCGGATGTAGGAAGAGATATGGGCAAACTTCATGATGCCCCCTATAAGGCGAGCAGCAGCATTAAGGATGGACTGAAGTTTAGATGTGTTAGTAGAGGACAGGCCAATATAGACAGCATTTCCGTAGTCAATCCTAGTACAGATCAGAGCATGAACCAAGGTCACAATCGCATGTGTGGGGGCCCCTCAAGTGTGGGGGCCCCTGTTCGACCGAACATGTTGAACATGCCTTAATCCGCCTCTGGAAGAAAAACCGAAGCTCTAGATAGGACTCTAGGCTAGTTGTTTTTACATAAACGCTATATTTTCTTCTAATTGTACAATGTAACTCTGGACTGACTTGGGTTTTCTTAAAAACACACTTGCTCTGTAGTCTATAGCATTGAGTATTACAAGACATAGTTAGCTTTAAAAAATGTAAAAAATGGACACTAGTGGTTCCTCCAGTGAAGGCTTCATTTGCAATATGCTGGTCTATTTCTGGATTGTGTACTCTGGACTTGTAGAATTAGAAATTTGCGGAATTCGCCTGGTTTTAGATTTTAGATGAACGATAGCCTAATACAGAGATTTGCAAAGCATAGGCCTATCCCTATTTCGTTCACGTTCGCTGTTATATGCTAACTATATAATTTTACTGTTTGTATTATGGATTACTTTCTGAAACGTAAGAAAACAGTGCTTAGGCCTATCCAAACTAGCACCAATTACGGACAGTTTTTGCAAAGCAGAGCAAGCACATCTCTCTCGCTGACATTACTAGCTTTTAGCGAAACCGATGTTATTCATTTCTTATAAAAATGACTGTGTTCCATAGTTATTGCAGGAAGTTAATAACAATTTATTTAGTGTTACTTTTTATATTATAATAGTCCTCAGCGTCATAAATAAGCAAGCGTGTATTGTGGAAATAGTCTATCTGCCTGTTGTTTTTATTAAATTTTAAGAATAGGGGCCTAAATTTGCTTTGTAAATACTGGGGTCCGCGAGCTATGCCTAGAAGAAATAGGGGTCCCTGCATGGTCCAAAAAGTTTGAAAACCTCTGATCTAGCTTATTTAAGTATATAGCAAGTCCATTTTCAGTGTTTCATAGAAACGTGTGGAAGCCGTGAACAGTCCTTCTCTTAGACTCTTCAGCAGGCAACGGAGAACTTCGATGCACTGGCAGAGATCTGGATACAGGTAAGTTCATTGCAGGCTTGTCGTTTACTTCCCAGCCTATGCCGGTACCAAACTAAAAAGTTTGGTGACTAACTGAATAAGACAAGTGTACAGGGTCGTTGTACGTATAGTATCCGATATAGCAGCTCGAACTCGCAATCAGGGCCAATGGAAGCAAAAGACCTGGATTGGGCCAATCGTGAGATAACACACCAAGCACCCTACCGACTGAACCATCGGGCCGCGGGTTTCAAGTTCCCGTATACGTCATATATTCAGTAGGCCCAGTGTAGACGTAAATTTTGAAGTACCGGAGCGCCTATAGGGCGCGATTGTTGGGGCGGGGACACTTTTGAACTTAAAAAATTTCTCGCGCTCACGAGCCAAAACATTTTTTAAATTATTCACGAAATATGCGTCAAAAAGCAGGAGCAGGCGCTTTGTAACGGCATGTAGATATATTTTCAGCAAATTGTATAAAACTGATTCAAATCTAAAGTTATTTCATTTTTGTTAGTTAGCAACATAGGCCTAGTGCGAAATAATGATAAACAAATCTCAGTAATTTGTTTAGTTGTTGTTGGCAACGTGTTGACTTGTCAGCTGCCTGGTCTCAGTGGCCCAGTTTCCACTTGGCAAATATTTTGCAAAAATAACAATAAAAAATTACTTTTAAATTCGGGGTTACAGCTGTCTACTGTGACCTCACTGTCAAAGGTGGAGGGCTTGTCCCTCGACCTCCCTCGGGATCGCGGCCTCTGGGTCTGGAAAGGAGTTTATCCCTTCCCCAGACGACTAGGGGTCTGGGGAGCGTCGTTACTCCTTAGTGAACATTTACGGGGGTGGGGGTCCATAGGGTAGTGGTAACATCACTGGCGTGAAGAGCAGTAGGTAGCGGGATCGCTTCTCGCAACCCTCCTGAGGTCCACTCAGCCTATCATTCGCGAGATGGCGCGTTGTGAAAATGAGATGTAGGACGTGATGGGCGCCTTGCAAGGCTGCCGTATACAGTTAAAATTCGCCTCCTGTAATAACTTGTGATCATTCGTTCATACTGATGTGTAGGCCTACTCATGCTGCGTAATTGTCAGTTTGAAAATATTAAACGAAGATTATTATAATTATTATTACATGTATGCCCAAAAATTTAGGTCTAGCCAGCAATAAAATGACAAGAACCGAGTCATTCGCTATGTGCAGTCAACGTCAAGTTTCTGTATATTTTATGAGTCAGAATTTTTAATACAGTGTCCGATTCAGAAAACTAAAAACAATTTCCAAAGAGGATCAACTTTTTGAGTTTCACGCGTGGTTTGCGCTATTCTTGTTTGAGTGTTATTTCGTCTTGGCTACCTCCCTCCTTCTTTTCCAACTTTTGAGGAACTCTACAAAAAGCTGATCGTGATATCTTTTTAATATCATTCTTAAAAACCCTAGTCACCTCCTCCATGACCTTCTACCTGCCGTTCTAAAGACTGGGTATATGATTTGCGCCCACGTTCTCATAATCTGGTTCTCCCTAGATTTGACTCGCTTACCAAAAGAGCTTCGCAGGTTTCCTGGGTAGGATGCTGTACAGTTAGGCTGGCCTAGGCTCTGCTGCTATTATTTCATTTTAGATCTAACGTTATTATTTATGTTCTATTTCCTTTCCTCTGTGTGTAATGTTGTATGTAAAGCGCTCTGCGTTTGCTAGCGTTTATTAAAGAATATACTTACTTAGGCCTACTTAGGGCCTACTTATAGAAAAAGGATGACTTTAAAACGTAGATGTTGTTCTGTTTTTTTATGGAAAACAGGGATTGACGTATATTCATAAAGAATGTAATTAATTGAAATTATTTATTTTGGTAAGTAGGCCTATGGCTTTTTTATGTAGGGCCTAGGCTACTCGCTTCCCCGTGTGTTAAAACCTGGCTACGCCACTGGGTCTCACCCTTGAATACCTGTTAATACTTTCTTTGAGTGACTGTAATATCGATTGTTATTAACTATTATTGGTGTTCAATAATCTTAAACATTCTCAGAACTATCAAACGAACACCCGCCTTAACAGCTGCTCTGCCTCCTCTCTTGATCTGTCCACATGGCAACCGGACTCGGACTTCCTCTGGAATACTCTTCGGAAACCCCTCTGAGTTGACGCAGAGCTCGTGAATAGGCTGGTGCCCTGCGCTTGGCCTTCGAGTGGCGCTTTAGAAATTTGGAGATCACGATTACGATAAATATAGCCCATTTTTATGTAAACAAAACGTGATATTTTCTGTCCGCTAGAGCGCTGCGTTCCAACTGGTCACCCGACATTGAATACGAATTTTCAATCCTGTGAATTATATATCCTCGATGTAAACACCGTTGGTAAACACAAGGACCTTTTATGCAGAATCAGCATTATTGAATTTGAGCAGTGAAGTAAAGTTCCAATCTAAGTTTAAAATTAAATTCAAGAAGAGGTCAGTTGGTTTTTCGCGCAGTATTTCTTAAGATGACGATATCTATAGTTTAGCTATTGCGGATTTGATTTGATATAGCGCCGGTGAATAAGCTGGTCTCCCTGACGTGGCTTTTGTGTGGCGCTGAGAAATTTCGGAGATTTACATTTACATTACTCTTCTGAGTTGCGTGACAGTGAGATGTCAGTCATGTCATCCAATCATCTGCAAATAAATGTTATCGGGGGGCCCGATAGCGCATTGGATAACATCTGGCGTAGAGTGCGAGAGGTATAGAGATCGAGTCCCATAGGCGGACATGCTTTGTAGGCTGCAAT
Organism: Allolobophora icterica; assembly: GCA_963556255.1. Lineage (NCBI taxonomy): Eukaryota > Metazoa > Annelida > Clitellata > Crassiclitellata > Lumbricidae > Allolobophora > Allolobophora icterica. Next base: position 11,629,125 of record OY744602.1, read on the forward strand.
TTGCGCCGTGTATTGCAGGCTGTCTGTTCTGTTAGTAGTTAAGATTTATCGCATAACATGTACAGCGCAGTGCGTTTGCAGGCACTTAATTAAAGAATAAATATTATTATTATTATCTTATTGTTTCAGCCCAGAAAAGTCTTCGTTTATTCATTCCCATCACTCTTCTTTTGACTTTTGGTTGGCCTCAATTTTCACCTCTTTGAGGCCTTTGTTTGAGTCTGATGACCACTAATCATAGGCCTACATTTCGTATGCATATTATCTCTAGAATAGAATAATTTGTAACTTAATGCTCAGAATAAAATCTGTGACTGATTGTTTTGCAGCCGGAGGTACCTTAGAATAAAGCTCAGTGATGGAAACTTTTCCGCTGAAGCCCTGTAAAACGGTTGCCCAAGCTGCACGATGTGGTCAACTGGATGACTTGAAAAGGCTGATAAGCGAAGGTCTTTTAATATTTCGTCCTTTAAGAAATGTCTTTCCTGTTTGCTACACTAGGTAAGTTTTGTTTAGAAATGTGCATCATAGGTGCCTACAGTCTCTTTTATCATTTACTCATAAAGCTAGTACCGGTATGGTTTACATACCATATTGTGTCACTAAATTAAATTTTGTAGCACACTTGATCCCTTGCCTGTGTCTTATTATAACCATCATTCTAGCTTTGGAGTGTTGTGCTCATTTCAACAGTGAAGGGTTAAAATGTATTGTCTTGGTAAATCATTAAAGTGTAACCTTAGAATTTGAACAAATGTGACCTGCTGGGAGCAAATTACCAAAACTGGGTTTTGTATTTAAAGAGAAAAGCAAGTTTGAATTTATATGGTCCATTTTTGCAAATTGTATCTTTGCAGGTTTGGGATTTTACTGGATCTATATATTGCTGAGACTTCAAATTTTATCATTACTTTATAATTTAAACTTATTTATATGACAAAAGTGCTAACTAATAAAAGATACCATAACTGGAGCTCAACTTATTTTCTTTATTGTTAGTTAAGTACTCTCTTTTATGGTCAATTTTTGTAGTGATACTAGGGTTATCAAAATGCCTTGTTTGTTTTAGTTAATCACTGAAGGGTGAAAACGTAATGTCTTGGCAAATCATTATAGGATTATGGGAATTTGTCATATAAGCTAGTTAATTAGAGGCACTAGGTTTAATGACATATTGGCTCTATAACATAAGATATAATAATTTAAAATGGCAGTAACTGATTGATTATGCAATCGGAAGTATGTGGAGTTGTATCGGAAGTATGTGGAGTTGTGGACTGGTTACCATGGAAATGGTGTCGCCAGCCAATGAAGTCTCTTCGAATAGGATCTCTGAAAAATCAGCTGAGAGTCGACAAGAACACTGGTAGTGATAAGAAGTTTTAAAATGCTAGAAACGTGGATAATTCTGAATAAATCCTCTGATTCAAGCATCTGAATTAAATTAACTCGACCATAGGGTTAAAGAGCAAGTTTGTGAACAAGTAAGACTGACAGCGATATCAAATGAGTTCTGCTGGTCAGTCTCATCGATAAAAGCATTCTGGGCATTGTGGTTAAAACTCTGCCTTTGAGTTTTCACAAACGAGTTGAACTTCAGAGTTACCAACTATCGAACTGAGGCATACGTATGGTGATCAGTGAAGCAGCTAGAAGGAAGAGAGCCTACGCAAGTCTATGATCGATTTGTATTCCACATTGAAAGAAAAATTATCTGCTAGTAACCCAGTAAAGATCCACAAAAGAAAGACAAATCTGAATTCCTATCGGCGATCACATTCAATTACTGGGCAATACACTGTCGTGATATTCCACTGCAAGAGTCAAATAACATAAAATAGTAATACTACCTTATCTACACCACTTTTAGGTAGGCCAAGAGCATTAGGTTTAAGGTGGAAATTTTTCATAACAAGCTGAATTTTTCAGGATAGGTCTAGGAATATGAGTAGAATAACATACTAAAAGTCCCCAACAATCCCCCTGGAGCTCTTTCCAAAATCCAAGATGGCGTCCAAAATGGCCGTCATAGGATCATAATGTGCTGAAAGCTGAAAGTATCTCCTCATAACAATCTGAATGTCACAGGATAGGTAAAGGAATATGGGTAGAATAACATACTAAAAGTCCCCGACAATCCCCCTGGAACTCTTTCAGAAATCCAAGATGGCGTCCAAAATGGCCGTCATTAGATCATAATGTGTCAAAAGCTGAAAATAGTTCATAACTAGCTGCAATTTTCAGGATAGGTCTAGGAGCATGAGTGGAATAACATACGAAAGGTCCCTGAAAATTCCCTGGAGCTCTTTCCGAAATCCAAGATGGCGTCCAAAATGGCCGTCATTAGATCATAATATGCCAAAAGCTGAAAATAGCTCGTAACAAGCTGGATTTTTCAGGATAGGTCTAGGTGCATGAGTGGAATAACATACTAAAGGTCCCTGAAAATTCCCTGGAGTTCTTTCCGAAATCCAAGATGGCGTCCAAAATGGCCGGCATTTTCTATTATTATTATAACTAGCTGGTTTACTCGGCGTTGCCCGGGGTTATAAGTTTCAATCCCTATAGCCCCCTGTCCATACCCTGTGCTTTTCCGGCCATCTCAAGTGAACCAAGGTCTCGTGGTCTGTTCCATCCCTTAGATTCAAACAATTTCAGCGGCTGCGCCATCATCTTCCTCCATCCACCAGCATCCTCCATCCATCCTCCATCCACCAGCATCCTCCATCCACCAGCATCCTCCATCCATCCACCCTCCATCCAACTGCATCCTTCATCCACCCTCCATCCACCAGCATCCTCCATCCACCAGCATCCTCCATCCACTCTCCATCCACCAGCATCCTCCATCCATCCACCCTCCATCCAACTGCATCCTTCATCCACCCTCCATCCACCAGCATCCTCCATCCACCCTCCATCCACCAGCATCCTCCATCCACCCTCCATCCAACTGCATCCTTCATCCACCCTCCATCCATCCACCAGCGTCCTCCATCCACCCTCCATCCACCAGCATCCTCCATCCATCCACCCTCCATCCAACTGGATCCTTCATCCACCCTCCATCCACCAGCATCCTCCATCCATCCACCCTCCATCCAACTGCATCCTTCATCCACCCTGCATCCATCCACCAGCATCCTCCATCCACCCTCCATCCACCAGCCCGGGGTTATAAGTTTCAATCCCTCTAGCGAATAAGCAACAAAAAGCCCGGGTTTAGTTCAGTGAAAGTTTCAATCCCTCTAGCGAATCTGTACTGTAGCTGCTTAACCCGGCGGTGCCATCTGGCGAGTTAAAATAGGTTCAGTGTAAGTTTCGATGACCAGGTAAAAATGCATGGGCCCGGTAGGTTTTTGCCCGGGACACCACGGTAGCGGTGAAAAGGGGGGACGCGAAGCCGACCACTGGGTGTGTAATGCCAACCCCCACACAGTAGTGAAGGTTTCGAGTGAAAAGCTCTAAACTGTAGAAATGCATCCCGGTCAAAGTCGCTGTGACAGACAGAGTTTCTTCTTTATATATATAGATTTTGAAACCCGAGAAGTTAGAATTGCCATTGAAGTGTCTAAACACACGTTTTAAGTCACAAGGATGCATAGTATTCACACCTCAAAGTAGCCAGAACAAAGATGGCTTATATGAATTTTATATAGCTGCAAACTTTGTTCACTTTAGTAGTTCTGTGTCCCATAGGTGTTAATCTGGTAATTGTTGACATCTAATAATATCGGTGGCATGTTGCTACAAGTTTGACGACTGCATTGACTGCACATTGAGGATATACTGCACCCAAAGCTTCCCAGTTCTGCACTGAATTCCAGCCTGGTCAAGGAGTTGTGAAATGAAGTCGCATAACTGTTCGAAACACTAATTCTCGGCTACATCAGCGGCGTTCTCGTCCTTTTTAAGAAGAGCTATAGAAAGATTCGCTAAGTGATCTTTGTCGATGCTATCCAAGGTGCCACGTGTGCCCAACAATGTCCAAATGAGGACAGAATGTGAGCACGAAGAGCACGAGAAAAGGCATTGCCAGATAGTATGTGTATGACGGATCCGTTGGCAAATACCAAAGTACCGCTAAGTGGCCCTAATACAACGCTTAATCGAGCGTGCTTCTGAGTAGATAACCCTGAAGAGGCGCTATATAAATTATCCATATGAATGAACGAACAGGAGACATGAAGCTACACCTCTGGTGTGTGAGGCAAATGATTCCACTTTTCCATGCTGCAGGACATCTTCAGTATGCCAAATCTGCCAGGTTGCACTTGCAACAGATGGAAGCCTTAGAGCAAACTATGCTTTTGGCACATATTGACGGCCATTTTGGACGCCATCTTGGATTTTGGAAAGAGCTTCAGGGGGATTGTCAGGGATTTTTAGTAGGTTATTCCACTCATGCTCCTAGACATTTCCTGGAAAATTAAGCTTGTTATGAGCTATTTTCAGCTTTTAGCACATTATGATCTAATGACGGCCATTTTGGACGCCATCTTGGATTTTGGAAAGAGCTTCAGAGGGATTGTCAGGGATTTTTAGCATGTTATTCCACTCATGCTCCTAGACATATCCTGGAAAATTCAGCTTGTTGTGAGCTATTTTCAACTTTTAGCACATTATGATCTAATGACGGCCATTTTGGACGCCATCTTGGATTTTGGAAAGAGCTCCAGAGGGATTATCGGGGACTTTTAGTATGTTATTCTACCCATATTCCTTTACCTATCCTGAGACATTCAGATTGTTATGAGGAGATACTTTCAGCTTTTAGCACATTATGATCTAATGACGGCCATTTTGGACGCCATCTTGGATTTTGGAAAGAGCTCCAGGGGGATTGTCGGGGACTTTTAGTATGTTATTCTACCCATATTCCTTTACCTATCCTGAGACATTCAGATTGTTATGAGGAGATACTTTCAGCTTTTAGCACATTATGATCTAATGACGGCCATTTTGGACGCCATCTTGGATTTTGGAAAGAGCTCCAGGGGGATTGTCGGGGACTTTTAGTATGTTATTCTACTCATATTCCTAGACCTATCCTGAAAAATTCAGCTTGTTATGAGAAATTTCCACCTTTCATCACATTTTGATCTAATGCTCTTGGACTAAGGTAGTTAGGTGCTGATACTGTGACTGGAGCTTCATCTTAACGTAATTATAAAATTTCCATCTTATGTCTGATGTTTATTTTGAAATAGGTAACTCATTGTAGTGTAACGTATTCCTTTTAACCAGTTTCGGGAAGGATATAGTTTTAAAATACTACAATTTTACAAGCAGAGAAGAAGCAATGCTGAGTTGACATATTCAAGAGTCTATGCTGGTTTACCTCTTGTGGAATGAAACTAATTTGTTATGAAGTCTTGTTTCTATATTTCCAGCATTTGTTGAACTCCCTTCTTGGTTTTTAACTGGATTTAGCCTAGAATTTCACAAGAACACCAATTCTGCTCAGTAGTAACCTCTGACTGATATTATGCAATTTATGGAATTATGGCACTGTAGAAAATTTCACCCTTAATCCTACCCTAACTACCCAATGATCTAAGAACACACTTGTCCACTCAAATCTCTGAGACATCCGAGAATGCTTTCCTGTTCTCTTTGACAACTTCTAGCAAGTATTGCATTTGTTCCTCATCACAATGAACTCTTGTGCTGTGTAAAAGCAACTCCAGGCTCAGCAGATTGATTGACTACCCTCACTGGATGGGCCAACGTATGATTCTTTGGTTTGTTTCATTGAGTGATCATTGGAACCACGTTTCAAAGAACTCCTCACGCAGTCCAGTCATACTGTCATTGTCATGACAAAATCATGCTTTTGCCATCATTCCATAAATTTAGGCAGGTATTCAAAACCTAAATTGCAGGTATTGGTTGCCAAGACGTTTCACTTTTTAATATTGTTTTTGAAGGTCATCCTGTGGATGTTTCGGATAATCGAGGCTGGAAGCCAATCCACGAAGCAGCTGCAGAAAATCATCCAGATTGTCTTGCTGAACTTATAAACAATGGTAATTGTGCAAACTGATAGAGTACTTAATGAATACCAGAAGAAGAAACACAAGAAAGAGATCACAGTTTTTTGCATTATTGTGTGATATTTCAGTTATTTTACATTTACTGGAGATTTTGTATGAGCTCATCAGACTTGTGTAAATTGAACGTCAGAACCAGTAAACTTTAAAAGTCAAAACGGTATCATATCAATTGTGTTTGTGTTGAACATTTTTAGAAGCGACTTGTGTTGACTGGCAAGCATTTGATCGCAGCACTGCACTTCTAGAGGCTGCAAAAGCAGGCAATGAGCTCTGCTTAAACATCCTTCTGGATGGAAAAGCTAACCCAAACCTGTGTGACCATATGAGTGTAACTCCACTAATGGCAGGTAAGAAAGTACAAGATATACTTTTTCAAATGGTACTCTGCTATTCTGTGTGCTTTTTGTGATTTGGAATACTGTACAAGTGTATATTACACAGTGCAGTTCTATTTATGTGCAACCCATTTACATTTCTTATCCACTTAATGCGTGACTGTTCCATGCCTCCCAATGCTATCTAAAACATGAGATGTGTTAACGTGCGAACAGGAACTTGTTATGTAGTACTACATGGTAGAATTTTTTATATCGATACACACACTGCACCCGCTGGGAAGTCCGATGCTCCGATCTTTAGTGAGAACAAAGGCATTGTCACCTAAATTATGTAATTCTTAGATACACTGTTATAATATGTTGTTACTCAAGAAATGCCATACAGGACCACACTTAGTATCAGCTGTCTCTCAGATAATTATGGCACTTGTATCCTTGCCTGGCTTAGCCATAGCTAACATGGACAGAAGCCTGACTGCAAGGTGACAACTGTTGTCTACTAAAGGCACTTCATGCTTTAATCCTTTAACGATGATTAGGTATGAACAGCTACTGGACAAACAATACAGTTTGTCGTAAAAGTGTTAAAATAACATGGAAATAGTAGACATTTATGTAGCCAGAAACGCATTGTTGGTATTAAATGACAATTAAATCACAAAACAAGCTTTAAGCAGACATGCCTTTTCTGTTGCTGGCCCTAGACTCTTAAATCTCTTCCAGCAAATGTTTGCTCTGCACAGCTTTCTGGCCTTCAGATCTCGATTGAAACTCATCATTTTGCTGTCCACTCATTTGCTCTGTAGACTGTTTCCATGTGTTCTCTGATTCCCTTCTCGTCTTTTGACTGGACTCGCCCTAGAATTTGTCTTGCACAATGATTTTGCTTCATAGCAACCACAGACTGATTTGAGCATTATTACAATGTCACTATAGAAGTTCTTAGATTAGATTAGACCACAGTATAAATAATTACACAGTATGTCGACTCGCATTGCTAACTGTTGACTAGTTTTTGGGGTGATGCATTTTGAATCTGAGCTCCTGAATTATAGATTTAAACTGAAATTAACGTTAAAAATAATATTGTTAATTCTAATGAAGTCCTCGATGTTGTTGTAACGTTTAAAAAATATTTTATGTAATGGATTCTGGTGTATCGGCGTGTAGTCCTCAAAGTTGTTGTAGCGTTTAAATATATTTATGTGATGGGTTCCGGTGTATCGACGTGTAAGAGCTCATATTAAAAATGGCGGTCGGTCACACATTCTGACTTCTGCATCGGCCGGGAGTCGATGTACTGTGTAATTATTTATACTGTGATTAGACAATCACTTTCCCATATCCGGACATCAGTGTGGCCTTGGAAATAATTGTACAAAAGCATCTGGTAAGCTGCAGTGCATGCGCCGTCACATCAGACAGCTTATGTGTTAGGTGTTTTAGCCACACTATGACATACATAAATCATACACTGTCGTATTTCAACATGGCCGTTTTAACCCGCAATCTGTTAACATGTGGCTGTAGTGGTTTTGCCTCCTTCTAATTGTTCTTCTATAATAAATGTTCTGAGATGATGAACGGAGTGATTTTTGAATTCCCAACTATCCGGGGGGCCCGATAGCGCATTGGATAACATCTGGCGTAGAGTGCGAGAGGTACAAGGATTGAGTCCCATAGGCGGACATGCTTTGTAGGCTGCAATTTGCGCCGTGTATTGCAGGCTGTCTGTTCTGTTAGTAGTTAAGATTTATCGCATAACATGTACATGTACAGCGCAGTGCGTTTGCAGGCACTTAATTAAAGAATAAATATTATTATTATTATTATTATTTTCATTATTTATTTTCTCTAATTTCATCTGTATGCTTACAGAGCTCTGATCAAAAATTTCTGTCCAATTATTTTTTAGTCATCTCTGAGAGATAAATGTTGATGGTTCACGTGCATGTTAACACTTTAATGATGAGAGTGAACTCAAAGTGACTGGGAAACAATACAGCTCATCCATCATTAAAGTGTTAGAGATATCAATGCTAAAATGCTTGAAGGATGTAGGTATTAACTTAAGCCACGTAACTGGGTGAACTTAGATATTGCAAGCTTCACGAGATCTTAAACTTGTGATTTTTTTTTATTTTAGCGGTTCAGTCTGGAAATGTGGCGTGTGTTGTCTCACTGCTATCACATGGTGCAGACATTAACAGTCAGCAGTGCAGTGGTCTTTCTGCTCTGCATATGAGTGTTGAGTGTGATCTACCCGCTCTGTTGAGCCATCTGTTGAAAGCTGGTGCTCTCGTCAACGTTAGAAATAACTCTGGCATCACACCGTTATTCCTAGCAGCACATTATGGTTGTCTAGAATGCCTCGACATCATTCTACAGCATCTCCTCAAGACTGGTTAGAAATTGGACAACTTGTCTAATTATATTGATCGGCAGGCAACACTACTCTCAGTTCACAATAGTCATGATATGTTATCATGACATGTTGTCTGTAATTGCTATGAAGTCATTTTATGAATTTGTGGTTTCTCTGACTTGAGCAGATTTCGACTGGACATCTGACAGAGACATAGGCGTAGACTCTGGGGGGGGGCAGCCGGGGCACGTGCCCCCCAATAATTGAAGAGCCGGGGCACGTGCCCCCCCAATAATCGAGATGAAAATAAAAAAAATATGAAGGTATATTTAATTTCACGAAATTTGTTCGAGAGAAAAAATCGGTTTATGTTTATGATGGTGTTTAGTGTTTGCTATGAGCTCCTGAAACAAAGAAAAGAGGCGAATGACTATAAAAAAAAAAGGTCATCAACTTTTTTTGAAGATGAAATTCCGAAAAAGATTTTGTAAATTCAGAAATTTGTCAGGAAAATGCCCCCCAATATTTTTTTGAAGTTTCCGCCAGTGGACAGAGGTTATGATTTTCTGATTCATTCTCACCTGAAGCAACCATTTACTAATGCCTTAAGCAATCCGATGAAGGTGTCTGTAGAAGTCATTCGATTTGATTAGACTGTGAAAGTTGGCAGTGTTCTTCTGTAGTAACTATGAATACAACATTCATAGTTACTACACAGTGTTGAGTACTCATGTTGAGTATTCATGGCGTGCTTCTTCGGTTTAGAAAACTTCTTTAAATAAAACGAATTTGTAAATTATGTTGATGTTCTAAATATATTTTTAATGATTTTATATGTTCGTTTTAGAAGTATATGTGATTTGTTCTGAATTTGCATTCCACTTGAATAATTAATTACTTAATCTCTGTTTCCAGGTCAGACTGATGTTGTCAATTTGTGTGCAGAAGACGGTGCATCACCTTTGTTTCTGGCAGCTCAGGAAGGTCATAAAGACTGTGTGCGCCTTCTACTGGATCGTGGAGCTAGTGCCAATATAACAACTACTGACCGTGTGGCACTGCCCCTTCATGCCGCATTAGAATTCAACCATGTTGAGTAAGTTAAGCAGTGGTCCTACTTCTGTCGTATGGTCAAGCCCGAAGGCGTACTTATCGAAAAGTGAAAAAATATTAATTGGAATTTCATGCATAACTGCTTCTTGAAACTCTTCAGTGGTGTAAGAGATATTTTGAGAAATGTTGTGGCTCACGACAAATAAACTTAAGCATTACCACTTTCACGATAAGCTGCACTGGCGTTAAAGTGTTAAGAGTGGCATTCGATGGCTTACAACAGTAATACTTTCTGCTAAATTTAACATACTCTTTAAAAACAAGTAATTGTAATGAAAATAATAATAATCATAGTAATCATAATGACGATCACAACATCATAATAACAGACAACAGAAAGATTATTGCAATACATTGTGTATTAAACAGTTTTTATGAAACTACCAATGAAAGTTGTTTGTTTCAAATGCGGATAACAACTGTCTTTGTTATCGCTCCAGGTGTGTAAAACTACTTATACCGCATACTGATCAGCGTATTTGTTCGTCCTGTGCTGCAAGTGTATTTCATTTTTCGATGATTCACGATGATGCTCAAGCCACGAAACTCCTCATTGAGGCTGGGATGGATTTTACCAAATGCTCACTTGATCATAACTATTTTCCAAGAGTTCTGCGCTACTTCATGGGTGAAGTTCGTTTTGAAAACACAGTTGGAGCCATTTCTGTGCTTGCCATCCACAAACACTCTCTTGTTCATGCTCGTGCTTTAATAGATGCAGGTGCTTCGTTAAACACGATGACTGCAACAGCTGTACCTCCACTACTCCCAGCACTCGATAAGTTTAATCTTCCGCTTGCACAGATGCTCATCGAACATGGTGCAAGCATTAACCTCTACCACCCAAGAGTAATTGGAAACCTCTCTGTAATTGTTGCAATCGACAACTGGAAGTGCCTGAACTTTGTGCTTCGTTGTGGAGCCGAGGTTGAGTCACTTTTTAATATAGGAAGCCCAGACTCCAGAGCCAGAATTGTCCACTTGCAAGAAAATGATGATGATGATGACTATGAGACAGAGCCAGGTGTGCTAAGCACGCCAATTCCTTTTTGGCGCCTGTTTGCTGAGAATCGTATGGTGATGACAAGGAAAGGAATAACAGTGGCAAAAGCTCTTCACCGCGTTCTTCAATTCACCAGAAGCATTAAGATTGATACACTAATCTACAGCTATATTGATTCTGACGAAGACAGGAATGCCCTTCTATCGCTTTCAGGTAAAATTGCAAACACACAATATGAAACATAAACTGCAAACAATTTTATCTAATTGAATAGGAATACTAATGGATTAGGAATGTAATACAGAGTACAAGAAATTCAGTATGCTAGTAATGTAAAAGGGATATGGTTTGTAATACAGAGTACAAGAAATTCAGTATGCTAGTAATGTAAAAGGGATATGGTTTGCTCCCTGAATGTACATTTTCCTTTCATGATTTTAATGCAGTGTAACAACAAATCTTCAAAAGCTAACACAAAGTCTGAGACAAAACCACTTCAGATGCAAGCTTTGGCTATTAGCAGTTACAGTTTTTCATTTATTGCATTTTATTTACTTGTAGCATAAATTTTATTAAGACCTTCAGCTGAGGATGTGGCTGTTGTGTAAGAGGTCACTGCTTTGAAAGATGTTTTACTATATCAGATTAACAGTTCCTTGGGAAACAGCTCAGATTGATAAATTGATGCAGAGATCATGCAGTCACATGAACATCAAAGCAGATTTCATGGTTTAAAGCAGATTTTGTGGTTTATGCGCGAGAATTGTGCAATTGAAGACAGTATATCCTGAAATACCTTCCCATAAGATGCAACCAGCGACATTAAGAATGTCCAAAAGGTTTTAGAACTGAAAAAGATTTTAAGATATGTAAAAATAACAGACCTACAGCTAATTTTATTGTTTCTTTTTTTCAGGAAGTCCAAGGAGTCTCCTGCATCTTTGTCGGCTACGTATCCGGCGCTGTTTCAGTGCATCCAAGCTGCTACATGGCGATTTGTGCTCTTTGCCTCTGCCTGAAATGTTGTTAGACTACCTCCAATATGAGGATCTCGCATAGCTGTCCAATTTTTACATTATATATGTTGCCCAAATTTGTGCTTAAGTGTAAAGCAATTCTGAGCCATTGATAAAGTTAGAATTTTTTATCCAAACTAACAAAATAGCTGCAGACAACTTTCCAAGGCAGATGGCATACATTTGGAATTTAGTTTGGAGTAGAAAAAGGAAAAAGAAAATGTTGCCTGCTGCGTTGTACTGGACTTTTCACAAGTCATTTTTAATATACTTTTTTTTACCACATGTTGCAAATGTTGTGATTGGATTTTAATCCTGATTAATATTATTGGATTTTAGAGATTGGGTCGTAAACTGGTCTAAAACGTAAATTCAACCATGTAAAGGTTTTGATGTGGTCGTGTACACAATAAATCTTTGAACCACTATTGATTTGTAAGTGAAATTGGGTTGTGGATTAAAAGTAATGTTCTGCATATACATGTAATAGTGGAAGTTAAAAAGATGCTCAGTTAATTCTCTAGACCCTTAGGGATCGTCCATAAAGGACGTCCGCAAAATATGACGTACTTTGGACCCCTCCATCCTCCTTGTCCGCATCTGACCTTACCCCTCCCTCCCCCTTTGCAGACGTCCGCACACCAAAGCCAATTTTTAATGTCATCATTATTTTTACAATTATTCCACAGTTCCTATGTACATTTCAGTGACAAGTGACAGTTCAGGTTTAATATCAGGATGTGCAGTAATAAAAGCCTCTTAAAGTTGCAGTAAAGGTTATACCATGCATGAGGTTTTAGGCAATCACCTCACTGACCTTTTTGTCTTTCGGGGAAGGTTGAAACAAGGTGATGTTTAAAAAACTATCAAACTTAGTTTAGATGCGGACGTCCGCATTTGGTCATAACCCCTCTCCCCATTGCGGACGTCCTTTATGGAGGACTCCTTATTGTTAACTAGGAAGTGCTCCAATACTTGGTAGTTTTGCGGGTAAACTGGATAAAATGTCTAATAATGGAGATAATTGAAATGAGGGGACTGATGTTTTACCACCTTGCATGCTGAGGTAGCAGATAGGACCACACATAGGTGTTCCAAGCCTTTGTATCCTCTTAGTCAAAGAGCCCATGCATGCTGAACTTTGAGCTACACAAAGCCTAGAGATGAACCCAGAGGCGGACTGAAGTAAAGTTGCAGGCCGGGCAATTTAGCTATCTTGGCAGGCCACTGAGGGGATGGGTTCGAGGAAAGGTCTGTGAAATTCTGAACCGATAGATAATATTAACTTGTAGGCTACATAAAACTTTGAAATATAGTTAATATACGTTTTTAGCTGCTAAGAACTAAGTTATGCTAAGACTTAGCATTAGAATTGCTAAGGAATGGAAAACATGTAAAAGAATTAGAACTTAGCCTACTACCACTGAAATTCTAATAGCCCTACATTAATCTTTTCAAAGCTTAACTGACATAAAGCATCTTTTCCAAGTGACTATGCTTCCAAATGATCTTGAGTCATTGAGTTTCCTAGACGGTTCTTTATATATTTTAGAATTGAAAAACTTCGTTCGCAGGCTACTTGCCGCTGTTACCTTCTTGCATTTCTACAGTATTTTCTCTCCTGTTGTTAATAAAAGCACTTGTTGAAAACTAAAAAGTTATTTTTTAGCATTACTTAATACGAGGCCCTAGTATTCACTTTACACAATTTTTCGGATATTACGTGAACTTCCGGTGTGAGGAAAAGTTAATCGAAGATTTCCGACGATTTAAACTATGAGGCGTTTCCAGCCTACGTCTTTCCAATTTCTGTAAGGTTTCACCTTGATGTTCATCAATCACAACATTTATTGGTCCCAATGATATAACACAACACGTTTCAAAGCTAGTTAAGATAGGCTACATAACATAACTACAAACACATTGAAGAAATATTTGACTTATAGAATAGCAAAATAGTTAATTAGTTAATTAAATTTAAGTAACCTCAGTGAAAATACTAAAGAAGAGGTAGTAGTAAACTATAATAGGCCTAATGCACAGTGGAGGTGAGTTTGTAATAGTAATGTGTTTGTAATAATAGCGTGTGTACACCAGTTAAAGTGCTCTAGCGAAGTTAAGGGGCACAAATTAAGGGAGACCCAGAAAGGATGTAATCCCGATGAGAAGGGTCCCCCTGAGGTTTCCAAAGAGGTTTCCTGACGCTCCATAACAGCCTTTGCTCCGTCCCTTATCGTTCCATAAATGTTCTATGCTCACTGAAAAGAATAAGACTGAAACTGAAAGATGTGCATGGGGTTTCCAGTAAAGGATGCCTGTAAAAATAACCACTTTGGACCCATCCCTCCCCTTGTCCCAGTGCTGTAGCAAGGGCTGTTCCAGGAGTGCCATGTTCCTGCCTTTGTTCACAGTTGGCATTATCCTTGGCTTCCCTCTGTCCACGCTCAAGCAGAGTACTAATCCTAGATTAGGCTAGGCTACTGAGTTGATATTGAAGGGTTAACTCTGCCTATGGGGGTGGGGTTGATACAACCACATCAACATAAAGACCCATCAGATCCACACAGTACAACGTTTTCCTGCTTACTGAAGTTGATGTGTAAGGCACATGCTGTATGTATTAAATTTAGATACAGACTTCTGCATTAAGCACAATACCCTCCTTTCTTGTCCACATTTTGGTCAGAGTCGGAGTCTGGTCTGACTCTGACTCTGCCCCTCGACGTCCTTTACGGATGACCCCATGATGACTAACGAAAAGCATTTTCAAGACAATGGAACATAAATGTTGATGACTTGTGAACATTAGTCAATGTTGGTGAACATACAAGATTTCAAAATCTTCTGACAAACAGAAAAATAAACACAGATTGCAATTACAACAAATATGAAAGATTTGGAATACAGGAGCATTGCTCAACATATGAGACAGCACCGTTAGGCCTATCATAGCAGATGTCACTTATTCGTAGTTCTTTGAAGCAGGTCTTAAAGCCGAGACCTTGGCCCCAACCATGCCTCTAGCAACAGTTTTTAGCGGAAAAGCAGTGAAGGTCCTGTTATTAAATTTCGGAATGAATGAATGAATGTCTAAGCGTTCTGTGGATAAGTCTGAAGAACTCCTACAGAGCCATAGCGATGAGGAATCGGCAAGGGAAACCCCTAGGCCTATATCGTGCCCGGTTTCCTCTAGAGCGGTAGAAGAAATGAGGTCTATGTTTGACACATTTATGCAGCGCCAGATCACTGTCTTGAAACGACAATGGGCTGGGCATAGAACATTTATGGAACGCCAAGGAACGGAGCAAAGGATGTTTATGAAGCGCCTGGAAACCTCTATGGAACGTCAAGGTGAAACCTTTCAGAAATTGGAAAGACATTAAAGTGACCTAGAAGCACCTCAGGGTTTAAATCGTCGGAAATATATTTTATACAAATATAGGTTTGACTTGATATATATATATATGTATATATATGTGTATATGTAACGATGGTCTAACCCTCGTTACTGGTGATTATTTAGCGCCAGTTTGTATTGCCCTGTGTCTATTGATATTACGGTTTAATTATATAGCGTACAAGCCGTATTGCCGTTTCAACTAGCTTCGCGTCTCATTTCGCGCGGATTTGCTTACGTCACACAATTGGTTGCTAAGGGGAAAGGCGGGCTCACCGGGCTGGACCTCACTCTGTTCCAGAGTAAAGCAGGGAGGTGATCTGACCGACGTCTCTTTCAGCGTAGACTCGATCGAACCCGACCTGGGCTGGTGAACCAAAGTCCTCCGTGCCCACCTTCACGTGGTGCGGACCGTTAATACCCTTCCATTAGAAGGGGAACGAACGGGCACGGCAGGCAAAACCAGGGGAAGGCAATGGCAAACCACCTCTGTTAACATGCCAAGAAAATCGTCATGAAACACAACAAACCAAAAACGCCAGGAAGCAATGGAAAACGTGTATCATGACGGTCGCTAGAGCTCCAGAAGTTGACAGCACAAGGTGACAAGGTGGATGTTTTCCAGTCGTCTCTTCTTCAGTTCGTCCAAAACTCAATTCAGTTGGTTTGTTACTCCTCAGGCTCAGCAACTTCAGAAACTTGATTTTGCTTTAGCAAGAGTTGCCGCTCTTTACTTTCTCGTCTAACGTTCGCGATCTAAGTGTGACTCCACAAATGTCTCATCTTTACTGAACACATTTCCAAACACCCGCTCTTCTTACTTTCCCCTATTAAGCTATCCGTCGCTCTGTATCATCTTCAATTTTCACTTCAATTGTTCATGCATCTGTTTTAGTACCCGGAGTCAGTCTCTAAGAAGTTATCGACTGACTTGATGAGTTAGCGACTGACTTAGCGACTCAATCGACTAAGTCACTTGCTTATCGACTGACTAAGTCGCTAACACTTATCGACTGACTTAGCGACTCGCTATCGACTTCTCATGTAATCAGGTATGTCTATGGGACATACCTGATTACCTAGCAGCATGGTACATTTTACCGCATACTGTACTGACCGTGCCATCATTTCCGTGGGCATTAGATGGATCCCATGTGAATCCTATACGGGTCCAATATGGGAATATGGGTCAATTTTTGATCTACGCTCCATGTGGGCATGCTGACAGAGGACAGACCGATGACTGTGAAAATGAATGTTAATGTGAATTGTGAAGCATTTGAGTGTTTATAAAAGGAATAAAGCATACCACTAAGTCCAAGCCAGTGATATTTCAGTTTTGAGAATAATTAGCCTACAGTTTCAGTTTTAATTCAGTTTTGGGTTTGTAATTTCTATTTCAGTTCAAGTTTCAGTTGGTAAAAATAATTTCAGTTTTTATTACAGTTTCAGTTCTGAAATAATTTCCGTTGTCGTTTCAGCTACTGGAAAATTTCAGTTTCGGTTTCTACATAGATACATTTGCATTGATAGATAACAACATGGACGTCGAATTAATTATAATTATGATCAGCTGTTAACTAGTAGAAGCACTCTTCTGTCATTGTTTACTTGGAAACATCGATTAAAACAACAAGGAAAATATTAAGTGAACGAAGTCGCTAGCAGTCGATAGCTTAGCGACTGGTTTCGACTTGAGAGCTTAGCGGCGGGGCGGCGGCGGATGGCGGCGGCGCCGGGGACTAATCTGTCTGCTGTCGACCTGACTACTGCAATTCTCTCCTCGATGGTCTTCCCAAGGTCCGTTTTGCTCCTCCTCAGTTTGTTCTCAATGCCGCTGCTTGAGGGATTGCCGTCTTCCTAGATTCTCTCATATCACCGCCTTTATGGCTGAAGAACTCCAATGGTTTTCTGCCCGCATCCAATTCAAGGTCCTCATCCTTGTTTCTAAGGCTCAACTTGGTTTCGCTCCGAAATATTCATGTGACTTAATTCATCGCCCTTACTCTGCTGCTTCTCTTCGTCCTCTTCGTTCCTCTGACCGTCTGGACCTTCCGGTTCCCCGTGTCAGGACTTCATTGGCTCAATCTATGGCATTTGCTTCCATTGGCTCTGCTCTTCGGAATGAACTTCCGTCTGTTCGTTCTTCTGTTCTCTGTGGCAACGTCTCTTCTTCCTTAGTTTTCTTAAAACTTGTTTCATCTATCGGGGTCTCTCGCACAATGGAAGTGCTTCATAAATGTCCGAATATACAGTACAACACAGTACAGTACAAAGAGTTCATGCTTTTGCTAAGGCCTAACTTATTCAGGTATATATAGCAAGTTCATTTCCAGTGTTTCTTAGAAGCGTGTGAATGGCGTTCAGTCCTTCTCTTAGACTCGTCAGCAGGCAGCGGAGAACTGCGATGCACTGACAGGTAAGTGCATCGCAGAACTAGTCATATACTTCCCAGCTTATGCCGGTACCAAACTAAAACCCGTGGTGACTAAGACAAGTGACCGCGAACATCATATATAAGGTCGTCGTACGTATAGAGTCCGCTGATTGCAGCTCGAACTCGCAATCGTTAGATGACACATAAAGAAAGTAAGTAAGTAAGTAAGTAATTTATTCGCCACCAAATGAAACAATCACAGCAATAAAACATTATACAGATATAGTGGTAGGCTACCGGAGAAGTCTCGTAGGACTCATCTCGCCGGTCTGATTGGACCATCGGGCCGCGAGTTTCAAGTTCCCTACGTCTTATATTCTAAATTTTAGATAAGATTTTAAAATTTAAAATTTCTTGGTTTTGGTCTCCGTGTTCCGACAAACAGTCTACGTATACAACAGTATCACTAAAATTTTGAGATAATCACGAGCCTGCTTTGGCGCTTTGCCACTCGTCTAGATATTGCAACTGCGCAATCAACGGAACTCTAGCTTCTCAGGTTTCGCCCGACCTCGCTATACAGGGTGAGAATTGTCGGGGGTTGGGGGTTTACTTCCCCGTCTTTCTTTGGACCCCACAGTAAAGTCTTCATTGCACACCCCAACTCCACGTAAATCAAAGTCTAACCTCCCCAGTCTTTTTCCTACAATTCTCATACTGTCGCTATATATAGCGCATGCATATGGGGTGCTCGATAGTGTAGTGGTTAGCGCGCTGGACTGTCAATCGAGATGTCGGGGGTTCAAATTCCCTCCAGGACAGAAATTTTGTTCTAGATTTCTGCTTCATCTGAACCCCTAGCCAACTCAGCTATTAATACACTTCCTAGCCAACTCAGCTATTAATACACTTACCGTACACTGTCGTTGGGAAGATAAGACGGCGAGTGAGAGGACGGGCCACCCACCCTTACAAGAAAATGAGGTCGCTGACACTTCATACCCATGGCTGGCTTAAGGGGCTGCTCTTCTCTCTCTGTCTCTCTGTCTCTCTGTCTCTCTGTCTCTGTCTCTGTCTCTGTCTCTGTCTCTGTCTCTGTCTCTGTCTCTGTCTCTGTCTCTGTCTCTGTCTCTGTCTCTGTCTCTGTCTCTGTCTCTGTCTCTGTCTCTCTCTCTCTCTCTGTCTGTCTCTCTCTCTCTCTCTCTCTCTCTCTCTCTCTCTCTCTCTCTCTCTCTCTCTCTCTCTCTCTCTCTCTCTCTCTCTCTCTCTCTCTCTCTCTCTCTTAGATATATATACATACATGTATATATACCCTAGTGTGAGTAGTGTGTCCGACTCACATTCTCATCACGCCAGAACTAGAGGTGATTATCGAGCAGGATTTGCTCGGACTAATTCACGTCTTTTCTCGATTAAAAGTGCTGGCCCTGTTGAATGGGACTGTCTATCATATAATACTCGTAAACTGCCTAACTTGTACTTATTCAAAAAATCTTTGCGCGCACTCCTACTGGAGTCATTGCTCATTCAGTTTTGTTGTCTTTACAATTTTCATAATTGAGTTTTCTTGCACAGACTTGTGATTATCAATTTTTTTGCTTATCTTAGTATTCGATTCCTTAACTTGTTCTTCGTGCCTTAACTTGTTCTTCGTGTTATTCGTGTTCTTTCCGTGTTTTTCATCATTTGTTTGTGTGCACTCGTGTCATGCCTAATACACTTGATAATTGGATAATGTTAACCTTTAGCTGCATTTACACTAGTTTTGTTTTGGATTCCACATATACCATTTAATTAAGTTTCATTTGTTTGTGTGCACTCGTGTCATGCCAAATACACGTGATAATTGGATTCCACATATACGATTTAATTAAGTTTTAATTTAGATTTAACTTGTTCACTTCTTTTTTCTTGATGGAAGTAATTGATTAGAGTATTGATTGCAAGACTTTTATAATGACATTTATTGTGATGGTAATGAATCTTAGGTGGCCCTACATAGAGGGATTAATAACCCTTCTGGGTCTTCTTTTGTTGCAAATGCTGATACTGTTATGTTGATACTGCTTTTCAAACGGCTTCGATAAAAAGATTTGATTGATTGATTGATTTATGTAATATATATATATGGCGTCTAGTAAGACATGAAACATATGAGTAACATAGATCCTTTCGTTCCACGATCTGTATTATTTACCTCAAGCTCAAACGACAACAATGCTTTAACATTTTATTAACATCATGTTAGCAGTTTTGAACCTATAGCAGTACCTTTGCAAAGTCTCGTCACTCTTCAAGTACAAGGCACAAAGCGTAACAAAATGCAGCAAACTGTTTGACAAGCGTAAAACCTGCAATCAGATTGGTTTTGATTTACCAGACTCAAACACATACAGAATCCTCAAGGAGAGGATAGTTTCAATCCTTTCAATTTGGGCTTGTTAGTGTCTTACCAACCCCCATAAGGATGAAACCCTGCGAGCATGCGATGATTTTGCATTCAATGGACGGTCAGCGAACCAAGTAGGCCTACATTAATCAGACTCGCACTGACTAAGTTCACTGATATAAGTTCACATACCAACGCATAGTCTGCAGCAACAAGCGGTCATCCATGAGCTTACAAACACTTTCCATGATAGATATAAATGTCACTTAAAGAAGTTAAAAGGTAATGGTTCGCTCGAATGACATGGTGGCTTATTTCAGAGATCTGAATCTCTAGTACAGTCCGTCCACGGGAACCTTAAATGGCATGGCATGGCATCCATTCATACGGGCAGCGGGCACCCGATCAATTCATTGCAAAAAAATAGGGACGAAGCCATACGGTTGCTATAGAAAACCGTGTCCATTCACATTTTACATGCATTCGCCGCCTCTCATAAGCGAAGTCCTTCAGCACACAGATCTTACTGTTGACACTCAAATATGACCTCAGAAATCCTGTTTAAACTAAAAAGTTTTCGTTGGTAATAACGCAGTTGGTACATATACAGCTCGCTGCTAAACGAAACTCTACAACCGCAGTGAAAAGGCACACAATTACTTTTCAACCTACCAACTTGCCTCTGACAACCACAGTTTTGGGCCCGCATTTGGCCCAAAGCTGACCAACAGTAACACAATGTGGCCCAATATGGGCCCAATTAGCGAGGCTCATCTGGTAGTCGGTATCAAACAGTTGTTACAAAACACCACGCCAAAAACAATCATAACAAAAACAGATCAACAGTAACAAAAAAATCAACAGCAATTGTAAAAAGGTATCGCAGACCAGACAGTTGGCCATGATGCTAAGACACATAGCCTATGCTACTTAACTCCGCTTGTCGTTTACTAGCTAACTCAATTTAGAACATTTTAAATCAACTCGACTACCTCAGCGACAGCTTATAAACATAAAAAATTTACCAGAACACAGAGAGTTTTAGCTATTCATCTAGAGATAGACTTGCATGCAATGACGTTGACACAATAGGTTTTTGAAAGTGCGAGGCTTTTAACCCTAGGCCACACACTTTTCTCTGGATATGTATTAATTTTGGTGACTAATTTTTGGTTGGACTAAAACAAGCCTACGGCATCTATCCATTGAAAAATAAACATGGTAAGTAAAAATTGTTTCAACTGTTCAGCTTTGGACTTACAAGCCACCTTAAAGCCACTTAGACTAGAAACCACGTAAAAACCACAAAAGCATGCTCGATGTTAACACGTGTGAGTATCAGCTGATAATGCCATCATATATATAAGCTTAATCATAAACTGCCTTTATTTCTGATACAATTAACAAAGCAACTAAGAGAACCAGCTACTTCTCAGATGTCATGCAAAACACTAAATACATATGAAAACAAACCGTCTTACTCAAAACATGTTCTGACTCTCGCTTTCTCTCTCTCTCTCTTTCTCTCTCTCTCTCTCTCTCTCTCTCTCTCTCTCTCTCTCTCTCTCTCTCTCTCTCTCTCTCTCTCTCTCTCTCTTTCTCTCTTTCTCTCTCTCTCTGTCTCTCTTTCATCTGGTCTTTCATCAAGACCAGAAATGTGCGCTTTGACTACAAATGGCACTCACAAATGCAGGCTAATATCAAGAAGCAAAACAGCATTATAGTAGGGCCTACAATTACCCTAATTATCACAACGCACTTAAAGCAAAAATCTCTAGTCAATAACGTCAAGTGAAAACGCGAGCAAGGATCCTTGCTCTTGCACAAGATGCGACAAATTAACGCATGCAGTAGGCCTATCTGCTGCAATGATACGTTAATTTCAGCAACAAATTCTCTTCATGATAAAACTTCAATATATTCGTGTATACGCGACAATGAAGTGCTAGGAAACTAATAAGCTTTATCGATATGCCTTTCAGAGTACAAGAACATCCTCATAAAACTAATATTGTCGAAAAAATAAAAATTTCAAGGCAACTTTTAGTTCTAATTTTACTTCAACTACATTTTACGTGTGTAAAATCAAAGCACCTTGACTTAATTATCACACGACAATGCGGCGAAGAGCGGCAAACCAATAGCATACGATTGTCAAGAAGAATAAATTGCTTAGCAAAAAAGGCCCCCTTACTCATCAGCATGGACTCAGGTTCCCTGAGTAAGCGTGCACCAACATTGCATCCAGATATAATGCAATTTAGTGATTAATATCTTTTCAATTGTATGTTTAGGTGACAAAGAACAGGTGAAAATGACATCCAGAACAATTTTATCTGTCTGTATCTATTTTAAGCAAATAGGTATACACTTGAGCAAATAATGCTAGACAGCAATTTTTGGAAAATATTTTGAGAAATATCTGAAAACTTTGAGCAGCTATTGCTGAGATATTTAAGATGCAAGTTGCACTTCTAACGTAATATGGTCTCGTTAAAAAGTATATATTAACAAATATATATTAATATTTATATATTATTGTTATCATATATATAAATATATATATATATAAATTCTCCCAGCATTCTCCGACGCTTCTAAGGGCAACAAACCAGCGTACCATCTACAATTGTTGTTCACTATCAAACTATGATCTTAGAGCATCTCTTTTGCATGCTAGTCAAAAAGAACACCAATTTAAATAGTCATCATGATACAAGAATAAAAGTTAAGTAATGGTAAGTTAAAGTCTGTGAAACTATGTTATGAAGAATTGTGGAATTTCAGTTGAACTGCCGTTAATCATCACCACAAAACAATAAATAATTCATAGTCGCCCAACTCTTATGTACGACATGTTAGCCGCCAAACTCTTATGTACAACAAGTTCATTCATCTTCGTACAAATATTATTTTTCATATTAAAACAAGCAATAGTGGAATAAAACGTTAAGCCATAAAAAACAGGGTATTCTATCAATAAAATGTAAGTGGCTTTATGAAGTTTTCCTAACTAACCTATAATAGCCTTCCTCAAAATACCAGTGAGTCTATGTATTATAAATCTAATATATAATACATATATACTTTTGAAGGTCCTGGGAATTTATGGGTGGGCTTGTATTAGGTTTATCGTATATAGACTCATTGGTATTTTTGGAAGGCTATTAGGTTAGTTAGGAAACTTCATAAAAGCACTGACATGTTATTTATAGAATGACTTGAATTTATCTTGAATGTCTTATACTAAATTCATTCATTCATTACGGACATTTATATAGCGCCTCTTCAAGGAGAACTACTCAGAGGTGCTCCCGGCTCCAGCACGGCTGAATGAATATGTCCTAAATGACATAATATATATATATATATATTTATATTTATATATATATACACACACACATAATCACTATAATCTCGTAATTAGCGCAATACAAACAATACATGATTCTAATAAGCGCCTGTGAAGTAAAGCCTGATATCCTGTTATCTGAACTGGTGCAAGAATGAACAGGAACTCCAAATCCTAATGTTTCATCCTAGCTGCACACTAGACTACTCTTGAACAAACTTCACTATGTACTTTTCAAGTAACTGAATATACAACCATGTGTATATTATAGTCATTATAATAACCCAATACACAGTGCAAATACTGTATACACTGGTAACCGAGTGATGATACTGAGTGCACTCGGAGTAGTACCAATTACTATCACCAATAAACTCAAACTTTCAAGCAACCTATAGGAAGAAGAAAATCAAGTCTTGGTCCAATTACATTTAAAATGCAAAATCTAAATTACACCTAATTACTTTGGTTTGGCAGTAGTCTTACATTTAGTTTCAACTACTTGGCAAAGCAAGTAAACAAGGTATGACCAGGTTTCAAACTTGCTTTTACTCCATGTAGTCCTTTGGCATCTGCACTAAGCTTATATTTGGCCACTAGATGTTACAAGCAACGAAGTCTTTCATCTGCCCTAAACCAGCATATTAAATAACCTCGAACTTTATCGTTCAGAAACTGTGTCCAGTCAACTCACAACACACAAGTGGCCATCACTGCGCAACCTTTTTGATGGCACCTCATCTACAGGCAACGAAGCCTAAATATACCGTTTGCAGACATAATAGGTTTGCAGACATAGGCCTAATAGGTTTGCAGACATAATAGGTTTAAACAAATTGTTTTAAGTTAGAAATAAGTTAGTTAAGTTAGTTAGGGAAGAAAAACTGCCTTCATATTCAAACTAAAAATTTTTTGTTCTTCTGATTTTTCTCTATAATCAGCGTCGAGCAGATCATTATCTTTGAATCAAGCCTTCTTTGACATGCGCTCAATATGTTCAAGTGCAACCAGTTTTGCAACCCTTGACAGCATACACATAGAAGCAAAAAACTTTTTAAAACTCGTAAGGTAGCTTCATTTTGACGGCAGCAGCACCATAAAGCACCATCTTGAATTTCCAGTTAGGCAGAAAAACGCACAAAAGCAGCTAAAGAAAACCGGATATATATGAAAAACGCGAAAGATACATTGAAAAAAATTATGCCAAGATAAAAGACAACTTAACCAATAACGCGTATCAAAGATGGCAAGTATTGCAATATCGAAGTGCATAGAAGTATTAAACAATCCACTCATATAATTATTGTAGCCACACTGACACCGATAACTTGATATAATGACCTAACTGGAAATGCACACACATATATTTGTTTTCACCAGCTTGCCACTGACCTATTTACTAATTAATTCACTCGTTAATTCGGATCATAAGTATAACGCCTCTTCCAAATATCTACTCAGAAGCGACCCAAGACCAACTATGACGAGAAGAACAGTTTTGTCGTGCTGATATAGCGAACATGTAGCGTTATGTGTCCCAGAACCTGACTCAAACCTAAGGGAGTCGATATAGGACTCAAATTCCCATTAATGCCATGTAAATCCTGACAAGGCTATTCCAACGCCAACCATTGAAATATCACGACATTGTTAATGAATGTTGAAATAAAATCAATCTCCGACATTTCTCAGAGCCACGTAAAAATCTGCTTATTGCATCGTAGCCAGCAAAGAGCTTTTCCATTCCAGGTATTTGTAGCATTTCAACGGTTGCTTTATATTCTTTCCAAAATACTTTATCTATCCTTCTATCCTTGACCATATCCATATCTTGAAAGCCTCCAGTCTTCTTATGCGCGTATACATACAGAACGACGCTCCATATCAGGGTTTCAGTCATTTGCTTCTTTAGATTCTTCATTTACCACTGATTACATTAGTTTCTCTTTGTCTGTCTTTGTTTGTCGATCTTCTTCAAATTATGACCTTGTAACGTTTAGCGTGTCTCGTAGTCACACTCTCCAAGTAGCAAACCTCATTGACCTGCTATATTTCTTTCCTTTTAGTCATCTTCAGTGTTGTTTCTTCGAAAGCAGAGTACAGCCAAAGAAACAAAAGGAAAGAAAATTCAGGCAGACATTGCAGACTGGATGCTGACCTATGGTTCCAGCAAACTGAACGAAACAGCTTGTAGCACCATTAAGAGTCCATAGATGACATTCACATAGTGGCAGGCTGGTCGCAGATCCTTTCGCTTGAAAACAGGTACAGAGTGTTCCCTTTGCACGAACTCCTACAAGTAGCGTCCATACTTCTTGGTACTTGAGCTGCCTACCTGGAATGGTCTTTCTCTGCATCTGTAGCTTATTTCCAGTCATACTCTATACAACATTTTGATACTTTGAACTGTTCTACTTCGTCGAGGCTTGGCTGGGAGCACCTCTGAGTAGATATCTTGAAGAGGCATAATATAAATTAATCAAATGAATGAATGAGTGAATCGTGTCATATTTAGTTTCCAGAAAAAAATATGAGACTCTATTGAAGCGACAATGAATGCAAGATATATACGTCTTAAGACCCACTTTATACGCTGGCGACAACTAGTGTCAAATAACTGAAGCAATTATTTTGCAGCTGCCTCTGAAGAAGATCAACAAGCGTTATTCTAGTCAACCACTTGAGACAATAATGGTAATAATATCCTTGCTTTGTTATGAACATTTGAAACCAGGGTAAACTGTTTAAAACATTGACACCAGGTTCACCAGAATGAAAACATTCATCACCACTTCTACCAATATGCCTCATTGTACTTTGGTCATGGTACACAAATACTTTGGTCATGGTACACAAACTAGAAGGTATTAAAATACAAAACTATAGCTAAAATTCTACATCTGTTGTAATAATAAGCAGGTCGGAGACATTCGCAAATGCTATGAAATGAAACAGTTTCCTTGAAATGCATAAATGTCCTGAGTTAATGCCACAAGAGTACAATAAGGAAACTAAAGAAATCAGTAGTAAGACACGGATCAAGTTAAAATCCTTCCCATGAGAAAATAAATAACTGCTACAACAAGAAATATCTACTAAATGAAACTATGCAGTGCAAAGAATGTAGAGGTAGAGATTCAAGCATTAAAACTATCAAACTAACCATTGATTACATGTCAATCATAAAGAATGAAGGTGGTCAGAAAATGACGTAGGCAGTTATTTGAGATATTTAAACGCTGGCCTGCATGTCGCTGTACTTTACCAGGTGGTATTTCTTTGGCAAATCCATTGACGTGTTTCTTCGCTTAGCTTAGACTTTAATTCTGCTGATTATTTTAGGACTGTTAAACCTTTTTGAAGACGCCCATCTTCTTTTTTATATGAGATCCTCATTGCGGAATGACTGAGATATCTTTGAAAGGTCTCGTCAGAGAATCAAAACTGTAGCGATTAGGCCTACAGACAGGGCGGAAAATTTCATAGATGTTTTGTCATTCAATTCTGATACGTATCCTTTTCATCAGCATCTTACATCTTTAATGTTGGTAAATGGTGAATTGTAACAGTCGCAGTATGATGAATCAGTAGCCTACGTCATCGCTTTTGACTTTCAAGTTTGTTTTTCCTTTTTTATTTCGGAAGGATTCGTAAGACTTTGCAATTAGCGCACTAAATGAAATGATTCACTGTTCTTCATTGCAATTATATACATATTAAGTCCATTATGAGCAAATCTTCGATGAAAGTACTCAGCAGAAATACC
Organism: Allolobophora icterica; assembly: GCA_963556255.1. NCBI lineage: Eukaryota > Metazoa > Annelida > Clitellata > Crassiclitellata > Lumbricidae > Allolobophora > Allolobophora icterica. Next base: position 11,656,297 of record OY744602.1, read on the forward strand.
ATCATTACAACTCACTTCTAAATTGTCTCGAGTATCCGTTATTATCAGGACAAGATAAATCCATACTGGCAAGAAAATTTCATATATTTCCTTGCGAGACATACGTCAGACTAGATCTTCAAATCTGGAACTAAATAATACTGTTGCAGATCTCATTGCTTAAAATATCGATTGACTCAGTTCAAACTACGCCACAGCTTTTCTACCGTTTAATTCGAAGCATTTTTAAAATGCCTCACAGTCTTGGAATTATTTCCACTGAATGAAATTAGGAATGCATTTTATGTGCACGGATTATGCACTTAGTAGTGACATTTCAGGAAGTGTCGTCTATTCAAACACATAATTGCACTTTTGAGAAATAAATGAGGCAGGTCACTCGTACAATGCAACTCCAATAGCAGGCTCTCTGAAGTTTTACTGCTTTTCACCTTCTGATAGAAAAAAGGTTTCAGGTAGACATCGATCGTCGGCTGGCTTCCGACATGTATGTCAACCGTCTGGAAGATGTGTCGCATGCGATCGCACGACTGTAGTGTTTTGGGAGACGTTCATTCGTGAATCACTATTCACGAATCACTACTCATTTACGATGCACCATATGGAGACTTCCTCTGGAGCCAGCGGAGACGAAATTGAACCAAGTGTCGCGGGACTTGCGAACATAGATCCACATGGAATGAGCAGTCACTTCGCAACAGAGACTGTTGTGTCCTCAGGTGGTCAGAGATCAGTTTATCCTTCCTACACCCTGATCTCTATACAGCCACAAAAACCTAACATGGAATCATGTTCAACCTTTGTATGATACACGTCGCATTCAGCGTATTGGACCTGTTCACTTCAGTTAGTAATTCAACGCAGTCCGTTCTTCTTAAAGGTGAGTCTTTCATCTCACAGCCAACGTCAATCGGCTTTCACCACTACACACTGTCCTTATTGAGATCAAAATTTTTAACAACGTGGCAGGCACAGTTTCTTAGAAATGTACATAGGATAGCCTATGATCGACACCATGGCTCACGCGACCGCTTAAGATGCACTTGTTTCAACAGTACTAAGGCACCAATAGCCTTCCGATTTGTCTATTTAATTACACAGATCTATCCAGAATTTGCTGTACACCATCATTCTTAAATTGGTCACTTCTTCCTGTTGAAGATGTCTCCAGAGTCACAATGGGTACTCCTAAAACAAAATTACAATTAAATAATCGACCGCAGATCAATGATTTTTCCCATTTATAAGCTAAACAACTTTGGAGGAAAATCTTTCGGTTGTGCTACATATGTAACATGGGTCTGCCACTGGCGGCTATTCTAGTTTTTTGTCTATAGATACGTTATGTTTTGCTTTCTGTTATTTTCTGTTCTTAATTATCATATCCGAGAATTTATAAAGCGACGCTTTCAGAACAACCTATTCAGAGGCGCTCCGAGCGTGACATCCCCTAAGGAATAAGAAAGTCTTTAAGGAACGGATGGGTGAAGGTGTAACCCCATGTAAGATCTTACCGCGGATGGCAGAGGGTAGGTCATTCCATAAGGAAGGGCCATCAAAAAAGGCGAGATGTTGGGCCATGGCAGTCCTTACCCGAGAGACAAAGCGGTCAAAACAATCAGCAGACCGCAGGGGTCGAGAGGAGACAGCAGAAAGAGGTCTGCACATTAAGTTGCAAAGGTATTTCGGTGCAAGACCCAACTGGATTTCGGAGACCAAAAGCAGTACCTTGCATTGAATACGAGAGGTTATGGGAAGCCAGTGGAGGACATCAGTCATGTAAGTAGAAATGTAAGAGTAGCGAGAGAGACGAGCAATGAACCTGGCTGCCTAGTTTAGAATAGACTGCAGGGAGGATAAGCGTATCTTAGGAAGCCCAGCAAAAAGTGAATTACAATAGTCAATGCGGCTACAAATGAGAGCATGGACCATAATCGTAAAGACAGAAGAGAAAACAGATCTTCTGGTGGCTCTCAGGCGCCTCAAGTGATAGTAAAAGGAGCGCGTCAAGTGTGTGAGGTGCTCAGAGAATGAGAGGGTGACGCCTAAGTCGCGGATACTAGATAGGAAAGTAAATTAAGGGAACAGTGACGTCAAAAGTGGGAGATCAAGCTTGAGTAGCTGCTGCTTAGTTCCAAACCAGATGAGTTGGGTCTTAGAGGAGTTGAGGCAGAGGTGGTTGCTGACAGCCACAGATGAAGGTCCAAAAGAAGAGATCTGCTCAGAGGGAGAGCCTTGAACAAAAGTTTGGACATCGTCAGTATAGAGGTGAATGGTGGCCAGGTGTAAGATAAATAAAGAAGGGATATCAGCAGCGTAGAGTAGATACAGTATGTGGCCAAGAACTGAGCCCCGTGGGACACCAAACTCAACCCCAGCAGTGCCAGATTTTCGTAATGACGAAGGCAACAAACTGCCTCTCCTGCAGAGTATAAGCCACGTAGGCGAATTTATCCTTGAGAGATCGGACATTCCATGTAGCCATAATTAAAATTATACGAAGCCCAGGGGGCCTAACAGCGTCCGGAATGGGCCGATCAGTAACAGGCCGATCGGGCATAGCCGGAGATAAAGGATTTCCAGGTACAGTCGAGATGCAGTGTTTAATCTAGACGTCTTTTGGGGGGGAAATTCCCCCCCCCAGGATTGAAGTTTCCCCCAGAACTCAGCAATATTGTAAGGCAGAGACCTTTTTGGGGGGAAATTTCCCCCCCCCCGAGAAACCTTGTTCCCCCCAGAACAGGGGGACTAGATTACACACTGGTCGAGATGTCACATCTGAAAGGAGGGCCATGACCAGCCGATAAAATCCGAGTATAAACCGGAGTCTTTCTCAGAGAGCGCTGAGGTCGCTGATTAGGCTACCGAAGTAGGAGTTGTGCTGTGTAGTGTGTACGTGAGAGGCATCGTCACGCATTCTGTGCATGTAGTAGCCGAAATAGTCCTCTGAGTGCAAACGAGTAGACGAGTAGACGCAGAAGACACAAACTGTACAGCGCTGATCGGGCCGAGTAGCACGTACAAGGTAGAATGAATTATATTTAACATCATTTTGCCTAACGCAGACAGTATCTCTGACTATTAGAGTGGTGCTATAGGAACTATTTTAACAAACAAATAAACAAATAAAAGTGGGCTTAGAAGCGACGTGCAAAGCTATCCTTAATAAGTCAAGACTTCTTTAAGTTTGCATAAATTGATGATTTTATTGAAATAAGTTATGATTTGGATGCTGTGAAACGATTTCACGTTACCTTTTCGATGACGATAAAGCTTAGACTGGAGTCAGATTGAAAGCGTGTGGACAATCCGGAAGGCAAACACATCTACGGTTATCTGGATCTTGCCACAACGGTAAAGCGCTCATCTGAATCATACAGTAGCAACATGTGACTTGGTCTCTGAAACCGGTGTAGAAAAGGCCATTCTGTGCCAAATAATTGGCACTATATGGCATCCATACAGGCCAGTCGTGAAAAGAAACCCTACGAAGACTTGATCCACCCATGTCCAAGAGAGCGCTGTTGGGATTGGATCGGTCGAATTCGAATGATGTGCCACTGCCATCTTGATCTCTGCCTGGTAGAATGTGCGGATTTTGTGCCTGCGCTAGTCTGTTTTGTAAACTATAAAAGTCTTCTTCAACTTCTTCTTCTTCATCTTCCTCTTCCTCTTCGTCTTCTTCTTCGTCTTCTTCTTCTTCTTCCTCGTATTCTTCTTCGTCTTCGTCGTCTTCTTCTTCTTCTTCCTCTTCTTCACGTCTTTCTGGAAGGTTCGATGAATTGGATACTTCGTGATACTGTTCTACTGGGACGTCGTCTTCTTCAAGAACTCCACTCATGATAAACCTCGAGAATGGAATTTGCAAAGGATAAGTGCTGTTCTGTACACCAGGCGTTCAATTGTCCATTGATGCCGTTCTGTTGAACGTTTCTGACAGTGTTTTCACGCAAACGCAATTTTGAAACCAGTCAGGTAATCTAGGTACAAAAAACAAAACATTGCTTTATCAACATCTTAGCAGCTGAAAGCGGCTGTTTTCCAAAATACTCAAAAGCTGGATTGTAGAGTCAACCTAGCAAGACGTTTCATTTCAGAAAACTGGGACTAGTTGAATGTTAAGGCTTCTATAGCATCGTTGTTACAATGATACAAGTAGCCCAACAGTCAGCAGCGAGTTCAGGTCAGTTCAGTCAAGCATAAGAATTCAGCATACTTCAGTCGCTCTCTGTCTGTCACTGGACTGACACGATTCTCTACAATTGCACAGACAAAGACCGGACTGCAATTGGGTTTTGGTATGTCATCGAGTGCTGCTTTAGTATTAGGGCGTCCCTCAAGCATTTGCAATTGAAATGTTGTAATGCAGAGATTGATTTACTGGGATTTCGATTAGCTACGAAAGGCACTACCCGGGATATGAGTTCTTATATTAGAATAGATTTGTAGGCCTATATCAATTAGAGTAGATAGGGAAAGACACAATTTAAATTTTCAACCTTCTTCTCAGCTAAATGTTAGCCTACTGCTCTTAATTCCCCTCTAAAGGGGCTTAGTAACCGAACATATGCATACATACATGCATACATACATACATACATACATAACATAACATAACATAACATCTGTCTTTACATACATACATACATACATACATACATACATACATGCATACATACATGCATACATACATACATATATGCAGAGCCGGCAAACACGCAGATGCCTGGCAAATAGAGTATACAGACTTGCAGCCAACTAGCGTCAGAAATGGAAAGTCTGTAGACCGACACTGATTAATGGAATCTACTGCAAGGTAATAGGCTACTAAGCTTGGCCAAACAAGACAAACGAAATCTTAAAATGCCTATGAAACTGTCAAAAACGTCTTTCTCTACGTGACACTAAATCTCTTCCTCTCTCCCTCGCTACCTGCCTCCTTCGCTCTCTGCCTCCCTGCCTCCTTCGCTCCCTGCCTACCTGTCTCCTTCGCTCCCTGCATTCTTCGCTCTCTGCCTGCCTGCCTCCTTCGTTCCCTGCCTCTGCCTCCTTCACTCTCTGCCTCCCTGCCTTCTTGCCTCTCTCTCTCTCTGTCTCTGTCTGTCTCTGTCTGTCTCTGTCTCTCTCTCGTCCAACTATCTCTAAGTAAAATCACTCGCGTAACTCTTCTCTTAATTCGTATTTTCATGCAATTTCTTCTTGTTAGGAACGTAATTAATCACATAATGCGTAGTTTGTTCGAATGTTCAGAACCGTTGCATCCGTTATCGAGTGTAGTCGCTTGACATCGATCATGGTTTAATGACCTGCTGTATAGTGGCACATCGTATCACTTGCTACACAATCTGAACTGTCATCACGCAATGACGGTCTAAAAAGAACTCTACCGAAAGAATATACATATAAATCATCTTACACTTACCTCGACATTTAAAACTTCATTGCTTTGAACCACTCTTATGTATTTCGCACTATTCTCTCATTCTTGTATAAGCTTGCCTTGGCCTACCCGTCATATATATATATATATATATATATATATATATATATATATATATATATATATATATATATATATATATATATATATATATATATATATATATATATATATACATACATATATATATATATATATATACATACATATATACATATATATGTATATATAGGCCTATATATCATATATAGTTTCCCAGATATGTTTGCCCTACGATAAAAGCTTAGGAATGTATGCAATGTCACTCGAAGCCGTTCGCAGACCTCCTTACTGATGCTGCCTAGTTACAGGCCTTAGGCAGCATCAGTGACATTCCATGCTGAGAGGCCGTTCGCAGACCTTCCTGCTGAAGCTGCCCAAGACCTGAATAGCGAGAAGCCCAATGCAGGCACACGGGCGCTGCCTACTGCTGCTGCCTACTGATGCTCCCTACTCATGCTGCACACGGGCGCTGCTAACAATGCCTAAAAGGCGAATTATAAAAGCGAGTATAGTTACAAGGGCAAGTCTTCGACCACGTGGGACTTTTTCACCGAACCCTATTTTCATATGGCCAGCTGTATGTTGCATTGTCGTGTTCACGAACAGAGACAACATCAAAGAACTCATTAAAAACCGACAGTCAAGATCAAATTTTGCTAAATGGTGCTCGAATTTTCATGAGCAATGTCACTTATAATAAATTTTCATCTGCTGTTCTAAGTCCCTCGTGAGAGCTACGGACAATAGCTATATTGTTCCACAACACAAACTATTATCACTGCTCAGAGCTCTTTGTTGTGTATGCTGTCAATTCTTTAACATTCTCCAGAACTAACAGTAACACTCATCTGTTTAAGCTTGCCTGCCCGTACATGATTTCTGGCTTTCTGTCTTGTCACTGCAGATTTCAACCTGGCTTCTCGAATGGATTTTGAGTGACTTTATTGTTGCCTTATGCGTCATGATAATGACGCTATAAAAATGTTTAGATTAGATTGAATAGCTTTGCATTATGCTAAACTGTTCAGTGGCATAACTTTGTGTATTGTTCTCTTTCTATAGAATCACCAGTTTCACAGTCATGGGCATCCGCATAAATTTTTCTAGGGGATGTAAAAAATTTTGGGGGGCCAAATTTTCTAGGAGATGGGGCCAAATTTTTGTAGGGAGAGCAAAATGTTTGTTTTCATAGAATAGCTGACTTACGTAAATAATTGTTTTTAGCATTGAAAATCGTGTTTGGACTGTTGGAATAATCATAATAATCAAGCGATTTTATTTTTGTAAAATGTTTTCAAAATCCAACGGGGCAAATGTCTCCTTGTACTTCCCTCCGTTCACAGTTATGATGTTTAAAACTTCCTTCAATTCTTGTGCTGATTCAGTCGATGTGTGCTTTATTTTAGATACGTACTTGCATTCCGATTTAAAATCTAAATTTCAGTCTCTTCACTATATAGTCTTGTTTAAAATAGACTTTAATGAAATAATGCGCTTGTGATGAATTAGATGGCAAGGCGCGCATTAAGAATAGGGCCTAACGCCTTCCTTTGTCCACACTGGTCCGCTTTTGGATAACCCACAATGAATAACAGTAAACAGGAACTTTTGATTTCTCCAAATAAAATACATCTTGATCTGAAGATTTCCTGGTGTTAATCTAAATATTTTTTGATACACGTATAATGTAGTCCAAGACCTTGTGACAATGAGCTTTATGTAATTTTTCTATTAATTCCTAGTCAATTTCGTGTAACCTACTATATAGGGCCTAAACATGTTAGTGAAAAGTCTGGGACAGTAAGAATAAGGGAAATAACCTACAATAAAAGGTAATATGTAAAAATGAAAGCAATGACAGGTTAAAAAGGTAATTCTCCATAAAAAAGGCAAATTAGCCGTTAAAAAACGGCGTGAAATTAAGGTAAGTGATCAGTTAATAAAACCGCAAAGGCCAGTTACTGTACTGTTACGGATGTCAGGGGCCAAGATCGTACCAGGATGCCTACCCCCTTAATCCAATATATCAACGACTGTCCGATTGACTCCGGCTCTAGTTACCAGCAAGAGACTTCAAATAAGACAGTTTAAGTGCCTCTTTATTCGTAAACCAAGAATAGAATCAGAAGAGCGTCTATTGCACCCGTTTCCGTCAAATAAATCTCCAGCCATTGTTCATTACTAAAAGTGTATTTCTATCAGAGTTCGTATAGCGGGTTCAATCGGCAGGATCTTCCCTATGGAATACAGTACCGATGACGACTATAACTTGACGGCTGTCCTTGTTCTCCGCGATGACTCTCAACGAGAATACACTCACTCTCGACTTTGAATACCCGTACGGCAATGACGTAATACCACGACTGGTTCTCTATTTCTCCTCTCAACGTCCGTTTCTTTTAGGTTTCTCATCGTCCCTTTTATATTATGAGACAAAATCATACGGTGAGGCGGACGGAGCCAAGTGAGCGAGGCAAGGAGGCAGACGAGTCGGCGAGACGAGACGAGGCGAGGAGGCAGACGAGTTGACGAGACGAGGCAGAAGAGGCGAGACAGAGTCGGCGAGGACGAGTTGCCACGCCTTTCACCGTTATTTCACGGGAAATTTCTAACTATACGTGTTCGTAAAAACAAGTTTACATATAATTTTATATTATGCTCCCATCCGCTGCATGCAACATAGCCTCACAGATTTGAATAAGTCATTAAGATAAGAAATCTAAACTTCTATTACGAGATTTTGGACCACTATGATTTTTGTTCTACAGACGGTCCAACCTGCAAGTCCCCGTTAAATCTAATCGCGCAAGTTAGTTGTAGCATGGGTAGCACCATCAGCTGAGTGCAAGTCGCGCATTCTTAAGCAGTTAGCTACATCGGTAAGAGCGTAGGCTGCGTCCCATACTCCTCTGTATAAGAGAGCATGTGGATCGCGGTTCGCTTCCTGAAGGTACCCGAGGTAGCTTATTTCAGAGATTTAACTTTCGGGCTGCACGGTACGTACACGGGGCCCTTAAAACGGGCTGCACGGTACGTACACGGGGCCCTTAAATGGCGTGGCGCCTATTCAAACGCGCAGCGGTGGTGAAGGATCTCACCAGATCAATTCATTGAAAAATAAGCAAGGTTGAGGCCATACGGTCGCTACATAAAATCGTGTACATTTACATTTTTACATTTCTTATCTTTATAAGAAAATTTCATTCAAATTTAGCAGTTTAATTTTTTCCTGTTGTACGAATTACCTGTTGTTTTCTGCCACCAGAACGGTGTGCTGATGATCAGGTGAATGTATCATTACTAGTGTTTACTAGTAATCATTAGGGACTATTTTAGATTTCCATATATTCTGTGATCGACGTTTTGATATGTTAATTGAATTCTTTGAAGAAAATCATTTGTCGTGAAGGACGTTGTCTAAACTACGATTGAAAAAGCGTCGAAATCCCATTTGCTGAAATCGCACAAAACCTATAAGTAACCAGATCAGTGAGATAGAAAACAGAGTAGTGTCTCCAACATTAAACTAGCCTGAAATAGAAAAATATACATGCATGATGACACATCAATCAATCAATCAATCTTTTATTTGGTATCCAAACTGAACAAGTAAACAAATTAAACAAAAAACAGGCAATATACAATTATACCTACACACTAACATAGGCGCCGACTTTTGCCTTTGTTTCTGGGGGCCTGGGTCCTACCCACTCCCTTCCCCCTTCACACTCTCCTTAGGTTGGCGAGTTTTAGCCGAGTTTAGGAGAAAGAAAATTGTTTCCTTGTCAAAGGTTACGAGGTTAGAAAAAGTATCTGAAATCGGTGACGACGTTCCAGTGTTATTATTTATTTTAAAAAATTGTAAATAAATAAATAATTTATTTGTGTACGAGCTGTTACTGTAAGATCATGCAATGTTTGGTATTTGTGTTGCAGTTGTACTTCTCAAATTGTCAGATTACTTAGTTGTAAAAAAATTGAATTTAAGTTCCGAATTCTTCTGGGTGCCAGGCACCCACTGAACTTCTCTCTGGGCACATTGGCACCCAAGGCTCCCAAGAAGTCGGCGTCTATACATATATACATACAGACAGACAGATAGACGTCCGTATGAAATGAAATAACGTACATTTGTGCATGCATTCATACATAAACATGTCCACATAGATAGATAGATGCATGCATACATACATTATATACAATTGTACATATATGCAAACATAAAATCTAATGGCGGCGCTTACATGCATTCACTGCTATGAACTAGAATAATGCACAAACATGCATGCACACATAATAATCATATGCAATTATGCATGCATACGCACAAACATGCATACACATAATAATTATATGCAATTATGCATGCATGCGCACAAATATACATACATACATACATAAATACATACAACCACAAATACATATGCATACATACACACACATGCAAACAGACATACACACAAACATTCATTTGTCTAAAACCACGATCGATATAAAGAGAACACTCGATAACGGATTCTACTGTTCTGAACTGCTAGACACAACTAGACGTGAACGTGAAGCCAGTGGTGCTGCCTCTCCCAGGTTAGACATCATTACTTTACATATTTACAACTTAAATTGTAAATCAATGAAGTAGAATAATGCACAAACATGCATGCACACATAATAATTATATGCAATTATGCATGCATACGCACAAACATGCATACACATAATAATTATATGCAATTATGCATGCGCACAAACATACATACATACATACATAAATACATACAACCACACATACATATGCATACATACACACACAGTCTTAACAATTCTATGTTCCTTAAATTTACAGCTAATTTATATTATGTTTACTTGCAATCCTTTGTATGCTTCGAACTACTCCATTCATCTAACTGATGCCCATTTAGGGCCTATCCACCAAGTAGTTTAGATATAGCCTGCGCACCATTTCTTTCTCACCCTCCTGTCAAGTTATCCCCAAATAATAACACACTCGAATCGCGAGATCTGTATGAATCACCCTCTGGTGAATGCTCAACGTTTTCTAAATGACTGCGCCTTATGTGACTGTTCTATTCTAACTTCAATGTAGCGGGAAGCTGAGTGCTATTGTTGCCTATCTACGACAGTGATTCTTTTCCAGTCTTTGCTTAAGTGAAGTTTCCAAGTTGTCATCCTCTCTTTCATCATCCTGCAAACACAAAAATTTCGGCCAAAATATTCGGCGCCAGCGTGACATTGTTTCGTTCGCTAAAACTAAGCTGTAACACCGAAGCTAGCCAAACTGCTGTGCTGCAGCAGATTTTATTTGGTGCATAGTGTCAATAGGAATAAGACTATTCCTCTTACACGATGTTATGGTTGTTTGGTTCTAAAGATTAACGAAATGTTACATTACAGTTAATTTTTCTAAGGTCTTACATATACCCATCGTGATCTCGCTTATGCAATAAGCATTTGGAAATACCGGAGGTTGTCATATTCGCACTAACGTACGCCAGAAGATACACAATGCATTGGAAATTCCACCGTAAAAATCCGTGGTTATCGAAGTTTAACATATTAGTATTTGTCGCTTGTACCCATCACATCGCTGCGTGCAGTAAATGGGTAATTCCGTTTGTTTCGACGACATACAAACCATAACTTTCCTTTGGAAATTCCACTTTATAGACATGGGTATACGAGAGATTCGACGAAACTGCTTCGCTATTGCTACTGTAGGCCCACATAGGCCTATAACCGCAGGTTCTGATTTTCTTATCTACGTCAGCGACCACAGCAAACTTACAAACCGTTAAACCTATGAACACGGATTTCACGAAGAAAAAATACCAACGACACATCTCCCAGTGTATCGACATAAAATGATACGCTATACGAGCGCCTTATTACGCCTGAAAGCAGAAAGAACATATGAAACTTAACAGAGTACAACATACATCCGCAATGCTGCTTAAATACAATACAATACAATTCAATAATGCCCTTGTTACAAAGTTCAGAAGTGTAGGCCTACATTGAAGCCAGGAAGCCTTTAAGCCATAAGCAGACTCGAAGGGGTAGGTAAAAGTAATGTCAAACGCACAAATTGCGAGAATGTTAGTGTCACTTATGAAACTAGATTTAGGCCTAATATTTAAATTAACAACGGGTTCGGAATCACAAAGAAAATTCTCATCAAAGTATCACCATAAAATATTCTGGAGAAAGTTAGATGTCGAGTCAACAAGCCGCCAATAGAACATGACGCTTAAAGCAGAAAATCAAGTGAGGCTTATACACCTACAGCAAAGGTGATTTTAGTCGCCCGTCTTTTCAGTTGCTTGACTTGCTTTACAGAAACGCAGATAAATTATAATACTTGTGCTAAGCTGATTCTAATTTTTAAACAGCCTAAGCATTCACAAACGCTTTGACTTATCGCAGGAAATTATATCTTGGACGAATATATCTTTTGGTCGTTTCTATCCGGTTTCTCGATCTCGCCCTCGTCCAAACAACTGTCACTGCTACTAGTACTCTCTATGTCCACGTTGTCATCCGTATAATCACCGAGAAGTTAATCAAAATTTATGTCACTCCAATCATAAAAATCTTCCTTTGAACACATTCTATATAAGCTTATATTGCAAGGTTTTCTTATTGGTTTAAGTTGTTTTTATATAGTTAAGCCAGCTATAATCGCCCCAGGTTGGACTAGCCGATTTCATTTGCAATGGTCCCGGATGTAAACTCAGAGCCACACGCATAATCTAGCTCAGCGATCCAATTTTCATCGGTTTCATATCCCTTCCATATTCGTCCCAGGTTATAATGGATAGCCGAATTGAACCTTCACTAACGATAAAATCGAATGAGCATATCCACCTTGTGGCGCAAGGGCTTCTTGTCCCGTTACTTCTTCATCTTCCAGGTCAGCTCAAAGCCATTTCGTTCAAGATTTTGTCTACTGTTCTTATCCATGGTCAAGGGACTATCAATGGACTCTTTAGGTCCCTTGGGGCTTTATTTATTCATCATTATCATCTTTAGCGTGCTTCTCTAGGGAGCGTTGCCGTTTCCACGACACCCAACCATCCGTCCTATTCTGGGCTCGCCTCCAGGCCGTAAGATTATACCACTCAAGAGTTCAATGGGCTCAAATCAGCTTCAACCGGAAATCATTGCTGGCAATGCCCTTCATTTATTTCTCTCGATAAATGGGCCCCCTGGGCACAGCTCCAAATCCAAACAGAATCTACGATGACATGGTCTTGCTGTATACCCGTTTTTTTTCAGTAACAAACTACGCCTACAACGTGATTTTATGAAAGTTTCTAATTGCAAGGAGGCTTACGTTTCACCTGAAAGCTTTTAACTTAAACGATTTGCCTTACCTCTTTACAGGATAGCAGCTGCTTTCAATCAAATGAATTTCTTCTGCATATTCAAATCCGATGTAAGCCCTACACGCTTGCAATTTGTTCCGCTTATGCAATTGGAATGGCAATAGTAACAATCAAACTGACAATAGATCCAACGTAAATATGCGGAAATGCCACGCGCAAATAGGCATGCACGCTTGAAGCCACTTGCATTAATGCGATTAGCAGAGTGCAACTGTCAAGAACTCGGGCGAGGTCACGTGCCTTGTCTAGAAACGCTAAGTGACTTCCGATGAGTCAATACATTCTGTTATCGTACAACAGTATCAATGCTCGACCGCAAGACTAGACAAACACCTGTTAACAGAGATTGGCTGAGTGGGGGTTATATGACCTACAACCATTGATATGGATGTATATTTAATTATGCGTGTATATAATAGGCTGATAATCGTATATTGAATGTATATATATATATATATATATATATATATATATACATTCAATATACGATTATATATATTATGTATATATATACATTTACGTGTGTAATAGATATGTATGTATGTTAATATGTATGTAGGCTTACATATATATGTCGATTTCTTTGTGTCTTGTTACCTGCATGTTTGTTTGTCTGTGTCGCTGTTTGCGAACTGTGTGCGCGTCTGTCTGTCTCTGTGTCTGCATATGTTTGTCTGTCTGCCTAGTTGTCTGTCAGCACATATAGTGTGTGTTTATCTGTCTGCTTATCTGTATGCTGTCTATTTGTCTGTATGTCTGTCTGCCTGTATGTCTGTCTGCTCATCTGTCTGTATGTCTGTCTGCCTATCTGTATGTATGTCAGTCTATATGTCTGCATATATGTCTGTCTGCTCATCTGTCTGTATGGATGTCTGCTGATCTGTCTATCTGTCTGTCTGTCTGTCTGTCTGTCTGTCTGTCTGTCTGTCTGTCTGACTGTCTGTCTGTCTGTCTGTCAGTCTGACGACAGTGTAGCTCCACCTATAGACTCGGACATAAAGATCACTGAATGAAAGAAACACGTCCTCACAGATTATAATATGTACATCGGCGAACAAAATTGTCCCATTGCATGTGCTATAAGACTATGCCCACATACGTGGAATAGTCCCCCCGGAGTCAGTCGCTAGGAAATTCCCGACTGACTTAATGAGTTAGCGACTGACTTAACAACGTCACATGCTTATCGACTGACTGAGTCGCTTAGACTTTGTCGACTGGCTTGACTGACTTGCCATCGACTTCTTTGGAAATCCGGCATTTCTATAGTCAGGCCTACCCATTAATATAAAGTATGTCATCGCCTACTGTACAGACAGACCGATGACTATGAAATGTTATTAATGTGAATTTATGAAAGAACGTGACAGACGCATACGAGTGTTTGTAAAAGCCTAAAAGGAATAAAATACAGGAACCCAGGCAGACTTATCAGCCTTAACGCGGCCAGTTGCTTTTCAATATCAACTTACATAAATTATATCATATGCGCAGAGGTTTTCAAACTTTTTGGCCCAGGGACCCTACTTTTGCTAGGCATAGCTCGCGGAACCAAGTATTTAAAAAGTAAAATTTATCACTTTAAATGTAATCAAAATAACAGGCAGATTATTTCCACAATAATTTATAAGCTTGCTTATAACGCTGAGGACTGTTATAATAAAAAAAAGTTACACTCAATAAATTGTTATTAACTTTCTGCAATAATTATGGAACACCGTCATTTTTAAAAGAAATCGTCAGTGAGAGGAGATGTGCTTGCTTTGCTTTGCACAAAAGGTCAAAATTGTGCTATTTTGGATAAGCACGGTTTACTTATGTTCCAAAAAGTTATCCATGCCGTACTACAAACAGCACACTTATTATATAGTTAGGATATTACAGCGAACGTAAACGAAATAGGAATATGCTTTGCACAAACTCTGTATTATCGTTCATTTAAAGGCTAAAATCAGGCGAATTCTACAAATTTTTACAAGTCCAGATTTGACACAGTCAGGAATTAGAACAGCATATTACATATACATCGCGATTACCTTGTGTGCAAAAATGATTAACAGTCGATAAGCAGAAATTAATTATTAAATTTTATTAAAACACACACGTTTTAGGCTATTAGACTAGAAATGTAACATGACCATACATTTTATTTACATCACTGTATACAGTATGCCTATGTAAAGAATAACTATCAGCAGCATCACAAGAACGGTGTGATCGAATACGGTACCCAATCGGATCCGTATGGATCAGGGCTGTAGTCGAGGGTATACGCGGGTATACAGCGTGTACTCACCTCTAGAGACCGTAAACTCACCTCACAAGATATTTATATTTATTTATATTGAAATAAGTAAGTAAAGTAAGTAAGTAAGTATATTATTTATTACACCATTAGCAAACGCACAATGGGACAGAAGCTAGAAGCATTGATTGTAAAACATTGAAGTAATAATAAATCGAAATGAAAATGATAAATTAAGTAATTAAAAAAGCAAGTGTTTTCTTATCATTTATGCAGTAATCTAGCAATGTAACCCTTCCCCGTCAAAGGATCACATCGTGGTATCTCGCGATTATACCAGCGAGGTCGAAGATAGTATCCGGAATATCGTATCGGAGGGAGCAAATCGTGGAGGACATGCCCTGGGTTCCGAAGGATTGCTGCAAAGAGAGCATCGTCCGCCTATAGCGTATAGCGTATACTCACAAAATACTGTAGCGTATACTCACCTCTAATTTGTTTCGGAAAACTAACCGGTAGCGTGTACTCACCTCTAATTTTACCACTACAGCCCTGGTATGGATCATACAGTTACAGGCATACTATAAGCAGTGTGAGAATGTGAAAACAGAGGCTAAAACATTGAAGTATTAATCTGTGACGTTCGTCGCTCGAGATCAACTAACCCTTCATCAGACGTGGTACCAATTTGTGTCGGTCTTACCCGAGACGCTGCTTCGTCGTCGGGCTGGGTTCGGCTCCAGCCAACCGACCTTCTGGAGTCGCCCGGGTCACTATCCTGTCTACTTCTGCTGTAGACGAGCGGTTCCCTGTCTCCGCTCTCAATGCCCATTTCTCCAAGAGGAGGTCCCGAGGGTATCGCTTGTTTGCGAACAGTGTCGCTGTCAAGCTCCATCTCACTTTCGGACTCTGCCACTGCCGCGGTCGCCGGGTGGGCAACGTCCTCGTCCTCAGGATGGCCGTCCTTTAGAACAGGGTTCGCTCTCTTGCCGGCAGGAGTCCTCAGCTTCCTGTGAGATCTCTTAGTCAAAGACTTCCTCTTTTTCTCCGCCTTAACCGAACCCTCACGTACCATTCTGCATCTCATGACTCTCGAGTTATCGTCAATAGGGGAAAACCCTGAACGTTCTCTTGTCCGAGAGGACAAGGTGTACATCTGACGAGTCGTCACGTCGTGCCGTCTCAAACACGCGAACATCTTGCGATAATATATACACGCGTAATATTAACGCGGTATACTGGTCTCACGACACTCTCTTCTGCTAGGACAGGTTCTAGGTCTAAAACCTCCCTAACCGCACGCAGAACTGTGTTCCGACCGGCGCACGAGGTGGGCCCTACTTCGCACTTCGGTCAGTTCTCGGAACTACGTGTTTCGATCACCAAGTTATTTGCTCTGAATAACGATTGGTTTGAATACAAGATTTTCCTGACTCTATCGTTTTTCCTGGTCCTACCGCACTGTAATCAGTTGTCGGGCGGTCTTTTCCCGTACTGCGGTCTTTCGGTAACAGTGGTCTTTCCCAGTAACTATTTTTAGTTACCGGGCGATGGAGCCCCTCCAACGCTCCACCGGCGTGTCAGCCATCCAAGTGTCACAATCCAAATGTAACGCCGACCCCGTAAGGTTACCAGAATGTCCTGAATTTTGTTCCCAAGAATTTCCGAATTTTGGTTCCCTAACGAAGGTCACGCTTACTCCCACAGGTAACCGGACAAGCTCCGATCGCGGAGTTCTTCAAACCCCAAGAGGGAATTTCCTGCCTGTCGCCAAATTTACCCTTTTTATCGTTTTTGTACTAAATTGGTTTTTTCAGGTATCCCGACGGTCACTTCACCGAGTGCCGAAGTCGCGTAAAACTCTCCCAGCCGAGGACGCCGAAGTCGCGTAAAACTCTCCCGGCCGAGTACGCCGAAAGTGCGTAGAACTTCCCTTGTCTCGAATACGCTGAAATCGCGTAAAACTCGTCTCAGTGGATAAAACCAAACACTGTCGGATCTTGGAGTTCTTCGAACTCCAAGAGGGATTTCCTTGCCCGACGCCAAATTTACTCTTGGTTTCAAGGATTTCAGAATTCCAGAAAATGGCTACCTTAAGAAGGTCACCTCTACTCTCATGGGTTACCGGACAAGCTCCGATCGCGGAGTTCTTCAAAACCCAAGAGGGACTTTCCTGCCCGTCGCCAAATTCACCCTGGTTTTCGATCTCACACTGAATTGGTTTTCCTGTGTATCAACGGTATCCTTCCCCGAGTATTACTCAGCCGTAGATTTCCCACGATCGGGATCTAGCCCGCTTCGCGATCAACTGAGGGATCGGCGCTGTCGGCCCGTCTCCCAACAGTGAACTTCTTTAGCTGTACTCGGGATCGCCTGATTATATTATTCGGACGCCCCTTTCGTCCGTAAATATATTTGTACTAACCAGAAACTCGAACTCTGACTCTGTCGTAACCAAATTCACTCGCCTACCACACTGAGTGCAGTATATTTAAATCGGTAACTGAATCGCTAACCAACAACGCTGTTTGACAGTATTGCTATGTATGAAGAGTCGAACCAACTCTTCACGTATAAAGCAGCACACCGTGAGGCAGGCTCTATGCATCCCAAATGAGCGCGTCTGCTCGCTATGCGCTGGCTTCAGACCGTCGATCGGGCTTCCCTATCACGGTCGTTGCTGGACAGTCGCCTATTGAAATTAAATAAAAATTAAATGATCGATGCTGGGTCTTCGCATGTAAAATTAAGAGAAACGATGCTGTTCCCTTCGCATGTAAACTTAAAGAAAACGATGCTATTCGCATAAAACAAATCCTCCCACTTACGCACTGCGGCCTTGACCGCCACACTCTCCCCACCTTACTTAGATGCGGAGCATCTCTGCCAAAATCGGGGACCTTAATCAAACGTGACAGGAACATCCCCAACCCAGATCCACTTAGAGAGCAAGGAACCAAATGCACCTTTGGTTATAGGGCGGTATATCAACAATCTCGGCACCCTGCACGTACGCCAAACAACGATGAGAACCGTGATAGCGACAGCCTATTTAATGATGCTTTCGATCCGAACCACCACCCTACTGGCAACCTGTCGTACCTGACAAATCGCCAACCTTAACAGGCCCTCTATCATGAACCTGAGCTCTACCGGACCCCAAGGGCCAGGAGAACTTAAGGAGAGAAAAGTCGCCCACTGTCTCCCGATCTGGTAACCATCGTCGATCAGTCACACCCGGTACCACTTCAAAATCGTGAAAGCAAAATAAAAGTACAAGTTATCATATTTACGCACATGATCTAAGTCCTAACATATGCTTCTATCGCATGATGATCTATCCTAAGTGCCGCACTAAGGTAGCGCACTAAAGTATCATGAAACGGTAACCAAGGAAATCGCATTGCCCCGAATTTCCTTAACACTCGTTGTTACGAGCATTATACTGTCGAAAAGAAACTCTGTCATCACAAGGAAACGGTAACATGGTTCTCCAATAGTTCGCTTGTAGAACCAACGCAATGAAGCGTTCTAGTACTGGAATCTTTACTCGTTTCAGTACTAACCACTAATCCAATGTTTAACCGAAAACATATCATCAAAAGGAAACTTAAACAGTCATTCACTGACAATCTGTAAAACCAACGCAATCAAGCGTTGCTGGTAGCACAGGTACTGTATGCTCCCAGATACCGCTCAAAAGAAATACTCTCATCAAAAGGGCAACTGAAACATGGGTGTCGAATAGTCAATGAAACCAACGCAATTAAGCGTTCATCTAGTTGGTCCTAGATACACGTCTGCTTCAGAAGGTCACTAACAAGGACTTCTACAGTCGTAGTCATCCATCCAAGCGAGGTCTTCGTCTCGTCCGTCGTCCAGGTGGCAATTCTGGATCAGCGGTCTCGTCTGGATTTTCTGAAGGTTCCTCTGGTTCATGTTCTGCATTAGGATCTTGAGCCAGGACTGTCCAGTCTACTGTAGGTAACTCAAGATTTCTGTCCCTCTCCGGTAACCAGGTACTCGGAGGTTCACCGTAAAACGGCTTCAATTTATCCACGTGCACAACCATTAGCGTGGATTTCGGACTCTTCTGAATCCGGTACAGACACGGACTGAACACTTGAATAACCAAGAATGGGCCGGTGTAATAGCGAGCCCATTTTGTCTTCCTTCCGCTTCTTAGCCGAGGGTAGTAATAGTAAACCCAATCTCCTTGAGCGAACTTGCTAGGTCTCACTCTCAAATCGTAGGCTTTTTTCCTTCTTTCTGCTACTCTCTTTAACTGTTCTCGTACAAGCCGATACGATCGTTCCATTTTCTCTTTCTGTTTCTCCACGTACTCTTCCATGTCACTGTAAGACGGTCTCTCGAACTCTGTAACTTGGGCTAGAATCAAGTCTAATGGCGTATGGTTCTCTCTTCCCAGGAACAGGAAATTAGGTGTCCGTTGGGTCGCTTCATGTTCAGTACCTCGATATGCCGCCATTACATATGGTACATGAACATCCCAATCCTTTTGTCGTTCCGACACTACCTTTCCGATCAACATGTTCAGTGTTCTGTGGAACCTTTCGATCATTCCGTTACCAGAGGGTCGATATGGAGTCGTACGTACTTTGTCAATCTCCATGCGTTTACACAGCTCTTTGAATAACTTCGACTCAAAACACGGTCCCTGATCCGTCAGGATCTGGCGTGGCATACCAAACCTCGAGAACACGTGTACCATAAGCGATTCTGCCACAGTAACGGCCTCTTGGTTTCTGATAGGCAGAGCTTCAGCCCATCTCGAGAAGTAATCTATCGCGGTCAGTATGTATTTGTTGCCTTTACTTGATACAGGATGCGGACCAGTTATATCAATTCCGAATCTCTCCATTGGTTCACCGACCACAGGAGTCTGCATGTAACCCTGTCTTGGAGGTTTCTCCCTTCGATAACGAGCACAGCGATCGCACCTTTGGCAGAACCGTCTAACATCGTCCTTCCAACTCGGCCAATACGCCCGGCGTTGCAACTGAGTTAAACTCTTCCGAATCCCGAAATGTCCTCCGGCAAAGCTTGCGTGTGTTAACTGAAGCATCTCTTGCCGTAGAGATAAGGGCACAACTAACTGAGATCGCTCAGCTTTTCCTGTGTTACCCTGAATCCAGCCTCTGTGTAACACTCCTTGCAGGATTTCCAGCTGATTCCAGTTGCTCACCAACACTTTCACCTCTCCGTTAACAGGTGATAGTTCTGCCTGTGTTGGATGATGCTTCGACTCCTTCCAATCAAGGACCGTACCAATATTGCAATCGCTCTGCTGTTCTCTTCGAAGAAACTCCTTTGTCCAACGGATTTCCTGGCCTGTATCTTCACTGGTCACCTCGGAGCGCGTTACTTCTCCGATCGGACGTGCCCACATCACGTCTTCATTCGTAACTCTCATGGTAACCACTTTAGGTTGTTCCTCACCCGGACCTCTAGACATCGCGTCTGCGTTACCGTGTTTTGCTCCCGGTCTGTGACATATCTCCATGTCAAACTCCTCTATCATCTCTAACCAACGAGCCTGTTGGCCAATCGGTTCCGGTGTTCTGCGTAACCACTGAAGTGCGGAGTGGTCTGTTCTGAGTAGGAATTTACTACCCAGTAAATACTGACGAAACTCTTTCAAGAAATACACCACAGCTAACAACTCTCGCCTGGTAACGTTGTAGTTCCGTTCCGCCGTCGACAAGAGCCGACTCGCGTAACAAATCACTGTCTCTTCTCCTTCTTGTACTTGCGATAACACCGCTCCAATGGCGTATGCCGAGGCATCCGTATCTAGGATGTACTGGCCCTCGTCGTTCGGTAACCCAAGTATAGGTGCGGAAACCAACTTTCGTTTAAGTTCTTCGAAAGCTCCCTGACATTCGTCAGTCCAATGGAACGGTACATTTTTCCTGGTCAGAAAATGAAGTGGTTGAGCTACCACCGCGAAATCATGTATGAAACGTCGGTAATAGGAGCAAAGACCAACGAAGGATCTGACTTGCCTCAAGTTCCGAGGAGCAGACCATTCTTCTACGGCCTTGATCTTGCTCGGATCCGTCGCGACCCCTTCTTCACTCAAAACGTGACCAAGAAACAATACTCTCTGTTGTAACAGGTAACATTTGGATGGTTTCAGCTTGAGATTATACTCTTGTAATCTCCTGAAAATCATCTCTAGACGTTGCATGTGCGTCTCTACGTCCCTCGAGAACACAATTATGTCATCCAAGTAAACCAGACAGATGTCATAGTTTAGCCCTGTCAAGACTAAGTTCATTAGTCGACAAAACGAGGCCGGACTATTGCACAATCCGAAAGGTAACACTTTGAATTGAAAGCTGCCCCTTCTCGTAACGAACCCGGTCTTGTGTTTGTCTCTTGGGTGCAAGGCCATCTGGTGATAACCTGCTCTCAAATCGAACGTACTGTACCATCTGGCGCCACCCAGGGTATCTAAACTCTCGCGGATAAGGGGTAACGGATGAGCATCTTTCCGTGTTTTCAGGTTCAGTTGCCTGTAATCGATACAGAAACGCATACTGCCATCCTTTTTCTTAACCATTACGACATTGGATGCCCATTCCGATATCGAAGGTTCAATGATTCCTTGTCTCAACATGTCTTCTACCTGACGATCAACTTCCGGTAACATGGAAAGCGGTTGACGTCTCAAAGGTTGCCGAACTGGTTTCTCCTGTCCCGTATCGATTTCGTGTTGGATCACCGAAGTGAATCCGTTATCACTTTCGTTAAGGGAAAACGTTGCGCTGTACGTTAGCACAAGTTTTCGTAACCTGATTCGCTCTTCTTCCGAAATGTCTGCTGGCACTTCTTCCCATAGTCGTTTTAGGGTCTGTTCGGCAAGTGGGTTGAGCGTCTGCTCCGCCACACTGGTCGTTGTACTAATCTTCGATCCAAACCGGTCAATCGTACTTTGCTGCTTTCCTTGGCGTTCCTCCGGATAACCTGGGCCCATAGGCTTCTCCGGATTTTCGCTTCGGTAAGGCTCATCATACGATTCCGTTCTGGCTCGATTAACTGTCACATCGACTACGTTCACTCGCTCCAGCGGACATTCAGTCCGTTTCTTGACTAGCGAATCTCTGTCTCCAACATTCAACATCCTGATCCACACTTCCGTGTCTCTTCCTGTCACCAACGTACGTCCGATTATCAAATCTTTTGATAATTCCATTGGAATGGTCGTCCAATCTTCGTTATCTTTTTGGAAATGCGGGTATACTACCCAAGCTGGAACGTCAACTTCGCTCCTTGGAGGAACTATTATGTCCTCTTGCACAATAACCCTCCGGCACATGGACTCGGTAACGACCTCTTTCAGAGGGATCTTCTCGCTCCCAAGGAAAACGCATCGACTTGCGAAGTCCCATCTTGCCTGATTGGCTTCCAGCCAAGATAACCCCAAGATCACTTCTGTCACTTGGTGTGTAACTAGACAGGGTACAGGGTACACCTGCTTTCCGATCCGAATCTTAAGGTTAGTTTCACCATCCACCTTAATCTGACTTCCATTAGCGGCTAGGAGTCGCTGTTCTGACGGTACTAGCACAGCGTCTAGCACGAAACGTCGTGGCACAAGTGACATTTCACTTCCAGAATCAAGTAGACAGTGTATACGTTTTCCTGCCAGTCTCGCAACCACGTAGGCCACCCTACTGCCTTTGACCAGTCGGTTTTGGGTTTCCTCTTGTATCGGTTCAGCCTTTGTAGGTTCACTGGTACCGGTTGCACCATTCGTCTCAGCGTTTCTCTGAGGACAATGTCGCTTTATGTGTCCTTTTCGTTTGCACAAGTAGCATTCGATGTCCGGGTTACGCAACCGTGTGGGCGGATAAATCCGTCGCCATCCCACATTCGGTTCGGTTGTCCTCTGATCTCCCACCGCTAGATCAGAACTGTTCTCCCTTTCATGAGGTTTTCTCGGAACGATGCCCAAATTCTGATTTATTGTCACTCGATCAAGTTCTCTTGAAAGATTTTTAATCTTTCGCTCGAGATCTTCTAGACGACGAGACTGTTGCCCCTCAGTGCTCGAGTCTTTTCGGTCTTCCATGGTAACTTTAACTCTCGCGTGTCTCCGGTCTAAATCACCACCTTGTGTCGAAGATCGACCATAGGCATCCAACCTCACCGCATGTTTATACGCCGCTTCGAGGTTAACTGGTTCTCGCTCGCGCACCTTCTGCCCCAAATCTTGGTTTGCCAGTGCATCAATGAAAGCGTCACAAGCGACCGTCTCGACGATATCACTTGTTGGTCCTGGGTATGCCAAAGCCATTAGCCTTCGTACTTCCTGCACTACACTACTCAGCGTTTCTCCGTGAGCCTGCCGGTAAGTGCGAAGTTTCATCCGATATAGGCTAGTTTGGTCATCAGACCCGTACCTGGCCTTAAGCCGCTCAACAAGTTCTCGCCACGACACGTCCCTCTGTGCACCCATGTCCCACAACAGCTGCGAAGCGGGACCCGTTAGGGCACACATTAACTGGTCTGCTTTTTCCTGATCACTCCACCGGTTGCACCGTGCACAAACTTCAAACTTTGCTAGAAAGGCTGCGATCGCTGACTTGCCGTCGTACTTCTCTAGCTTGATTCGTATACCGCGATCCGATCGGTCTTCGCCTCTTGTCCGTGTAACAAGTGATCTTCCGACACTCTTCTTGGGATTTCCTCTCCGGTTGTCCTCATCGTTACTCCTGGAATCGTTTTCCTCGTCTGTCCTCACCACTGACCGGTGCCGACTCTGTCCCCTCAGAGTACCCAACGTCTTCCCTGGACGCCACTTAGAATACATCGTAGTCATCTCTCGGTCGCCTGACGTTGCACTGTCTTCATCAGAGATGTACTCAGCCTGTCTCTGACCTTTTCTACGAGGCTCACCACCTGCGTAGTCTTTGGACTCCGATCGTTTATATTTATTGCGAGAGCTCTGAGAGTTTCCGTTGACGAACGTAACTCTTCTGTCTTCTTCGCGAATATCTCTTTTTCCTGACTCTGGCGGTCTGTCAGATTCGTCGTACCTAAGACAATTACGACTTCTCGAATCTGGTTTGTGCCCTTTAGAGTACCGCTCGTGGGTCTCATCCCAGACCAAATGATCTCTGTCTCTTCCCATGTTCGATTCTCTCTCGGTTTCTCTATCAAGTGCCTGTTTTAAACTGCGTCTCTCGTACTCTGGTAGACGTTCCTTACCATACGTCTCCCTTTCAGTTTTCTCATAACTCTCGTGTCTTCCTCGTTGGCGGAGGTTTTTCCTGTCAAAGACTCCGGTTCTCATGGCCTCTTCTGGACCAACACTATCGGTGTCTGAATCCGAAGAACTCACTGACGAACGTAATTTCGCCTCAACTCTTCCTCTTGTCAACAGACGTTGTCGACTCGATTGCCTTGCCGTTTTTCCGTGTGACTCTCTCCCGCTGTCCTCGGGAAGATAGCGGCTACGTAACTTTTCCGAAGTTTCCGAAAGCGAAACTTCCTCACGTGTCTCTGTGTTACCTCGGCTCCGTGCCGGCTCTTCGATCTGCAGCTTCCCTCGGCGATCCATCTGGTAACCTGGGCCCGTAGGTTTCCCCGATGTCTCGCGTCGGTAAGACTTCGCATGCTGAGCAGCAGGAACAGACAGTTCTTCAAGTTTCGAACTCATCATTGCCACACTCTGTCGCAGGTAAGACATCTCCGCTTGCCAATCTACCTCATCTGTCACAGGTCTTGGGCGACCTTCTTCCATGTTGGTAAACGGTACTCGATTGCCTTCGTTTCGCTGATGCGCCACGATGTCACCACTCGTTTTCTGCACTACGGCGTCACCCCGCGGTTTCAGGCCTGTCTCAATGTCTCTTGGCCTATCACAAGCCTGTCTCAACTGTACAGGTTGCCTGCCCCGTACAATACTAGGTACTTGAACCTGCACAAGGTTCCCCGATCTATTGTCGAACGTTCTCTCATGCATTATACGCGGAACTCTATTGTCGTCGAGTGGTTTGGACCTGTCAAACCTACTCTCACCAACGGCCTCTCGCCAGTGTGTGAATGTCTCGTTATTCACATCGTTCCGTACTACCTCAGTAGTCTTTGGAACGGTTATCAACCATCCGTTATCCTCATGGAAACCTCTTTCACGCCCACTGCGGGTTCCAGCTTCCGTTTCAAATGCACTGGTTTCGTCAGGTGCACCCGTTTCATCAAGCAACCTTCGTTTGCTTTTCCGTTTACGTAACTTTGGACGCGCGCCTCCGTGCTCACTATGGGGCACTTCATCCGACTCGTCCTCGGTATCTTCCTGACCTTGCCTGGTTCTGTGACAAGAAAACGCTAGAACCCCACTTCTGGTACCAGTTTGTGACGTTCGTCGCTCGAGATCAACTAACCCTTCATCAGACGTGGTACCAATTTGTGTCGGTCTTACCCGAGACGCTGCTTCGTCGTCGGGCTGGGTTCGGCTCCAGCCAACCGACCTTCTGGAGTCGCCCGGGTCACTATCCTGTCTACTTCTGCTGTAGACGAGCGGTTCCCTGTCTCCGCTCTCAATGCCCATTTCTCCAAGAGGAGGTCCCGAGGGTATCGCTTGTTTGCGAACAGTGTCGCTGTCAAGCTCCATCTCACTTTCGGACTCTGCCACTGCCGCGGTCGCCGGGTGGGCAACGTCCTCGTCCTCAGGATGGCCGTCCTTTAGAACAGGGTTCGCTCTCTTGCCGGCAGGAGTCCTCAGCTTCCTGTGAGATCTCTTAGTCAAAGACTTCCTCTTTTTCTCCGCCTTAACCGAACCCTCACGTACCATTCTGCATCTCATGACTCTCGAGTTATCGTCAATAGGGGAAAACCCTGAACGTTCTCTTGTCCGAGAGGACAAGGTGTACATCTGACGAGTCGTCACGTCGTGCCGTCTCAAACACGCGAACATCTTGCGATAATATATACACGCGTAATATTAACGCGGTATACTGGTCTCACGACACTCTCTTCTGCTAGGACAGGTTCTAGGTCTAAAACCTCCCTAACCGCACGCAGAACTGTGTTCCGACCGGCGCACGAGGTGGGCCCTACTTCGCACTTCGGTCAGTTCTCGGAACTACGTGTTTCGATCACCAAGTTATTTGCTCTGAATAACGATTGGTTTGAATACAAGATTTTCCTGACTCTATCGTTTTTCCTGGTCCTACCGCACTGTAATCAGTTGTCGGGCGGTCTTTTCCCGTACTGCGGTCTTTCGGTAACAGTGGTCTTTCCCAGTAACTATTTTTAGTTACCGGGCGATGGAGCCCCTCCAACGCTCCACCGGCGTGTCAGCCATCCAAGTGTCACAATCCAAATGTAACGCCGACCCCGTAAGGTTACCAGAATGTCCTGAATTTTGTTCCCAAGAATTTCCGAATTTTGGTTCCCTAACGAAGGTCACGCTTACTCCCACAGGTAACCGGACAAGCTCCGATCGCGGAGTTCTTCAAACCCCAAGAGGGAATTTCCTGCCTGTCGCCAAATTTACCCTTTTTATCGTTTTTGTACTAAATTGGTTTTTTCAGGTATCCCGACGGTCACTTCACCGAGTGCCGAAGTCGCGTAAAACTCTCCCAGCCGAGGACGCCGAAGTCGCGTAAAACTCTCCCGGCCGAGTACGCCGAAAGTGCGTAGAACTTCCCTTGTCTCGAATACGCTGAAATCGCGTAAAACTCGTCTCAGTGGATAAAACCAAACACTGTCGGATCTTGGAGTTCTTCGAACTCCAAGAGGGATTTCCTTGCCCGACGCCAAATTTACTCTTGGTTTCAAGGATTTCAGAATTCCAGAAAATGGCTACCTTAAGAAGGTCACCTCTACTCTCATGGGTTACCGGACAAGCTCCGATCGCGGAGTTCTTCAAAACCCAAGAGGGACTTTCCTGCCCGTCGCCAAATTCACCCTGGTTTTCGATCTCACACTGAATTGGTTTTCCTGTGTATCAACGGTATCCTTCCCCGAGTATTACTCAGCCGTAGATTTCCCACGATCGGGATCTAGCCCGCTTCGCGATCAACTGAGGGATCGGCGCTGTCGGCCCGTCTCCCAACAGTGAACTTCTTTAGCTGTACTCGGGATCGCCTGATTATATTATTCGGACGCCCCTTTCGTCCGTAAATATATTTGTACTAACCAGAAACTCGAACTCTGACTCTGTCGTAACCAAATTCACTCGCCTACCACACTGAGTGCAGTATATTTAAATCGGTAACTGAATCGCTAACCAACAACGCTGTTTGACAGTATTGCTATGTATGAAGAGTCGAACCAACTCTTCACGTATAAAGCAGCACACCGTGAGGCAGGCTCTATGCATCCCAAATGAGCGCGTCTGCTCGCTATGCGCTGGCTTCAGACCGTCGATCGGGCTTCCCTATCACGGTCGTTGCTGGACAGTCGCCTATTGAAATTAAATAAAAATTAAATGATCGATGCTGGGTCTTCGCATGTAAAATTAAGAGAAACGATGCTGTTCCCTTCGCATGTAAACTTAAAGAAAACGATGCTATTCGCATAAAACAAATCCTCCCACTTACGCACTGCGGCCTTGACCGCCACAAATCGTTCATTAATATTTCCAGAACGCTCTCGCGGACCCCACCATATCCTTCGAGGACCCCTCTAGGTCCGCGGACCACAGTTTGAAAACTCTTTCATATGGCACGTTAAATTAATATTCAGATTTCATAATATTGTCATCGTTTGTTACAAATATAATGGACCTAGTTTTGTTAATGTTTCGTGTTTAAAACCGCTTATTATGCATGAACAATGTGTCCATGGGGGTCCTCATGCAGTGGCGTCACTAGGGCTGGGGTCACCCAGTGCGGTAAGTCATGGTGTCACCCTCATTAAAGGTTCAAAAAAGGAAATTAGCATAGAGTTTCAGAAAAGAAGTGAAATTTGATGACCTTTTTTAGGAATTCGATTCACAAAAACTCTGATGACCTTTTTTAGGAATTCGTCACTTTTTTTTTTAGGAATTCATCATTTTGTCGTGACACTTGGTGTCACCCCTCTGAGGGTGTCACCCGGTGCGGTCCGCGCTCCCCGCATCCCCTCGTGACGCCACTGCCTCATGACTTTTTTAGGAGGAAATTTTGTGGGGAGGCAAAAAAAGTTTTAGGGGAAGCAAAGCGACGTTTTTACATAGAAACACAACTTTAAAAATAAATAATGGTCAAGAACTTAACCTGAATAATTAAGTGTTTTTTCGCATTGAAATCACGTTGGGACTGTTGTAATAATCATAATAATCAAAAGATTTAATTTTTGTAAAATATTTGCAAAACCGGGGGCCCTCCGAATGTTATTCAAGGACATCCTTCATGTTCATTCATTCATTCATTCTGGAAATTTAGATCGCGCCTTTTCAAGAGACCTACCCAGAGGCCTGAGAAGTTAGACGTTTACTGGCAAAGAAAAATAAGGTGTTGATCGAACGTTCACTCTAAAGCAGCTAGACCACGTGATCGTCTGCGAACGCCGTTTGAGGAGAGTGTGCGGTCAAGCTAAAAATAACTTTTTCTGAATCCACGTTGAACTGCAGCATTCTGATTCGCCTTCACCGGTGTTAGAAGCAACTACCGAAGTTTCTGACTAATTTGCTGAGTCATCGTTTTATTCGTTGGGATAATCGTTGCCGACCCGATGTAAATTGCCCTTTGGTTACCGATTAGCATCAGAACTTGGAGTGATACCAATAGCCAACATCTGGAAAGGGACTTTGTACAAATGAGTCTAGAACTCCAGCACTCTGGGCAGTGCTGTCCATAGTCG
Organism: Allolobophora icterica; assembly: GCA_963556255.1. Taxonomy (NCBI): domain Eukaryota; kingdom Metazoa; phylum Annelida; class Clitellata; order Crassiclitellata; family Lumbricidae; genus Allolobophora; species Allolobophora icterica. Next base: position 11,685,245 of record OY744602.1, read on the forward strand.
TAGACTCTGCGGGGGGCAGCCGGGGCACGTCCCCCCCCAATAATTGAGATGGACTGTACACCCACTGCAACAAGTGTAGAATGAATAACCAAATGCCCTCCAATATTTTGGACAAGTTTACACCAACCTTTTTGACACCGTGGGACACTGAAAAATTATTCTTGAAGCCGAGGACCGCACCAGTAAACTCAAAAACGACTAAAATTTATTGAAAAATTATTAATTGTAGGCCCATTAAATTTTATTATTGCAATAAATGTGCAATAATCATAATGAATAATAGCATGCATGTAGGCCCCTATGCCTTTGTATGGCATGTTTTATAATAGTTCTGCTTCAAAAAGTTTATCAATAAATGCAAGTACGCCAGTGACTTTGACTTTGATTTGATTTTTTACACAAATTGTAAAACTTTCATGAGCTCGGGCAGGCCGTTTAAAATCAGCCCGCGGGCAGCATGTTGGACACTGGACAGCACGGGCATAGGGCCTGCACTGGGACCATTTGGATACAAGGAACATAATAAGTTTCTTGTCTCAGTAAATATGTGAACTTTGGTGTTTAATAACGTGCAGAACTTGGAGTGATAACAGACTTCGAAGTGTCGCCTGATGTTTTTAAAACCATCATGGGTATTACGCTAATGAAACTTGGAATATTCAGACATCGGAAACTTTACTTGGGAAATTCCGACACTCAATAGCCCTACAAGAGAAAAACCACTACGACCAGTCGCAAGCTATCCGTTTGCGCCCTTTGATGAACGCGTGATTATAAAGCAGCTATTTATAATATTATAATTAACAAGGCGATGTTCTGCCTTCTGTGTGCAGTCATTCTGCCCTTCACGAAACGGAATTGTTGGCCTTGCATTCAAAATTCAAACCGTCTTTTGATCTTCTGCCGCAAATTCAGTTGAACATGGCGCATTATTGTTTGCACTTTGATTTATATCTGGGCGGTTATCAAAATTATATTATGAACAGACTAGGCCTATAGAGACTGCAATTCACAGTTCTTGAGTCACGAACGTAGTTTGAAAGAGAACACCCTGTGCATGGATGCAATGGAAAAGGCATTAGTGTTGTTACTCAACATTTATAACGCGCACATGAACGAAGAAGATAATCCTCTAAGGCGCGTGCAGCGACTCTAGGCCTATTTAGTTCAGCAGTGTATATAGTAGGCCTATGTGTGGCGTTTTGCTTACGTTCAAGGTAGGCTTTCTTATTTCTATCGATTCTGTTCTTATGGAAACCAACAAGCCGTATACTGGGATATTGGTGAGTGGATCCGCACATGTAGTCCCGATGTAGGCCTATTTATTTATGTAGGCCTACCTTATGCCTATATGTAGGTGCGTGAGTGTGAATTATTTACGTAGGCCTATCGATTTCTGTTTGTCTGTTTATAAGTGTGTGTATATATGCAGTGGGTCAAGGTATAGCTGATTAGTTAAGAGCGCTCGCCTTGTAACGCGAAGAATACGGTTTTGAGCCTCCGCTGAGACAGCCGCTGTGTAGGGACCTACAGCATATCTTTCAGTAACGTAATTGTTCAGCGCCATCGATTGATGCTTCAGCATCAGACAGTGGCGCTTAATAAATACATAATAAATAGAATAAAAGTACAAAAATTAATGTGCTTGCTAGTATGTATGTGTGCATTTTAGGCATATCATTTTTACAGCCTGGGCTGTCACGAACATGCATGCATGTATGAGAAGAGGAAAGAATATAAGAGGAACCAGAAAAGAAGAAGGAATGAGTGGCAAGTGAAAGAGAGAGAGAGACAGACAGACAGACAGACAAACAGATAAAGAGATAGAAAGAGAGATACAGCTATGGCGAGGAACGGTGGAAAAACACAGGCAGAAGCAGTTAGACAGCTGTCAGAGTTATGTGAAGAATAGTGAGCCGGATATTATATCGACAGGAGTAAAGAGGCAAGGAGATAAAGTATCAACTATAACGTGAGGTATGAGGAAGGTAGAGGGAGGAATATAGTACAAGAAAGAGTGATGGTAATACAGTGCTGAAACAGGCATGAAGAAAAGGAGAGAGAAAAAGTATGTTGTACTACTCAATTAAGTTAACTAACGGCAACTTACTTAAATCCTCCACGGTCATAGTCCTACCTATATATATATAGTAGTCTATTTCACTAAACTACTCTATATAACAAGTGTCGTTGGATCGTTAACCAGTTACTCTCTTCTTTACTGTGAAAGAATTTAGCCTATACAAGGATTTCATAACAAGTGAAATTTAAGCCTATTATCTGAAGACGACATCTACTACTGATTCAATTGTGCATGGACCTACTTTGTGATCCTGTTTGATCCAAGGCGGCTCTGGCTACAGATGCACTTAAAGTAGGCAGCACACCAATAGCATAGTGAGAAATAGGTTACTCAAGATTATGGTTTAATGGCTTTTAATGAATCAGAGAGATACTAGGATGGAGGAAATCTGCTTTACAATTTGGTCTACAATTTTGCAAAATAACAAAATTGGCAGACACCTTTCCTCTTTAAAAATGCTTTATCGGAAACATACTGGTGCCTTCATTATGCTCGTATCACTGATTATTCATTCCCAAACCAGTCAATGTCCACAAGTGGCCAGAAGCAGTTATAAAAAGGAATGTTGAAGCTGGCTAGTACTTGACTGTGTGATCACCCGTGGAACGCCAGGGTCGGAAAGTGAGCACCAAGAAAACTGCGATGTTAAACGCTGGATTGTAGAGTGTTACTTTTTACCATTAACTTAGCTCTATTTGTTACCGAAATACTTAAAATGTTTCTTAGAATTCGACCACTCGGTAATTAGATACGGTTAATAATGAACTTTTCGATTGTCTGGCATATAATAACTCAGATGAATTGGGAATATCGATTAAGTACAGTGGCGGCGATCTTGTCTGAGAGGTGGGGGGGAGGACAAAGTCGGCCGTGGTCTGGTCGATGACCTTTAGGAATTCATATCCACAAAGAAGAAAGTTTTACACTTTTTAGGAATTCATGTACCAAAAAAGTTGATGACCTTTTTTAGTCATTCACCTCTTTTACAGCTTTTTCTTAGGGTCTCGCAACAATGTAATTACCTTTTTCTTACGAATTCGTATAGAAAATTTATCGCCTTCTTTTTTTCTAAATTCTTCCCCCTAAAATTTCATGACCAAAAATTTCAACTTTCATGACCCTTTTTTCTGAATTTCTTCTTACTTTCACTTCTGCTAAAAAAATTTGTTTTTATCTCTTCTGGTCAAAAAGTCACTGAAAACCCTCACGCACAGTTACATTTTTTTGCCTTTTTTAGTGTTTCTTCAAAATTTGGGGGAGGACAAATGTATGGCGTGTCCCCCACTCTTAAAGGTGGGGGGTCATTTCGCCCTCCGCCCCCCTAGATCGCCGCCCATGATTAAGTATAACTGAACCTGAAATCCTGTGTACTGTGTAGCGCTAAGACCACGTGACATGTGAAGCAGTTTCATGGCTTGAATCCACTTATCTGACTCGAACACGAGATTCTTGCACGTGAAATTACATAATTATTTACGAAAGGGTTAGACCTTTTGTGTAAATTTCCAAAGTCTATCGTATTCTGTCTAACCCAAGCTATAAGGCAGTGGTAAATTTAGCCTATATCTCGTCTGATTTCACCTAGTATTTTTCCATAGATTCTGCAACACTAACAAAGCAAGTCGTTGTGTAATCAATGTTTTATATCCGTGTGAGGTAGGCGTTTGCGAGTATTATAAGTAGGGCCTGTAGACTTACACTCGATGATTCGCAGAAACAGAATCCCTACAAGTCGATAGTTGACGTCAGCTCTTCGTGTGAAACCATTAAAGCGTGATCCTGAGTAATACGCCTATATTTCTCACAATGCTATTGGTGTGCTGCCTATTTTAAGTGCATCTATAGTCAGACCTGCTTTTAGATCAAACAGGATCACAAAGTAAGTCTACTCACAATTAATCATCAGTAGACGCCGTGATCAAATAATAGACTCAAAGTTTACTGGTGATGGAAAGCCTTGTAGGCCAAAATCTTTCTCAGTACCGGTAAGGGAATAACTGGTTAACGATCAGAACGACACTTCTTACCTAGACTAACTTGCTGTGAAATAGACTAAATAAGTAGTACTATGAACGTGGAGGATTTCAGTAAGTTGTCGTTACTTAATTGTGTAGTAAATATACTTTTCATCTTCTTTTATCCATTTAAAGTTCTCAAATATTATTGCGCTTGTAGTAGCTATATATATGTCGTTAACAGCCGAGCTGTAGGCGGGAGACTCGGCGGTTCTAAAATCTTTCAGTAGGTGTCGCGGGCATGTAATTCCTCCTAAACCATGGAGAATTGGAGATTCTAGCATGAGCTGTGTTTCTATAACGGACTTGGTCATTCAGTGCTGTTTCAAACTCGCGTGTAATAATTTTGGAAGCTGGTTTAAAAGTCACTTGATGTTTTTATGGGTAGATATCTCACAGTTGGACATTAGAAATGTTAACACGTTGGGTTTGTTGACCAAAACAGTAATAGCCTACCACTACCAATGATTAAACTAAATGTTTTGTGTCACATATAATCAGTGCTTTTTTCAGCCGGAACGCGCGGGAACGGCTTTCCGGCACCTTTGTTCCGCTACTAAAAAATAATTTATTTAGTCTAATAACAAAAACAATAATTTAGTTATTTTAATTTAATTTCAGTGTTGTGAACTGTTTTCAGTATCTATATTGAGACCCCTCCCAACCCCCAATCCCTTCCATAATTGTTCAGTTCCGGAACCTATTGTTCAGTTCCGGAACCTTTTTTCTAGAAAAAAAGCACTGAATATAATAAATGCCAATCACTATAGTTAAAAAGAGACGAATAATATTTCACCCTAGCAAATATTATTAGACCGTTTAACTGCAATTTGCTGGTATTTTGGTTGGTAGGTCTGTGTGCGGTAATTTCAAGAGCATCCATGCAGACGATCAAATCATGACAATTATGTTATTTTGATGCTTATTCTAAAAGTTTAAAATCAAGTCAAAGCATCGTAGTTACTGGCAAAAATTGCGTCTGATGGGCTATTTCAAAACCTATAGTAGTTTATGAGACACACATTACGCAGTTTTGTTATGCTTCATGAGGTCCTCAAGTTTCTGTACTTTGGACATGCTGATTTTGTTTTAGCCATAGGATATAACCACTAAAGTTCGACGCATTTATATTCTGCGCAGTTCATTTACATAGACTAATATAAATAAAGCAACATAATTCTTAACTCATGATTGGTCAAGTGAAGAGACGCGAATATAGACCCATTTCGTGCAACAGATGCTACGGTTCGTGAGCAATACATTTGACAACGCCTTAAATTGCATATGATAAAGCGCAGAACATTATAACACATACGTTTATATCTTCGGATTTATTTTGCGCCACGTACATGTATCTGGATGACCAACGGCCCGTCAATCATCATTCTGAGTAAGCCTTTGCACGCTGGGTACGTCTTTACCCGTAATTACGAGGTAATTTTTGATTAGGGCCTACTTACAGCAATTATGACTAAAACATCAACTGCTAATATTAATATGTCACCAGGCAATAGCAGCACTGGGCCTAGCCTGAACAGCGCCAAGGTAGGGCTATAACTAAACGGAGTTCTACTGAACACTATATAATTTGCTCACGACATTTGCATACCAACTATGTAGCCTATGCAAACGGTGCAGAGCTACAAGGATTAACTAAAGAAAGAAAGACCCCTGTTAATGCAGAGAAACTCAAACAAGGGTCATTGAAAGAAAACTTAAACCATGTGATCCAAGGAGAACCTATTTAACAGGTGAATTATCTCGGAGGACTAATAATTATAAACGCAGGTGTTAATAGTTCAAAAGACATATAAAGCAGAAGTCGATGCGCCTTGTTACAAGCATCTTGACAGAATGTCCAAGATATGGCGAAGCAGCGAAATAACAAGAAAATTGGAACAGTATTATTATTATTATTATTATTATTATTATTATTATTATTATTATTATTATTATTATTATTATTATTATTATTATTATTATTATTATTATTATTATTATTATTATTATTAAAGCAGTTTTATATAGCGCCCCTTCAAGATTGCCGACTCAGGAGCACTCCCATGCAGCCCAACCAGAGTCGAACAACGTAGTTTTGAGGACAGTAAGAAACAGGTGAAATGACCAATCGGTATTTGGCGGAACTTGGTAGGGAGCCCGTTCCAGGTCATGGGGCCAGCCACAGAGATGGCAAGGCGCTGCCGTATGGCTGTCCGCGCGCGGGGAACAATAAGTTTAGCTTGCGCAGCTGAGCGGAGAGAGCAGCGGCGCTGCAAGCATGAGGTGGGACAGCAGAGCTCCCACAGGTATTGAGGGGCCAAGCCTTCAAAGCACCGCCGGACCAAGGCAGCGATTCGGTAAGTAATGCGCTGTGGGTAGTGGAGCCAGGCACTCTGCCAAACTTGGGGATGCGGTATACAGGGAGGCAGCAGAGCGCAGGAATCTATTCGAGGGCTCCAGCAGGCCGGTGGTCCGTCCTATATGGCACTGCAATAATCCAACCGAGAAACAACAAATGCTTCGACAAGCGTGGAAGCTGCGCCGGGGACAGAGAAAAGGAAATCACCTTGAGCTGCCGGATCTGGTAATAAATAGTCTAGACTGTATACAAATTATATATGACGAAAATACGTCAATTCTTGGATACAGACCTACAAGCAGACTATAGTCTGTTAGATAGAAAATTTCGGCGATGAATTTTTTAAGTGAAACTTGACGCTTGTCTTTTTAAATTTGGCCATGCGGAAAGAATGCCAGTTGACCGAATTTCACCAAATGCACCACGTGCAAGATGCGAAGAAAGAGAAGCAACGGAATATCACAACTACGCTGGATCGATCGATAGATAGATAGATAGATAGATAGACAGACAGACAGACAGACAGACAGACAGACAGACAGACAGACAGACAGACAGACAGACAGACAGACAGACAGACAGACAGACAGATAGATAGATAATATAATAAGAACAGCTGTCTCCTGGGACCGCGTGTGAGCGTTGAATTACAGTGTCGTCAATGATTTCATTAATATTATTCTGTGTTTACAATGTCTATCTATGTGCGGTATTTGCAATTGATTCCTCGTCGTGAAAATTCAATCACGAGAAACGTCTTATATCAAAAGAACCGTACTTCACTTGAACAATTAATCGAATTAAGTAATAATGCCTCTTTAAATCATAGCCTATTATACAAGCAGAGAGCACAGAGTGATAAGGCCTATGCACAGTAGTGATTCGTGTAGTTGTACTTACGACACTTTGCTGTGTAGGCCTACTTATTGTGGCGTTAAATCCCTAGTTTTTCGCACACAGATTCTGCGGCCACGTAATTTTAATCGTATTGACGCTTGTCTTTTTAAGTTTTAACGACGCGGTGAGATAATATAGATCATTAGCCACGAACTTATAATCGTATTGACGCTTTGCTGCAGCCTTTATTGGGCTTTACAAAATATAGTACCTCTTTACAGCGGAGTGATATGCTCGCGTGGTGCATGCAGTCATAGATCGACGTTTAGTTGCAACCTTCATAATTATGGCTTTTCAAAATTCCCGGTATTGCGTATACGGCTGAGTAATATGCACACGTCACGCATGCAGTAGTTTTGGTTCGACGCGATGCTACAGCCTGAATAATTGAAAAGCCACAGTCGCCCGTGTAGGCATCTACGGTGTTGGCTACAACGAAGGGATACGCAATGCGCACACGCAGTTGTACTGGCTCGACGCTTTGTACAGCCTTCATGTGGTGCCGAATAGCCATCGTTAACCGTAGGCCTACGCCGCGGAAGGCAAATAACAGCAGCGCAGTCGTATTGAAACTTTCGCACAGCCTTCATGTGGCGCTGATTAGCCATAGTTATACGTACTCCGCGGAATCGTAATCGTAATCTCGAGATTTCTATAGCGCTCAAAAGCGAAGTCGCGCGAACCAGCTTATTCACAGGCGCTCAGTCAAATCATAGTCGATAGTCGGGTGTGGGGGATTGGTTCCATGTCAAGATCCAAATGGGTCAATCAGGCAGACAGTCAGACGGCAAAGGCGGATGGTGTTTAGAATTGAAACTGTGAAGAAGGTAAGGGAGGAATCGAGATAGGATTTGTGAAAAGAGCAGTATTTTCAGTTTTGATTGAAAGATCTTTGGAGAGAGATACCAAGAGGTTTTGGTGAGTTCGTAGGCTAGCAACCACAGCGCAGTCGTATTCAGGCTTTCGTGCAGCCTTTATATGACGTTCAGTATAGCCTTATTTGCACGTACGTACGTACAACGCACTGAAATGCCAAAGTGGTGCTTGACTTAATTTGGACTCGACATCATTGCCGGTTGTATCACGTGTGTTTTCTGACGCAATTCTCCCATCTTGGTGTATCTTGCAATTTCTTTCCCTCGCCGACTTATCTTCCAATTGAAAGCATGCAGTCGCTGTACCAATTTATAGCTGAGTCCGATAGGGGGCGTTTGTGGCGTAGAAATCTGGCAAAATCCATCCGAGCGTGAGGAGATTTGAACTCTTAACTAGGCCTTGGACTTATACTACAGCAAGCTAACCACGTGACTAGATAACACATCTGGAACCCATCAGTCAGAATTGTATGCAGAACGTGAATTAAATTTGATTTAAAAAATTATACTGATTTTGTGGCTTGAAACTGATTTGTGGCTTGAAACTGATTTTGTGGCTTCAAACTGATTTTGTGGCTTCAAACTGATTTCGTGGCTTCAAACTGGCGATTAGACGGACGATTGTCTGTCTGACTGACTGACTAACTGATTGACTGACTGACTGACTGACTGACTGACTGACTGACTGACTGACTGACTGACTGACTGACTGACTGACTGACTGACTGACTGACTGACTGACTGACTGACTAACTGAATGATTGACTGACTTAATGACTGACTGACTAACGTAACTATGCATCTGTTTCTCAATAATTATGTAATGTGCTGATGATATCAAAATCGATCTATGTCTGTTAGGTACTACATGTAGCTATGACTACACACTCCCCTATACTGTATTAGCTAGGTCTATACCCATAGGCCTACGAGATCTCTTCGTGTTAAAACCGGGACAGTTTGCGATCGAATTCTATAGACTGGTGCACATGAATGTCTTTATTTGTTTGGTCTCTATGGAACCAGCTATTAGTCTAGGCCTATCTTTTTTTATGCCGACCACATATATACGATTACGAATGTATGTAGGCTGGTTTAGACTCGAAATATTCTTTTCTCTCCTCTGGTTATTTTCGTGCGTCTAACAGACTGACTTAGGAGCTCATTAATTTCATTCTAACGAAGTAAGTACGTCTATATAGTACGCAGCAAAGCATGCTGGCTAAAAGATACTGTAACCCAGTCAGAATGTTGTCTACGTAGGGTAAGCTATATATACAAACAGTGCCTGCCTTATCTATAAGGATATGCGAACTGCGAACGTGCGGTCGTCCAGAGCCCACGACCTATGGTGGCCCGAAAATCTCTTTTGTCAGTGAATTAATGAAAGAATTTGCAACACGGAAAGCAAGGAAAGTTTCTTTCTGTGAAGAAGTAACATTATATAGTATTATGTTACAGGTGCACTTGTATAGTTAAATTTTGCTTTTTGTGCTTGTTACAATCTACTAAAATAAAATATTTAGCAATGAAGAACAATTTGACGTGTGTTATGGGGGGCCCGTACAGTATACTCTACACAGGGACAGAAATATCCTAAGACCGGCGCTGATACAAAAACTTATGTGGCAGCCAATTGTGAAATGCTTTGTATCATGTCAAAATCGTCCTTGAATATTATTTTGTCGGCAACATTCTCAGCGAAGATTCCCTATTTTTCTTATAGTGTTTTTCATGAGTATAGGCCTAATCGTAATCGTAAGCTCCAAATGTCTAAAGCGCTACACTAAAGTGCTACTGTGAAGCTAAAGGCAAAGCACCAGCTTATCAACGCCGCTGCATAGGCAGCTTAGAACATTTTGAAAGTTGTATGATGCGATTTGCTTTAATCAGCAAAATGCACTTGTTAATACAGACCATAGAAACATGGCAAGGTCAACAGAGCAATTGGTTAACTGACATGACTAGGCCCCACTTTGACGACGAGCTGCATTGGTTTCCAGTCGCTTTTGGTACACTCTCGTCGTTAAAGTGCTGTGAGAGACAATTGCTATGCTAAAAGAGTTGATCTCGTAAAGGCATGCATTCTCCTAACCAAAGAACAACCGTATACGCATGTGCAAGATACACCGACAGAGCCTATGATGATTCATTACAGTTTAGACCCGAGCGATATTAGGCCTATTCACTTAGGCCTATTCACTTAGGCCTACTTACCGATCGGAAGTCACAATTGGGAGCAACATGTGACATGCAAGCCTACTCTGTCCAGGTGGCACGATTGCATCATACTGATAACAGATGCAGTTAATCGAGTGCTTTGACTTAATAGCAAACGCCCACCTATGCCCATGTCCGATCAATGCGCAATTGTATTTGACATCCAACGACATTTTGGCAACAGTACTGCCAGATGAAGCCACCGACGTTTAGTTGCTTCACTTTTTGAGTGTAGGCCTACTTCACATAAAAGGAAGGACTCTATATTTAGTAAGAGCAAACGGCTACCAAGCGTTGATTCCGAGAAGAATCTGTATGTGTAAGCATAATTACGATAAATAATTATTATCCAAGTATATGCACAAATATCAACATTAATAGTGTTGGTCGTTTTCGTTTCCCGATGACAAAGATAGACATGACTTGAATTATTCGCTTCTGTATTGCGCAAGCATGAAACAAAAGTATCGAGTAGGAAACTCTCAGTTTGGTTTACATGTAAATTCAAAATGAGTTTACAAGTGATCCCAGTCCACAGTTTCTTCGTTGGCGTATGCATGCTCTGTGGTTAGAGCCCTGCGCCGACTTCATAGTGTCGGCGGCGGCGCGCCGGTCATTTTGGGTCGGCGGCGGCGCGCCGACGAACAAAAATCGGCGGCGGCGACGCCCACGAAATGTCGGCGTCGGCGCGGCGCGGCGTGCCCTAGTCAGAAGCATGAGTCACTATGAGAGTTGACCTGCCGTTGGTCCTGTGACCAGTCAAGAGGGCCAAGTTCTCTAAAGCCACTCCATCACACTGCAGCTCAACTGCACACAAAGGGACTCATAGAGAAGACACCTGAAGACATTTGCCTTATAAATATGAACATCCTTAATTACACTGCACATCTGTATAGATATTGGTAAATTGTAATCAATTTGCATATTGCATGAATAGGGTCTACACTTGCATATGCACTGATACAGCATTGGCCAAGTCACATGGCAGATGCCGGATAACAGCATCCTCCCAGTAAGAGAGGCTGTTGTCAAGCCATGAAGTGAAATGTAAATATATGCGTTTTCCGATGGCAATACAATGGCCGAGTGGCCCCTGTTAATTTTTCAATGAATTTTCCAGGTGGTCTGCTACCTGCTTGAATTGTTGCCATGCCATTTAAGGTCTCCATATGTAGACCATTGTTTGTATCAGACTAAACTGAAAAAGACTATTCTGTGGGTTTTTTTCATACGGAACGGCGTTCCGGCACCTTTTTTCTGATACTAAAAAATAATTTATTTATTTTAATAATAAAAATAATAATTTATTTATTTTAATAATAAAAATTAAAATTTAGTTATTTTAATTTAATTTCAGTGTTGTGTACTGTTTTTTGTGTTTATTGAGACTCCTTCCAACCCCAATCCATTTTTTCTCGGGATTTTAGCCCTTCCATAATTGCTCAGTTCTGGAACCTATTGTTCAGTTCCGGAACCCTTTTTTCTGTAAAAAAGCACTGATTTTTCTTGACACTATACGCACTAAGTCAAACCCCGTCTCAACTGATACTGTATATCTGAATAGATTCCAGCCAAAAATGTTGATCAATTATACCTTTCGTTCTGCAGGAATTAGTTAAATGGCATATCTTGATATTAATAGCACTTATAAACTCCTCTGACCTTACAACATTACCGGGGTAAGCCAAAAATTTACACCATTGTAATAAGACCACAGACATCAAAGACTACGATCGATAAGTTATAGAAGCTATTCATCATGAAGGTAACGAATAGGGGAATACTGTAGTACTGTAGCACACATACAAAGACATGCATTGCATATTGCTTTTGTTGTCAAGGTATTAAGGAAATGGCAACAGAAACAGAAGAATCATAACAATGGCTACTTGTATCAAGATATCACTTTAAATGAGAATGTGTATCATGGCACAAAGACAAAAAATGCAACAATAACAATTAAGCATATCAAACTGGCATCGGCGGCGGGCCGACAGATTGTCGGCGGCGGCGGCGGCACGCCGACCCACAAAATTCGGCGGCGGCGGCGCCCACGAAATGTCGGCGGCGGCGGCGCGGCGCGGCCGGCGCAGGGCTCTATCTGTGGTACGGTTGCGCACAGTAACTGATGAATCGTTGAAGTTAATTCCTGAGCCATACAGTTTGTATGCGCGCAAAGAATTCGGGCATTTGGAAACTGCAGTTCATACCAATGCAGTGGGCGTTCTATCATGACGCGTCAAGTCATTAAAGTGCAGGCCATTGCAAATCGTGGCGTCCCATCAAACCTAATTATTTTAAACATAATTATTATCCAGGTCTCGAGGCTTGAAAGCGCTAAACACTGCTCCAAAGACGTCAAAGGCCAACTAGGCCGATATTTTAAGTTAATGGTAATGCTAATTGCGTTTATACACAAATGGGTGCATAGCGAATCCGCGAAACAGAATTTCTGCCGGACCCCCGAAAGCTATTTTCTAAGCTAAAAAGAATTGATTTGCGTAAAACCAACTTTTCAAGATATTTTCCAATATACTTTTCAGGATATTGGTCAACTGTTCCATACTAGCTTTCAAGATTTGAACTCTTGATAGCAACATTATTTTCGGGAATTCGGTCAATTTTGCGTTTTCACCACTTTCGGGGAATCGGGTTTTGGGGATTCGGGTAGACCCCGCATAAATGCCTCAATTGCATTTATGAGTAGGCCCCTAAATACCTTTTGTAACATCAGCTGCGCTTGCCTTGCACCACTGTTAACGAATGTGTAGGTGCACCATTGCTAGCGAAGCATTATTGTTCTGGGAAAGTTAACACTGCATCGGCTACTATCCAAGTTAGCCCTGTAGTGCTTGCAATATATAGAAAAGTGAACGATTTACAATAAGATCTGTTTCACACATGCACAGCTTTGCTTATCCGATATATAATGCAGCTGCTTTCGTCTATTGCGCTCATCCAAAAAGTAAGGTCTTGTAATTTAACTGTCCTTTAACGTTATCATTTGTTTTCTTTCGCTACTAGTCTACCATAATTTGTAATTGTAATTGTAATCGAAAACTTATATAGCGCCACTCAAATCAGCGGCGCTTTCAACCCGCATCAATGCCGGCACCGGCAAAAAGGAAAGTTTTCAGGCGTTTACGGAACTGGAGAGGAGAGAGGGTAAGAAGCTCTTGGCGGAGAAACAAGGGGAGACAGTTCCAAGCAGAGGGGCCAACATAGGCGAAACTTCTGGATTGTGCCGTGGAAGATCGCATGCGAGGGACAACCATAAGGCCGCGAGCCGAAGATCGCAAGGAAGCCCTCGCAGGCAAGGAAGAAACTGGGTTGCAAAAATTCATTAGGTAAGACGGAGCAGAGGCAGTAAGGCAGTTGCGCATGAGAGTGAGGGTTTTAAACTGAATTCGCTGTTGAGCAGGGAGCCAGTGGAGGGAATCACGGATAAAGGCAGAAATGTGGGCAAACTTAGGAATGTCACCTATAAGCCGAGCAGCAGCATTAAGGATAGTCTGGAGTTTGTGCATATTGGAGGAGGAAAGGCCAATGTACACAGCATTGCCAAAGTCTACCCTAGTGCAGATCAGAGCATGGACCAGTGTAGTAACAGCATGAAATGAAAGAGACTTGCGGATGGATCGGAGCTGGCGTAGATGATAAAAGCAAGATCTGGATACAAGGTTAACTTGATCAGTAAAGGAGAGGGTAGGGTCAAGGACAATCCCCAAGTCACGAACAGAGCAGGAGAATTGAATGAGGGGAAACCTAAGATGTAGAGATTCAAAATCAATCTTGCTGAGTTGGAGGCGACCACCGAGCCAGATAAACTGAGTCTTGTCGGGGTTCAGCCGCAAGCGATTAGAGGAAAGCCAAGAATCCAGAGCAGAGGCTGCTGCTAAGATGCGTTCGACCATTTGGACAGCAGAAGAGGCTGGACCATGAATTAGAGACTGGGTGTCATCAGCATACTGATGAGACGAAACCCCATACTGCTGGAAAATCCCCCCAAGGTCCGAAGTATATAGGATGAAGAGCAGAGGAGCAAGAACAGAGCCTTGGGGGAGACCATAGGAGGTAGTGGCCCAAGGAGTACGATGTGATCCAAAGACCACAGATATGGACCTGTCAGAGAGGAAAGAGCGGAACCATAAAAGGGCACTATCAGAGATACCGAAGGATATAGATAGCCGATTTAAGAGAATAGAGTGGTCTACCGTGTCAAAGGCTGCGCTGATATCATAGAGAGCTAACAGGGTGACATGACCACGGTCAAGAGCTTGGAAGACGTCGGCTAGGAGCCGGACTAGTAGGGTTTCAGTTGAGTAGGATTTCCTAAACCCAGATTGAAATGGAGGCATGAGGGAATTAGATTCGAGGTAGTGAACCAATTGAAAAGCAACACACCGTTCCAGGAGCTTAGAAAGGAAGGAAAGGTTGGAGATGGGCCTAAAATTAGCTGGAGAATTAGGATCCATTATGCATGGGTAAAAGACTTATTCACATGGGATAGGTTTCGGGTTTCATATGGCTGTGCTTTGTATATTTCTCAGGTCAGAAAGGACAGGTTTCCTTTCGGCATTAAGGCTGAAAAACCTTTCTGACATAATGGATTTGTTTGGGACTTTTCATGCATTTGTGTGTTTTTGTTTTCATATTTTGCAGATCAGGACGGATAGACTTCCTTTCAGCATTGAAACTGGAAGAACTATTCATGACGCAGTATACAATGATAATTTGCCCTTGAAAACATTGCTTTGATATGAACTAAGCTGTTTCTTGACGGCAATATAACGGCGGACTTTCTACAGAAAAAGTGGAACTTAATTAGGGTTCGCTTAAAACAGTTCAGACATAGTAGTAAAGTTAGGGGAGTATCCGCACATTCAATAAATTTTAGCCGTTTAAACATATGGGAGATTGAGATAACTTGAACATTGTATAAGAAACAACAGGGCAACAATTTCAACAAAATGCAGAGCGAATTATATCGTCTGGCATCTTTCTCGAGTTGGTCAACTCCATACGGTGTCAGTCCTCTGATGCTGTCCAAATGTGGATTCTTCTACATGGGGACGAGTGATGCAGTGGCGTGTTTTGAGTGCAAGACACATTTTAGTGAATGGAATTCATATGACACCCTACAGCAAATGCACCAACAGAAAGCTCCTCAATGTCAGCTTGTGAATGGAAATGCCAGCACAAATGACCCTTTGAAGATGATGAATCTATTAACTATTGGAGGCAGTGGAGCTGGAAGAGGTGATATTGAGACAGATTTTGCAAACCATGGTCTTGACAGAGGCAACACAGTAAACTCTGATCCAATGTACAGAATTTATGCTGCAGCGCATAAAAGAGCCAGTTCTAAAGGAGTCTTTTCTTCTAGTACTGATTGTGAAATTGACAGGTCAAAGCCAGATTATGAAAAGCTACGTAAGGAAGAAGTTCGTCTCCGTACTTTCCATGACTGGCCTTCAGGAGCTCGTGCTGATCCACAGGTCTTGTCTCGCGAGGGCTTGTTCTATACTGGAACGGAAGACCGAGTTCAGTGCGCATTCTGCCGTGGATTCATGAGAAATTGGGAACCCACAGACGTACCATCCACGGAACATAAAAAGCACTTTCCTGATTGTCACTTTGTCCGTGGTCTGGATGTCGGGAATGTCCCCATTCCAAGGGAGCCAAATGATGCTGTTCGGAAGACTGATGATGCTGGCCACAAAGCTGTGAATGAAGATGATGGGCAGAGGCAGAGGGTAATTCAAGAGCGACTGCGGGGAGAAAACCTGAGAGAGTCAACCCGAACAAGTGTGAGGGAACAGGTGCGAATATATCACTATTATTGCATCATTACAACATGTAAAAAGTTTTTATATAATTTTGATATTTAGTGAATTGTAAGAATATACTAAAATCCATATGCTTGTTAGCATTCGTTTTAGGTTACGTTGGGTAGTACTGCATTAATCGACGCAAGTATGATAATTATAGTGGCAAATTGTGGATCCACTGCAACATTTAGACCACTATAATTAAACGTTATTAATTAATACTCTCTTTCTCTCTCTCTCTCTCTCTCTCTCTCTCTCTCTCTCTCTCTCTCTCTCTCTCTCTCTCTCTCTCTCTCTGTCTCTCTCTCTCTCTCTGTCTCTCTCTCTCTCTCTCTCTCTCTGTCTCTCTCTCTCTCTCTCTCTCTCTCTCTCTCTCTCTCTCTCTCTCTCTCTCTCTCTCTCTCTCTCTCTCTCTCTCTCTCTCTCTCTCTCTCTCTCTCTCTCTCTTTAACCGTCCTCGATACGAGGGTTGGTCGCATTGTAGACGATTCGTCTCCATCCTTTCCTGACTTCGGCTACTCGCAGCAACCTCTCTGTTGATAATCCCAACCATTCGCCAATGTTGTCCATCCACTTCTTCCTTGGTCTTCCTCTTGCTCTTGTTCCCGGTACCGTTCCCTGCATAATTTCTTTCTCTAGGCAATCCCCCTGTTTCCTCATTATGTGCCCAAAGTATGACATCTTTCTTCTTTTTATTGATTCCAATAGGTTCCTTTCCACCCCCGCCGTCTCCAGTACCCATTCATTTGTTTTCTTCTCCGTCCATGATATTCCAAGGATTTTTCGTATGCATTTCATTTCAAATGCCTTTATTCTATCCTCCTCCCTCTTTTTGATTGTCCAACTCTCACAGCCATACATCATCACTGGCCATATAAGTGTCTTCATTAACTTTAACTTTGTGGTAATTTTTATGTTATGGTTTTTCCATAATTTATTCAGATCTGCTCCTATTCCCAGTCCTCTTGCAGTTCTTATACCTATCTCCCTGCTACACTCCGCGTCTTCTGTTATGAGTGAGCCTAAGTACACGAAAGTTCCCACTTGTTCTATCTTGCTGCCTTGTACTTTGATGTTGCGCTGCTTCCCTGTCAGCGCCATACACTTTGTTTTGCTCATGTTGATCTCCAAGCCCTTCTTTCGTCCTTCTCTGTCCAATCGAGACACCAGTTCTTGCAGTTCCGTTTCCGTGCTTGCCATTATCACTATGTCATCCGCATATCGTAGATTTGTTATCCTCCTTCCTCCAATTTGAATGCCTCCTGTATATCCTCTCAGAGCCTCCCTCATTACCATTTCTGATAGTCTGTTGAATAAAGTTGGCGAAATTACACACCCCTGTCTGACTCCTTTTCTTATTCTAAACTCACTTGACAGTACACCTCCGAATTTTACCTTTGCCGTCTGTTTCCTGTACAGTTCTGCTATCAGGTTGATAATGTGTGCTGGATATCCCATTTCAACCATCGATAGCCATAATTGCTCATGTGACACACAATCGAATGCTTTCTTAAAATCTACAAAGCACATGTATAGCGGTCTTTGGTGCTCTCTCATCTTTTCCATTATAATTCTAAGATTCGTCACCTGATCTCTCGTCCCTTTACCACGCCGAAACCCTGCCTGTACATCTGTCAATTCTGATTCTGTGCGACTTCTTATCCTTTCCAATATGATCTTCAGCAAGATTTTACTCGCATGTGATACCAATGCTATTGTCCTGTAGTCCCTGCATTGTTTCATATCTCCATTTTTTGGAATTGGTATGAATATTGACTTCGTCCAATCCCCTGGCCATTCCCCCGTTTCCCACACCTCTACACATATCCTATGCATTCTGTCTGCTGCCGTGTCTCCCGCGAACTTGAATAACTCTGCTGGTACTTCGTCTGGCCCCGCACTTTTCCTTCTTGCTGATTCCTTTATCGCGCGTTCTACCTCCGATCTCAAAGGTGCAGGTTCCTTTGCGTGCTCTCCCTCTATTTTACCTGTATCCTCGTCGTCATATAGTTCCTCACAATACTCCTTCCATCTTTCCACTATTTCTTCTCTTTTTGTAATCTCTTCATCTGTTTTTGATTTTATACACATCAGCTGTGGTCTAAACTTCCCTGTAAGAGTCCTTACTGTTTGGTATACCTTTCTTGTATCCCCCCTATTATTGGATTCCTCCAAATCCTCGAAGATGTCCTCAATTTGTTGTTGTTTATCTTTTCTTATCCTCTTCTGTACTTCTCCTTTCAGTGCCCTGTATCTCTCCCTATCTCTAGTCTTTGCTTCCCTTTTTTCCACAATCAGTTTATACGTTTCATTTGTTATCCAAGGTTTACATTTCTGTTTCTTCTTGTATCCAATAGTTGCCCCCGCCGCCTCAATTAATATTAACATTAATCGACGCAAGTATGATAATTATAGTGGCAAATTGTGGATCCACTGCAACATTTAGACCACTTTAATTAAACGTTATTAATTAATACTAAAGGTGCTAAACTTCTTACAATTCAGTAATAGTTGACAAAACAGGTTGGTAATTGATTTAATTTCATTGTAATGATGAGGCATAGGAACTCCATAGTTTTCACATTAATTATGTTTTATCGAATTATTTTTGTTGGTGCAATGAGTTGAATGTGCTGATTGGTTTCTTTGAATGTGCACAGGTTCGTCCGTTGACATATGCGGTCCATGATGAGCCACCAAAGTTTCCTGATTATGCTAACGTTGCTGAGAGAGTTAACTCTTTTCTGCGAGGTCAAGTCTCACGTGGACATACGGCTGAAGGCTTGGCTGATGCTGGATGGTTCTGGATTGGTGAGAATGATTTACTTTGGTTCCTTGACATCCGGTTTAATTACCAGTTTATCGGCTGCGCACAGCTCACTACTGATGTCTGCCGGAGGGTGAGGGGTGCGGCTGATAAGTACTCCATGACTGATCCCATGCCTACTTGGGTGCTCAATGGAAACAATGATCTACTGGCCCCGTACGTGGTCTCAATGTTTAATACATCCATGTCTTTTGGAGTCGTTCCGACGCATTACAAAGATGCATACACCATTCCTCATCTTAAGAAGCCGACGCTTCACCATAGTGATCCTTTGAGCTATCGACCGGTATCGAATTGACCGATGCTATCCAAATTACTTGAGCGTGTGGTGAGCGGGCAGCTGAGCGAGTACTTGACATCGGCTGGCCTTCTGCCCGGTCATCAATCAGCCTACCGGAAGTTTCACTACACCGAGACCACGCTCCTGGAGGTATGCTTACTGATCTGATCGAGGCTATGAATTTGGGTATCACACGTTGCTCAGCCTTCTGGACTCGTCGGCTGTGTTCGACATGGTCGACCGCGGCATTCTCGTCGAGCGCCTGTTTAGGACTTACGGGGTCTGCTCGGTGGCGCTGGCTTGGATTAGTTCTTATCTCCCTGGTCGCCGACAGACGGTGTTTTTCAAAGGGGTCTCGTCGTCTGTCCGTCTTCTCCTGGGTGGAGTATCCCAGGGCTTCGTGCTCGGGCCTTTGCAGTTCTTGCTTTGCACTGCTGACCTGGGTGAGCTGGCTGCAAGTCCCGGCCTGGGATCGCATTTCTACACCGATGACTCACAGCTTAAAACATGTGGTCACCAGTGAGTAATCTAGACGTCTTTGGGGGGGGGGAATGTCCCCCCCAGGATTGATGTTTCCCCCCAGAGGCGAGCAATATTACAATGTACAGACCATTAGGGGAGGAAAAATCCCCCCAGGATCGATGTGGATACATGCTTTCCCCCCCCCCCCCCCCAGATAGATGGATTCCTAAAATAAGGGTCATCAAGTTTTTTGAGAGAGTAATTGTTGTAGGAATAAGTTAGAAATCGGGTGAAGGACTAAAAAAAAAGGTCATCAACTTTTTTCGAAGATGAAAAATGAAAAATTTTTAGAAAAGTCTGAAACTTTTTAAAGAAAAATTTTAGAAAAGTCAAACTTTTTAAAGATGGGATGGAAGACAAATTTTTTTGTGAATTGTTTGCTCCCCCCAGAAACCTGGTTTCCCCTCCCAGACGAGGGGGCTAGATTAAACACTGTGTGGTCACACGTCAACCATGCACCGCAACGACGGTGTATGGCGCTGAGTGTGGAGCGGATTGCTAACTGGATGAGGTCTAACCGATTGCTGCTAAACCATGAGGAGACCGATTTCTTTTTTTGGAGCGGATTGCTGACTGGATGAGGTCTTACCGATTGCTGCTAAACCATGAGGAGACCGATTTCTTTTTTTGGAGCGGATTGCTGACTGGATGAGGTCTTACCGATTGCTGCTAAACCATGAGGAGACCGATTTCTTTTTTTGGAGCGGATTGCTAACTGGATGAGGTCTTACCGATTGCTGCTAAACCATGAGGAGACCGATTTCTTTTTTTGGAGCGGATTCCTTACTGGATGAGGTCAAATAGATTGTTGCTAAACCAAGAGGAGACAGATTTCTTTTTTGGAGCGGATTGCTGACTGGATGAGGTCTAGCCGATTCTTGCTAAACCACGAGGAGATCTATTTCTTTTTTTAGAACGGATTGCTGACTAGATGAGGTCGGCTTGACACTGATCCTTTGATTGTCTGCGGGGCTGAGATATGGCCCTCGACTGTGATGATGATCTTGATGTCGTGCTTGAGTCCGATATGTCTATGTGGCATGTTGGACGGACGGTTGGCCGTTGCTTCCGTGAGCTCCGTCTCATTAGGAGCTGCGTCAATTCTCTGCCGTACGAGGCCGCCAGAACAGCGGTCGTCTGCTTCATCATCTCGCAGGTCGACAGCTGCAACAGTCTGTTTGCAGAGGCGCCTAAGTATTTCCTCGACAGATTACAATCAGCGTTGAATGCGGCTGCAAGGCTGATCTGTAACAGACGTAGATTCGATCACCTCACACGGCTCCTTCGTGATGTTCTTCACTGGCTTCCCGTACCGCGTCGTCACGTCAAGTTCAAGCTCTGTCTGCTCGTCTAGAAGGCACTCCATGGAGCTGCACCGGAATATCTGAGGGACTCCTGTAGGGAAAGGCCATCATGTAAAGCAGGGTTTCGACTGAGATCGTGTGAGAAGGGCGATCTCTGTGTGCGACGGATGAGGACACTATTAGGTGACCGTGCCGTTTCGGTTGCCGGTTTCAGGTCCTGGAACAGTTCCCTTCTGCGATCCGGTCTGCTGACTCACTTGAGTCCTTCAAGGCTAAACTTAAAACTTATCTCTTCACCAAGACTTACTTCGCTTGATGTTATAGTTTTGTTAGGCGCCCTTGCAACGGTAAGGCTGTGTTAACGCACCATAGAAATTGTTGTTGTTACTATTATTATAATTTGCATCTTATTCTTTACTCTTAGCACATGTGTGAGGTTCTTAAATGATGCTCTGTAAATCGACAGATTCATGCTTAGTGTTGTGAAACGAAGTTTTCTTATGCTTGTGATGAACGTGTTGCCAGCAATAATGGAGAAAACTGACATAATGTTGAAGATGATGAATGACTTTTACCGCATTTGATGATGATTAAAAATATCCAAGGTGCAACGTGCACATAGATTGTGTTTCAATAATTATATAACAACTTTGAAGAACCTTTCAGCGGTTTTTGTATGTACAACATAAAATAAAGGACGAGAAACGGAATCAGAACAAAAAAATTATATCCCGTTTGAAATAAAGATAGTTTTACAGACTTTGGTCACTGTCTTTGACCAGTATTTAATAAACTTTGGTGATGGCTGTTCTGCTACACGTAGGACCTGGTGATAAGGTTCAATGCTTCCAGTGTGGTGGTAATCTGAGAGACTGGGAGCCAGAGGATGATCCATGGGAGGAACACAAGAGATGGTATGCCAACTGTTCATATATCAAGAATAACTTTCCAACACCAAGGAGGCAGTTTCAGGAACCAGTTCATCAGATGGTAAGCAGCAGAAACCTTCTGGTGCAAGGGAAGTGATATTTGTGAAATATACCATCCCTGTACTTCTATTTTCTGAAAAAGTAAATAATTTCTAACTTCGTTTGTATGTATCTACTATTTATCCAGTATCTTTTTCTATGCTTGTAAAATTCTCTAAAGCAGACTATTATTTAATTAGTATTATTTTGTTATCTTGAAGTTGGAACTGAGCTCATTGTAACAATGATTTGTTTTAGTACAGTTACTGATATGGCTCCAGAAGCCAGTGTTATAATGAGTTTCGGTGTACCTGGATGGTGCTTGTCTGATGAGTGTTGGACACTGTTGACAGGGCCGTTTTTAAGGTTCCTCGAATGTCGGTGCAAAACTTTACAAAAGGGCCCGTGTTGGTCGAGCGGCAGATGGTTTGCCAATAGGCTTACCATGTATGGCGTATTTAAATATCATAAACTAAGGCTTTTCTAGTAGTTATTGTTGCTATCTGCATGATCTGTTCACTGAGTTAATAGGTTTTTATATCCTATTTATCAATTAGTTATAATCCTTATACACACTATATATACACACTATGACCCTAGTCGGGCCTAAGTGACGGCCACTGACTGTTTGAGAGTTAGTGTAGGCCTACATATGGACACTTCAACAGTGCATAACAACAAGTTGTCAATAAAATATGATAAATCTCAAATATGTAATTAATTCTTGAACGCTGCAGCCTGCAGCAAATGAGCACATGTCATAGGCCAAAATATCAGCTAGGCCTAATATCAGCAAAGTCCTTTTCATCTCTCACATACAGTCACACAGTTTGGTGAAATCCAGCAAATTCAGGCTAAACAGTCGAAATCCCACGTCTAGCTTTTTGTGACATGAACGCGTCAAAAACTTGGTCCAGTTGCAAGTCCTTTGCTAGATTGCTCTCAATTTACAAAAACGCCAAGTTGGAAGACCTATGGGTTGTCATTATATAGTGTGTACTACGCAAAGGAATCTTCAAAAGACGCCGGACACTAAAAGAACGTTCAGCGGACGAGATTCCGATTGGCAACGTTACGAAGAGGTGTAGCAACACTTCAGTGCATGGGAAAACGGCTGTTATGTCTCCTGTGTCAAACAGAAATGCCGAGATATGTGTCTTGAATTTGCTGTGTTCAGCTAATCTGATACTCAAGTGTCCCAAGTCTTTCCACAGCTTTGGCTGCCCCTCACAAAACAACCAGCAGCTGTGGCAGTATGCGGCATTCCTCACCCCCATAAAATTTGTTTATGGGGTTACGGTTTTGTACAGAACAAATTTGCATAGAAAAAATAGAAAAAAATAATGATCAAGTAAAGAGTTTGCACAAATATTCCCCTACTCTATTTTCCCTCCCTCAAAGTAGCCTAAGTAGGCTTAATAATATAATACGAGCAAACCTACCTTCCAAATGCAAGGCGGAATCGGTTTCGTTCAGGGACAGCAAGACAACACACGTGAAACGGCTACGTACATGTAGATAGCTGACTTTGTTTAGCACTCACTTTCAAGAGAAAGTACCGGTACACGTAAAATCACGAAACAAACTTAACCAAGAACGTCACGGTTGTATTACAGGAACACTCGTCCCTTTTCTTCGGTAGTCTGACCGACTGCAGAACGCCTGTTCGAGCGAAACACAATCGACTCTTGACATGTCTGTTCCGTTCCTACCAAGTTTTTTCGACCTTCAACGCAGTCGACCCTCACAGTTCCTACGAAATTGTCCTACTCAGAAGTGTTTGTTTTCTCCGTTCATGTAATACTGCCCGACTGACTTACAAAGCGTAGTAGTAGAAGTTTCAGTTTAACGACCCATGTGACATCCAGGCTTGGAACTGGTTCCTAAGCTAGTGGGATACGTATATTTAAAAAGTCTGGCAGAACGTGTGTTAGTTGGCATCTAAGTGAAGAAGCTCAATACTTAAGAGACTGTCGCTCCAGCCAGTGTCAATTACATATGTTAATATATGTATATATATATATGTATTTATTTGTGTGTATATAAATATACATATATATATATATTACGTTCTGACTATAAGCGGTTTACCAGCCCGACCTGTTATCTCGCAGCGATCGGCTAAAAACAGGTAAAGCTGGTAAAGGGAATACGATACCAATTAGCCCGACACGGGCTAATTGGCTGAATGCATTTCGAGGTCTCAGGGTTGACAATATGAATTTCCATATTACCAAGACAGAACTCTATAGGCCCTACGTTAAATTTTCAAGAATACGCCTAAACAAAGACGCACATGACAGTACCATGTAGCAAACAGCGTAAGTGAATTAAATCAATATAATGCCTAGTGTTTCCTTACACTTACACTTATAATTTTACAGAAACTTTTATACGACATTTAGCAAATAGCAACAAAACTGCTGTACACGCTCGGCTCAGGGGCCCTCGGTGCGCCGCACCGTTTGCACCTGTGTTAAAAACGGCCCTGACTGTTGAGATCATGATGTGCAAGTCTTGAACACTGGTGCTCCAGAATCAAAACCACAAACAGAATTAAATGGTTGTTTGAGCGAAGGAAACAGTTGATAAAAGTTTATAAGTAATTTTTCATTTTGTGCATTGGATTTGACAGCATTCACATTATAATGGAGCTTCTTGAAGCACTGGTATGCAAAGTAAAGTCACCGTTAAGTTTGCTCTTGCTCGGAATTGATTGAGAATTATAGCAAACACTCTGATATTTGCTTTCAAGCTGACTTGTGAAACAGTTTCATTAATGTTCTTTAAGTTAACGCACATGGCTGGTCCGTACCGTGTCGAGCCACGAGAAGTGAAGGCTCGTATGGACACTGCGACTGTTCGTGCTATCCTGAACATAGGCTACTCGAAGGACCTGGTACGAATGGCCATTGAAAAGCGACTTTCCACAACAGGTAATGGCAACGGGAGAACCTGTGGTCTCTGCTGCTGGACACTAAGTTCTAGTGTATAGAAAGGGTAAATAAAAGACTTTAGGTACTGATATACCGGTACTCAACACTTGTGTGAATCGGTTACCATAACACAGTCATTGTGCTTTTTCTTTACTAGAGGTGGGTATCGCGCTGATTGTGAAGTGTGGGTGTTTGTCTCTCACGATATTAATAGTGAATGACAGATTGTGGAAATGAAAGGGTATTATTTTAAACTTTTAAAAGTAATTTTTCTAACAGACACTCTTAATCTAGCAGGACATTAATTGTCTGGCAATTACAAATGTCTGTTTCTAACAGATAGTATTGTTTCAAGACTGCGGTTCTGTGTATTTTGAGAAGCCTACCAGTTTTGATCTGCGTAGAATCTGTTATGTTTCCCGAAGTTTGTGATTGCAGCAACTGATATAGAGACATTGAAAGCAAACAATAGATGCTGCTTTGTGTTTAATAGTTTGATTATTAATTTAGACTATTTTTAATTAATTAGGTGATGACTTTCCAAATGCTGAGAGTCTTCTGGAAACACTTTTCCAACTGGAAGAAGAAAGGAGTCAGTTGAATGGCTCAGCAGGAGTAGGACTTTCCTCATACGCCATTTCAACAGCCGATGATAATTCTGCTTACAGAAGCTCAAGTAAGCAATGAACTACAAGCTTTCAAGAGCTCTTAAAGCACACCATGCAAATTATGCATTACGAAAACAGTCATTCAGGAAATTTTTATTGCGTTTGCTAATGTCTACTTAGAAACACTCCAGTCTAGGCATCACCGTAACAGGGGAGGTTGCTAATGGTGTTGACAGCGCTTTTTTCAGCCGGAACGCGCAGCAATGGCGTTCCGGCACGTTTTCTCAGTTACTAAAAAATAATTTATTTATTTTTATAATAAAAACAATAATTTACTTATTTTAATTTAATTTCAGTGTTTTGAACTGTTTTCAGTGTTTATTGAGACCCCTCCCAACCCCAATCATGTTTTTCTCAGGATTTTAGTTATTCCGTTCCGCAACCTATTGTTCCGTTCAGGAACCTTTTTTCCAGAAAAAAGCACCGGGTGTTGATAATCTTATGATTGCATGTTTGACTACTGAATTGATATGTTTCTATCAACAGGAAAAAAGTTGATTAAGCAAACATTAAATTGCTGCGAAGCCATCATTTATTTGATGGGAACTTTATATGAAGACTAAAATTGAAATTTAGTATCCAAAGTATGCTGTGCTGTGTGCATATATATCACGTGTAGCGGTTTAAATATGAAGATTCTACTGGAAATTTTGCCAAATTTTAAAAAGTTTAAACCCCTTCAGTTTTTAAAACGGTTTTGCATGTTATTTTCAAATCTATCTTATTCTGTCGTGAATGTAATTTTCCTTTTCCTTTTTTGTCACTTAGATGCATCCGCAAGAAATTCAGTTTCCGACAATGGGTATAACACAATGTCATCTTCTTCCTCAACAAATTCAGCAGGTGTCCATCACCATGACTCTTTTGCCTCTCTGCCTCCAACTCAAGAACCAGCTTCTCTTGCCACATCTGCAGCTGCGTTTGCGTCCATGGTGTCGACTCCATCGGCGAAATTACCTGCCTCTTCAGGATTCGCTGCCACAGCAGAACATGCCGATGCTGTGAATGATGCACAGTCTAAGTCTAAAGGTAAACAAGCTCCACAGCAAATTTTTATTAAGAATAATAAAATTTCATTTGATAATGTTAACTGATGTCTGAACAAATTTCACATCTTGTAACTATTTTTGTACTTCAGGCTACTGCAAAGTACATTTCTCTTTTAATTTCCATATTTGTGGGCTAAATGTAAACAATAGACTGTTTTATGAGACTGTTGTCATGAAGGATTGCTAGAATTTACGCAGGCTTTTGTATTCTGTTACTTATGATGTGTCTTAATCATTTTATTTCTTCATGTAAAAAGTATCTTACTAAGTTCCCTCACTACAATTCCAGAACCTATCACACAATAACAAACTTACCTTAAGTTATGCATCTTTAAATCAGATTGGCATATATATATATATATATATATATATATATGTGCCCTCCTTTTTAGATGTCGTTAAAAGCTTTATGTTAAGTATCTTTGGGCATGCACACATACTGGTGCTCAACTATCAGCCTACATTTTATATCTACTACTTACGGTACGTTCACCTTTATATACTAACTGCAGATTGTTTTTGAAATCTCCATAGCATCCAAACCAAAGACAATGATCATTCAGAGGTTTAAATTTGCAGCAGTTTAACAATTTCTTCAATGCTAATCATACTGAACATTAGGATTCTACGATCAGCAAACTTGAACTACAAATTTTAACCTCTAAATTGGCGTAATCTTTGATTTGGGTGTTATGGAGTTATTGGTGTAACTTCCATAACTTTGTTTCGACTTGCAGTGTGCAAAATTTTCATGAATTTTATTTGCAAATGCACAGGAAAGAGAAAGAGGAACAAGAAGAAGAAGGCAAACATTGCATCAAACGGAGCAATTGGAGAGGAAGTGGAGACGTCAGTGGGAACCCAGAATGATCTGGAAAAGTTGACACCAGAGGGAGATGCTAACGTAGATGAAACACCAGATGAAGGTAAATTATGAGCAAACTAACAGATGTAAAATTAAGACAATGATAGCAGGAATTGTATTTTCTTTAGTATCGCCTTGATGACCCAGTGTCGTGTGAGTAAACGGTTCTCAGGGCTTGTGTTCTTTCAAATGGTTCATTTTTACCAGTTGTTTTTCAAGTTCCCAGATCTGGGTACAGCTGAGGACAGACAAGATACTAGAATACTGACACTGTACTGGGATTCTCTGATGGTTCCTTATCTTATGGCTTGCAGAATCTCTCAAGTACTTGGAAGAGAATCGACAACTGCGTGAGGCAAGGATGTGCAAAGTGTGTATGGATTCTGAAGTGAATACAGTGTTTCTTCCATGCGGTCATCTCGTCTGTTGCAACAACTGCTCTCCCCAACTGCGCAATTGCCCCGTCTGCCGGACTTTCATCAGAGGAACCGTCAAAACGTTCCTATCGTGACGACATTCTGAGATGATCAATAGGCATATCTAGTCCATGGACAGTTCAACCTAATGGAGATCTCCGGTTCGAGGTTATGAAGTGCAGAGTGCAAGTCTTTCCTTCCGCCATCAAGGTGGAAGAGAAGTAAGTATAAACATTGATCGCTGATCTTCCTAAGACTTAATTGATAAGGCTGATGACCTGAAGTGAACCGGGTGGAAGTGGTTGACCAGTTGCAAACAACATATGAAGAATGAGCCTTTTTGATAATGCTCATGATCCGTGCCACCAAGTTTGGCAATTTTATTTTTCTTCCGTTAAGAGGTTTTAATTGGCACGCCGTTGCTAAAGTTCAACAGTAATAGAACTTCGCACCAATTTCTTCAAATAATCAAGTTACAACTGAAAGAAATTGATTAATTATCCAAGTGAAACCTATATGAGAAATGAAGTAAAAGACGATGTAAATATGTAGGCCTACACGTCTTTACATAGCGACAAGTAAGTCTCGATAGGCTCCGGAATAGACCTTCTTCTTGCAAATAGGCAAAATTGGTGAGAACTGGTTTTGAAGCGCTCAAAAAGAATAGCTAGGCCCTATAAGCAATACATAGTTTTCATATAGCGAACCCAACATTTCACAGATTCACACTCTCTCCCCGCTGTTGTAATGTCGTATTGTTCGAAACTATATGTCGCGTGAGGAGATCGACAACAACGACGAGATGGCATCATCATTTTGATGTAAGCGTCGTTGCCGGTCGAGATAGGATGATGACGGACGAAAAGCCAGTCTCCACTTGGGCAACAATGAAGGCAGCGAGGCCCAGGTGTAATCGGACACCACACAGCCAAGGTGTAATAGGACACCTCGCGGCTATGGTGTAACCAGACACCGCCCGCGCTGCAGGCGAGCGACGACCCGCGTATCGAGGAGCAATCTGACACTAATTGACGATAGCTTGACGTGGGGAGGGGGGCTGACCGATGCACGCTGGAGTTCCTACTTAACAGAAGGGAACGGAGAACACGGGACTTGTACTGCTGACGAACGCGACGTGTGAACATCGGTCGAGCGAGAAACATCGGGAGGAACGACCAGCGGGACGGCAGAGTATAGTCCGTCAGATTCAGAGACTGACGCGAAAGAACGATCTGTAGTTAGGCTGTACGAAGCAACATTTGAGATAGTCCGATTTAATATCTAAACGCTTTAATACTACGTGGAAGCTCCCGTAGAGTTAGTGTATATATATTTGTTTCTTTAATTAAATTCATTTATTAATTAAACAAAGTTCGTCGTAAATCTTCTATAGAAAAGTTAGGCACGTTAAATAAAAGTGCAAGGAAAAGAACGAGCAATCGAGGGTCGACATCAACACACGGCAAACAATCGCCAGGAAACCTTCGATTGCGACATTGGCGCAGTCGACAGGATTTTCAACTGAAGACGTCACGACGAAAAGCGGAACCGGAAACGGAAAGAGGAATCTCAACAGATCGGGACCAGCGGCGAATACAACCCTTCGCAACTGGAGAAATCGAGTGCCGGACTCCGAAGACGAAGGACTCGAAGCAACCGACAGCAACAGGCAAGGACGAGGAACAAGAGCGCCAACGGACGACCGACCATCGCTAGCAACGACGGACGGGAGTGGCAACGGAGGACAGCGGATCAGCCAAGATACCAAAAGACGGAGCTCGCTCGACGTATCAGAGGGTAAGTCCTTACTGGTAGTCGTGGTAATCTGTGAGGTTGCGGTTGAGGTCTGGATGAGGATTGGGGTGCGAATAGCCGAGGCTTTTGCGTAGCTCCTTTTGCTCAGTTCTGTTCTTGTTGTATTTTTGGTAGAATTTTAGGACGTTGTTTTCTTTGATTTCTGACCAACGGTGACTCTCCTCTAACTTACTTATCTTTTTCTATTAGTGAGCGGACTGTTGGAAGATGGATAAGTTGTCGGCATGGAAAAGAATGATGGTGCGGAACATACCCCATCACAGACTAGTCGCATATCTGATAAAGATGGGACTAGGAGAGGAGGAATGGGATCCCATGAATATGAACCAGCTCCGAGAGGCTAGCGCTGAAATAATTGTTTCTGGACGGGAGGCCCCGCCAGAAGTAAGTGAGGAAGTAAGCGCAGGTAGCCTAGATAGCATTATTAACTCGACAGTGCAGAGGCAGCTAGTCGAGCTCAAACAATTAAAATACGAGAGAAAGGAAGCGGAGAGAGCGGAGAGGAGAAGCGAAGAGGAGGAGGAAAGGCAGAGAAGGATTGAAGAAGAGAGAGAGAGGAGACTAGAAGAGGAAGAAGAAAGGCAGAGAAGTGAAGAGAAAGAGGAAGCGGAGAAACTGAGGAAAGAAGAAGGAGAGGAAGCGGAGCGGAGACTCAGGCTGCTTGAGGAGAGAGCGGAGAGGAGAAAGGAAGAGAAGGAGGAAAGGCAGAGAAGGATCGAAGAAGAGAGAGAGAGGAGACGACAAGAGGAAAAGGAGAGACTGAGGCCCCTTTGGGAGAAGCAGGCTGAGAAGCTCAGGCTGCTTGGGGAGGAGAGCAGGCTGCTTGATGAGAAGCAGGCTGAGAGACTATGGCTTCTTGAGGAGAAACGGAGGAGAGAAAAAAAGGAGGAAACAGAGAGACTCAGAATGCTAGAGGAAAAGCAGGCTGAGAAACTCAGGCTTCAGGAGGAGAAGCAGAGGAGAGAAGAGAAAGAGGAAGCAGAGAAATTAAGGCTTCAGGAGGAGAAACGGAGGAGAGAAGATGAGGAGGAACAAGCTAGAAGCAAGCAGGTGAGCGCGTGTGCGGTCCAGCCAACCGTGACCAGAGCTCAAGACAGACAGGCAGACAGACAAAGCGAGACGCGACAAGACGGACTGCCATTGATACAAGAGATAGACCAGCATGCATTGCCGACAAACCCGGATTGCATTGACGTGGAGGAGACTTATGTAAGAGAATACATGAAAGTGTATATTACAGGGCTCCCTGTGACATCGGCTCTAATAGATAGCGGGGCCGAATATAATTGTGCGCGAGCAGAACTAATCAGGCCGCTCAACCTACCTGTGATCAAGCAGAGAGAGGTGAAGGGGCTGAACGGTCAATCAATGATTGTGGACGTGGTGCGGCTGAGACTAAAGGGGTCTCAGGCCGGCGAGGACAGGGAGGGGGAGGTAAATTACGCCCCTGATGTTCGGATATGGGCGGCACTCATTAAAGACCTTAATGAACCGTTAATTATCACGCCCACTACAGCCGACTTGCTGCACGAGACAGCGTTGTACTCGAGTCACGCGGCCAGCGCTCCTGAAATAGACCAAATTTCAGAAGCGCAGACGGTCGCAAGGACTGAGACGAGTGAGGAAGAGGAGAGAGGGGAGGAGGTAGAGGGACTTAGGACGCCGATAGGCGAGGATTACTTCACGGTCGCTCAAGCAGACAGTGGGAGCGTAGGAGAAATCAGTCCCGAAGAAACGGATAATGAAGAGCTATTCTTCAATCCTGAGATACCACCCCCACCCAAGGAAGACACAATAGTAGGCAGAAGCAAGATGGCGGCCGAACAAGCACAATGTTCGACACTAGCACCATTCTTGGCCCACGGGAAAATTGGGGCGAAGAACTTCTTCACTGAAGACAATTTGCCCTTTCATAAAGACAAAATAGCTGGGCATTCTGTAAAACAACTGTGCTTGCCTAAAGAGAGAATAGACAAAGTCATCATCCAATCACCGGAAGCGCGAGGAGCAAAGAAGGAGGGCCAATGGCAAGGCCCGGCCATCATCGCTCAGGTGAAATCGCCCTACACATACATCGTGGAAATAAGGGGCAAAAGCCGCTTACTACACGCAAATCGGATTCGCAAATATAACGAAAGAATGCAGCAAGCAGTGATTAACAATTGCTCCATTCTGTTCGAGAAGGACGAAGACTTCGGTCACGGGGAAGCGGTGGGTAGCTTCGTCACGAGGCAGACAAGGCCCAGTGCACAAGTAGACCCTATTGCCGTTGCACACTTAACGGTACCCGAGCGGAAACAGCTGTTTAGTCTGTTAGACAGGTTTCCAGATGTGTTCTCGGACAAACCAGGTTTCTGTCCCGTCCTAGAACACACAATCATGGTTAGCGCGGAGTTCAGGCCGAAGAGTCTGCGAGCCTATAAGGTGCCGGAACTGCTCAAACCGGAGATGGAGAAGCAGACCCGCGAACTTTTGGCCCTAGGTATCATCACTCCCTCACATAGTGACATGGCAGTACACTCGATGACGTGGCCGGATCACATGAAACACCTAGAGAAATACTTAATGACTATTCAACAGTCGGGTCTGACCCTTAACATTAAGAAGAGTTCGTTTGCTAGGCGACAAACAACGTTTGTAGGTCACCTGATCGGATCAGGGAGCATTGAACCGGATCCTATGAAAATCGCAGGGCTAGGGAAAATCCCTCAACCCGAGTCCAAAAAGGACATACGGAGATTAATTGGCTTCTTCAGTTATTTTAGGAACTTCATCCCTAACCTGGCTGAGACAGCCAGAATTCTCACTGACTTGACCCAGAAATCGGTGCCTGTTAAGATACCCTGGCGAAGTGAACATCAAAATGCGCTAGATAAACTTACGCACGATTTGAATAACGCTGTATGTTTGCAGACAATTGACTACGGCAGAGAGTTTGGTTTATCGACTGATGCTTCAGACAAAGCAGTCGGTTGCTGCTTATTCCAAATTCAAGACGATGGAACAGAACGGCCAATATGTTTCGCCAGTTCTAAATTAGATGCTACGCAAGCGCGTTGGTCCACTGTGGAACGCGAAGCGTATGCTGTAATCTTTGCGTTGAAGAAGTTTAGGAATTGGATTTTTATGTCAAGGACCACCCTCTATTCTGATCACAATCCCTTGACTTTCCTAACTGCTTCTACGCCCACAAGTGCTAAACTTGCGAGGTGGGCTCTGGCACTCCAGGACTTTGATATCGCTTTTAAATATCGTCCTGGGGCGCTGAATATTCCCGCTGATCTTTTGTCCAGACTATGATTGAGGAAGAAGGCGGACTACCATGTAAGGCACCGCGACAACTGTAAATATAATTTCTAACTGTGCTGATATTTTGTATTTTCATGGGAACGACGAGGACATGGTCTGGAGGAAATCGATGGAGGGAACGACATCATTCTCAGCCGGGAGGCGAACCAATGACTGGCTTTGTCCTCCCCCGGGAAGGGAGGTGTCGCGTGAGGAGATCGACAACAACGACGAGATGGCATCATCATTTTGATGTAAGCGTCGTTGCCGGTCGAGATAGGATGATGACGGACGAAAAGCCAGTCTCCACTTGGGCAACAATGAAGGCAGCGAGGCCCAGGTGTAATCGGACACCACACAGCCAAGGTGTAATAGGACACCTCGCGGCTATGGTGTAACCAGACACCGCCCGCGCTGCAGGCGAGCGACGACCCGCGTATCGAGGAGCAATCTGACACTAATTGACGATAGCTTGACGTGGGGAGGGGGGCTGACCGATGCACGCTGGAGTTCCTACTTAACAGAAGGGAACGGAGAACACGGGACTTGTACTGCTGACGAACGCGACGTGTGAACATCGGTCGAGCGAGAAACATCGGGAGGAACGACCAGCGGGACGGCAGAGTATAGTCCGTCAGATTCAGAGACTGACGCGAAAGAACGATCTGTAGTTAGGCTGTACGAAGCAACATTTGAGATAGTCCGATTTAATATCTAAACGCTTTAATACTACGTGGAAGCTCCCGTAGAGTTAGTGTATATATATTTGTTTCTTTAATTAAATTCATTTATTAATTAAACAAAGTTCGTCGTAAATCTTCTATAGAAAAGTTAGGCACGTTAAATAAAAGTGCAAGGAAAAGAACGAGCAATCGAGGGTCGACATCAACACACGGCAAACAATCGCCAGGAAACCTTCGATTGCGACACTATAGTAATGAATCTCTTTTATTTACAGAAACTTTACAGTATGTCGAAGAGAATCGTCGTCTGCGTGAAGCGAGGACTTGCAAAGTCTGTATGGATGCAGAAGTGAATACAGTATTTCTGCCATGTGGTCATCTTGTGTGTTGCAACAACTGTTCTCCTGCGTTGCGTAACTGTCCCTTGTGTCGGACCTTCATCAGAGGAACCGTCAAAACCTTCCTGTCGTGAGAAAATCTTCTCGTTAACGTATTTTCTTTCCCTACGAAACCTTATCGACTCTGTGTATCTATGTTCCATCGAAAGCTATCGATACTTACAGGAGTGGAAGCATTAATTCTAATTGGACCTTGACCTGCCAGATTACGAAACCAGTTCAAGGAGACGGTTGTACTGAATTGAAGGACCTCCAACTGACATCGATGCCAAATTGCATCGCTTCTCAACAA
Source organism: Allolobophora icterica (assembly GCA_963556255.1). NCBI lineage: Eukaryota > Metazoa > Annelida > Clitellata > Crassiclitellata > Lumbricidae > Allolobophora > Allolobophora icterica. The sequence goes on from OY744602.1 coordinate 11,719,836, forward strand.
AGGGAATCCTATGTTTTCTGTGCATTGTTCTGGATGTCTCAAAACCGATCCTGCCAAAACAACACGCCCCTATATCGTTACAGTGCTCGATCAGCACAATCTCTGACCGTCAGATCATTAGAAAATAAAGCGCTTAACCTTTAGACATGAACTTTACTTCTTATGTAAAAACTTTTAAAGACTGAAATGTATAAAACAGTAGTGGGGTAACACGGCGTTGGGGACATCATCGTAATTACGTTTAAAACCAGTTTTGACTGGCCTACAACACCCAGTTTTTCTGGTCCCCACCACTCCATTATCTCACCGAATTAAGAGGATGCCGATCTATACCATCTAGGCTTCCAGAGGGTCCTGAAACCCACGGACAATTATAGCAGGCCGACTTCCAGGCAGTCCGTGGAATCCACGAACGCTTATAGCTTAGAAGTCCTCGAGTGTGACAACTTTCACAGTGTGACAGATATTATCGTCACATCTGTCACGTTTTTAAGCTAGGAGTGTAATAACAGCTTTAACTATTTAAATTAGGAATATACGCCAAGTTGAATATTTTTTTAAAAACGGTGCGGCGCTCCTGAGTAGGTATCTTGAAGGGGCTATTTTAAATTCACAGAACGAATGAATGAAAGAATGGAAATAGAGAGACTGAGAGAGAGGTAGAGAGATAGACAGAGACATTATTTAATCATAATCATAATTATACCATAATCGTCATCATAGGCGCCGACTTTTGGTTTTGTCTCTGGGTGCCAGTCAGGGGCGGATCCAGAAGGCTTATTTTTTTAGTCATCCGTCAAAAAATAAAAGGGGGCCATGTCTCCTAAAATTTGGCGACTTTTAGGAATTCATCCCCATAAAAATGTAACGACCTTTTTAGGAATACCCCAAAATTTAATTTAAGGTCCGAATTCCTCTGGGGGCCAGGCCCCCACCGAACTTTTTCTCTGGGTGCAATGCACCCAAGGCCCCCAAGAAGTCGGCGCCTATGATCATCATTACACCAGTAATATATACTTTTTTCGCTTAATACAGAAAGAAGTAGAATCACTACTCACCAGATGATTGGTTTTTTCCTTGGGTGGATTTCCGTTTCGTCCTGTGCAGCAAGAATTGTCCTCAAGACCAAGGCCAAGACCGTAGTCTCAAAGACAACACGAGTTTTGCCTGGACTCATCAGGGCGTCTTCGAGACACCGACGGCCTCCTCCCAGCTAACTGCTGGTCTTCCGCCCCCATGTGTAGAACACGATTGTTGAACGACAAATACTATGTAATGATATTTCAGGGTCTATTGTGTTGCCTGTATTGGAATCGTCTAAACTTTTAGTGAAAAACAAAAATATATCCCACAAAAAGCTGCGAGGGCACAGGCTTATTTTGATGGCGGCCTGAACTCGCCACGTCACAAAGCTATCAATGGGCTCCTGCGGTTTTTAATTATGAGACAAACGCCACTTTGCCACACACCGCGCCCTGATAACTATGCCAATATAAATCTTTAAAATTTTCACAGAGCTACGCTATACCCAGCCTTATACTGGCGCAGCAGCTCAAAAGCCTTAATAGCCGGGCTGCAAGGAAAAAATTTACCATGTTAGGGTCCGGCCTTATAACAGCGCCGTACGACTATAAACTAAATTATAATTGACCTCCATATTCTCCACGACAGGTTCACCCAAGGCTGCTAAAATTGCATCTTCTACCTGTTGAGGCAGTTGTAAATTTTCACATTCAGAATCTGAATCTTCATTTACGCCTACTTTTAGCCTGTTAACTTTCTCACACAGCGACTTCCGTTCAATTGCGAGCTGCCTTAATTTTAACGCTGATTCATTCAGCCGTTGTTTCGTCTTTCTGTAATTTTGATTTATTCTGCTAAGCTGCATTTCTGCAGATTTAATTTTCTCTTTTTTACTAACCTCTTTAAATGGAATATCAGCTAAAGCTCGCAAAAATTTCTGTTCCTTGTCCATTTCCGAATGATTATAACACGTTTACCGTTCAACAACCGTCTTCCGACACATGGGATGTCAATCCAGACTGAGCAGGTCCTATATATAAACACCCACGTTGCTCTGCCTGCCTGCCTGCCCACTTCCATAGTAAGCATGCAGAGACTCTTACGCACAGCCTGCCCAGCGACCAAATTTTGCGACGGCCCATATAAGTCGATAGTTAAGACTCGCACAGAGACTGGCAGGCGCGCGGCTACCCCAGCCTGGCCCAGCCAGCAAAGTTTAGCACAGAGCCGCAAGGCTAGCCAGCAACGACACATGAGATTCATGACAATACAATGAATACATATGCATACATACATGCATACATACATACATACACACATCCATGCATACATCCATACATACATGCATACATCCATACATACATCCATACATCCATCCATACATACATACATGCATACAAATTATTTGTGCTTTTATGAGACACTTGATATTAACTATAGCTTTTGACTTAACCATTGTGCGGAGAACCGAAAAGGCAGACACAGGCCAACGCAGACGCAGACAGAGACACACACAGAGGCGCACACAGGCACACACACAGAGGAAGACATATGCCCGCATAGAGGCTTTAGGCTGCATCATTCGACGCTTGATATAAAACAGACGCGTATTATTTTCCACCAGTGCAGCGGTCTCTGACAACTACCTAATTGTGATTTATTGCTTTGTACCCACACAGAGGCTTTAGGCTGCATCATTCGACGCTTGATATAAAACAGACGCGTATTATTTTCCACCAGTGCAGCGGTCTCTGACAACTACCTAATTGTGATTTATTGCTTTGTATTATATTCCATTAGTAAGCATCCTGTTTCACGTGATGTGGCTTTGTTTAGCGCTGAGAAATCTCGGGGATATAGGCCTACATTACATTTACGTAAAGTTCATCCATCATCCTTTCCATCCATCCATCCATCCATCATCCTTTCCATCCATCCATCCATCCATCCATCCATCCATCCATCCATCCATCCATCCATCCATCCATCCATCCATCCACCGCGGTCTGGGTTTTACAACAAGCGAACCATAAACACAGGCCAAAATAATAAGGATTTTGACCGATCATCACCCATATCGACGCCGTGCACTTTCAGGCGATGACTGTAAGCCTTAAATCCAACAGCGGCCTATTTTTTATGTACTGTGGCGCCTCATACGGTGAAGGAGTATAAATCATGTTTAAAGGACTTGTATAATTAAAGACTTGGAAGTCCTTATTATTTTGGTTATGGCATCTATGTACTGTGGCGCCTCATACGGTGAAGGAGTATAAATCAATAATAATAATAATAATAATAATTAGCCTTGTTTTGAATATTTTTTCAATTTAAATAAAAGAATCAGTTGTGGTATGTATAAAAACATAATGTTGGGGCAAAACTTCTGCAAGTGGTTGGTTATAGGTAAAACAAATCTGTGCTGTCGCAGATGTATTGGGGAGCACTGTTTCAAACATTTAGCACAGCTGCGAAATGGTTTTGAGACAAGACCGTGCGCTAAATGTGGAAGGGGAATCAAAAACCACTTAGGTGAGTGTATACGTTGTGATTATTACGTCATAAAATCAAGAGTTCGACGCTGCGGACTAACCCGTGAATTCGAGAAAGAATGGAAAAGACTAGCGAACATAGTAGTAGAGTAAAAAATTCTCTATTAAAGAAAGGATTCCATTATTGTATTGAGATAATACAGATGGGCAAGCGACAATCGAATATCTAGTAAACAAAATTTCATTTTAAACAAACGATTCTGTTATTGTATTAAGGAAAACTTTGCCACAGTAGTATAAATAATTTATAACTATGGCATTGTCTACGAATGAAAAAATTGCACAATTGTTGGGTGAGTTTACTGGCCCCCCAGCTCTTCGAGCTGTTCTAAAAAATATCTTAGACGAACCTATCCCAGATGCAGTCAAAAGGCGCTTACTACAGCCACTGCTTCCAAGGCCAATTCCTCCAGTGCGCAAGCATAGAGGGGCAAAACGTAAATCCCTTCTAGCACAATTCGACCCACTCCTAATTAAGCAGGATAGAGGTGGACCACCGCCATTTCTAGTACACAAAGAGCTCGCCAATCAGCTTCTGAGAGACTTCCGTGCAGAAGTACCTCTTAACCACAGGCTGGAAAGAGATGCGTTGGCTTTCTTGAGTGCAATGGAGCATAACATTGAGGCGCAACTCAACGAAGAGCTGTTGAAACAAGACGGTCTGAAATACTCGCAAGTGTTGACAGTTGAGTTGGAAAAGCTGGCTCCGACCGTTGACATGTTGTACGACGGAAACGCGACCCCGGGTACTATTACCAATACGGCCTACTTTCGAAGCAAAGCAGCGCCAATTACGAATGCGAGTAAAATCCAAGGGGCTGTACGAAAGGCCAAGGCCGAAGTACTAAAAAGCCTCGAGGACTATACCAATGAGGGGTCAGGCTGGAGGGTGAGGCGGGTCGTGGCGGTAGACCTCAGCGTTGCAAAATATCAACCATTTCGTGCAAGGAGCTACTTTCCTACACCAAAGTATATACCCCCTCGTACGGTTATTAATGTAAAGAATAAAGATAACCGATGCTTCGAGTGGGCCATATTAAGTGCTATGTATCCAGTAGGTCATGGACAAAATCCAGATCGCCCAACTAAGTATCGGGGCCACCTCCTCGAGCTAAACTTCGATGGTATAGAATTTCCAGTGAAGGTCACAGATATCGGTAAGTTCGAACGTCAGAACCCTAATATAAGCGTCTCAGTCTTCGGGTGGGATAAAGCTTTGTATCCAATTTATGTCTCAAAGCAGACCAATAGAGACTATAATATCGATCTTCTACTGTTAGTCAGTGGTGAGAATTACCACTACGTCTGGATTAAAGACCTTGGCCGAATTCTTAATCAAAATAGCAAAGACAAAAGCAAGAAACACCCATGCCGTCGCTGCCTACACATATTCTGTAGACAAGACTTACTGGATGCCCATATCAAAGATTGTCAGGGCATCAGTGAGAAGCCTCAGCGAATTGAGATGCCAAAAGAGGATGAAAATATCCTCAAATTCCAGAACCACCACAAACAGATACAAACCCCATATATCATATACGCAGACTTTGAGGCGTTGAACATACCAATCGAAGGTGCAGTCATGAACCCCAGCAAGAGCAACACCAGACAGATAGCTGAGCAGAAACCGTGTAGCTTCTGTTACATAGTGGTTCGATACGATGGCCGCACCAAGAAACCAGTTTTATATCGTGGAGAGGACGCCGTGCAACAATTCCTACAACGAATACAAGGCGAGCTGGACTCTATCAGACAAAGGCTGGCCACCCCGGCTAAGATGGTTATGTCAGCAGTTGATCGCCAATCATTCCGCGAAGCTATCGATTGTCACATCTGCGGAAATGCGCTCGAAGAGGATAGAGTTCGCGACCACTGTCACATTACCGGTAAGTATCGAGGTGCCGCTCATAACGCCTGCAACCTCAAACTTCGAATATATCCCGATAAGTGTAAGGTACCGGTGGTCTTCCACAATCTGCGAGGTTACGACAGCCACCTCATAATGCAAGCGATCGGAGGCTGTGAGGCCGCACAGGATGAGGCAACTGAAATTAACTGTATTCCAAACAATATGGAGAAATACATGACATTTAACATTGGACAACTACAGTTCATTGATAGTCTCCAGTTTCTAAACAGCTCGTTAGATAAACTATCAGGAAATCTGTCGCTAGAGGATCTCAAAGTCACAACGGCATATATAAAGGAAAATTTCGTTCGCAATGATAGGACAAAACTAGATCTGTTGAGACGAAAGGGCGTATATTGTTACGAATACATCCATGATTACCACCGCTTCGAAGAAGACCGACTTCCACCCAAGGAAGCGTTCTACAGCAAGCTCACACGAGAGAGCATTTCTGACGAGGATTATCAACACGCACAACGAGTGTGGGACGAGTTTGACTGTAAAACTCTAGGTGACTATCACGACTTGTATCTCCGTACGGATGTACTCCTACTGGCAGATGTCTTCGAGACCTTCAGGTCCACATCGATGAAGCACTACAGTCTGGACCCGGCTAACTACTTCAGCCTGCCAGGAATGGCCTGGGACGCATTGTTGAAAAAGACGAAGATCGAGCTCGAACTTTTAACCGATATAGATATGCATTTGTTCGTAGAGAAAGGTCTCCGAGGTGGAATCTCGATGGTATCTAAGCGCTTCGCAAAAGCCAACAACCCGCAATGCCCCGACTACGATACCACGAAGCCAGACAACTGGATCATGTACCTCGACGCGAATAATCTTTACGGCTGGGCGATGCAACAGCCACTACCAGTTGGAGGATTTAGCTGGGAAAGTCCTACTCTCGACGAAGTGTTGGAAACTCCAGATGACGCGCCTGAAGGCTTCCTACTTGAAGTCGATCTCGGGTACCCGGAGCACCTCCACGAATCACATAGCGACTATCCCTTAGCACCGGAGACCCTGTCAGTCCAAGAGGAGTGGTTGAGTGACTATCAGAATGTGCTTATGAACGAGTTGGGAGGCAAGTTCACAAAGCATGTGAAGTTAGTACCAAGCCTACGACCTAAGGAGCGGTATGTGGTCCATTATAGAAATCTCAAACTCTACCACTCGTTAGGGCTACGAGTTTCTAAAATTCATCGTGTCATTAAGTTTAGACAGGGGGCATGGATGGCTCCATACATCGAGATGAATACGAAATTGAGAGCGAAGGCAACGTCGGAATTTGAGAAGGATTTCTTCAAGCTGGCTAATAATGCGGTCTTTGGAAAGACCATGGAAAATCTTAGAAAAAGAATCAGAGTTAACCTGGTCCCGACCTCAAAAGTTGACAAACTTCGTAAACTAATTGCGGACCCGGCCTACATATCGCACAAAATCTTCAACGACCAACTCGCCGCGATTCACAGTTTGAAGAACAAGCTCAAGTTAAACAGACCTGTATATGTCGGCCAGGCTGTCCTCGACCTCAGCAAGCATCTGATGTACGACTTCTGGTACAACGATGTGAAAAACGAGTACGGAGAAAAAGCCCAGTTGCTATATACAGACACTGACAGCCTGTTATTTAAGGTGGAAACTCCGAACGCCTATGCCGATATGTGGAACAAAAAGCATCTATACGACCTCTCCGAGTTTCCTAGAGACAGCCCATACTACGACGTCGAGAACAAGAAAGTCGTGGGCAAGTTCAAAGATGAATGTAACGGAGTTGCCATAGCCCAATTCGTGGGACTGCGCCCGAAGATGTACTCGATCTTAAAATCGGGTGGTTCAGAAATCAGGAAAGCAAAAGGCGTTCAGAGAGCAGTTGTGAAGAAGGATCTGCACCACGAGCTATACAAGGAGTGCCTGTTCGAACGAGAAGAGATGCGGCACACACAAGTCGTGATTCGAAGCCACGACCACCAGATCGGAGTGTACGAGCAGAATAAGATCAGCCTCTCTCCATTAGACACAAAAAAGTGGATAGAGGCCGATGGGATAACAACGCTGGCATACGGGCACTACAAAATCAACGACGGTTGAGTATTCTATCGGGGGGTAGCTCAGTGCCCATAGGCACCAGAAGCAGCTCCTCACGGACAAAACCGCGGCCAGGCCCATCAACTAGATGGTATAAAGCCGGTTGCTCAGCCTGCCGAACAACATCCAAAATAGCGTGGATGGTGAGCGACCAGTTAGGGTCGGTGGCTCGTTTGCTACCACCCTCAAGCTCGCCGGGAGCGTACAAATAGCGGACGAGAACGTCGTGTCCGAGAATAGGCTCATCCAAGCCCCACAAACGAGTTTTCATTTGTGAACGAGAGGGCTTCTGTGTCACTTTAGCAGCTTTCATCGCTTCAACCGGCTTCATGTCGAGCAAGCGCGTCGGCTCATCGTTTAGTGCAGCCACAACTTCGGGCAACCGGCGAACCCATTCCACTGACCGTTCGGATGACCCCCTTGCAGCCAGGAGCAATTCCTGAGCGTATTGGGCACCGAAAAGTCGCTCGGCCAGTGTTCGGTTAAAGCGCTCAACGATTCCCTGTTGACGATGGTTACCGGCCTGTCCGCGTCTTACAAGAACGTCGTGCTTCGTCAGCAACGGTGTAAAATCACCCATAAATTCGCGTCCAGGATCGACCTGAAAGAGTCGAGGCCAAGTCAATGGGCCCCTCTTATAGATCCGGCTTAAAGCGGCGGCGACTTCGGTCGCACTTTTGTTTATCAACGGTTCAGCTTCTTTGTATCGTGAGGCAACATCAACAACAGTGAGAGCGTATTTATAAGTCTTTCGACCTACTTTATCGTGAGGTAAAAACAAGAGATCGGCTTGGTGTACGGCGTTTGGTCGATTTTCATCGAACTTTGGACGCGGTATGCGGCGTGGAACGGGAAGATAAATCTGCCACACAGCTTGTTTCTTCAACCAATCACGAGCCTCCGCCTCGGAAACTTTGGCGGCTGAGGCTAGTTTCTTCACCGCAGCCTTACCTCGCCAGTAACCTTTAGGGCTGTAATAGACGGCTGAAAGGTGCTTAGACATTTCAGTAAAACTATATATTACAAACAGGTAAACACATACACAAATGAACGCAAATGAAAAATTCATTCGCGTTTGCGTTTTCATAAATGAAACTCATTTATGGCCCTTTGTTCTGACACCCATTCCCAGCCTCGACTTCGCTGACATAATGGCCGATACCAGCCGCGCATCCTTCTTCTCATAATCCGGAGTTTCATCGGTGAGTGCGATCTTCGACGCGGCTGCAGCGAGGATGTCATCTGCGTGGTTACGCCCCGGAGTATCTTTATGAACTGCGTAAGCCACATCGTGGTGGAGGCACGCACGGTCGAGCTGATTAACACCGTGATATCGCTGTGACAGCCGTTTATCGAGTTTTGTGAATGGCCCACAGTAAGAGTACTTTCCTGTATTCTGAAAAGAACCTCCCGGATTATCTTCCGAAGACATACCGGATGGAAGGCTCATATGCATCTCAGGCAGAGGTAGAATATTAAGAGCGCTATTCAGTAGCGAGCCTCCATAAGTCTCACGAGACTTATGCTTTCGCACTTTCGAAGGCAAAATCTGGCTCTTCTTTGCACCGCAGACGGCACAGGTTCCCTTCTTGGCTGGCCGACCGTTTCGTAACTCGACGATTGTTTCATTTGAAGTCTCAGTATGTTTCTTACATCGTAGGCAATACATTGTGTTCGTTGAATACAATCATAACTCGTTGTCTCTATATGGAAATAACAAATTTCGATCTCGAAGCCGACGATGGGAAAAAACACCACCATTGGTTGTTGCCATCAAGCATACGATGCATAATCTGTGGGCCTAGCGGATGTGGAAAAACAAACCTACTACTCAACCTCCTTCTGAAGAAGGGGTACCTACGTTTTGACCGGCTCTATCTATACTCAAAGTCTCTGGGACAGGAAAAATATCAGTTCCTCCGGGACTGGGTTACAGAGTTGGAAAAAGTTGCCGGGAAGGAAGTGGCTTCCTTTCACTCTTGCTCAGATGAAATAGTTCCAGTTGAATCATTAAATAAGAATGCCAGAAGCCTTCTAGTGTTCGATGACGTCATGCTTGAAAAACAGTCGCCCATTGAAAGGTATTTCACTATGGGTCGACACGGTGGCGCGGACTGCTTCTACTTAACACAGAATTATTTTCGAATTCCGAAGCAAGCGATCCGTGACAATGCTAATCTTATCGTCCTCTTCAACCAAGACAGCAAAAATTTGCGAGCCATTCACGATACGTTCGTGGGCGGCGACATGTCTCTCGATGAATTCCGTACGTTCTTCAGCGAGTGTGCTGCCCAACCATATGGATTCGCAGTCATAGATTTGACGTCCAAGGTGTACGATGGAAAATATCGTTGCGGGTTCGATCGCTTCTATAAGCCCAAGGCAAGTATTTAAAGACATGATATAGGCAACATATAGTCGACATATAAACGCGATGTGGACAAAAGTTATCGTTACTGATTGATTGAATGTGTATAAAAAATACCTTAGCGTGACAGTTGTGACGATATTATCAGTCACATTGTAAAACTTGTCACACTTAAGAACTTACAAGATATAGTCGACATACAACCACGATGTGGACAAAGGTTTCTTCTAAACAGGAGCGAGACGCGTTAACTCAGGATTATTTAGCTCGCAGAAATCGATTGAGACAGCGTTTCGTGGATGAGAAGCTCGGCGAAGCCAACCTTCAGTACGATGCGGCAAAGCTTTTTAAACCAATAGCCACAGCCACGGCTGAATCCCAGGTGGCTACGTCTAAGGAGCTGCAGAAAGTCACCAGCGCTTTACAGGATTTGCCGGCGCAGATTTCAGAGTCTGCTAATTTTAACCCGATAGCAGCTTTGTTCGGTGAAACCGCAGGAACAGCAGCTCCAACGGCCGCTCCAGCCCTTCCAGCGCTTCCAACATCCCGAATCCCCCACGCATTGTTAGTAGATCCAAACAAATATCTCAACGTCGCGGCAATCACACGACACGGTTTCAAACCTCCGAGCGAGCTCGATCTAGCCGACATTGCAGGTGCTGAAAAGATAATCGGTGAGGTAAATCACTATAATCGCCACACCCTGGGCAAAGAGAAAAAGAATGCTAAAAAGGAAAAAGACGAAGAAAAGGTAGATGAGGTGACTGCAGATATCGAAGCCCTAAGGGAATATAAAAAGCGAATCCATACACTGCTAGCGGGCCACAGCCTCATCAAAAAGGGAAAGGGTTTCAGTGTCCCAGCCGTTCCTCTTAAATTACAAGGTAGCGCCTTGGGTGAGCTCTCCGTCGACCCCGTCGCGCTGTCTGCTGGTAGACTAAGAGTGTTTAAAGGTGGGAACCTCGTTCTCGAATCTCCGGCCGATGAGTCGTTGTTCAGCCTGTTAACGAAACGCTTCGTTAAGACTAAGCAATACTCGCCTCAAGCAATTGAAACTTTTAAAAAACTCGTACAGATGTCTGGTCTGCCTATTCATGGCCGGAAAAGTAAAAAGTTCCAGCTGATTCGAGGCGGCGCGGTGCAATTTTACAACGACCCAAACGCTCTGGTAGAGAGGTTGCAGCTTTTGGTGGCCTCTAGGGCCGCGGGAAACACAGGTCTCGGCAACGAAATCTCCGCCATTCTTGACGAGTTACTGCGTTCCGGTGCGATCTCCAAAGAGCTGGCACTCGAATTGAATAGAAACATGCTCATAAAATAGAAATAGAAAACAAAATTCATGGCTCAGATGGAACGCTCGGAGAAACTGCTCGAAGAAATTAGAGAACTTTTACAGCCTAAGGAAAATTTTAGTATAGTTGTTTCCTCAGATACTACAGGGTGGACCACGGCTTTCTCACCACCGCTGTACCTGGATCCAAAAAGACGCTTTGAGCTTGCTTTGATCAATCTTGAAACTTATAATTCGATTCCCAACATCGATAGTACAAATAACAAGTTCGTCTACAGCACCGACAATGGTGTGACGTGGAAGACGATCATTTTGCCCGACGGAAGCTACGAGATCGCACAGATTAATGATGAAATCGGTAGGCAGTTAGAAAAGCAAAATTCTCCGACGGGTGTGGCACCACTCGGCTTTAATTCTCCTATTACCATAGGAGCTAACGCATCTACCCTACGCGCCTTCATAAAAATTACGAATGCCCTATATAAGGTAAATATGGCTCAATCTACCATCAGGCAAATGCTCGGTTTTAACCCTCAGAGGCTTGGTAGTGGTTATAAAGAGGGAGAAAATCCAGTCGATATTCTCCGGGTGGACACAATCCTGGTAAATTGTGATATTATCTCTGGATCGTATCGAAATGGTAGCCAGCTGCCAGTAATCTACAGTTTTTTCCCGGATGTGTCGCCCGGCTACAAGGTAATCGAGTCTCCGAAAAATCTAGTGTACCTACCAGTAGCACCGGCTGGCAACGTACAGGGCATTCGTGTTTGGCTGACTGACCAGAATGGTGAACAATTAAACCTCCGCGGTGAGACAGTAACTATAAGGTTTCACATCCGCAGTGCGTAAATGTTCACACTTAAATATTCTAATGTTGGTTCTTGGAATTAAAAAGCGGCGTCGTGTCGTGGGTGGTGGACTTTTCGACTGGATACCCAAAATCGCGGGCTTCCTTGGCCGTGCAGGCTCCTTCATTTCGGCGAATAGAGGCACAATCACAAACGTTGCCAAGGCGGTTGGTAATGTCGCGAAAGCCGGCGCCACAACAGCATCTGCCGTCAGGCAAATTGTTGATGCCGTGAAAGCGAGACGCGCTGCAGCCGTAAATGAAGCTCATTTACGAAATGAAAATTCAGCTGCCGCGCCCGTTGTCCCCGCACCTTTGGAGAAGGCGCTCAGCGACAAGAGCATCGAATACTTGAAACAACTGGCTGTGAGTCCGCCACCCGTTGTTCCGACAATGGCTGACATAAACAGCCGCATTGCTGGATCCGGTTTCAAGACTATAAAGCCGAGTCGTTGTGGTAGGGGTCTGTTTCTTGCAAAATGAAAAAAATTTCCGACTAATTCACAAAACGGAAAAAAATGTTTAACCCACCACATATGAAATTAATTTGCAACATGATTAATAATTGAAGCTTGAACTTTTTTAACTATAATAATGGCGGCATTTGACGTGCCGAGTGAAATGTTGGACATCGCTTCGGCGGTACCCGATGACAATAGCATAGAATCGTTTGAATACCGTGAGTATGAATCACAAAACCCTGCGGCTATTAACAACGGCCAGGCCATACAGATAGACATCCAGAATCAAGACATTTTCACGCAACCTTCCAAGAGTTACCTTCTTGTGGAGGGCAGGATTACATCAACTGGCGCGGGTTACAACGCAGACTCGTTGGTGTCATTCATCAACAATGCTATCCCGTACATGTTTTCTCAAATTCGATACCTGGCTAACAATACCGAGATAGAGAATGTCATGTCACCTGGGCAAGCCACGACGATGAAAGGCATGCTGGTATACGGCGATGATTTTTCCAAAGGCGAAGGTTTAAACATGTGTTGGCAGAAGGACACGACCGCGGCGGCGGCGGCTGCGAATATCGGCTTCGAGGCCCGTCGACTGATGATCATTGGAAAACCCGTCCCTATTGGAACGTTTTCATTCATCGTTCCCTTAAGACATCTATTCGGTTTTTGCGATGATTATCACAAGGTCGTATACGGGATCAAACACTCCTTACTGCTGAGCCGGCAGGGGGATGCAGACGCGATCTTCAAGGAAGCCGCAGCGGCCAATGGCCAGATCGCGCTGACTAAACTCTCCTGGTTCATGCCGCATATAATACCCGCTCTGGAGTATAAAAGCATGCTTATGAAGCAGATTGAAGCCAAGGTTAAGGTACCTGTAGCATTCCGCGCCATGCAATGCGACAACATTGCGGTGCCACGAGCGACGACTTTTTCCTGGCGTTTGAGCGTTAAGTCGGGCACGGAAAAGCCACGCTGGATTCTTGTTGCTTTTCAGACTGGAAAGAATGCACATCAAGGCCAGAATCCGGCACTGTTTGACCATGTGCAGGTTCGCAACATTTTCGCTATGCTCAACAGCGATCGCTACCCGGTGGTTGACATGAATCTCGACTTCACCAAGAGGACAACCTCTCGCGCTTACAAGGCCCTACGTGACTTCAAGGAAGAATATTGCGGTATAGACGCGCGTGAATCGTCATGCCAACCGACACCAATCGAATTTGTAGATTTGTTTCCGATCTTCGTTCTGGACGTGCGGAGGCAATCTGAACGACTTAAAACCTCTGTACAGGACATACAAATCAAGGTGGACTTTAACGAAGGGGTACCAAATAATACGACAGCATATGCCGTCTTGATCAGTGACCGACTCCTGAATTTTGAATCGGATGGCAGCAAATTCAACGTCGTTTACTAGAAATCGTTTTTCACATTTAGATACAAGGCCCTCTTTTAGATATATTTTTTCCAAAAATGAAAACTGAATACGTTGCGTTCGGCCTTTCACTGACCGAAGGGCAAAAGCAAACATTAGCTAGAGCTGCGCGCGCCGGCACTGGTGCCACGATCCGACTCGCTCATGCCCAGCTTCGCGGAAACGATAAGCTCGCGCTTACGAAGGTTCAAGCCGCCCGAATCGTGAGGAAGATTTCGGAAGGCGTTGGCATGGAGCTGAGATTCACCAAAACGCAATTGAAAAAGATGACAAAATCGGGCGGCTTTCTTCCACTGCTGGCTCTCCTCCCACTGATTTTTAGTGGGTTAGGCGCGGTGGGTGCCGCGGCTGGAGGGGCCGCCGAGGTGGCAAAGGCCGTGCACAACAAACAGGCCAGCGATGCAGAGGCTCTGCGCAAGAAACAGGCCAGCGATGCGGCCCAAGCCGAGAAAAAACGGATCGACGACGCGGCTTTAGCAGAGGCCGCGCGTCACAATCGCGAACTCGAAGCTCAGGTCCGCGGGACCGGTTTATATCTCGGGCGTGAGACTCGTGGTGGTTGTTGCCCAATGTGTAAAGGATCGGGTCTCTACATCGGACAAAAAAACTAAAACCTCTTAGCAACTTCGATATAGAGAAAGTTGCCAGGGCGCTGCCGCATTTCCGCGGTGTTTTCATGCGAGATGGTCTGCCCGCCGTGGCTCGTGAGAAGGAGTGTGGAGTTGTTAATCTGGATTCCGGTTCTGGTGATGGTACTCACTGGGTCGCCTATTGGATAGATGGACCAAAAGCCGTCTATTTTGACAGTTATGGGCTGGATCCGCCTCTCGAAATTTCTAGATATTTAAAAAATCCTATAAGAACTCAAACGTTCCAGCTACAGGGGCCCGATGATGTGGTATGTGGTCATCTCTGCCTGACCGTGCTAAGAGAGCTCGCTGCCGGAAAGAATTTTGAAGACATCGTGCTTGACCTATGTTAGACTTCCGTCACCTTTTTGTATATAAAAAATGCCGGTTGATAAATTTGGAAGAGACGGTGGAGGTGGGGTGGGAGGGGGGCAGATAAGCGCCGCTGGGCTCGTCCACAAAGCGGGTGATACCATGATGGGAATTCTGTCGGCCGGAGGTTTTCGACTGACAAACGTGGGAACGCCCACGATGGAAACAGACGCCGCGACAAAGGCTTATGCAGACATCATAGATCAGGACAACTTACAAATCACCGGTGGAACGATGTCTGGTGTTCTAAAAATGGGTGGTCACAAAGTTACTGGGCTGCCCACAGACGCTGGTGCGTCTGAAAGCGACGCTGCGAGCTGGGCACAAGTGGTACGATACGCGGACCAGAAGGCGACCGCAGCCGAAAATCATGCAGACCAAAAGCTTATCGATGCCAGGCAGTACACGGACGAGAAGAATGCGGGGCTGAGAGATTCCGTTAGGCGGTATGCAGATGACAAGGACCTTATTGTTAAAAGTTATGTTAACGAGCAAGATGTTATCGTCAGGAATGCGTGCGTGCTCAAATCCGGCGGCGTAATGACTGGAAGTTTAGTTATGGGTGGCCACCGAGTCACTGGGCTCCCAACAGAAATTTCAGGATCCGATAGCGACGCAGCGAGTTGGAAACAAGTGTCAACAGCGGTCGCTGGCGCTCTAGTAAAACTCGATAGAGTACCCACGGAGTCGTTGCATGTGGTGAATAAGCGGTATGTAGATTCCCGCGACGCTTCTTACAGACAGTACGTGGATGAGAAGGTCACCACCGCTAGAAGATATGTGGACGAGAAGCATGCTATCGTAAGAGGCGGGCATGTGCTCAAAACCGGCGATTCTATGACCGGTGATCTGGCTATGGGTGGTAAAAGAGTGACTGGGCTGCCAACAGAAATTCCAGGATCCGATAGCGACGCCGCGAGTTTGAAACAGGTGACGCAGCTGATCAGCAACGCCACTATGAATAATGATACGGCGCCGGCTGGACCAAAGTACTTGACTAACAAACGGTATGTGGACGCGAAAAACGCTGAGATTGGAGCTTCAGTTAGACTCTATGCGGACCAGAAAGCTGAAGCTGCTAAGACGTACGCCAACGAGCAAGATATTATCGTTAGGAGCGCATGCGTGCTTAAAGCTGGTGATGCAATGACTGGTGATTTAATCATGGGCGGTAATAGAGTTACTGGGCTCCCTACGAGCGCAGCAACGTCCGAAAGCGACGCGACGAGTATGGCACAAGTATCGAAGCTGATCGCCGACAACATGACAAAGAGTGATAGAGTACCAACAGAACCGTTGCATGTGACAAATAAACGATACGTTGACGTGAAAAACGCTGAGATTGGAGCTTCCGTTAGACTCTATGCGGACCAGAAAGCTGACGCCGCTAAGAGGTATGCCAACGAGGAAGATGTTATCGTTAGGAGCGCATGCGTGCTCAAATCCGGCAGTACCATGACCGGTGATCTGGCTATGGGTGGTAAAAGAGTGACTGGGCTACCAACAGAAGTTCCAGGATCTGATAGTGACGCCGCGAGTTTGAAACAAGTGACGCAGCTGATCACCAACGCCACTACGAAAAATGATACGCCGCCCTCGGGACCATGGTACCTGACTAACAAGCGGTATGTGGACAGTGAGATAGCTAATGAAAGGCGATACGCGGCGGGCCTCAAGATTCTCAACTACAGCGGCCACATTCCGCCCCTATCCAGAAACGTTTCCGAAACGGGTTTTATTGCCTCAGCCAACGAATCTTTACCCACTAACCCGCCTCATATGGCATTCAACTCGGGTGTGAGGGGTGAGTGGAAGACGGCGTCCAGATCGAGAGCCGATATTTTGGATCAGGGTAGTGGGACTTGGTTACAGATTGAATGCCCGACGGCTGTGCGAGTATGGAAGGTTAGTCTGACTGGGGGAATTAGTTCTACTGCTCCGCGTGTCACGTCCTGGAGGATTTATGGGACTCCGCCCGATGATGAAAATAGCTTTGATGCGCTCATCACCTCCAATGTCACTTTGACTAATTCTGCGCAAGAGTTCACCTTCACAACTCAGAGTTTATACAAAAAATTCAGGCTGATGGTCTTGGCCACCAGCCCACCACAAGCTACTTTTGGAATATCACACTTCCAGATCTATACATATTTTAAACACGAGGATAGTCAGTAGTATAGAAAAATATGACTGACACGCACTACAAGATTCGGGGGTATCTCCGTCAACACGGAGAAATAGACATGTGCAAATACAGCATAGACAGTCTAGGTGATGTGGGCCACTGGGGGTACGACATCCCGAAGCCCACCGCAGAGCTATTGACCGCGGTGCCTCAACAGCACATCGACTTCGTGTCTGACGATTACCACAACCGCGATATCTATACGGCGGCCGGAACGGTAACCACGACTGCGTGGCAAACTCTTCCATTGACCGCTGCGCGTTTTCCGTGTATAAGTTTGCAAACCACCAATCAGGGGGTTTCGTTAGAGGGCGGGTTCTGGAAGCTTACAATGTTTGGTGTTAGTACCGGTGATGCGTCAGTTCGCATTATTACAGCCGCGGGTAGCATCGATCGTACAGTTGACATTCAAAGTGGACAATTTGATGCATCTAGGGCAATATTCATTCCAGGACAAACGAGTTTTCGAATTGAAGGAAAAAAGAGAGGCGTTTTAAGTACTTCAACTATTGAGTTAAACGTAACGTTACTGATAGAGCAACTATAAAAAAGTATGTCTTTGTACCCACCGCTGATGGAGTCAACAATTTCGTCAGACACGACGTCGCAAACATTTCGTCTGCAGAAGATCGGCGAAATAGAAGCATTCCTGAGGTCCGAGGCGATAAGTCGGGGACAACTATGCAAGAAGTATAAGAGGGTTGTAGATGTGGCTAATGGGGCCTCGGCCGGCCTTGCTATAGTTAGTCTTGGAACTGGGGTGGGTGGGGCAGCTATGTTAGCCACTGGTATTGGTTTTATTCCTGGTATTGTTCTGGAGAGTTTGGCCATAGCGACGAGTTTTCTGGATATTATTGGAAATGTTGTCAGTAGAAGTTTCGTTGCTAAAGCTTCAAAACACGACGAAATTTGTATTTTGGCGGAAAGTAAGCTAAACACAGTTCATGACCATATTTCTCGGGCTTTGGAAGACACAGCTATAAGCGACGATGAATATAAACTTATTCTGGGAGAGGAGGAGAAATATAGAACGATGAAACGTGATATACAAAGCAAGAATGGAAAAAAAGAGTTGCCGAGTCAAAGCAAAGACCAGATGGTGGCAGAACTAATCAAGAAACTAACCAGCGCTGGGTCTTCTCCGCGAACCACGATATAAAAATTTTCATCGTAGGTGGTTGGAGTAGCGAGTCTGTAATTCCTAGCGCACCACCGCCGTACGATTAGGGGGCCATTATATTTACTATTACACTCCAATGGTTTGGGCCGGCCTCGTGGGAGGGTCTCGGCCGGCAGCAAACGACACTCTTGCGGTTTGATGTGTTAATGCAATTCACGATCCTTTTTTTGTTTTGGCTGGCAGGCTTTTGGTGGCGCAATTCGTACACTAAAAATCGATCCGCTATCAGGGCCCGTGGGATCTACGGACTCTCTGGAGGCCTAGATGGTATAGACCGGCATCCTCTTAATTCGGTGAGATAACGGAGTGGTGGGGACAAAAAAACTGGGTGTTGTAGGCCAGTCAAAACTGGTTTTAAACGTAATTACGATGATGTCCCCAACGCCGTGTTACCCCACTACTAAAACTATATATTGAACCAGATAGGTCCATGTTTAGTTTCCCAAGTACCTATGGAGTTCAACGTACGTCTTTAATTAAAATCGTGGTCTAGTCTTTCTTTTCCGTGCTTATGTGGTGGTCATCAGAGTTCTGTTCTTGGTCCCTCATTATTTCTCCTATACTCGGCTCTTGTGTTTACCCTCACATCATCATTTAATCACAATAATCTTGCTTGTGCGTATTACCTTAAAACATATTCATGTTATGTGGTTCGCTCAGCTACTGAACTGTCTAACTGTACTCAGTGCACGGCTGGATGTCTCAAAACCGACTTGAATTACACAAAGACTGTGTCTTGACGTGTACTGAAGTTCTCCGGTGTGGTCCATCTATAGACCACTTCTTACCTAGATTTCCCATTTTTCTACAGATGTACATATTCTACCAAGTTCACGACATAGGCGTGACTTTTGATTCCAGGTTGATATTATAATCTCATGTTCGCAACATTACACAATTCCGTTACTTTAACGTTACTCAGGCAAATTCGACTTTTTCATAATGCTGTCATGAATACCATAGCGGTGCTCTATGCTCTGGTCACCTCACTTGTTTTACCACATCTGGACTATTGCCACTCACTTTTCCGTTGTCTTCCTCATCGCCTTTATAATTGCTTACAGTGGGTCTTGCGTTCAGCAGCTTGCCTCTTCTTTTGGCATTCTACAAGATTTTCAGTTACAGAATTAAAGTTTGAAATCATATTACAATGGTGATCCTTTCCAGCCAGAGTTCAGTTTAAACTCACTGTCCTTGTTAACAAGACGCTTCATGGCCTACCTCCTAGCTACTTTGCTCACTCTTTCATCCTAATCATCCTTAATGCCACCAGAATAGACCTCAGCTCAGCTTCTTCTGACCAGTTTTGCATGTATGTATATACATACAAACATGCATACATACATACATGCTACATGCATGCTTACATACATACATACATACATACACACACAAATTACACACATACATACATAAATACATACATACATACATACTACATGCATACATACATACATAAATACATACACACATACATATTACATACATACATACATACATACATACATCAATGCATACATACATACATACATTCAATCAATCAACAGAGTATTTATATAGCGCCCCTCCAAGGAAACTATTCAGAGGCGCTCCCAGCCTAACCCTGGTGAAAGAGAACAGTCTTTAGAACAGAGAAGAAAGCGGTGGACGAGTCTCGAGGAAGTGACCGCAGCTCAGAAGGAAGCCCATTCCAAATTGTGAGTCCAACGACGGAGAAAGCACGCTGCTGCATAGTAGCGGTGCGTGCGAAAGGAACAGAGAGATCACCACAGGTGATAGAGCGAAGAGAGCGGTGACCAGGTGGAACAGAGGCACGAGAACAGAGCTCACGCATATAGTAGAGAACACGGCCGAACTGACATTGCCAGACAATTGAGGCAACCCGGTAGACAATTCATTGCGAGAGTGGTAACCATTGGAGGACAACTCGCATGTATTGAGATGCATGGCCGAATTTAGGAATACGCCCCACCAAGCGCGTTGCGGAACGCGGTACGCGTTCGAGGCAGTTCAGTCGAATGAGGGGAAGCCAATATAGAGGAAGCAGCAGTAATTAAGCCGTCAGGTAGCAAGCGCGGCTCAACTGCGAGATATGCGGAGAGAGGGTGAGTTCTGAATCCAAGATGACGCCAAGATCTCTGGCGGAGGTGGAAAATTATGGGGAACTCAGAGGGAAAAGTGGCATGATCAATCTTAGCATACAACATACATACTACACATATACATACTACATATATACATATATAAATGCATACATACATACATACATACATACATAAATACATACACATATAGATAAATACATACATAAATACATACATCATACACACATACTGCATATATACATCATACATACATAATACATACATACTGCATATATACATCATACATACATATTACATATATACATGCTACATACATTGCACATTTATTATTGCTAATCAGCTGATTTTTTATTTGGATGTGAATGGTTTGCTCCCTTCTCATCAATCTGGGTTTCGTAAGAACCATTCCACTGAGACTCTCCTAATCCGTCTCCTGTCTGACTTCAATGGTGCGATGGATATAGCACCATTGGGCATATCTCTCTTTTGGCTCTCTTTGATGTTAGCTCTGTCTTTGATTCTGTCGACCATCATATACTCCTCCAGCGTCTTTCTATTTCTTTTGGCCTGACCGATAAACCTTTACAGTGGCTTCGCTCCTTCTTTCAGAGCGCACAACCTGTGTCGCCTTTGGTTCCTCGAGGTCTGCCTGAGTTCATGCCCCATTTGGTGTCCCTCAGGGCTCTGTTCTTGGGCCACTGCTATACAATATTTACACGGCAGGTATTGGGGCCTTGTTGACTACCTGTGAGGTCTTTCACCAGCTATATGCTGCTGACGTACCGGCCTATGTTCACTGTCCCTCTGACCGTGCAGTGATGGCTGTCCGAGGGTTGTGTGAGGCAATGGATGCCCTTATAACTGGTTAGCCTCTAATCGTCTTGTTCTTAATTCGTCTAAGACCCAGTTTATCTGGCTTGGTGATTGTAGGCTTCTGGCTGGCGTTGATCTGCCCTTGGTGGTTGATACATTTCCGCATGTTACCTTCTTAGAATCGGTCCGAGACTTGGGAATTATTCTTGATAGTGAACTCTGTTTCTCCCCTCATATAAATCAGCTTACTCGTACGGTCGTACCTGCTACTATCAGCTGCGCCAGCTGCGGGTTATCTCTCGCTCCTTATCTCATGATGTTGCATCTACCCTTATCCATGCCTTTGTCACCAGTCGACTTGACCATTGCTGCTCGATTCTGGTATATGCCTGCCACTTTCTCTGACTGCTCGTCTCGATCGAGTTCTTCTATCTGCTGCGCGTCTCATTGGTCACCTTCCTAAACGTGCCCCTGTCTCAGCCTATATGCGTGACATACTACACTAGCTTCCCATCTCGCAACGCATCAACTATAGGATAGCTGCGTTGATCTGGCGATGCCTTCTTGGCTGTGCCCCGGTTTACTTACGTGAGGTTTACTGTCCTATCTCTCATGTGACTGGCCGCCGAGCCCTTCGCTCTTCTTCTGCTGGTGAGCTCTTGGTTCCTCGTTCTACCACCGCAACTAGGCAGCGTCGTGCTTTCTCTGTGGTCGGCCCCTCCATCTGGAATCAACTCCCATTGCAGATACACCTGTTGCCTAAGAATAGTTCGCTTGCTTTTTATAAGTTAGTAAGTCCAGTTTATATTGCCGTGGTTGGGCTGGGAGCGCTTCTGAGTAGGTAACTTGAGGGGGCGCTATACTAAATTTTTTAAATGAATGAATGAATGAATTATGAATGAATAATTAATGGAGGACCCCTAAGCTGTAGCTTTTTTAATCTTATGCCTAAATATGGCACTGGATTTGGCACATTAACAAGGGATTCCTCAAACTACTAGACGTCGCGGTATTTTAAATTTAGTCAATTTTCTAATTATTTGCAGGATTTAGTGTTTAGGTCAGTGAATAAAACCATATTAGGCCTACGTGCATAAATAGTTACTCACGTACAGACATTCATTCGTGTGTAATACAAGGTTCGTTAATTAATATAGTAGTGTTGAAAACATGTAGAATCGGATGGTTGATTAGTTTTCATTGTGGGCATAATCAGCAGTGTAGGCCCTATATGATCTACGAGATTTTGACTAGACTTTACCAACGGTTCCATGACTGTAGTCTTACGTCGAAGGGGGTATCGATTGAATACGATAACAGCGATAAAGAAGTTCTTAGGCCTATAGGGGCTTATCATAGGCTATTATATATATATGCATGCATACATCACATCGCGGAGTGAATCTGTCTGGGTCATCTGAGTGCATCTGTGAACAACTGTAAAGATGAGTATTGTAACATTTCAGTTGTACTGTATTGTATTCTGTATTGTTTCCATATGGTCACCTCTTCAAGAATTCATACTCTGATCCTTCGCCTTTCAATCTTTCTCGACTTGAATGAAATCCGCCTTGTCAGCTCCTCTGCCTCTCTGGTCTCTGACAACAAGACTTGGACCTTCATTTAATATATTGGGACAACCTTCCTGACTTGATGCAGCGCTCGTGAATAAGCTGGTGCCCTGCGCTTAGATTTCCAGTGGCGCTTTAGAAATTTAAAGCTTACGATTAAAATTATACTATAGCTGAAGAGTTAACCCGCCTTATCTTGACACAACCTTTGCCAAAAACAATCGTCCAATCTCAAATCTTTCATTTCTATCAAAAATCCTTTGTTAAATCTCTAACTTCTATCCAAGACTCTTTGTTAAATCTCTCATTTTTATCCAAGACCTTTGTTAAATCTCTCATTTCTACCTAAGACCCTTTGTAAAATCTCTCATTTCTATCCAAGACCCTTTGTTACATCTCTCATTTCTATCCAAGACCCTTGAACTCTCTTCAACTACTTCCCTACCACTAACATTCTAGTCTCCTCCCTCCTTTCCAATCAGGGTTTAGGGCACACCACACCACAGAAACTGCCCTCCTTTCCTTGCTTACTGAAATCTATTATGCTGTTGACAGGTCTCAGCGATGTCCACGCGTTCGTCCATGGTCCTCCTTTCCTCTCAGCTTCTTCTTGCTGAGCGCATTGAAGCTCTTTCTCATGATCTCCATTCCTGGATGTCGTCCAATCGTCTCTTCCTCAATTTATCCAAAATCCAATCAGTTGGTTTGGCACACCTCAGCAACTTCAGAAACTTGATTTTGCTTTAGCAAGAGTTACCGCTCTTCACTTTCTCGTCTAGCGTTCGCGATCTAGGTGTGACTCTTGACAGCTGTCTCATCTTTATTGAACATATTTCCAAACACCCGCTCTTCTTACTTTCCCCAAAGTCTATCCTTCGCTCTGTATCATCTTCAATTTTCACTTCAATTGTTCATACATCTGTCTGCTCTCGACTTGACTAGTGCAATTCTCTCCTCGATGGTCTTCCCAAGGTTCGTCTTCAGTCTGTTCTCAATGCCACTGCTAGACGGATTTCCCATATTCCTAGATTCTCTCATATCACCGCCTTTATGGCTGAAGAACTCCATTGGCTCCTGCTTTCTGTTCGCATCCAATTCAAGGTCCTCATCCAATTCAAGATTCTCAATACCTCATCCTTGTCTGTAAGGCTCAACTTGGTTTTGCTCCGAAATATTTATGTGACTTAATTCATCGCCATTCACTCTGCTGCTTCTCTCCGACCGTCTGAACCTCCTGGTTTCCCGTGTAAGGACTTCATAGGCTCAATGCCTCAATCTAGGGCTTATGTTCCACTGGCCCTGCTCTTTGGAATGAGTTTCCTCCGTCTGTTCGTTCCTCTATTCTCTCTGGTAGCGTCTCTTCCTCCTTTGCCTCAAACTTGTTTCTTCTCTCGGGGTCTCTCGCACTGGGTGAGCTTCTGAATGGCTCTCCCGATGGAATCGCTTCATAAGGTCCGAATACAAAACAATACACTACAGAACAAAGAGTTCATGTTTATATTAGGGCCTAACTTATTCAGGTATATAGCAAGTTCATTTCCTTTGTTTCATGTAAACGTGAGGAAGGCGTTCAGTCCTTCTCTTAGACTCTCTAGCAGGCAACGGAGAACTGCGATACATTGGCAGAGTTCTGGATACAGGTAAGTTCATCGCAGAACTAGCCTTATACTTTCCAGCTTATGCCGGTACCAAACTAAAAAGCTTGGTGACTAAAACAAGTGCACGCCAACAACTTGTACAGGGTCGTCGTACATATAGAGTCCGTTGATTTCAGCTCGAACTCGCAATCGTTAGATAACATACATAGCAAGCTACCAACTGGACCATCGGACCGCAAGTTTAAAGTTCCCTACGTCTTATACTCCTTAGTAGGCCTAAACTAGAAAATTACGGGGTTAGAGGTATACAGCTAAAATGGTTGCAGAATAACCTCGACCAGAAACTTCAGTTTGTTAGTTGTAATAGAGTTACTTCCAAATTTAAAGTAATAATATGTGGTTTCCCTCAGGGCTGAAATTTAGGTCCGTTACTGTTCTTAATTTACATTAATGACCTTCCTAACGCCTCGTCAGTTCTAAGCCTCCTCGCATTTGTCGATGACACCAACATCTTCCTATCCCACAGATCGCTTGAGGTTTTTTCAAGGTGTTTATCAAGAACTAACATTTATAGCCGATTGGTTTAAGGCAAATCGATTCTCGTTGAACTTACTTAAAACAAATTTTGTACTCTTCAGATTGTACAGGAAGTTACTGCCTCACTTGAACTATTCATTGAATATCGAAAATTCAATTATATCACATGTTAAATCAGCGAATTTCTTAGGCGTTCATATTAATTAACATCGTACTTGGAATGTCCACATCATCAATAGGGGAGAGGGGGCAAAACGCCCCCTTTAACGGTTTTTCCTAATTTACAAAGTGAGTAATAGCATTTAAAGCCTGAAATTATTGTAGGGTCTAGTACTGAATGTCCCCAATAAAATATAATTGCGTTCGATAAAATTTCAAAATGGACGACATAGAAAATAATTAAATACAAAGTGCTTCAAAGGGGGCGATTTGCCCCGCACCTGGGGCAAAACGCCCGGGGGGGGGCGTTTTGCCCCATTGGGATTTTCTAATGCAATTTAGACCTTAAAGTAGTGCTATTCGCATTTAGCGCGCAAAAACAGTTGCTTGAGTGCTATGCCACAAGCACAGGCGTAATTTGTTGGGGGTATGAAGGGTAACCGTTCCCCCACTTTTTGGACTGGGGTGCCCTACCCCAATTTTTTTTAATAATGCCAATATATTTTATTATTGTGCCTTCCCAGAGATCACAGTCTTCGCCTTGCTTCGTGTATGTAAGAAATTGGTACCCCCACTTTTAGACCAAAGTTACGCCCCTGGCAACAAGAATCATGACACCATCGCGAACATTTTACATACTTTGACCACACGATCAAATCCTACTCAAGGTATTTGACTTACAGTTCCCACAAGGGATCTGTGTCGACATCTTGCGCTTTAATGCGCCATCGCTCATGTGCATAGAAGTCATAAAGTTCCTACTGCATTCATAGCACCGATGCACTTCTGATTCTCTTTGCCACTGTTCATCTTCTCAACTGAATTCACACCTTTAGTAGCATATTCTCACTAAATATTCTATATTTATCGGCTTATGGACATTGTTTATATGTGCCTCGTCCAAGTTCCAGATTTTAAGTCCATACGCTTGTGTTGCACCAAGCGCTTCCTTGTAACCTGGAATGATTTCTTAGCCTGCGGCCATTTATAGCTGCGTATACTGGTCGCTTCTGGAATGTTTATGGTCAAGTCTGGATGTCTTTTCATTAAGCCGTGTAACCAGTCTTGACCAGCAGACCTATCTAGGAAAATAATGGAAAATGGAATATTCAGTTGCACCGCCAGATCTAATGTCATGTGTCTTAGGTCATATGATGTCAAACCAAATAAATCCTTTTCCATCATTTTGATTTGTTCCACCAGTTACTGCTCATACTCATTCTTAAACGTCATAGATAAATTGCCGAGTCTAACGATCCCAGGTTGGGAGACTTTTACAGATCCGGTGCCTATATGCAGCTCTTGTGTGGTATACACCGTACTGTCTGGCTGCCCTTTTAGCGAGGTTCCAGAATGAACTGCCACCAGAGCAGCATATAGAGAATCAGTAGCCTGTGTCTGATGCTCATTTATATATTCGCACCAATTTTAGAAAGCTATAGAACAATGTTTTGTAAACTCTTACTGAAAATAGACATCAAAACTGATGTAATGATAGCATCATTTATGTTATCTATATCATCGCTATAATAGTGCCTGAGGCATCAGTTGATGGTTGCTTAAAGTGAACCACAATCAAAAATCGAATAAGCAACTGAAAAATAATGTGATATTGGAAGATATTGAGTACATATAGAGAGCTAAGTAACTTAATGCTACTGCGGGGCAAAACGCCCCGACTGTGGGGCAAAACGCCCCCTCTATGGGGCGTTTTGCCCCGCTTGGTACTACCCTGTGAGAATGCCAATAGCATACAAAAACGTAATATAAAAGCTTCATTTACTGCGCATAATAATTCGATATACCGTATACTTTGAAACTATATTCGTACTTTTGGCTTTGCTTAGCATTTTGCACCCTCAAATGACAAGGAATTGGCAGCAAACCCTTACAAGAAAACACGCAAAAATCAATTTTTTCAAATAAAAATTAAGCAAACCATCAAAAATACAAAGTGACTGAAAATTATCTCAATAGGGTACAACTAATAGACGTCAGAACAGTCAAGCACTCCTTACCTAGCACAGGGGAGACAGGGTGAGGTGGGGGCGTTTTGCCCCCCTCTCCCCTATTGGAACCAAGATTGCAAAAACTGTAGGTATAAATTCTGTCTAAAATCTCCTATCTACTTCCATCTCACATCTTAAGGACTCTATATTACACTGTAATTCATCCATATCTGGAATACTGCAATTTAAGTTGAGCATCGACTTATCCAACTAGACTGGACAGACTGACGAAATTACAGAAGAGAGCGGTACGAATAATCACTAACAGTAAGTTTAATGCCCCCACCATTAACCTGTTAACCTATAACGAGAATTCTGAATAATGAGCAGATAAAACAACTACTATTTTACCTTCACCAAGGATGTGCACTAAGCATCCGCACAAACTATAGAAAGAACTCGATCAAGTACATGGGCCATTTGTAATCTGGATTAAACTGCCCTGGGAAGTGCGCAGTCTATTAACCTTGTCTTCCTTTAAAGAGTCATTACGAAAGAACTTAATTGATTATTAATTTAATGTACTAGGGATCTCCCAGGTCACTCTTCCTCTCTTTTTCTTTTCCTTTTTCTGTAATTCTCTCATTAATACTTATTTAGCTAAATTTAACCTATTAGTGATTATGTATTAATGATTATTGAAATGGTTTTGGTACCTAAGAATTTTGGAGCTTGAATCGTAGCTATGCCAATGTTAATTTTATTTGAATCGTCATGAACTGTTTCTGGTGATACCATCTGGGGGTTCCTGCCTATAGCGGGATATCAATCCCCTCTGAATCTCCCAATTGTATCCCATCCGGCTGATATATGTACCTAACTAATTTAATCATGATTATTATTCGCTCCTTGTATATTAATTTAAATGTCTGGAGCTGACGTGGGAGGAGGCGGAGAGGTTGGCGGTGGACAGAGGAGAGTGGAGAAGATGCGTCGCCCGATGTGCAGTCCTGCACCGGAAGGACTAAGTACTAAGTAAGTATATTAATTTTTACTTCTTGTATCAGTAATATATGATGAGAAAAAGTAAAGAGCTATGTATATATAGGCCTATATATGTATATATATGTATATATGTATATATATAATATATATAGTGCCTTTTGTAAGACCTACCTTAAGCTCAAACGACAACAATGCTTTAACATTTATTTAACATCATGTTAGCAGTTTTGTACCTACAGCAGTACCTTCACAAAGTCTCGTCACTCTTCAAGTACAAAAGCGTAACAAAATGCAACAAACTGTTCGAAAAACGTAAAACTTTCAATCAGATTCGTTGTGATTTATCCGACTTAAATGCAAACTGAATCACAGCATTTCCAGGACAGAATACTTTTTATCCTCAGTTTGGGTTTGTACTTTGTAGTATCGTACTCACCTCCATAAGGATGGAAACTGAGCATGCGATGATTTTGTATTCAGTGGACGGTCACCGAACCAAGCACACTAATCGGAGTAGCGCCGATTAACTTCACTTCACTTATCAACGTATACACTGCAAGCGGCCATCCATGAGCTTACAAACACTTCCATGATGAGATACAATAAAGATAGAGAAGAAAGAAGTTAAAAGGTAATGGTTCGCTCGACTGCCGTTTCGCATACCGTCGGTGGCTTATTTCAGAGATCTGAATCTCTAGTACGGTCCGTCCACGCGGACCTTAAATGGCATGGCAGCCATTCAAACGGGCAGCGGTGGTGAAGGATATTACCCGAGCAATTCATTATTTAAAAAAACAGGGACGAAACCATACGGTCGCAATATAAAAACGTGTGTGTTTACATTTTACATGTAGACTATACATCACCTCTCATAAGCGAAGTCCTGCAGCACTCAAATCACTCGGCTGACACTCAAATAATTATGACCTCAGAAATCCTGTTTTAACTCGTAACTTTGCGTTGGTATTAACACAGTTGGAACGTAAGCAGATCACTGCTAAACAAAACTCTACAACCGCAGTGGATAGACACACGATACTTTTCAACCTAACAACTTGCCTGTGATAACCACATTTTTGGGCCCGCATGGGACCCATAGCTGCCCACCAGTAGCACAATGAGGCACGATATGGGCCCAATTCGGGCAGTCGGTATTGAACAGTTTTTACAAAACAACACGCCGCTAAAACAACCATAACAAAAAATATCAACAGTAATTGTAACAAAGGTATCGCTCGACTACCTCAGCGGCAACTCATGAACATACATTTTTTTACCAGAACACAGAGTTTTCGCTATTCATCTAGAGACAGATTTGCACGCAATAACGTCGGAACAAGCTTTTGAAAATGCGAGACCAGAGATGCTTTTGCACCTACACACTTTTGTTTTGAAATGCATTAATTTTGATGAATAATTTTTGGTTGCACTAAAACAAGCCCAGGATAGCTACCTGTTGAAAAACAAAAATGTCAAGTGAAAACTGTTGCAACTGTTCGGATGAAGACTTACAAGCCACTTAGCCCACAAACCATATAAAAACCGCAAAAGCATGTTCGATGTTAACAAGTGTGAATGCCAGGTGGTAATAGTATCTTATCTATACAATTATAAACTGCTTTATTTCTTATACAATTAACAAAGCAACTAACATAACAAGCTACTTCTCTGATGTCATGAGAAACACTAAATGCAGATGAAAACAAAACCGTCTGCATCACTCACTGACTCACTCACTCACTTTCGTCTGATAAGACGAGAAAATTGTGCTTTGACTACAAGTGGCAATCAAAAATGCAGGCTAATACCAAGAAGCAAAGCAACATTATGGTACAATTGTCATATTCATCACAACCCACTTAAAGCAACAGTCTGTAGTCTATAACGTCAAGTGAAATAATGAGGAGGAATGGTTGGTCTTGTGCAAAATGCGACAAATTAACACAAGCAGTTATCTACAATGATACATTAATTTCAAAACCAAATTCTCTTCGTGATAAAACTCTCTGGATAAATTCGTGCCGACCTATTCCTAGCATTAAAGTGCTCGATATGTCTTACAGAATACACGAACACGTTCATAAAAAATACAAATTTTAAGGCACATTTTAATTGTACGCCCCTATTTTTACTTCAACTACAGTTTTACGAGTGCAAAATCGATACATCTTGACGCAATATTATTACACGACAATTCAACAAAATGCGGAAACCAATTAACATGCGATTGTCAACACAGAAAGAAAGGCTCCCTTAATCATCAGCACGTACTGAAGTTACCTGAGTAAGCATGCATCAAAATTGCATCCTGTTGTATTCAATTTATTGATTTGTTCCTTTTCAACAAAGAAACAAGTGAAAATGACGTGCAAAACAACTGTATATTTCTGAATCTATTTTAAGTAAATAGGTATAAATTTGAGAAAATAATGCTAAGCTGAGCAATTTGAAATTATTCTGAAACAAATCTGAAAACTTTAAGCAGCTATTGCTGAGATATTTATATTGCACTTTTAATGTAGTCTCGTTAAAAGCATACAGGGCCTACATAAATATATAATAATATATATAAAATATATATACTATTGTTATTAAATATAAAATTTCTCACAGCTTTCTTCAGCGCTTCTAAAAGCATCAAACCAGCGTACCATCTTGTGGCTCATTATCAAACAATGATCTTATGATCATCTGGCTTGCACACTATGCTCTATTAGTCAGAAACAGCAACAATTTAAATAATCATCATCATACAAGACTAAAAGTTAAGTAATGGTAAGTTAATGCCTGTGGAAATAAGTTGTGATGACTTACGGAATTTCAATTAAACCGCCGTTAATCATCACCACAAAACAATAATCATAACCGCCCTGCCCTTTTGTACAACTGGTTCATTGATCCTTGTACAAAGCACTATTTTTTAACGCAATGGTGGAATTAAAAGTTAAGCCATAAAGTTGAACAAAACAGGTTATTCTATCAATAACATTTCTATATATAAAAAGCCTAATACATAATATAAAACATGTAAACTCTTGAAGTCACTGGGAATTCATGAATAGGCTTGTATTTTAGGCTTATTACATATATAGTCTCACCGGTATTTTTTGGAATTCCATTAGGTTAGTTAGGAAGCTTCATAAAGCCACCGACATTTTATTGATAGAATGACTTGAATATACCTTGAATATTATATCATATGACATTATATCTTGAATATATATATATATATATATATATATATATATACATATATATACATACATATCTATATATACTCACAAAATCTCGTAATTGATCCAATACATGATTCTACTAAACGCCTGTTAAGTAAGGAGTGATATTCTGTTATTTGAGAAGGTGCGAGGATGAACTGAAGCTCCAAATGCTAATGTTTCGTTCCAACAGTTCAGAATCTGTGCACCAGCCTATTCTTGAACAAGAATGTACTTTCTGAGTTACTGAACATACATTCAACCATGTATACAACCATAACAATCTCGTAACTAACCCAATACATAGTGCAACTACTGTATCGACAAGTAACCGAGTGATGATACTGAGTACACTCGAAGTAGTACATATCACTATCACCGATAAACTCAAATTTAAAAGCAACCTACAGAAAACTTGGTCTAGTTACATTTTAAATGCAAAATCTAAATTCGCCTAATTACTTCGTTTTTGGCATTTAGTTTCAACTACTTGAACAAACAAAGACAAGGTTTCAAACTTGCTTTTACTCCATGTAGTTCGTTGGCATCTGCATTATATTTGGCCAAGAGATGTTACAAGCAACAAAGTCTTTCACCTGCCCTAAACTAGCACATTACATTAACCTCGAGCTTTATCCTTCAGCAAGGATACACTGTACAATCTTTGTCCGGTCAACTCACATACACAAATGGCCATTGCTACGCACACTTTTTGATGGCACATCATGTACAAGCAATAAGCATAAACAATGTTTGCAGACATAATTGGTTTAAATAAATTATTTTAAATTAGAAATAAATAATGTTAGTTTGGAAAACGCTGCCTTCATATTCAAAATATAAAATTTTAGTTCTTCTTATCTTTCTCTACAGTGGGACTCGGGTTTGAACCAAGCCTTCTTTGAAATGCCCTCAATATGTCTAAGACTCTAACTGTTATCAGTTTTGCTATCTTTGACAGCCTACACGTAGAAGCTAAAAACGTTTAAAAACTCGTATGGTAGCTAAATTATGAAACCAGCAGCACCATAATGCACCATCCTGAATTTGCATTTACGCAGAAACAGCAGCTAAAAGAAACCCGGATATAGGAAAAACGTGAAAAAGACACTGAACAAAAGTGGGTAAAGATAAAAAAAAAACAGCTTAGACAATATATCTAAGATGGCAAGTACGAAAGTATTGCAATTTCAAACTGCAAAGAAGTACTTAACCATCACAATTTCGACTGCATATAGGGCCTAGAACCCGCCCCCATCAACTCAATCTGCATAAATTTAAATCACATCGACATCGAAAACTTCTAATAATGACCTAACTCGAGATGTGCATATGTCTCTTAAAATATAAGATATTAAAATGCAAACCTATAGCTACAATTCTAATCTCTGTGACAATAAGCAGGTCTCAGACTTTCGCGAATACTATGACATGGAACTGCTTCCTTGACATGCGTAAATGTCCTGAGTTAATGCCGCAAGTGTAAAATAAAGAAGCTAAAGGTGCTAAAGAGATCAGTATTAAGACTCAGATCACGTTAAATTCCATCCCGAGAAAAAAATATGCGAGAAGCCTGATCCCACCAATAACCCAGTGGACTATAAATAATTTTTGTAACAAGAAATATCTGCAGGTCAAAGGAATTTTGAGGTAGAGATTTAAGCATTAAATATATCAAACAAACCATTGATCCCAAAATCAATCATAAAGAACAAAGGTGGGCTGAAAATGACTCAGGCAGCTATTTGAGTTATTTAAACACTGGCCTGTGTGTCACCGTATTTCACTAGAAGGTATGTATTCATAAAATTTATTGGTGTAGTGCTGTAGGCGCTACTTCCTGTGACTTATAATTTAATAATTCTGATTATTTTAGGACTTATCAACTTTTGTAAGACACCCATCTACCCTTTTCTACGAGATCCTCGTTTACGGAATGACAGAGATCTTTGAAAGGTCTCTTCAGAAGAATCCAGACTGCAGCAATTACAGTAAGTTCGGAAAATGTCCAAGATGTTTATGTCATTCAGTTATGATATACATCCGTTTCATCAGCAACTTACATCATTGATATTGGCAAGTGTTGATAAATTCTACCAGTCGATAAACCACTACACTGTCGTTTTTGACTTTCAAGTTTCATATTTTGGAAACACTCGCAAGAATTTACAAAGAGCGTACTGGGTACTTTCAGGATTCGCTGCTCTCCCTTGCCACTATACACAATAGTCTACAAGCAAACCAGAAATCTTGAAGTACCTTTCTGTCCTGGCAGTGATTTGGACCATACTGGGTCGACAATACAGAGTGCTAACTACGGGACTTGTGTGCATCCTATGTTTATCATATGTCTGTTTCAGAGGAAATCTCAAAAATATGTGAGCAAGTCTTCGATGAAAATCCTAAGCAGAAGCACCATGAATACAATTCACGTCCGGATTGCCTCGAGAACCGATGACCATCAAGGTCAACAATCCACGCTGACAAGAAGATTCAATTTTTCCTTCCCAGGCATATTCTGATTATAATCTTCAAATCGGCAATCAATTATTATGATCGCAATATCATTTCTAAAATACTGACTGACAGAGTTCAAACGATGCCGAAACTGGCGTTTAAAACGTTGAAACGTCTTATAAATGCATCACAGTCTTGGAATTATTTGCACTGAAATAAGTGCATATTATATTTACAAACTACGGACTAAGTAGTGACTTCTAAAGTAGGAACACAATTGCACCGGTGAAAAAGGAATGAGACGGTTTACTCGCACAAAGAGGCAGACTCTCTGAAGTTCCATTGCTTGCTGTCTGTTGATAGAAATAAGGTCTGGGTCAAGACTTCGATCATCGACTAGCTTCGTTTTAGGCAATCAATGGAAGGTAAGTCGTAAGCCGTCGCACGACTGCAGTCTTTATTGGCGAGATTCATTCATGAATCATCATTCACTTGGAATGCAGAGCATGAAGACTTATCGGAATCCAGAGAAGATGAAATTCATCTATTTCGACCCAAAACTCAGTAACGCGCGACTTTCGAGCATAGATCCACACGGAATCAACAGTCACTTCGCAACATTGACCTCAGGTAAGTTACCTGGAAGTGTTGCTCAGCAGCAATGTTCAGAAACAGAGCAATGTCTTCTTCAGTTCTCTCAGTTTTAATTACATTTCCAGAATTTACAATGCTCCACCATTCTCATATTGATCAGTTCTTCCTAATCAAGATTTCTCCACAACAACAGCTGGTGCTCCTAAAACAAAGTTAGGGCCTACGATTAAATGATCGATCCTAGATAAATAATTTTCCCATTTATAATCCTAAAAATAAAATTTTAGTTAAAATGTAGGCCTATAAAAACAAATTTACAGCAATTATAATAAAAAAAATTGTCAATAAATCAATTTAATGTAATTTAACATTTTCACCTAGCATCTATCTTAGTTTTGAATACAAACTTCCAACCTATCGCACAGCCTGCGCAGTAGCATTGTTCATAGTGAAAAGCGACATACTTAAATCACCGAAAATATCAATGAATGCCAGGTAGTAGTGTAACGAATTGTTACAAGCCTTAAGTATATTACTTTCACTAAGATTGCGAAGTCAATGTTATTCGCTAGAGGCCACTGCGGTAGTGCAGTACAGTGCAGGCCAGCCGTAGATCTGTGGTATGCGAGTCAACCAATGGGAAGACGTCACGTTTTCTGTGCTTGTTCGTGATTGGCTAGAGGTGAGCACGTGCGAACATTTGCGCCCTTTTTCGTGGCCTGTATGCAGTTTCAGCCTAGAAGTGAACGAGGAAGGAAGGAATCGGTGTCCTTAGAGCTAAGTTTAGCGTGAAATGGTCTTAACTGCGCAATAAGGAATTTTACGATTAAAACGATGGAAATTGTCGAAAGTTGGGGATAATATTTCATCGTAACTACATCTTTGAAGATCGGGCGTCGAATTTATCGACGGGCGTTCGATATTTCTTCGAATTTGGGGAATTATGACAAAATTACTTGGAGGCTACGATTTCAATGGGAATTGGTGCAACGGAGCTCGTGACCTTGGATAACTTGACGTGGAATGATATTTACTGGATTTGACCGAAATCGCAAATATTGGCAATTGAGAAGAATATATCTTGGAAGTTCAGGGAGTACAACCCCTTATTCTTTTGAGTCGTATATTGAAATCTCCAGCGATACGTAAATATATGATCGTTAGATTAGATACGTATAAATTTGTTGTGAAGCGATAAGACGATAGGTTAAGTTCATGTGCTATATAAATGTACACGTTAACTTAGTCAGGAAACATACAGCGATAGATAAGTCGATAGTTTAGATTCACTTGTGCTATATAAATGTAAATGAACATATGGCGATAGTATAATTCGATAATTTCATTTCTGTTCATTAAATAATTAAAATGGAAGAAGAGATCTTATCTGAACATGAAACTAGTCGAGTAGGCGACATATTGGAAAGGGTGGTAGAAACCCAGAGAACACTTGTAGAGCGCCAGGCGACTCAAGAATCTGTATTAAGTACATTTGTAGAGCGCCAGACAAATCAGGAAACTCTTATAAGGTCATTATTCGAATCTCAACAGACCTTCATGGAAACTCAAAGGGTATTTGTAGAGCGCCAGGCTAATAGGGAGATTGGTCTTCAGGCATTTATGGAGCGCCTGTTATCAGATAGGGTCCCTGAGAGAAGAGAGCAGAAGAAAGAAATTGAGTCTGTTGTGAGAGCGCCGAACCCTAGTGAGGGCTTGCCACTAAGCCCTGCTGCGCCAGCCACGGCAGCCGCGGACATGCCACTCGTCATCCATGGTAGAAGAAAGCCTCAGGGACCTAGTATAATGCAACCGGACGTGA
The DNA here is from genome assembly GCA_963556255.1 of Allolobophora icterica. Classification (NCBI taxonomy): domain Eukaryota; kingdom Metazoa; phylum Annelida; class Clitellata; order Crassiclitellata; family Lumbricidae; genus Allolobophora; species Allolobophora icterica. Next base: position 11,756,010 of record OY744602.1, read on the forward strand.
AGCCTCGCTCTCGGCCTAGTAAGAAAAGGCGACAGCGGTTGCAGCAGATAGAGAGAAGAGAACAGGCCCACAGCGCCAGCAAGCTGGGTTCAAAACCAGGGTTTGTATACTCTTAAGATGTTCTCTCACAACAGCGCGGGCACTCGCTAGAGGGCGACGCGCACGCTACAGTAGCATTTTGAAAGAAGTATTATGGCTTAATTATCACGGTTTTACTTGTGTCTGTATCGTATCCATAAACATTAATTCTTAAACTGCTAACTTTTTGTTACATTTGCTTTTCCTTGTAGCTGCGTGCAAGCACTCTGTAATTCTTAAAAGTAGTTTTAAACTATTTCAAGTTTGCACTGAATTGCCAGTCAACTTAAAATAAATTATAAGTTTCATTCTGCAAAAAAATTCACTTTACCTTTTCGATTGCCGATAAAGCTTAGACTGCCTTCAGATTGGCAGCGTATGGGCAATGCGGTAGGCAAACACATCTACGGATATCTGGATCTTGCCATAATGCTAAAGCCCTCATCTGAATCATACAGTAGCTACATGTGACTTGGTCTCTGAAACCGGTGTAGAAAAAGCCATTCTGTGCCAAATTATTGGCAATATTTGGCATCGATATAGTCCAGTCGTAAAATGAAGTCATGCGAAGACTTAATCCACCCTTATCCAAGAGATCGCTGTCGGGATTGGATCTGTCGAATTGGAATGTTTCGCCACTGCCATCTCGATCTCTGCCTGGTATAATGTGCGGATTTTGTGGCTCTGCTGGTCTGTTTTCGTCTACTTCAGATCTTTCTCGAAGGTTCGACGAATTGGCTTCTTCTTGACACTCTGCTATTGGCACGCCGTCTTCTTCAAGAACTCCACTCATGATAAATCTCGAGAATTGAATTTGCAAGGGATAAGTGTTGCTCTGGGCACCTGGCGTTCACTTGTCCATTTATGCCGTTCTGTTGACGAACGTTTCTGACAGTGCAATTATGAAACGAATCAGGTAATCTAGAAATAAAAAATAAACATTGTTCAACCAATATCTCAGCAGCTGAAGCGGTTGTTCATCAAAAGCTTCAAACGCAGTAAACCTAGCAAGATGTTTTATTTCTGTGGAAGACATGGCAAAAGAGTTGTCAAGCCTTTCACCGTTATTTTACGGGAAATTTCTAACAGTGTGTGCATGTTCGTAAAAACGAATGTCAGATAGTCGACCATCCGCTGCATGCAATATGGCCTAAAAGCTTTGAATAAGTCATAAAGATATTTAAAATGAATCTTCTTTTAGGAGATTTTGCACGACTATTGTTTGGTTTTTGTTCTAGGGGGTCGAGCCTGCAAGTCCCCATTATATCTAATCGCGCAAGCTGTAGCATGGGTAACACCATCAACTTTGCCTTTACAAAGTCGCATTCTTTTCTTTATAAGAACAATTCAGTCCACTTCAGCAGATGAATGTTTTCCTATTGTATTAATTACCTGCAAAAAGAACGGTGTGCTGATGATCATCAGATGAATGTATGATTACTGTACTCATTATTTTATATTTCCATTTTGATATTTTAATTGAATTCTTTGAAGACAATCACTTTTGGTGAAGGACATTGTCTAATCAACGATTGAAATAAAGGCGTCGAGATCACATATGCTGAATTTGCACAACACCTAAAAGTAACCAGAACAGTGAAGATAGAAAACAGAGTAAAGCGTCTCCAACATTAAATTAGCCTGAAATAGGAAATATACATGCATGACTACAAACGTCACACATACATACATCTATACAGACGTACGTATGAAATGAAATAACGTACATTCATGCATACGTACACTCACATACACAGTGCTCGAAATGGAAAATTTTACGAAACGGAACGCTAGTCAAAGATATGGGAGCATTCACACAATAAAAACGTTAATTTAATAGTATTTTCCACTGGACGAAAGGGAACGATAATACGGATGCATTTGACGAACCGGAACGGCGTTCCGGTGCGTTCCGGTCCATTTCGAGCACTGCACATACATATATACATATATATATACATACATGCATACATACGGAAAAATGGCGACGCTTAGGGCCTACATGCATGCATGCATGAACTAGAATAATATATACGTATACATGCACAGACACATAATGTCACATATATGTATATATATACATACAGACATACATACAGACATATTCAAACATTCATACATACATGCATACATACATACATACATAAATACATAAATACATATATACACTCCAAGTGCCAACCCTATGCTCATACAAACACTCGGTTATCTTCCATCAGATTCGCAGAGGCAAAAGTTTGGAAGATGATGAATGAATGAATGAATACTCGTTTATTGAACATAATAGTTGACAGAACGCAACTAACAAGCAACAGGGGTTATATAGTCTCACGAGCAGCTAACTAGTGTCAGTAGGCATTCTTGTAGAGAATACGGGGTAAAAAATTCTTATCATCTTTTTCGGGTAGGGCAAATTTATGCGGTCTCGCTCTAAGGTTGTGTCCACTGCTGCGGAGGGGAGGGAGCAGGTCACGCAGCACATGGTTGGGATTCCTCATAATTGCAAGAAGAAGTCGTTCGTCTGACTTGTCGACCGACCAATTGGTTGACGCCATCAGCTTCACCAGGGAGGAATCCACCACGGGTTAGTCGCCTAAACAGACGGTCAATCCTGTCTCTATCCCTCTTGTTAGTATACCCCACCAGGCTGGGGAGGCGTGCAAATTATGTGCCACCGTTGCTACCATTGTGACATCACGAAGGGCTGCTGATTGGAGACCATGCGAGCGGAGCACAGGCAGAGCGTATATCGATGATGAGCTGGCGGAGAGGATCTGGTCTACATGGGTTGTCACTCCTAGGTCCGACTGCAACGTGACGCCTAATATTTTCATGGACTTGGCCTTCTCTGCTTCGGGGATAACTTCCACAGCAGGACCACGCTTATTCTGCCTCTTTTTATGTATTACCATATCTCTGGTCTTGGTTGCATTAAGACGGAGGTTGTTCTTTGTAGCCCATTCCATGATATGCCTGAACTCTTCTGTGGAAGTGCAGCCACTGCTCGGGTGCGAAGATCCAATCAGTATGTAGGAATCGTCAGCATACCCTTATTTATCCGTCAATTACTTTCTTTGCTTACTTTCAAGAAAACATTACGCCATTATCTGATGCAGCAAATAACTTGAACTTTCCCTATCTACATAATTAGGTGTGTTAGTTAAGATATGTTAGTTTGGTGAAATTAATAATATTGTATTATTAATTAAGGTGATTCGTAAGTATTGACGTGTTTCCTGTACCTATTTGGAACTAGCTGTCATGCGCACCAGTGAATTTGTATTAGGCCCTATTCACCATAGGCGTAGACTCTGGGGGGCAGCCGGGGCACGCCCCCTCCATAATAGAATGGATTGTTCACCCAATGCAACAAGTGTAGAATGAATAACCAACCACCACCCCCCACAATACTTTGGACAAGTTTACGCCAGTGTTATTCACAGTTCATATGTGACCCTACTAGCGGGATTTTCCATCTCTTATAAAGACTTAAAGGACTCCGCCTTGTAACCACTACGAATGTAAGTTACCGTGTGTACTGCCATAACTGTTATTCATTGCATGGTCACAGGAAAATTGAAAATTGAAACTGAAATAGGCCTACATGCAAACGGCAAACGGAAAATTTGCGATACATGCGCTTTTCTTTTAGCCAGCACACAACATGGCCTATAGGCCTATAAAACCATGGTGTATATCAAGCGACTACACTCGATAACGAAAGCAACTGTTCTGAACTGCTAGACACAACCAGATGTGAACGTGGAGTCAGTTGTGCAGGTTAGAAGTAATTACTTTACATATTTACAGCTTAGATTGCAATAACTGATGGGTTAAGCCTTTCAGTTAGTGAGCTGAAAATGTTAATCGCGTAAATTCCAACTTCGTAACTTGCGCCATCGACACCAGCACGATAGAAATTACTAATTACAATTAAACAACCACGATTAGGCAAATTATAACAATAATGATACAAAAAATTATTAGCTTATGTAAGCATATATATAAATGATGTTGGCTTGTGGTGAGGGGAAAAAAGACGGGGTCGACCAAGGAAGAAATGGATGGATGAGATTCACGATGTAACTGGCATGAATTTGGAAGAACTAAGGGACCTGACTTCGAATAGGAAGCAATGGAGAATGTTTATCATGACGATCGCTAGAGCTCCAGGAGTTGACAGCACAAGGTGACAAGGTGAGGCATATATATATATGCTTGGGCGCACATATTATATGTGTGTTTGTAAACGGCCAGAAAGTACGGCTAAATAATGGTGATCAGAACAAGGTTTTGCTACACACCCAACAGCGACGCCCGACTAGTAACCAGTTTACCGAAATTCTCTCATGTTGGAGACATTGAAATATATGTGACGATCGTGAAAGATGTCTATAATTTCCTGTAGATTGGAGAGTGCGCCAAATCTAAGCCATATGTAGCAGTGTTACCACTCTTGAAAACTGAAAAACCCAAGCTAGGACATTAAAAAGGTAATATTAAAAAGCAAAAGAAAACCCTAGGTAGATTTCCTGCAGACTTTGGAAATTAACAAACCAATTATAAGATAATATATAGTAGGTCTACTATACGGTAACTTATATATGGCAATTATACCAGTTCTGTTATAAAAATGTTGTACTATATTTTATATATAGCTTCAATTTTTACAATTTTATGGGCTATCGTAAATTCCTAAAAAAATTATTAGTTAATATTCGAACCAAATTGAAAATGTTTATATAAACCTACATATTTTTATTTTCATCAGAGTCCGAATCGCGTGAATTATTACTACTATCGCACGTTTTATTTTTATTTTTAAACAAGAATAAAGATTAAAGACTGAAACTCAAAATATTATTTCCTTAAGTTTTAAAAGAGAGCGACAGTTTACTTCGGAAAAACCTCCGAAAAAGTGCATGGTGAGCCTGCAGTCTCCTTTAGTCTTTAGTGTTATATTCTAAAAATAGCTACAGACTAGCATAGCACATGCTTGCACGCATATTGCGCCATTTATTTATTGACTTCGATCATCCAGACCTTTGCCTAAAATAATTTTTGATTAAATTAATTGATTATATTAATGAAAAATAGGGTTTCAATAAAACAAGAAAAACCCAAGCAAAAACCCAAGGCCTCCAAGACAAACTCTATTTCTCAAGTCCTGATAAAAAAACCAAGATCTTGTGAAAAACCCAAGAAGTGATAACGCTGATGTACACATCATAGCTACAGACTTAGTACATTAATACTAAGAAATGGCGGGAAGCTCCTAGCTTTCTCATTGGCCAGAAAAGGTGCAAACAGGCGCGATTGATGGAGCGCGAAAATAGACTAGGCCTATATAAGGCCGTTGGTGGTTCAGATACGGAGGGAAAACGAGACAGTTAGCTGAGATATGAATGCTGTCCGTTGAGGAGCTGAAATCGTTCGATGATAATTTGAATAGGGCTGAATTGATAACGTGACTTATGGGTATCAAGTGCTTAATTTCTTGCGCAGTCGTTCTGTCGGTGTCGATCGAATTTAATATTGTGGTAATTCGTCGGACTGAGATTCTCAGCAGGCAAGAGCAGCAACGATTCGGTAGAGGTGTCCAAATATCGAATCCTGAAGGACGTTTTACAGCGACCGTCTGTTGTGTCAGTCGAAGTCGATAAGGCGTCCGCCGATGAGCTAACAGAAGTTCACTGTGGTAGTTCTTCTTGTGTGGTCGGGTAAAATACGAAGCATGTTAATTTCTTGGTTTTTAGTTTTCCTTTGATGCGTTCCGATTAGCTGAGTAGTTTGCCAGTTTTACTTAGTGCGTCCTTTGTAAAGTAATCACGCGTGCTGTTCGGTCGTATTATAACCGTAATCAAGTCTCCTTAGATTTCGGTTACCGAACAGTCTTATGTTCTTGAACTGATCAACCCTCTAAGATAAACATGGGCCCTGTGGATGGTCTGTTGGTATTAGATCTGAATAATTCAGTGCTCGAAATGGACCGGAACGCACCGGAACGCCGTTCCGGTTCGTCAAATGCATCCGTATTATCGTTCCCTTTCGTCCAGTGGAAAATACTATTAAATTAACGTTTTTATTGTGTGAATGCTCCCATATCTTTGACTAGCGTTCCGTTTCGTAAAATTTTCCATTTCGAGCACTAGAATAATTATTACTAGTTGTAATTGTGTCTCAAATACTGATTTCATCAAGTGATCGCTAATAAATGTGACCATAGCATATGATCAGTTTTCATATGCTGATATGACTGAATTGGTTGAAATGGTTGCGACAGTAATGGAGCGCAAAGCGGAGCATGTGCAGGCATTGAGTAGTGAGTACGTTGGTAAGGGAAACTAATGCACATTCTATTGTATTGTATCTGAACATTTATAAAGCGCCTCTCACAGTGTTCGCTAATCAGAAGCGCTCCCAGTGCGAAAGACCCAGTGAATAGAAAGTGGCTTTAAGACAGCGGAACGAGGCACTTGGACCACCAGCTAGTAAAGAAGCACGTGTCAATGGAGAGAGTTGATTCCATAGAGCAGGACCAATACAAGAAAAAGCTCGAGTTTTGACCATAGTAGTCCTGGCTCGTGGGACAGAAAAGATCATGACGGTTAAGCGATCGCAATGGACCGAGGGAAGTAGCTGAAACTGGCAGACGAACGAGGTTCCAAGGAACTTCGATGCTAAGCCTGTATAAGACCGAAGGACTAAAGTGATAACTTTAAGCTGAATCCGAGCAGTAAGGGGAAGCCAGTGAAGTTGATCGAACATAGAAGAGGAAATATGTGACGATCCAGGAAGTCGGGCTATTAATCAACAGTCTGGAGGGGGATAGACGGATTTTTGGCAGACCAGTCAAAAGAGAATTGCAGTAGTCAATTCTGGAACAGATGAAGGCATGGATGATAGTGGTAACAACGGATGAGGAGACACAGCGTCGGATTGCTTTAAGCCGTCTCAGGTGAAAGTAATAGGAACGGGTAAGATTACCAATGTGTTTAGAGAAGCTGAGCGTACTGTCAAGGACAACACCAAGGTCACGGACACTAGAAAGAAAATTGACTGACGGGAATTTCTCAGCAAGAAGTGAGAAGTGTAGCTTGAGGAGCTGCTGACGAGCGCCAAACCGTATAAGCTGTGTCTTAGATGGGGTTCAGAGAGAGAGATAGAGAGAGAGAGAGAGAGAGAGAGAGAGAGAGAGAGAGAGAGAGAGAGAGAGAGAGAGAGAGAGAGAGAGAGAGAGAGAGAGAGAGAGAGAGAGAGAGAGAAGAGAGACAGACAGACAGAGACAGAGACAGGGAGAGGGAGAGAGACAGAGAGAGACTGAGAGCGCTGTGGCACCCCAAATTTAACATACTTGTTTATGGAGGGGGAAATTCTCTTGAGGGATGATGAACCCAGAGGTATTAGATGACCTAGCTAGGCCCTCAGAGGAAGCCGCGGACATAGAACTTGATCTGGCACCGACTGAACCTACAGAGGTAACTGCTAATGGCGCTATCGAGGTGGACCTAGACGGGTGCGGGGGGGGGTTAAGTCGAAGTGCCCGACATCGACGGAATCCGCGGAATGGACTATACGATGTCCAGATCCTGGCCCCTTAGAATAGTAAGCTCTAACACGGAGTTAGACCCGCCTTCTGCGGAGTTGGTCGCAGGTCCTACCGTCGTCCGTTCCTCCAACAGCGCGCGTGTTCGACAGAGAGCGACACAGTCGCGACATATACACTACAATGGTAGCTTGATGAGGGTGTATACATCGTATACATATGTACAAACAGAAACGTACACACGCATATCTGCCAGAGGCGTAGCTAGGAGGGAGCAGGGGGAGCGACCGCTCCCCCTGAGCCCATTTTCCCAAATGTGGGGCCTTCTTACAATTTATTCCAATTTATTTAGTCCAATTGTTCGAACGACATAAGAAATTTGTCACCTTGTACTTAAACGGTAAACCTCGTCTTTCAATATTAAAGGAAGAACAATGCAATCGTAGGCCCTATACAAAATCTTTCGCGCTGACTTTAACAAGACTTTGCGAATTGCGATAACAGATGGGCATCCAGGAAATCAGTAGTAGATGCACTCTTGCAGAATTTAACAGCACTAATATAGGGTGACTCGATAGGTCGAGAACGATTTTGAATGCAAACAAATATATGTTATACACAATATAATATGGAAAGTTGTATACTGGAGGATAGGTTGTTCAAATGAGAATGTTACGCAAAAAAATTAGATCACTAGCTCACTTATTAAAAGTTTAGCGCCGATATCCGTGACGTCATCAAATTCGTGCCAAGCAAACGTCCAGTTAGGCCGAAACAATATTGTACGACCATCATTGTTAATCCACACATAATTAATTAATTACTACAAATTATCATTTAGTATTTAATAATGTGGTACTTGTCGGTTTCACGACCCCCAAATTTTAATCGTTCATCCCGCTGCTAGTTTAACATTTTAATCATTCATCCCGCTTCTAGTTTAATTAACATTTTAATCATTCATCCCGCTTCCGGTTTAATTTACATTTTAATCGTTCGTTCCGCTTCTATTTTAATTTACATTTTAATCGTCATCCCGTATCTAGTTTAATTTACATTTTAATCGTTCATCCCGCTTCCAGTTTAATTAACATTTTAATCGTTCATCCCGCTCCTAGTTTAATTAACATTTTAATCGTTCATCCCGCTCCTAGTTTAATAGCGTGAAATAATATTTTATAAAGTTAACTTCATGTTGTGGTGTTTTCTTTCGGTGTGTTTGGGGGTCGTGAAACCGACAAGTACCAATAATGTTTCCTTTACTCTTTATTACAGCCTCAAGTCGATTAGGCATCGAGCCGATTAGATTTTTCAGAGTTGTCAGAGGTATCGATGTCCATGCCTTACGAAGCCGACGTTTTAAGGTGTTCAATGTCTGGGGTTCGGGATCGGCATAAACAGTTGCCGCCATAATACTCCAAACATTTTCTATTGGTGACAAATCCGGCGAATTAGGCGGCCAGTCCCCCGGTGAGATGTATCCATTGATATTTTTGTTCAACCATTCGACTGAAGCTTTTGATGTGTGTGCACGTGCACCGTCTTGTTGAAATAATCCTTCGCCGTTATTATGAAACATTTTTGTGGCTGTTAACTGAGCGCAGACTGCAGTTCGCTGGAATGCGGGTTTGACTTCTTTCTCCAGTATCTCATTAATGTAATAACTCGAAGTGACTGAAGTTTTATTTGGAATGATATGAAGTTTTGTTAATCCAAGAGATGTCATGCCTCCCCACACCATAACTGAGGGACTGAACTTCACCTGTGGAGCGCACGGAACAGAACTTTCCTGTGATCCCCACACAACGTCGTTCTTACTGTTAGGTACGTGGTAGAGTTTGAAGGGCGATTCATCACTGAACATAACACGCGACCAATCAATATCCTTAAACGTCATCGCGAAGTTTACTCGGCGAACTTTGTAAGCATCAGTTAACTTTGGGACTTTTTTCTCTTGAAACTCTTCCATTTCAGCGTCGTCCGCATAAAACGCCTTATCGTCTCTTTGCTTCCAGCAAGGCGTTTGTGTTTTAACCGACGTTCTAATTTTCGCAAACTCTGTCCTCGCCGATATTTAGACTGTTTGATAAGTTTTTGAGCGGCAGCAGTCAGCACGGACTTACGACCACCGTGATATCGATTCCGCAGCGTCTCGTTTGGACTCTGCTTGTAGCGTTTGGCCCACTTGCTAATCCACGATTTAGAACGACCCAATTTCTTTCCTATAACACTGTAACTACTTTTCTTCCAATAATGTAATAGCTTGAGCCCTAATTTGCGATTCATTTAAGGCCGCCATTGCCTAATCGGCGTATTCACTAGTCAATGATAACGCTGCTTGTTTACGTTTGCTTGGCACGAATTTGATGACGTCACCGATATTGGCGCTAAACTTTTAATAAGTGAGCTAGTGATCTAATTTTTTTGCGTAACATTCTCATTTGAACAACCTATCCTCCAGTATACAACATTCCATATTATATTGTGTATAACATATATTTGTCTGCATTCAAAATCGTTCTCGACCTATCGAGTCACCCTATAGTTTCTCTGAAAATAATCGTGAGTAGTGAGATTAAAAACTGCACTATTAAACATTTAGCTGAGCAAAGGGTATTTTTGTAACACTTTAACGCTTAATACATTCGAATTCTTAGTTCTTCTAATATTCTGGAAAAAGTGCTAGAGAAGGCTTTCAGTTTATCCAAGTGACATTGATTTGGTAACAGCTTCTCACTTGATATGAATTCATTCAACTATTTGAGAACGATATGAAAAACATGCGAAATCAATTTAATCTGAGTTTGAAGCCAAGACGAAAAAGTCTGTTGTAAATTGGTCTGTGTTTGTACTGTTGTGTTATAGTATACTATACTAGTGGATTTGCCCAGTATTGTTGTCAAGACCTTAAACCTCAAGACCAAGACCAAGACTTTGAACCTCAAGACCAAGACCAAGACCTTGAACCTCGAGACCAAGACCAAGACTTTTGGTCCCAAGACCAAGACCAAGACTTTTAAAAACGAATTCGAGTGCACTCGAGACCAAGACCTTGGTCTCGAGGACAACAAGTCTGGATTTGCCCGTCATTATGACGAGACAGGTAGGCATGGAGGGAGGGAGTGAAGGAGGTATGGAGGGAGGGACATAGGTAGGGCAGGAGGGAGGAGGCATAGACAGACTTATAATACTAACTATACTGTTTGTCTGTGTGTCAATCCGTCTGTCTGTCTGACCGTCCGTCTGTCTGTCTGGCTTTGCTTCTGTGTACGTCTATCTCCCTAGTGCCCAGTGTTCGTAGGCGGGGCGAATTTCGGGCGTCCGTGTTATATTGCATCGGCTATAATCAGTCTTCGCTTCCTTGCTCCTCCTCCCCTCAAGAGGGACAGAGGTAGGGCGGGAGGGATGGAGGGAGGCATAGACAGACTTAATAACCGCTGTTTGTGTGTCAATCCGTCTGTCTGTCTGGCTTTGCGTGTGTACGTCTATCCCCGTAGTGCACAGTGTTGGTGGGCGGGGACAATTTCGGGCGGCTGTGAGAGCGTTTATCGACACACAGATCTGGGAAAGTATTTTAATGGATTGTATACTATTACTCATTTACTAAACATATTGCTTTTGCCACCTTTTGGGTGTTTCTGTGTTTCTGTTAAAATGTAAACATAAATACGTATAATCATAATGAATGTAATTAATTGATATTATTTATTTTGGTAATTGGGGCCTTTTCTGTGTTCGCTCCCCCTGGTGTTAAAACCTGGCTACGCCACTGATATCTGCATGACATACTTTGGGAGAGGACGAGGCTTGCATCGTTTAGTACAAAAGTACATATTGTATCGTATCGTATCTAGAAATTTATAAAGCGCCTTTCGCAGAATAACTATTATTAACTCATTACTTATAAACCAGTTGTCATGTATGATTTTGGCGCCCATTGAATACTAAGGAGCACCATGTACTCATTACAACTGACGATGCATTTGGAAAATGTGAAATAAGTAACACAGGGGAGCGCCAATTTCATAGCTCGTCCCTGGACGCAAAATATCCTAGCTACGTCGCTGATGGAATCACAAATCGGGGTGGGCCACACCTAAAGCATCTCACTAGAACTACGAATATCTCAAACTCATGGTATTGGCTCAGAGGGTTATTGACCAAAGGCCCCCATCCAGTTACTGCAGGCCTACTGATTGTTCGCTAGGCCCTACATATAAAAGGGTACAGAAAGCGCCTTCAGATGTGGAAAAGCCGGAGCCAAATATACATGAGAGATTAAAGTATTCTCTCGTTTTTCTTTTTTTTATTAAATCTCGTTTTTTAAATTTAACAGCGAAAATTAGGCTTACATTTAACAACAGTCCCACAATTTGAAACGGGAATCTAATCGTCCGCAGTTGTCGATGAATCTTCTGAAGAAGCGGTCTTCCCCGAGGCTGAAAATACCAATTTGAGTAATCATTATTATGTAGGCCTAAATAACCATGAAGTCTCAAGTTACACCATTGCTCTAAACTATGGGCACATGCAGTCATCAAACTCTAGGGCGCAATGATCTCTCTGTTAAAGACCGACTGGCACCCACACAACAATTCGTCAAATATCACGAGAAACTGGTATTTCGCGCACTTCAGTGCATCGGAATGATCAAAGAATTGATCGTGCAACCAATGAATGGCGAGATCGCTTTAGAGCATGTAGGCCTACTCAGGCAGTGCATGGTTTTCAACCGGGATTCCGCGGAACCCAAGTTGCGGGCGTCGGCCATAGGTTCCGCGGCAGTTAGAAGTTGCAAAAATTACCCTGAAAGATGTTAACAGTCTTAAACCACGAATACAGTTAATTTTCAGATGGAAACTAGTATTTAAAATAAACTAAATCGCATTTAATTATTTTCATTTAATGAAACCTAATCTTAAAACTTTTACAGAATTATAGACTAAAATGCAACACATTTGTAAAACTAAAAACAAGTATTACAACAATGTTTAACTTTAAAAGTAATTCGTGAAACCTTTTAATAAAAGTTGAATCCTCCAATGGTCGGTAAAAACAGAAATTTCCCCCAATGCTCGGACTAAAATTTCATTTTGCACCACAGGACTGCAAGACATTCGGTCACACTACAATATCAAAACCGTAATTTAAAAAGACAACCATAACATATGCGGTACCTTAAGTTCCCTGCTGTGTGCATACACACACATACATATATAAATACATAAATATACATATAGGCCTACATACATACATACGAACAAACATCCATACATACACATATGCATGCATACATGCATGCATACACACATATCTATATACATCAATAATCTTGTCAAAACACAGCAATTCGTGCATGAGCTGAAATTTTCCAGCCTTGCAAAAATATTAATAATATAAGCATGTTCAAATGTCATGAAGTCATGAAGTGAACATTTTGCTACGTTCCTCTCATTGGCCGCTTCCAACTAATCAATATTCATGACCAATGACGTCACTGTTTAAAAATGGCGACATTCGAATGGACGTTCGTTTCACAGGTAATTTAATGTAAATTTAGATATACCGTAAACGGCTGCTCTTTTAAACTAACGGCTTAAAACGGGCTTAAACTAATTTACTTAGGTACGGTAGCGAACAGGCTGAAACGAACAAGCTTAGCGGGTTTAAACGGGCCAATAAATTGTAACTATGAAGGTCATAATAAATTTCACACACATTAGAAAATACATTTTCAAATTGCTTTTAAACCGCCTAAGGACGGGCAGTAATCTAGTTTATATAAAGTTCACAGTAACTCAATAAAAAAACGATAACTTGAGGTTGGAATCTTGGAATGTTCGTTTGTTTCAGCCAGTTCAGTGACCACGTGCTCGTATATTTTTTATGATAAAGGTGAATTACGAAAAAACTGTGTGTGTGTGTGTGTGTGTGTGTGTGTGTGTGTGTGTGTGTGTGTGTGTGTGTGTGTGTGTGTGTGTGTGTGTGTGTGTGTGTGTGTGTGTGTGTGTGTGTGTGTGTGTGTGTGTGTGTGTGTGTGTGTGTGTGTGTGTGTGTGTGTGTGTGTGTGTGTGTGTGTGTGTGTGTGTGTGTGTGTGTGTGTGTGTGTGTGTGTGTGTGTGTGTGTGTGTGTGTGTGTGTGTGTGTGTGTATTTATGTATCCAGACACTTAATAAAGGGCAGTTTAGTAAATGTATCACATTAAACCGCTGCTGAAAATGAATGGTTTCAGATTTTCACAATCTTTCAGGAGAATGTTTACAATCTCTGAACTTTTCAATATCAGCACCTCACAATAGCGCTGAGTAAAATGGTGTCAAAGGCATTAAAACAAAACGCTCATCAGTAAACAAATACTTGTCATATAACTAGACAAGGCAACACTGGCGTGTTCCTACACATACTCAGTAACCAACCAACAGCTTTTCATCCATTGTGTTGATAGCCGACACCGTCTTCGACTCTCGACTCTCGGGACCGCGTTGCATTGAAGACGAGGAACAACAACAGCCGATGAAGTCTGGTTGCCTCGCCTTCCAACAGTTCCAGGCCCGCCGACAGAATTTCCGGGCCCCTAGGCAGAGCAGTCACGGGCCTCTAAACTATCTTTACGCTTTATGAGGAAATTTAAAAAAAATTAAATAATAAAAGTGCGGTTACGACCATACGATATTATATTTATATAGGCCTATAGACACACACTGAGAGGGGACTCTCTGCTAAGAAATGTAATCGAGGGAAGAATGGAGGGGAGGAGGACAAGGGGAAGAACAAGACAGATGATGCTAGATTGGATGATGAAGGAAGGATACAAGACTCAAGGAAGAGGCCCGAAATCGAGAGAAGTGGCGACGTCGGACGTTTGAATTTGCTTGAAGGCAGAGAACCAGAAGAAGAAGGCCTATATACAAAAAGTGATAAGTAAGGTAATATTCAGATGCTTGAAGTTGAAGTTTAAACTAATTGAAGTTAAGTGTCAGTAATAGCCTATAATATTTAAAAAGGCATAAATCATAAACTTTGTATAACTGATTATAATATTTTTCATAAGTTGATTGCGGGCCCTAAATATCGCCGCGCTCCTGGGCATTTGCCTCCCTCTCCCCTCTCGGCGGGCCTGAGGAGTCCCTTGTAGATGGTAGAAAAGCATCGTCTGAATATCCCACGGTCCTCCAGGTCTATGCAATACAGAAATTTTTCAGCATCGGGCAAATCGATCGTAAGCCCTTTTGTAATTGACGGTCGACGCCATAGCAAAGGTCTCCCGGCCTTCCCGTCTGGGGCTAAAAACTTTCCAGCTGGGAATCTATCTTCAAGATGGACCAGTCAAAAACTCCGGTAATGCTTATAGTTTACGAAGATACACCGTCTAAGAACGCACGAAACTCACGGCAGGAACGTAAACTAATTCCGAAAAGGCAAACTCAGACAAACAGTAGAAGTCAGAACATACTAGAATTAATGAGGAAACTCCTCACATGAAGAAATTAACAGCGGACAACGAATTAGTTGTTGCTGCTGCCAAACTAACAAAACGACCTGGGTTTAGGCCTAGATACGTCGTGCAAAAAACCACGGCGCTTGCTGTTCAAAACCTAAGTAGGCCTAGTGAAACAAAAACAAACAAGTTATTCAGTAGCCTGATAGGCTTTAATTTTGAAAGTCGACGAGCACTTGCTAAAAATTTTGACGACATTTTGTAAGAACAATGTCTGTGATGACTAGAATCCAGTTCAAAACTCGTACAGAACTTCGAAGTCGTGAGGCGGATATCTTACATAACTATTTAACCGAAGTCTAGTATATTGGGTGGATTTAACAATCCGCCGATATAGGCTAAGTTATAAACCAAGTTTTTGTCTACCCTAATATTTAAGTTCCAAAATTTTTACTTTAACTAATATAGGCCTAATTATCATTTTTTATTTTAGTCTCGCTCGAAGTCTTTCACTAAAATTTAATGTTCAATTTTTATTTTTTTTGGTATTTAAAATCTTTCACCCCCAAAGCCATGATTTAAAGATCAAGTGACAGCTCAAGGTCTATCACTAGTTTAAGCAATTTAATAGAGTTGCATAAAAAATTTGTAACGTCTGCAGTCGCTAACAGATGACGTGTTTTATTAGCAACAAAATTTTGCTTAGAAAAGAACTCAGACATTTTCATCGTTCTAAATAAAATTTAATTGCTAAGATTTTAGCGATTATTACTGATCGTTCCGTAGCTTTAACAATTCTATGCGTTTTCATAGTATAATAACTGTCAGTTATTATAGAATTGTGTGTTACTTGCAAACCTCTACATGCTTCGCATTGACTTCTGCCAGTTGTCAACCTAGAAGTTTTGACATACGTCTCATCATCTTAATCGCCCTCCGTTCACTGTAGCCCCAAGTCATACAACATCCAAATTGAGATCTGAACAACTGTTTGTTGGCTGCTCAAATTTGTTTTATTTAAACTGTGCCTTATGCAACTCTCTCCTACTATCACTTCACTGTAGCTGCAAGCAGTGTATGTCTACGGCTCGTTACTGAACTGAATTTTACAAGTTGTCATATATGACCTTAATCCTCTCCTTCATCACCCTGTAGGCCTAAACACGGAACACTTCAAAATAGTAAGCGCCAGGGTCTTATTATTTCTTTCGCAAGAACTGAACTCGAATGCCGAATCGGGCCAAACTGTTGCTATGTCCAGTTTTAGTTGGTGCATAGTTTCATAGGAGCAGACTGTTCGTCGTTTGTGGTTGTTTGGTTCTGAAAATTAACGAAATGTTGCATTGCATTTTATTTTTCGAAGGTTGTACGTGTATACCCATCATAACCTCGTTTAGGCAATATCCATATGGAAATACCGCAGGTTATGTTCTCGCATGACGTAGGCTACTTCGGAAGCTACACAAGAACATTGGAAATTCCGCCTCAAACTCCGTGGGTATAGAATATTATAACGCTTATACCCATGCAGTGGAACGGTAATTCCGTCTGTTTCGACGACATACAAAACCATAACTTTCCATTGGAAATTCCAATTTACAGTCATGGGTTTACGAAGCTGCTTCGCTATTGGCTACTGTAGGCCCACACATAACCACATGTTCAGATTTTCGTATCTAGGCCTACGTCAGGTGCCAGAGCAAACATGTAAAACCGTTAAACCCACCAAGTATGAACACGGTTTACCTGGAAAAACCAACACAAATTTTCGACAGAATTTCCCAGTGTATCGACTAATATTACGCGCAGTTAACTCGCGGTAGGTCAAATGACGTTAAACATAAGAAATCAAGTCAGGCTTATAAATACCCACTGCAAAAGTGTTCTGCCGACTTACTTTGCAGTAACGCAGGTAGGCCTAACTCATGCCGGTCTTAAGCTGGATCTAATTGTAACGCTTTAACGACGAGCTGCTTTGGTTTCCCAATCACATTTAGTACACTCTCGTCGTTAAAGTATTAAACAGCCTAACCCTTCACAAACGCGTTGAGTAGACCCCTACTACATTGGCTGAAAGACATCGCAGAAAACTGTATGCATGGATAACTGAACTGGACTCTCACTATGGTTAAACTCTGATGAGCGTATCCACTATAAGACCACAGTGAGAGTCCAGTGACTTCTTCCATGTTCCAGGTTCAACCTAAAACCTTGTCGTCAAGAGCCCAGTCCAATTGCCAAGGAATACCACATGGATTCATCAGGTTCTTGGGGCCTTTCCATAAATGGGCCTCATGGGGCACAGCTCCAAATCCCAAATGACTACGACCACAGGATTTCGCTACCTACATGTCTTTTCAGTAACAAACTTCGTTTAGCACGTGTGTGTACAATAAAAATGTATAGTATTCAGGCACAGATGCAAAGTACGTATGCCTTTAAGGTTGTAACTTTTACCTTACCTCTTTATGTGAGATCATCTGTCTTTCTGCATGTGAATCAATTTCTTCAGCGTTAAAAAATCCTATGCACGCGCTTGCAATTTGGTCTGCTTAACGGCGCTTATCGTTACATAATCGCCTTAAGCCAAGGCACGAATAATGCGGAAGTGGTCAATGACAAGACATTTAACCACCGGTGATTAAATTCCCATCATAGAGTCCATCTGATAGGCTCATCCATATCCAGTTGTAATAATGCAGGTCAAATGCTAACAAATCAAAGACGTGTGAATAAGTGAGGCGTGGCAGGTGCCTGCCTATTAAGTGCTCCCGATACCTCCCATTGTTAATATTGATATAATCCTCCATCAGTATGCAACCGGAGAATGCGACACGCACCCGTTGACACAATTATGCATCGATATATATAACCATTAGTCGATTAGAACATGCTTGTTTCCTTATGAGTACACACGCATACAATGCTTGTAAAAGCAATGGATATATATATATATATATATATATATATATATATATATATATATATATATATATATATATATATATATATATATATATATATACACTGAACCCAGACACAAAACTATGCAGACAGACGAACGATAGAGAAACAGATAAATAAAATTAAAACACACACACACACACACATATATATATATATATATGTGTGTGTGTGTGTGTGTGTGTGTGTGTGTGTGTGTGTGTGTGTGTGTGTGTGTGTGTGTGTGTGTGTGTGTGTGTGTGTGTGTGTGTGTGTGTGTGTGTGTGTGTGTGTGTGTGTGTGTGTGTGTGTGTGTGTGTGTGTGTGTGTGTGTGTGTGTGTGTGTGTGTGTGTGTGTGTGTGTGTGTGTGTGTGTGTGTGTGTGTGTGTGTGTGTGTTTTATTTTATTTATCTGTTTCTCTATCGTTCGTCTGTCTGCATAGTTTTGTGTCTGGGTTCAGTGTGTCTGTATCTGGGTTTCTCTGTGTCTGTCTGTCCGACTTATTATATATATATATATATATATATATATATAATAAGTCAGTCGTCGAATGATTAAATGGAATTAAATATGTCGATTTTTCATCGCCGCAAAAACGTGTCTTATTCTGTTGAAGACACACGCACACACACACACACATACACAGAGATAAACACAGATAAACGATATATGCATACGCAAACACAAACCCATATATATATATACACGTGTATGGGAACAAGCCTTCTCTGTGTGCTCACTAACTGTCTAAAGAATATCTGCGCCTTCTGAAGCCTCTCCTATTCTCCATTCAACGTCGCTGTTATAGCTGTGTTTGATTGTTACGTATACTTACCTCAGGGTTT
This sequence comes from Allolobophora icterica, assembly GCA_963556255.1. Lineage (NCBI taxonomy): Eukaryota > Metazoa > Annelida > Clitellata > Crassiclitellata > Lumbricidae > Allolobophora > Allolobophora icterica. The sequence goes on from OY744602.1 coordinate 11,774,861, forward strand.
CATTTTTGTGATTCCGTCTATGCATCACATGTCTTAGTTCTTCTTTGTCGTATGCCAACAGTTTAACGACGTTTTATAACATCAAATACTGTGGCGACGATATGAAGGCTTTATTTACAATTCTCGCTGTTGTTCGTAAAGATCTGATTGATGTCTATACAGACGATCGTTACCTAACTTTCTGCACCAAGCAACGGTGGCAAACTATTTATTAAGTTTGGTTGGAGAAAATGCGCTTGCGCAAAATCTCAGTTCACCTGGGGAATTCCAACATGTTGTCGACCGGCTCACGAATAAGAATACTCGTTTATTGAACAACACAGTTGACATAACGCAACTTGAACGAGCTACGGGGTTTGACTCACGGGCAGCTGGTTAGCGTCAATTGGCATTCTTGTAGAGAATAAATACGGGGTATAAATTTATGATCCTCTTTTTCATGTATAGATAGGGTCAGTGTTGGGTACTATTTAAATAGTAAATACTATTTAAATAGTATTTAAATAGTGTATGACTATTGATGCCGCTATTTAAAATAGTCACGAAAAAGGTCCTATTGAAATAGTATTTAAATAGTATGCGACTATTTACTATTTATTAAAATTTAAATAGTCACCCACTAGTCTCAAAGTTAACAAGAACTACTAACGGAACGTCATTACATTAGAAAATGTCAAGCTTTCTCAATAATTATATGTAACTGACACTGATGATAGCTAGTTTTTGAATAATCATGTGGACAATGATGTGGTACTTGAACGTTTGATGTTACTCAAAGTTAACAAGAACTAGTATCGGAACGTTAGGCCTACTACATTAGAAAATTTCCAAAGTTTCTCAATATTTAGGCCTATATGTAACTGTCACTGATAATGGCTAAATAGTTTTTAAATAGTCAAGTGGTATTTGCAATAGTCTGCAGCTATTGACTATTTTAAATACTATTTAAATAGTTTTCTACAGGGACTATTTACTATTCTATTTAAATAGTCGACCTGACTATTTACCCCAACACTGGATAGGGTAAATTTATGCGGTCTCACTGGGAGGTTACGTCCACTGCTGCAAAGGGGTCGAGGTAGCAGGCTGCGCAGCACATGGTTGGGATCTCTCGAGATGGCATGAAAAAGCCGTTCAACAGCAATGGTTGCACAATAAACATGTGAGTAAGTCCACTGCCGATTCTGCAGATCCAACCGACTCAAGCAAGTCTGTGTTCATACTTGCCTGTTACCGTTGTTGAAATTGGGGGACTCGTCCAGAGCACAGCCGACCCACTACCCATGTGGTTGCTGAAAGAATGTGCTGGTAAGATTACCCCATTCACCTTACCTAGCCAACCAATCCATCGCAACCATTGCTGCGCTGCCAGATAAACCTATAGGCCTAGACTATGCTGATGTAAAAATCCAAACAAATATTCACTCCCTCTTCTCAGCTGCTTATGAAATGTTTAATGTCCAAGAACATAACCTGCAAATTACATTCAACCAGGCTAATGAATCAAAGCCTACGTCTATGCATATCCTATAGTCTCTTAGATCCTACCCAAGCCAGCATTAGATTGAAAGTTTCAATCTAATGCTGGTTTAGGTAGGATCTAAGTGATAACCATTGTTATCTTACCTGATTTATGTCCTTAAAATGGCATGTCGGAGAGTACGACTTGTGAATTTCTTTTACAGACGATTCGACGCTGCACAGATGAATCGTCCTAGACCAACCTGAAACAAGATACAAACCGCTTTCGATTCGTCTTATAATGTCTCAATATCGGCTGTCTCTGTTCACGCACAATTATTGCCGCACTAACTTCATGAACGCCGAATTAACACTCTTATTAAGCTACTCAACTGCAAATCAGAACGTTCACTACGATTAACCCTGGAGCTATATACGATCCGTCCTTAACTAAGGAGCGTATTCCTTCATTTAGACGAATAACGTGTTACTAAAGATGCAAGCTGCAGTACAGCTGTTCTGTGACTGTGACTTCAGAAAATCGTTTGCTCGGAACCAAAGGATCAAATGTCGCCACTTACATAGTTAAAATTTCCTCAACGAAGTATGAGAGACAGAGACAGCCAATATTAATCCAGTATATATGCGTAATCGGTTATCCCAGCGCGCAGCCTAAATCAGTTTTCCCTTATAGGCTATGCTGGAACAATTCATTGAATAATTCTAGCCAAACAAAAACACGTAGGCCTACGCCTAAACACACCTAAGCTCACATTATATATATAGGAGCCTATTATAATATATATATATATATATATATATATATATATATACACGCCACAAAAGTGTTCACGTTGTAAAACAACAACTAATTTCAGAACTAAGACTAGATGGATGATCGTGTTTTTCAGGTCAATGGCGTCGCGTGCGTGGAACAAGCTTTCGGCATTTGTTCAGCAGACGAAAAGCGTTCACGTTTTTAAACAATTGAAATTATATTTATTGTGTAAATCTTATATAGTAGGGCCTACTTGTGCTGACAACTGACATAAGCTGGTCGCCTTGACGCGGAATTAACATTCTTATTTAGCTATACTCAACTGCAAATCAGAACGTTCACTACGATTAACCCTGGAGCTATATACGATCCGTCCTTAACAAAGGAGCGTCCTCTTTCATATCTATAGACGAATAACGTGTTACTAAAGATTACCATGCAAGCTGCAGGACAGCTGTTCTGTGACTGTGACTTCAGAAAATCGTTTGCTCGGAATCAAACGATCAAATGTCGCCACTTACATGTAGTTAAAATTTCCTCAACGAAGTATGAGAGACAGATAGTGGCGCTGAGAAATTTCGGATATTTACATTAGGCCTACATTACATTGTAAAGCACCATGTATATGAGTAGCCCACTGCTGACGGTATACGCAAGCTGTAGTAATTTTTACAGCAGATATGTTAACGCCGCCATCCTGCTCTATCCAGACTTGGGACTGGCACAACTTGCAAATGGCAGTGGCGGAGTTGAGTCCGCAAACGCTCAGTCCCCTTCTCCCATCACCATTCACCAGTTACCCGTTCTAGGCTTGTCACTGCTTCGAGATCTGAGTCCGAAATACTGTACCCGAGGAGGCAGTGGACAGGACAAGGAAACCTGGACGATGTGGATACCGGCTTTCTATTTCGCTGCTTCCTTCACCAATGTCTGTGAGTGCCCTTGCTGGCTAGTGACAGGGTGAGAATTGTCGGGGTTGAGGAATTCAAACCCGTAGTTTTTCTTAGGACCTCCAGTTAAATTGCACACTGCATGGGGGGAGTCTTTTCCAGCCTCCAGTTTTGCTAGTAGGGCCTATATTGTGCATATATTTTAGCATTTTCTTTCAGAATTCACTTTATGGGTTACTAATAAAGTAGGGTCTATTGCTCTGGTTTATTGTGAGATTTGTGACCGTTTGAATTGTATACTAATCAATTTGGTGATGTCATCACTTAATGGAGTTTAAGCTTTTCTACTGCATTTTTAAATTTTCTCAGTTTGCAAATTATGGATAAAATATTCAACTCCATATGGATCAAACTCATCAAAGTCTACCCCTCCCCGGTCCTTTTACTACATTGTCACACTGGCTAATGATTTATACTCCATGCAGACGTTGCTGCTTGAATTGTTAAGCTTCAGATTGTTAGATCGATCGATGGCTATCACCGAGTGTATGCAACTTAGGCTAGTGTTTCATGGTGTATCCCGCGCTTATTTGTTAAGGACATTCTTTATGTCCTTGTCCTAGATATCAGACGTTTGATTTGCGCAAATGTAGTTCAGATTTTATTTATTTATTCCGGATATTTCTATAGCGCCTCTCGAAGTCAACTACTACTCAGAGGCGCTCCCGACTACAGCAATCAGATGATCACGTGACTAGACCTAACTGAGCGTAGTCTGCTTTCGGTTTTGACGTTTTGCTGAGTGCATGGGTATACCTGACAGCCGCTGAATTCGCGTTCAGTTGTCTGCACTCTGATTCATCGTCTGCTGATGTTAGGAGCAAGTTTTGTGCGTTTTGACGAGACCAGTGAATCGCAGTCATTTTTTTTGGGTCATCGTCGTTGCTGATCCGATATAAATTACTCTTCAGCTGCAGGTTAGCCATTAGAACTTGGGAGTAATAGCATTACCTCTGGAAAGGGTCGTTGAAAAAATTAGTCTAAGACTCTAGAGTCTAGAGCTAAGGGTTTCACATGCAAAGGTTTTAAGACAGTTGAAATGATATGACAGTTTTATATAATGATTACAGGGCAGGGTGAAAAGCTCTAAAGTTCAAGGACGTATAAAAAAGAATATATATATATATATATATATATATATACATATACGTATAAAATTGATGATGCCATTTTTTGTGGGCATTAGTCTATCACTGTAAGATGAGGACGAACTCTTACATTAAAAGATAAGATGTAGCTTGTATAACGACGCAGTTATTGCACTTGCAAAGCTTAATGTTAATTATGTTCGTTTTAAAATATCGCTAAAAAATTTAAAGTTTACAATTAGCAGAATACGATTTGATAAGCATAGAACGATGAAATTGAGTATTTTGATGTCTATAAGAAATCTAATTCATTTGACAGCGATTTTAGGTCTAGGCTTAGTTATGAGGACCATGTGTGGCAACATTAAGGAAAGAATATGGATTGCATTGAGATGCAAGGAATATGAGTTACTTTTCGCAGTAATTTTGTGAGCGTATCGTTAGAGTTTTTAAATTTCTAAAGGTCTAACGGTTGTTTATCGATTGTAAAACCGTGATGGGTATAGGCTAATAAAACATGGAAAGTTTTGTTCGAAATTCCAGGCTTCGGAAATTTTTACTCTGGCTGGGAAATTCCGAGTGTCTATAGCACTATAAACGATCAACCAGTAGGACCAATAGCAAGCGATCAAGCTGAGCGCCAAGACGAATGCGTGGTTATAAAGCAGTTGTTTATATAAGAATGCGTTCTGCCTTCTGCGAGCAGTCTCTTCTGCCCTGCATAAAACGCAACTGTTGACTTTATGTTCAAAATTTCAAACGGTCATTTCATCTTCTACAGAAATCAATTGAAAATGGCGCAAAATTGTTTAAACTTTGAATTATGTCTGGGAGGTTATGAGAATTATAGGGGCTTATGTGAGACTAGTGGTGGCAATTCGCAGATTTTAATTGATGACCGAGATAGGGCCTAGATAGATAGATAAATAGACAGACAGACAGACAGACAGACAGACAGACAGAAAGACAGAGACAGACAGAAAGACAGACAGATAGATAGATAGATAGATAGATAGATAGATAGATAGATAGATAGATAGATAGATAGATAGATAGTAGGGGTCCACCGGAAACCGGCTCGGATACTCGGTTCGGCCGGAAATCCCGTTTCCGGAAGTATTCGCCTCGGCAAATATTGTAGATGCAAATAGTTGCAAAAAAATTTCTTCGCGTTTGAAAATTTCGGCAGTTGGTTTTAAGTCACTTTCGTGTATAAATATTGCACTTGAAGATTAGAAATGCTAACATTTTGGGTGTGTTGATCTTTAATTTTTTTTCAGAGTTTATCGTATTCTGTCACACGCGAACTCTGACTCACCTGGTTTAACCTGTTAGGCCTACTCATACAAGATGTAGCGAGAGAAACAGCAAGCCGTTGTTTAATCACAATGCTCCTACATCAATATAATGTAAGCCTTTATGAGTGTTCCTGAATAAGTAGGCTTATACTCAACGATTCGCAGAAGTGGTAGGCCAAGTAGAGTTGTAATCAGCCTTACGTAGGATACTGTTCAGGCGTGATCTTGACTCTTAAGTAATCTATTTATCATAATGCTAGTGGTGTTCCTACTTTAATTGCAGTCAATCTTTAGTCACAGTTAGTTTTGTGATCAAAGAAAGGAGGTCTGGGTACTTGTATTGAATCAGCAATGAGTCTCCGGATCAGAGTTCAGATCTCAGATCTCAAAGTCCGTTAGTGATGAAAAGTAAGAACACCGTGAGCATTTTCGGCCAGATTCTTTTACAGTACAGAAAGGAGCAACTATAGTTGACGACTAGACATAACTATATAGGATTATGACCGTGGAGGATTTCAGTAAGTTGCATATGCATGCCGTTAGTTTAATGCGTAGTAAAAATATACTTTTCAACTGCTTCTTCCTAATAAAATAAAGTAGCCTATAGGTAAATGATCGAGCTTTTAAATGGATATAGGGGTCTACATATCGTTTGTTAGGACAACGAGCTGTTATAAACGGGACTCTCGGCGGTTCCAAAATCGGAGAATAGGTGTCGCGGGCATGTTAAGTCCTCTTAACCATGGAGATTATAGGCCTACCTCTGTGTTGAAAACGGACTTGGTTATTCAGTGCTGCTTACCAACTCGCGTTTGAAAATTTGGGCAGTTGGTTTTAAGTCACTTTCGTGTATAAATATTGCAGTTGATTAGAAATGCTAACATTTTGGGTGTGTTGATCAAGAGAGTCGCAAAAACGATTTAACCGGATATTTAACATCACTTTCCATTGACTACAAGTGACATCTGGGTCATTTACGGCCACCTAGTTTCTTCATCAGGCCTAGTGAGGAAACTGTGGCTGTTACCGTGTATACCTGGTCGTAATGGAATTGCGTTTTTGCCGAAAGCTTTTGATGCAACGTAGGCCCTATAGTGATTTTAATGTGAAACATAAGCGGTTTAGTATTTAAACTTAATGATTTTATTTTCTATACTTTGAATTTTATTGATTTGTTGTTATAGGCCTTATCATATACCCACCAATATTAGTGCGCAGTAGTCCTATTATCTACGCATTTCTTTAACATAGATCATAGAACGCTGCAGGAGCCTTGGCTACTGCTTAGTTCACGACTAGTCAAGCGAAGAGGCGTGAAGATAGATCTCATATCGTGCAAATAACATAGCACATACGTTTACATCTTCGTATTTATTTTGCGCCACTTTCACCTAGAAGACCAACGGCTCGTGAATCATCAGTCAGGGTAAGCCATTGCATGCCGGTGCGTCTTTACCCGAGGCTTCGTATTACGAGATTTTTTATTATTAACAGTAATTTTAACATAAATTATTTGTATCAATGCGACGCCTGGTCTACATTGTGGGGTTTAGACGTAGGCCTATCCCAACTGAATTCAGTGTCTGGTTCTGTAATTAATAAAGCCGTCGTTGAATGCAGCAGTTTACCCTCGAAGACGTGTTCGTATCTATGACGATGAGCGTGTTAACGATCGATTATAGACCTATATTAAATATAGGTCTAATTTTGTGATCTTGTTGTGCGCAATCGAACTCGGATCTTTACATCTCTGGATAATCCCTCCGACATGACGCAGCGATCTTGAGTAATCCGGTGCCCTGCGCTTAGCTGTAAAGTAGCGCCTTAAAAATTTGGAGAAAAAAGATAAAAATAAATCGTAATAAATGGACGCTAACCGAAGGAACAGCGCCTATGAGGTAGCCTATTGGTTATGCAAATTATTAGCCAGACGATAGTAGGGCCTACGTGTCATTTAGCAGAATTACTATAGAAGTTGTTCGGCGTAATCGTATCTTATTCGTTCAGTAATCCTACAGAATATTGCCCAACTGGTAAGCGTCAGCAAGAGCAGAATTTTATATTGCGTGTATAATTTTCACACACGTGAAGAGGCTTGTTCGTAATTCTGTCTTTTCTTTTAATTTGTCTAAATATTAGACCAAACAAGTTTAAACTATTTCGAATGGACTTGTCGAATTATAGTTTCGCCCCTAAACGGCTAGCTAATTCGAAGATTATACCGGAGCTTTGTAGGTATAGGCCTACTTCCACTGAAACAGGAAACAGTGATGGATTCAGAAAGATTAACGAACTTCAACTTGGAAGAAATATTGCGCACAACCAAAGACTATCAACTTCATGGATTTCAAACAAACATTCGACAGCATGTGGCATGATCGCATGTGGAAAGCAATTAAAAGAGAATAAAAGAAACAACTGATCAAACATGTGCAAGAAATATACTGGAAATCTTCGAATGCGATTAAGATAGACAAAAGGTGGTAGAATTCTTTCAGCTGAAAACTGTGATGCGTCAAGGATGCAGCTTATCACTGCACCTATTCAAATTAGTATGGGAGGCAGCAATAACACTCAATGTGAACAACACCGAGGCAGGAATAAAGGTTAATGGAGGCCTGGTGAAAATTATTCGATTTTCTTACGAAATGTGCCTGCTAACTATAGAAACGGAACAGATCACAAGATTTAGCTACACAGAGAAACTATACCAGCAGGCCTACAAAATTCGGACTAATGATTAATGCAAAGAAAACTCAAATAATTGAAAGAAACCTTCAGCCACGCCGAGAAATATTAGCTTAAAAGGAAAACCTATATAACAGACAAATTCATTAATTGGTCTATATCGGAAGACTAATAATCGCAGATGGTGCTATAAGCTTATAATAGCGAAAAAGACATACATTCGATTCACCTTGTGCAGAAGCATCTTGGCAGAATTGCCAGGACATGGAGAAGCAGCGAAATAAACGAAGAAAATAGGCAAAAATGTGTGAGACGAAATTGAAATCAATTTTTACTATGGATCAAACTGCTGGATAAATACAAAGCAAGAAAAAAGATAAGAATTTTCGCAATGGAAAATTGCGCGAAACTCATGACTATAACATCAGAAATGATGAAACACGGCACTTCTTGGATATGCAGAGTATATTCTGTAATACAAAATCGTTCAGCGTAGAATCCGATGGTTTTGTCATGTGAAGAGAATAACAGTTGACCAAATTCCACAAATGCACTACATAGAAGCAACGGCATACAACAACTACGCTAGATGCACCGAATAAGCGAGATCATAACGAGACTTAACATATTCGAACAGCACTGAACTTCACAAAATGATGAAAATAAATTACGATGATTGTTTATTCGCAACTATAACCACCAGACTGACTTTTTCATTATAAGTAGGCTAGTGTTAGCCTGGACGCCAGCAACAAGCTTCTGTCGATGAGTTTCTATGTTGAAACTTTGAGTAGGCTTTCCTTTAACCGCATTTGTATGCTGCACCAGTATGGTGGGAAGTTGCAGGGCAACAGGATAGAAATAGACTTCAGTCGATAATGAACAAGGTGATTCGACTGGGATATCTCCCCAGTGATAATCCGACTTATGATTACTTATGTAACAAAGGTGACTCCTGCCTTTTTTCTGATGTTTTGAGTAACCCGGGACATGTTTTGCATGGATTATTACCACCCATAAAGAACTCTGGGTATACTTTGCGGCCAAGAACTCACAATCGGACATTGCCTAAGGCTGATGGTCAAAATTACGAGAAAGACTTTTTTATTAGAATACTGCATTTGTTCTAATTGTGTGATATACATGTAAACCAGAGTGCGTTATGTCAATTGGTCATTCAAGAATATACTTACTTGCTTACTTAAATTGTATTCACTTTGTCCTCTAGAGATGACAGCGTTTGCTTCACTTAATTTCGTTCACCCGAACTGCTTGAGTACCGGTAGCAGATAAGTTGCTTCTTATAAGTCTATATAGGCCTACGTTTAAGCAAGTGAAGAATTTGTAAAACTCTTTACATTAGTCAAACAATAAACTTAAATCGAATAACTACGGTGGCTATGCGTGAACTTTAGATGCTATAGCCTAATTTACGCGAATATTCCGATAATAACTCTAATTTTAAAGATGTCTGCAATGTGTAGGCCCCATATGTGCCGTATTTACGGTCGACTCTTGGCCGTGAACATTCAGTCAGAACAAAATAGCTTATATAAAAACTTCCAATTGAACAATAGTAATTCTATTAACGTGCTACTACAGCGTCTTTTTTTTATAATAACCGTATTTTTTATAACAACTGCGTCTTTTTTATAACAACTGCGTCTTAATTTTATAACAACTGCGTCTTTTTTTATAATAACTGATTAACAAATTTATGATAGCCTACGTGGTCAACAACGACGGATAGACGTTTTCTTCATACACCACAGAAATCGAGTATTGAGCAACATGAAACAAGGAATTCCGTCTACGAGATGCAAGTCTGCAGACAGATGATGATGTTGCGAGTTCACTTGAAAAATGTTTCACAAAACAAGAACCCGGTTCGAATTTTCAATTCTATTTACAAGAAAAATATTTACAACAAGATAAGAACCTATTTATAGGCACTCATCCTTGTACAGGATTATTAACATCCATAGTACAGTCCCCAATGGAAACAAAACCACTGGAACTCTGTGACACAGACTGTAGAAGACTAAGACAAAGTCATGTTCTTTGCCAATGGCGCAGGACTTCCTGTATCCACCAGAGGCAAGGTAGAGTTCCGGAAGACAGCTTCAATCCCTCCTTCCAGGTCTCTGTTCCAAGCAAGTTCTCCGAATCGCATCACACGCCTCCAGTTCCAGAACCACTGTCAATGACGGCTACGTTTATAACATTAACGACTTCACACATCTAACACAGGCTGCCAAAAATACACGTAAATGCCTATCACCCAACGCATAAATGCTATATATCTTACACCTTCATAGCAACTTCTACGTATAATATATTATGGTCCTGGTATAACGGACTTATATCCAGTCTTGTTGTCAAGACCTTAAACCTCAAGACCAAGACCAAGACTTTGAACCTCAAGACCAAGACTTGGAACCTCAAGACCAAGACCAAGATCTTGAACCTCAAGACCAAGACTTTGAAACTCAAGACCTAGACCGAGACCAAAACCAAAAATCACAATCATATCCAGATTGCTATTCCTTACTAAAAAAATTGTCAAGTCGGACTGCTCGCTATTTCAATGAAAACATGAATATTTTAATTCAAGCAAAACAACTCTAAATGCAGACTGCAGAGAATTCCAGATTCGTATTTACAAAAGTTCTTCATACGAACTATTATTCCAAATGCCTGTTGCATTTTATAAAGACCGATTCGCTCAGAATTTTCTGACCAAGACGCGACCTGTGGGGCCTCATAAAAATTCTGCCATGTGAAAAAAATACGTTCTACAGGTGCTGAAATCGCTGGCACACACAGCAGCTTTTCAAGCACTGGATGTAAATGTACAAATCGCGAGTCTGTTTTGAAATCGTTCCATGGTAAATAACCGGAAGTCAAAGAAATTGCCCCAAACAACAGTAAAGTCTCATTCACACCATGTAAATACCAAAGCAATTGTATTAGCAATTGTTGGATAATTTTTTTAATTCTTGCGTTTTGTTCAATGACTGTTTATATTGGCAAAAGTGTTGGTCTTGGTCTTTGAAAACCAAGACCAAGACTTTTGGTTTCAAGACCAAGATCAAGACTTTGAACCTCAAGACCAAGACTTTTCGTCTCAAGACCAAGACCAAGATTTTCAAAAACGAACTCGAGTGCACTCGAGACCAAGACCTTGGTCTTCAGACCAAGACCTTGGTCTCGAGGACAACAAGACTGCTTATATCAAGAATGAGCCTAACAGTGAACACGACACTCTCAAACTTCGCAATATCTCTACACTACACACAAGAACTTATTCTATTAGCCTACTCTATACTTCACACTATAAACACAAACGCTGGAAACTTCGAGTGTCCTATTCAAGTTTACTTCATTAACTTGGCCAAAAACATCGCATATACATGTATACACAATAGTATATAAAATACATTTCCGAAGACGAAGGCAAGGTATACAGGAAGAACTTCTCCAACTTCTTCCTCTTCAGACACGTTTCCCTCCTTCAGTCCTTCCGACCGACCGTCTTCCGAAGAAAGCGTCCTTCAGCTCGCTCTGACGTTCAACGATTGACTCAAGATTTCCTCTAATCGTCCTCTATCTCTCCTACCCGTTGCGCAGCCGCCCACCTTTCATACCCATCCTAACTCAGGTACGCTGGTGTCCAGGTAAGGCCTCACAAATAAAGGTCGTTTTATGACACTTAGGAAGACACTCAACGTCTTCCTGTTGTTATCTCTCCTCCGTCAGTCGTTTGTCTTTCACACAGTGCGTGACAGCTATAATCTTTTTCTGGCTCCGTTGTCTCGACGATGAAGTTATTCTACTAGACACGCTTCAGTTATTTAAACTAAATTTCCTCTGATAACTGACCTGGCCACCTCCTGTTCGAGAGGAGAAGGTAAGTTGAAATAATTAACAGGCGGTAGATAAAGGCAAATTCTCTTAAGCCTAAATTCAAAATCGAATCGAATTCTAAGCGTCTGCCAGCTAAAGACAAGTACATGTACGTGAATGCCTCTGGACGTATCCCGGCCGTGAACCTCATTCGACCCAACAGTGTGATCTCCTACAGGAATCCGTGTAAAAGATAACGTACGGTAGACTCGAAATTTCTAATATGCGAATAAACAGCTAAGCAATGGACACTAGGCTAGCTTATTCGCGAAAGCTGCGTCAGATGAGATACATTACCGTATCTATACAGATGAATGCGTTTTCGGTGATTCTATTGGTTGCGAATCATGGACTCGTCATTTGAAATTGACATAGGCCTACTTCTGCAGATCGAATTGCCGAAGTGTGCGTGAACCGGAACTCCAAGGGACATTGCATTCGATGTAAGCGCCTTCTTAAATCCAATGCATATAGTATACACACCGATGGGCATTTGGACACGTGGGCAATGGGCATGCAGTTTTTCTTGACGACATAATTGTACTGACGCTCTACTGCATGGGCGTAACTTTGGTCCAAACTGTGGGGGTACCAATTTCTTACCTACACGAAGCAAGGTGGAGACTGCGTTCGCTGGGAAGGCACAATCATAAAATATTGATTGGCATTGTTCAAAAAGTGAGGGGTATGGTACCCCCAGTCCAAAAAGTTGGGGGGACGGGTACCCTCGTACCCCCCCCCACAAATTACGCCTATGCTCTACTGCAGCCTTTATATGGCTATGCAAAAGTGCCACTTTATAGTGGAGTGATATATACGTGCTGTGTATGCAATCGTATTGGCTCGACGCTTTGCTGCAGTTGGATTTGATCAGCCGCGCTAAGTCTTGTCGGTGTAGGCTACAGCCGCTACAGGATAGGGATAGGCCCCACGCGCGAGCTGTTTTGGCTCGACGCTTTGCTGCAGCCATTTTACGGTGCTGACTAGCCATAGTTACCAACACACCGCGGAATACTAGCAACCGTATCGCAGTCGTTCTGAGGCTCTCGTGCAGCCTTCGTATAGCGTTCATAAGCCATAGACAGTCGTATGCAGCAGACAACAATGCAAACGTGGTGTTTGCGTCGTTTGGATTCGACGTCATTGCCGGATTTTGTATCGCGTATGTTTTCTCATGCAATTCGGCCATCTTGGCGGCCATCTTCTTATGAAAGAGACATACATTGGCCTTAATTTGCTCGGCACGTCCCTTGGCCATTCTTTACCTCGCCATCTTATATATATATATATATATATATATATATATATATATATATATATATATATATATATATATATATATATATATATATATATATATATATATATATATATATCCAAATCGCATGCAGTCCTTGATCAATATAGGTGATGTACTAATTTATAGTTGAGTTCGCTAGGGGGCGCTAGTGAAACAGAAATCTTGCAATAATTATGCGATCGTGGGGTGTTTAAACCCTTAGTCGTAGGATTTGACTCTACAGGAAGCTAACCATACGACTATATAGCGCGCCCGGAACCCCAAATTCAGTATTGTACGGGAACCGTGAATAAGGCCCCTAAACGTGCTGATTTTCTCGCTTCAACCTTGCGATTGACTGTCTGTCTGTCTGTCTGTCTGTCTGTCTGTCTATCTGTCTGTAAGCATGTGTCTGTTTCCCACATAATCATGCAGTTAGGGGCGTAACTTTGGTCTAAAAAGTGGGGTACCAATTTCTTACATACATGCAGCAAGGCTGATACAGCGATCTCTTGGAAGGCACAATAATAAAATATTGATTGGCATTGTTCATAAAGTAGGGGTATGGTACCCCAGTCCAAAAAGTGGAGGGTACGGGTACCCCTCGTGCCCCCCACAAATTACGCCTATGCATGCAGTATGCTTATGTTATCAACATTGATCTATGCTTGTTTGGTACTCTGTAACCATAACTACGCACTTGCGTAGGCCCTATAGGCCTGTGGATTGTAAATGTAGATTACGATTAATGTATTATCCTATACCCATAGACCTACGGAATATTTGCATGTTAATACCTGAGAGATATTATTTTAAGCTAGTCACTGTTTGTGTTTGGTCTCTATGGCGCTAACAATAATACTAGGCCTATTAAACTATCTTCTAGGCAAGTGTCTGATGCCGGATCACCTATTTATAATACGATTGTGAAAGTATGAAGGTTGGCTTGGAAAGCTTAGAAGCTAATTATTACTTTTATTCTAACAAGTAGGGCCTATTACGTCTATAAGGTTAGCCTATATGGCTATAGTACACAGCAACTCATGTTAAAAAGTAGAGATAATATTTAAAGTAAAATATATAGCGTACGTAATGTATTTATACAAACGTACGCTGGAGCCATGGGCGGCGATCACGGGGGTCGAGGGTGACAAGACCCCCACCTTTAACAGTGGGGAGCACACCTTGCTCCCCCCCCACACATTTGAAGAAACACCAGAAAATGTCAACAATAATGATCTTCTTTATTGATTCAAACTGACAAGTACGCAATAAGATTACATTGAAACACGACAGTATACAATCAAGATCTTAATTAAGCACACGGTTTGGCAGCCATGCAAGGCGCTACCCTAGAGGGGGTTACGGGTATCGAACCGCGAATCTAATGCTCTCCTGGCCATGAGTGTTACCATTACTCTATCCCCTCCCCAATTAAGATCTTACTGCGTACTTGTCAGTTTGAATTAATAAAGAAGATCATTATGTATATATATACATATATATATGTGTATATATATATATATATACATATGACCTTCTTCCGACTCATTTTGTAATGACGGGTCACATATTGCTATGGGCTTATGGGAACCTACGAGCATAGCCATAAATTTATCCACAGCACAACGCTTAGTCAAAATTTATCCACTGCACAACGCTTAGTCAAACGCCTCTTGTGCATTGTTAATAAATTAATTTTATCAATGATAGAATCTCTGGCAATCTTAAACTAGAAAAGAACATGGAAATCAGGCGCTACAAAATGATAAGTGCAGGGTACTCTGGTGCATCGATATCTATATTTAGATATCGATGCTCTGGTGTCGATGAGCCGTTCAGTGATGACGTGTGAAAAACCACATCCGGTTTAAAGTTTCAAACGGGACAAAGAAGAGAATGGTTTTTGAACAATTCTTACGGTGGGTTGTATTAATGGGTGGATTTTGGTTGGATTTTTTAAAGAGAGGACTCGCCTTCGTCATTGTAATCGTAATCTCAAGATTTTTACAGCGCTTAGTCAGAACAAAAGCGACAGGCACGTAAGGTGAAGGGTCTGGGTCAGATAGGCACGCAGTCAGTTTTGAGTGTAAGACATGCATAGAGACTGCAGGAGTTGCAGTGTTCGTAGGATGAGTGAGATAATTTTCATGATTTATTAATGATGAGGTGACGGGAGGGTGGAGGAACGGGTTGAGCAGTGCTTGGATTAGGGATTTGAGAAGCTAGGACGATTATACTGTGTTCGTCCAGGTATTTTAAACATGAGAAGTGATTTTAAGAACAGCAGTGATGCTACTGTATTTGGGATTTTTGTGACGGCACGGGCAGAAGCATTCTGAATGGCTTCATATGAATGGTGTCTATGTTCAGGAAAATTAGTTGCAATTTGAAGTGTCAGATGCATGGTAAAATGTAACCTGGCCACCAAAGACCTCTCTGAATGGGTACCTAACTACCCATCACCCTGTCAAATGTTGGATAATAAATCAATCAGTGCATGCACTTTACAACATGCATCTATAGCAGTGTTGCTAAGTTTGTTAGGTGTGTACTGAATTTCCGAAACCCTGATCACCATATTGACTTAAGACTGGCTCCCAGAAATCTGTTTTTGAAGTGAATATAAAGTTATTTGTTCAGATGAAACATTTCATGTTTTTTGGAATTTGGCCAATATAAATTATACACATTACACAACATGTATAATTTTAGTATATCCCCTTCAACTTCCTTATTTCTGGCTAAATTTGTACTTCCTTGTGGAAAACCATGAATTTTACATTCCTTTCACTGTATACTTCCTTTTCAAAGCATTTACGATTTTATTTCTCTTCACTAAGAAGCAGTTAAGGCCTATGATAGAAATACGTTGTGCCATAAAGCTTGATTTTTCAAGTTGTCTGCTTGAAGGTATAGTATGCACTTTTATAGGCACAGGGTGACGATTTGTTGTTTAATAACGTTAGTTGTGTAGGACTCCAACTATGAGGAGAACGGTTCATGCAGATTAATGGATTGTTTGTTGGCTTACACTATCCTACCATGTACTCTATCATTATGAATGGATGAAAGACATTTTGTAAAGTTGATGGTTTTGGTTTTTTTTAAATTGTAGTGGTTGATATTTTTCAGATCAGAAAGCATTGCGTTTCTGTCAACATTAAGCCTGAAAAGACTGTCTGTTGCTGTCAAAATGCAGTAATAACATATTAGACACAACTGATGTTAAGAATGTTTAATTCAGCCATGTTCTACAGCAGCTGCCAATGGCAGCATGCCATCCAAAGGCTGCTGTAACGTAGTGTTCAGATTACAGTTGCCGTGTTTAGAAGCATTGCATTGGTTTGCAGTTAGCTGGATTGCTGACTGCAACACAACGGCAAAGTTTTTGAAGAAGGACAACTCTAATTCTGTTAGGGTTCGATTAAAACAGTGCAGATATCTTAGTAACAGAAGATTTTTTAAGAAGGACAACTGGAATTCTGTTAGGGTTCAATTAAAACAGTGCAAATATCTTAGTAACAGAAGATTTTTTAAGAAGGACAACTGGAATTCTGTTAGGGTTCGATTAAAACAGTGCAAATATCTTAGTAACAGAAGATTTTTTAAGAAGGACAACTGGAATTCTGTTAGGGTTCGGTTAAAACAGTACAGACATCTTAGTAACGGAAAGTGTGTCTCCGCACACTTAATTAATTTTAGTCATTTAAATACCTGGCTTTTTGAAATTACGTGAAACTGTAAAACAAACAACAAGGCTTAATTTTTCTCCAAGCATGGAAAGCGAATTACTTCGTTTGGCATCGTTCTCCAGCTGGTCTGCAGCATGCAATGTTAGTCTCGTAGTTTTGGCCAGACATGGATTCTACTACAAGGGAATGAGCGATATGATAGAGTGTTTTGCATGCAAGATACCTTTTACTGGATGGAATGCATATGACATCCTGCAGGAAATGCACAAACAGAAAGCTCCTCAATGTCAGCTTGTGAATGGAAATGCCAGCACAAATGAACCTTTGAAGATGAATCTACCAGGTACTGGAGGCAGTAGTACTGGAAGAGGTGATATTGAGACAGATTTTGCAAATCACGATCTTGATATAGCCAACACAGTACACTCTGATCCAATGTACAGAATTTTAACTACAGCTTATAAAAGGGCCAGTTCTAGAGGAGTCTTTTCTTCTAGTACTGATTCCAAAATTGACAGGTCAAAACCAGATTATGAAAAACTACGTAAGGAAGAAACACGTCTCCTTACTTTCCACGACTGGCCTTCAGGAGCTCGGGCTGAACCACAGGTCTTGGCTCGAGAGGGCTTGTTCTATACTGGAACAGAAGACCGAGTTCAGTGCGCATTCTGCCGTGGATTCATGAGGAATTGGGAACCCACGGACATACCATCCACAGAACACAAAAAGCACTTTCCTGACTGTCACTTTGTACGTGGTCTGGATGTCGGGAATGTCCCTGTTGTAAGGGAACCAAATGATGCTGGTCGCAAGACTGATGACGCTGGCCTCAAGGCTGTGAATGAAGATGATGGGCAGAGGGCCTTTCAAGAGCGACTGAGGGGAGAAAACATGAGAGAGTCAACCCGAACAAGTGCGAGAGAACAGGTGTGGATTTGTCACCAATCCTAAGTCATTATCAATATGTTAAATTTTTTGTAGTTTAAATATTTATTGAATTGTAAATGTAAACATTAAAATCCTGATTAATGTTGGCTTTTATTATGGGGCACATTTGGCTGTAGTGCTTTAATCAACACAATAATGGTAATCATACTGGGAGTGCAACAGTACTGGCAAATTGTGTTTCAGCTGCAACATTTAAACCAATTCAGTTAAATGTTGCTGGTGATTGCTAAGGGTACAAAAGTTCAGTAATATTTCATAAAACAAATGGCATAATAATTATGATGATGCAAAACAACTCTAGTTTTCATATTATTTGTGTCTTGGGGATGAAATTTATTTGTGCAGTGAGTTGAATGTGTTGATTAGTTGAATGCTACCTTTTTCACAGGTACGGCGGATACAACCTGCAAACAACGAGGATCCTCCCAAGTTTCCTGATTATGCTAACGCTGCGCAGAGAGTTAACTCGTTTCTGCAAGGTCAGGTCTCACGTGGACATACGGCCGAAGGTTTGGCCGATGCTGGATGGTTCTGGATAGGTGAGAGTTCTTTGCCTCTTATGCTTTAATTTTATTATTGTGAGAATCTTAAAGGATGCTTCATAAATATCCAGGTACAATGGTACATGCATATTTGAATGATCCCAGGTTTGTGAAGTCTTGTGAGGCAGGTCAACAATTGTTGCCAACGATAGTAGAAAGAGCTGACTGTTAAGGAATGCTGAGTGACAATTGCAGTATTTGGTGGTGACTAAAAAATGTCCAAGGTGCAGTGTGCATTTAGTTTGTGTTTCAACATTTATGCAGTAACTTTCAGCAGCTTTCAAGGGTGTTTGTACAGAGTTTAAGCTACTGTCTTTGACAGATGTTTATAAAGTCTGGTGACGTCTGTTCTGTTACTTGAAGGACCTAATGATAAGGTTCAGTGCTTCCAGTGTGGTGGTAATCTGAGAGACTGGGAGCCAGAGGATGATCCATGGGAGGAACACAAGAGATGGTATGCCAACTGTTCATACATCAAGAATAACTTTCCAACACCAAGCAGGCAGTTTCAGGAGCCAGTTCATCAGATGGTAAGCAGCAGAAAACTTCTGGTGCAAGAGAATTATATCTGTGAAAGTTGCTTACCTTATACTTTTAGTTTCTCAAATAGTAAATAATTTCTAACACATATATGTAGCTAATCATTTTCCAGCGTCTTCTGTGGACCTCGCAAATCACTCTAGCAGACTGTTTTTAGCCAGCGTTTGTTAAGGTTATAAGTTGTAGTGTTGTAGTAGGAACTGAGCTCATTATAACAGCCTTGTTATAATGCAATTATTGATATGGCTCCTGAAGACTGGATTATAACAAGTTTCTGTGTACGTGGATGATGCTTGTCTGATGAGTGTAGGGATCATGATGTGCAAGACTTGAACATTATTGCACCAGAATCAAACCAGACACGGAATGAAATGGTTATTTGAGGGAAGGGAAAAGTTGGTAAAATTTTTAAAGTAATTATTCATTTAGTGCATTGGATTTGACAGCATTTCAGATTAGCATGAAGCTTCTGGAAGCACTAGTATGCTAAGTTAAGTCACAGTTAATTTTGCTGTTGCTTGGAGTTGAGAATATAGCAATCACTCTGAGATATGCTTTCAGTCTGACTTGTGAAACAGTTTCATTAATATTCTTGAAGTTGACGCACATGGCTGGTCCGTACCGTGTCGAACCACGAGAAGTGAAGGCTCGTATGGACACTGCGACTGTTCGTGCCATCCTGAACATGGGCTATTCAAAGGATCTGGTCCGAATGGCCATTGAAAAGCGACTTTCCACAACAGGTAATAGAGAACGTGAGATTCTGTGGCCTCTGCTGCTGGATAAGTTCTTAAGTTCTAGTGTATAGAAGAGTTAAATAAAAGACATTTATTTCCTCACATACTGTACTCTCTTGTGTGAATCAGTTACCACAGTTCTTACACTGTCAATATGCTTCTTGTTCACTGTAGCTGGTCATTGCATTCTTTGTGAAATCTGGGTGTTTGTCTCGCACTAGTAATGCTGAATGAGAGACTGTGGAAATGAACGGGCATTTATACTTTCAATAGTAATTCTTGTAACAGACAGAATTAATAGGACACTAATTGTCTGGTCTTGATAGACAGCCTCTTTCATACATTTAGTAATAAAACAGAAATAGGCTTTGTCCTGCAAGCATCAAGTGTTCAGGTATTGCTCAAAAGGCAGTTGTCTGCTTCTTACAGACATTATTGTTTTGATCTGCATAGAATCTGTAATGTTTCCAGATGTATATGATTGCAGCAACTGATTGGAGACATGGAAAGCAAACATTAGATGCTGCTGTGTGCTAAATAGTTTTAATATTACGTAATGCAAACGATTTTTAATTAAATAGGTGATGACTTTCCAAATGCTGAGAGTCTTCTGGAGACCCTTTTCCAACTGGACGAAGAAAGGAGTCAGTTGAATGGTGCTGCAGGATCAGGACTTTCCTCGTACGCAGTTTCAACAGCCAATGATAATTCTGCTTACAGAAGCTCAAGTAAGCAATGAACTACAAGCTTTCAGGAGCTCTTGCAGTGCACCATGTAAATTACTTATATGCATCATGTTACAGCAGTCATTCAGTAAATTTATATAGCGCCTGTTATGTCTACTTAGCACTCCAGTCAAGGCCTTACCATTACAGTAGAGTCGCAAGTGGGATTGATTGTATGTTTGACTACTGAAATACTATGTTTCAATCAACTGGAAACCTGTTGATTAAACAAACATTGATTTTGTTGTGAAACCATTGATTATTTTATTTCTTGGGAATTTTATATGAAAACTAAAATTGAAATTCAGTGTACAAAAATATGCTCCGTGCTTATTTAAGGAATTATGGTTTAAATGCGAAGATTCTACGCTGGTGCTGTAATTTTTGTAAAATTTCAAAACGTTTAAATCTCTTCAGTTTTTGAAAGTGTTTTTGCATGTTATTTTCAAATCTATCTTATCTATTGTGAATTTAAATTTCATTTACCTGTTTGTTGCTTAGATGGATCCACAAGAAATTCAGTTTCCGACAATGCGAATAACACGGTGTCATCCTTTTCCTCGACAAATTCAGCAGGTGTCCATCACCATGACTCTTTTGTCTCTCTGCCTCCAACTCAAGAACCGGCTTCTCTTGCCACATCTGGTGCTGCGTTTACGTCCATGGTGTCGACTCCATCGGCGAATTTACCTGCCTCTTCAGAAGCCGCTGCCACAGCAGAACAGGCTGATGCTGTCAGTGATGCTCAGTCTAAGTCTAAAGGTAAACAAGCTGAACAGCAGTTTTTTTTTATTAAAGACGTTAAATGCCTTGACAAATTTCACATCTTGCAACTATTTTTGTATTTCTGCCTTCTACAAAATACTGAAGTGTATTCCATTTCTGTTTTAATTGTCATCATTTTAGGCTAACTGTAAAATGGAATGTACTGTTTATATATGGAACGTAGTCAAGAAGAATGACTCGGCTTTAGGCAGGCTTTAGTGATAACTTACTTCTGATGTGCCTGAATCATTTTATTTCTTCATGTAAAGAGTATCTTACTAAGTTGCCTGACTCTACAATGCCAGAACCTATGATGCAATTACAAACTGACCTCAAGTCATATATCTCTAAATCAGTTATGTGCAGTGCTTTGAGATGCAGTTAAAAGCTCCATGTTAAGTATCTTGGTGCATGTATCCATACATACATACATGTATACATACTGGTGCATAGCTATCAGCCTACATACTATATCGACCTGTCTTCTTATGGTATGTTCACCTTAATGTACTAACTGTAGATTGTTTCTGAAGTCTCCATAACATCCAAACCAAAGAGTATGAGAATTCAGAGGTTTAAATTTAAAGCTTTTAAAGCACTTTCTTCATCAGTTGTCATATTAAACATTAGGATTCTCTGATCAGCACCCTTGAATTGCAAATTTAATCTCTGAATTGTCATAGTTTTTGCATTGTTGAATTTCAAGAATTTAACTTGCATATGCACAGGAAAGAGGAAGAGAAACAAGAAGAAGAAGGCAAACACTGCATCAAACGGAGCAATTGGAGAGGAAGTGGAGGCATCAGTGGGAGCCCAGAATGACCTGGAAAAATTGACACCAGAGGGCTATCTCAACCCCGATGAGATACCAGATGAAGGTAAACTATGAGGAACTAACAGGTGTAAAATTAGACGGTGACTGTGGACTTGAACACTGGCTGCACGTGTGTGCTTGGGCTTGCTACTGGTGACTCACTGTTCATGTCTTCTGTGCAACCTTCTCCCAAATGATTAAACTCCAGTCCTTAATGACATTTAACTTTATGTAAGCTAGCACTGATTAGTTTGGTCAGGTAGTGGTGCTATATAAATGTTCAATTACAAAGACAGCAAGAATTGTATTTTCTTTAGTATTACCTTGATGACCAAGTTTCATGTGTGTTGTTTCAAATGGTCATTTTTACCAGTTGTTTTCCAAGCTCACAGCTTTGAGTCCAGCTAAGGACGGACAGGATATTCTAGAATACTGACCTTGTACTGTTATTATTCTGTGTTAATCCATATCTTATGGCTTGCAGAATCTCTCAAGTACTTGGAAGAGAATCGCCAACTGCGTGAGGCAAGGATGTGCAAAGTCTGCATGGATTCTGAGGTGAATACAGTGTTTCTGCCATGTGGTCACCTCGTCTGTTGCAACAACTGCTCTCCCCAGCTGCGCAGTTGCCCCATCTGCCGGACCTTCATTAGAGGAACCGTCAAGACGTTCCTATCGTGAATATAATTCAGAGATGATCGTTAGGCATATCTAGTCCATGGAGCGTTCAACCTACGGGAGATCTCCGATGCAGGTTATGAAATGCAGAGTCGGCAGTGCAAGTCTTTCCTTCATGCAGCAAGGTAAAAGAGAAGCACAAGCACTGGTCACTGATCTTCCTGAGACTTAATTTTCGAGGTTGATGACCTAGTGAAAGCAACAGGGAGAAAAATGAGCCAGGTTTGCCTAATTTTATTTTTGCTGTTAAGGTGTTCATTGGCAGAACAGTAATGTGACTTGGCACGTTTGAACATGTTCAAACTTGGCACATTCAGTTGCAGAATGTTTCTTGTGATGCTTACTTCTGCAAGGGTGTGATGTTGATGAAAGGAGTGTGTTTGTTTCAAGATAGAAATGTGATGAAAAGAGTGGATTTGTGTATAGATAATGAACTGTTGATAGTTTTACATGAGTAATGTGATGCTGAAAATGGAAATACTAAATATAATAATAATAATAGTTTGTTCTTTAATTAAGCGCCTGCAAACGCACTGCGCTGTACAGTGAACATACATTAAAGCGCCGCTGATTTGAGTGGCGCTATATAAGTTTTCGGTTACAATTACAATATAGTAGAAACGGCAGCCACGCAGGGCGCCTTACATACATGTATATTGTATACAGTAGAAGCACACGATAACAGTTTTACAGGAATAGAATATAACCGTTTAAGCGGCATTCACACGGCGCCAATCATGGCCTACTATTCAAAAATTTGGGGTGGTTATGTAAACTTGCATTAGGAAGTAAACCTTAGTTTGCATTGTTTGGCTTATTTCAGGTAACGATCTTAAATTTTTAAGTTTTAGTAAACAAGGGCATAAAATTACGTCGAGTGAAATGGAAAATGAAAATCCAAGCTTCAATGAAAGAAGCTGATTGTCCAAATGACACTTAAATAAAAATCAAGTAAAAGATCTATTATGACTGAAACTTTAATTCTTTAATGACAAGTAATATTGTTTTCCCAGTAGCATTTAGTTCCTCATCTGTAAACGGTTAAATGAAAACTCAAGTTCCAGTAAACAAATTAGATATATTTAAAGTAAAAGCTGAAATGAAATCACATTCCTTTAAAAGAAGAATGTATATTTCTAGAAAAACTTGTGATAAATTCAATAACAAAATTAATTTCTTTGCAAACAATTTCAAAATCTTTTAGAAACTAGGTTTAAATGCACAACAGGATTTCAGACAGAATGTGAGTTTGGCTAAGCATTAAAATGTAGCACTGAATAATACGAGAGAATACTAATATGTAGGATTTCTAAATGCTGCATTTAAATATTTCATCCGAGAAGTACTGAGTCAACTCATGGCTTAATGGCAAAGCGTTGTCAGCTATTAGTTGACTAAGGTCGAGGGTTCGAGTCCCTCTGAGTTTTCTGTTGTACTCGGTGAAATAGTATTTGCAGTTTTCAGTTGAAACAAATTAAGGTCATGACTTCTGTAGAAGAAAACTCTTGTTCTGTCTGAAATCTTCATATGTGTGTTTCAACTATTTTATGTTTAGCATCAATATGTGATACATCTGCTTTTATATAGCTCAAAATATATAAAATGTTCAAACCATCATTGCTCGGACATGAGATTCTTAACAAAGTAAACCTTGTGGTAAGTATAATTTTGTCAGTGTACATTTACGAATATTTAGTAAAGAAATTGAATATTCTGATTACATGAAATGTGTAAAACAAATTCATTTAAAAATAAAATTGACTTGCACAAAAAACAGGGCAGGACAGACTAAGATTTACATGGTTTAAAATCTTTTACTGAGCTAGAAAACCGGTACTTTGACATACTTGTGCAGGAAATGCAAGATAATAATGCTAAGTGTAAAATAAAACGGGAGCATGCGTTACAATGGTTCTTTTGCTGATGACAATCAGTGGAACCCTGCATGCCTGATGTTTATTAGAAGTCAGATCATTGTTATCAGTTATTGGATTTAGTTTTCATATCTGACATTGTTCGTAGTTAATCAGTTATTATTAAGTAGCTTTTCAGTTATATTTCGCAGTATTAAGATAGCATTCTATTAGCAATGATTTAGCAGGAATAAGAAATTTTTATTAGAGCTCTTGTAATTGAATAACAAGTTACTTGGACATTAATTCGCATTGTGTCATCATGTACACAGAATGTTGAAAATGTGAATGTGAAATCACATTGTTTCACTTTTCATTTTTTCCAACCCCAGGGTATCTGGAGTATGGAACAAATGAAATGTTTAAAAAACATCTACAATAACTATTTGTTTTGTTATTTCCTTTATGTTTGTGCACCTTGTTCTGTTGAGAATTATGTTTGTATCAAATGGCTCAAAAACTACACCACCCTTTTCATTACTTTTCATTTGTTCCAAAATCCAGGTATCTGGGGTTTGAAATGAATGAAAAGTTTTTAAAAACTACAATTAATGTTTGTTTTGTTATTTCTTTTATGTTTGTGCAACTTATTCTGTCAAGAAGTATGTTTGTATCATGTCGCTCAAAACTAAACCACCTTTTTCATCTTCAACCCACACAGTGACTCCACAGTTTGGAATTTCTGCTAGCAAAAATCAACCATCATGTGAAGTCCAAAATAAAACTTGTACATGAGGAGTTGGAATACAGATTAGATTTTGACAAAAGTATTCATTAAACCTACTTAGTTTCACTTTTGCTACCATTAACCGCTATGGGCCCCATGAATGTTATTGTAAGGGATTGTCAAATGAATTTTTTTATATTTGATATGTCCAACCAGAAAAGTACATAATCCCACCAAGACTATGCACCTTTGAGATTGGATCAAACAACTCCAGTGCATTTAATATTGCTAATGCACGACATAAAAAACTTCAAGTTTTTATGAAAACAATTATTTTGAAGTTTACACCATTTCTTGTATCACAAAGAGAAACAAACAATGGGACAGTTAAACCAGTTTTGAATTATAATGATTTCAGAGTTTTATGGAAATACTTATATTGCAATTAAACAATCTTTTATATCACAAAAATTACCGTTAATATTAAACCAGTTCTAAACAAGAAGAAATAAAATATTGCTTTAACTTAACTTCACTCTAATATATTATTACCGTATTTCTATGAAAGTTATATTGAAGTAAAGCACTATACATCATATCACAGAGAATGACAAACAACAGGGGAATAGTTAAACCAGTTCTAAATTATAATTATTTCAGTCTCATGTACGATAAATCTGTTGCAGTTGACACCATCTACCATATCACACAAAATTACAAACCATGGAACAACTAATATTAAAGCAGTTCAGAATAATACCATTTCACACAAAAATTACAAACCATAAACACCTAATATTAAAGCAGTTCAGAATAATAGCTAGTTAATTATTAATTTAATTTAAACTTTGCATTAATTACCATAACATCTTACTTACATATTTCTAGAAACTAATTATATTTAAGTAAACATCATTCATCATATTGCAAAGAATGAGAAACAGTATTGGAACAGTTGAGTCAGGTTATAAAACACTTTAACGATGAGAGTTTACTAAAAGCAACTGGGAAACAATGCGGCTTATCGTTAAAGTCTTAAATATAACAATATGGAACATATGGCTTCAATTATTTATAACATATCACCACCAGGGCAGATAACCATTTCAAGATTTCTGCTGCTTCTCCGCCTATAACCAACTAATCTATAATTAGTACATTGACCATACGCTGTCACTGGAGCGCCTCTGGTGGGCACTGGGTAAAGACACTTTATAAGTTTTGAAATACAATACAACACAATACTGGCAGTGGAACTATTAGATGGTGAAGGAGAGGACAGGTCATCTGCCCCATTAAGCTGGGGCTAAGAAAATGAAGTCGCTAGCACTTCATACCTGCCTCAGATTTAGCTTACGGACTGCTCTTCTAATTATAACGTATTAACATAAATATACAATTAATATTAAAAATAATGAAACCCACAAAGAATGGGAACCAGTGCATTCTATGGATATCACAGTAATAAAGTTCAAGTATTTCAACACTAAACTTCTTAAATATCAAATAATTGCAGCATACAACTAGTACTATGAAATAAATTTGATACTTACAGTGCCTACACAAACAAGTTCTAAATACACAATTAAAATATTGTAAAATTAGATTATGTACATGAATATATTAGCCAATATTATACTGCACTACTAAATTAGACTTCCTCAGAGAACACCTCTGATTATTGGATGCCTCTGATGATTGGCTGCAGTAAACAATTACTTCAGTAAACAAGTAATAAATATAGTTCCACACCTGAGCATAATCTAAATTTAATAAGTACTAAGGCAAGAGATAAAGGGTCTACAAGTCTGCTACATTTTCAGGTAAAGAAGCCACTCGGTATTATAGCAACAGTATGGAATGATAGGGACTCCTCATTGTTGGTGGAATGATAAGACCTTGTTGCTTCTCTGTTGCTCCTCACTGCTCTGTGGAATGATAGGGCCAGTGGCCCACTGCTCCTCTTCAAGATCACTACCATAACATAACCATAACAGCACTTTTTTAAGGTACTTAAATGTTGCTATGTTACTCATTTAGATACATACATACTTGACCATAACAGTACTTTTGTAAGGTACTTAAATGTTGCTATATTACTCATTTAGCTACATACATACTTCACCATTACAGTACTTTTGTAAGGTACTTAAATGTTGCTATATTACTCATTTAGATACATACATACTTCACCATAACAGTACTTTTGTAAGGTACTTAAATGTTGCTATATTACTCATTTAGATACATACATACTTCACCATAACAGTACTTTTGTAAGGTACTTAAATGTTGCTATATTACTCATTTAGATACATACTGTACATACATAACCATAACAGTACTTTTGTAAGGTACTTAAATGTTGCTATGATACTCATTATAATACATACATACATAGCCATATCGGCACTTTTGTAAGGTACTTAAATGTTGCTATATTACTCATTTAGATACATACATACTTCACCATAACAGTACTTTTGCAAGGTACTTAAATGTTGCTATAATACTCATTAAAATACATACATACATAGCCATATCGACAATTTTGTAAGGTACTTAAATGTTGCTATATTACTCATTTAGATACATACATACATAGCCATATCGGCACTTTTGTAAGGTACTTAAATGTTGCTATATTACTCATTTAGATACATACATACATAGCCATATCGGCACTTTTGTAAGGTACTTAAATGTTGCTATATTACTCATTTAGATACATACATACATAGCCATATCGGCACTTTTGTAAGGTACTTAAATGTTGCTATATTACTCATTTAGATACATACATACTTCACCATAACAGTACTTTTGTAAGGTACTTAAATGTTCCTATAATACTCGTTTAGATACATACTTGCACCAATCAATCAACCTTTATTCATATGTTCACAACAGTGACATTACAAAGGGTGATGTACAGAGGCCCTAGAGGGATCCCGGATCATAGATCCCTGCTAACTGGGGACTCGATACACTGAGTAACTAAATTACTAAAGCAGATAGACGTTGTGAATAAGAATGAAGAAGGCTCATTACAAAGTACATGTACTGTCAACCGAATCAGTTCTGTAGAATTATCTTCAAATGGAGGAGGAGACTTAACAGGGCAGTTTGACTGATCAAAAGCAAGGCACCATCGATCAAATACATTAGGCCTATGATAGAATTAAGACACTCATTCGCATATCAAGGAATATAATTAAACATGAAGTACATTGACTTGTACACAGAACATACAATACACTATTTAAATATGAATATCATAAAGAATATCAGACCTCAAGCCAACCAGTCGTGGAGTTTTTGTCTTGACGTCGAGCTGCACGAGCGAGGGTAATCGGTTGTCACCGCCTCATCTTGCCATTGTATTGTGTTTGCTAGGAGTATTTATGGAGCAGACATTTTGCAAAGGGTGCTTATAGAACAGACATTTCAATATCTACGTAACCTGGAGTGATTTAACTCTAACGACGCTGTATTGGTTTCCCAGTCAAAGTACACGCTCGTCGTTAAAGTGTCTAATACCTAACTTCAAAGTTGACAACCTATTATGCTAACCACTGACTATTCAAGCCTGACTGAACTGTGCACTCGTTGCAGCGACCGCCGCTTGCGTTCAGCCACCCGTGGCGACTTGGTTGTCGGGAGGGACTCTTCGTTTTCCGTGGCCGGACCCAGTGCATGGATCTCATTTCCAGCTGGCTATTCGGTCCATTGACTCCCACCCTACCTTTTGCACTCACCTTAAGATGTACTTGTTTCGTGTGGCTTCTCCTTAATATTCTATTGTGTAAGGCGCTGCTGAACACAAATTGAGTGGCGCCATAGCAAGTACTGTATGATGATGATGATGATGATGATGATGATGATGATGATGATGACGACGACGACGACGACGACGACGACGACGACGACGACGATGTAAAAGAACGCAAACGCGGTAACTGGTTCATCTCCGACCGTGACCCTCTGCCCATCCAGGGCTTTAGTGTAACGAGGTTTCTGATGGTCATTACGCACCGCCACTCACCCCAAGCAATATAATTATATATATATATATATATATATATATTCGTTTATTCAAAAACCAAATGACAGACCGCATTAGGTTACATGTAAAAGTCAAGTAAAAACAATAATATTATCAAAGAATAATTAATGAAGTTAACAATTAAACAAGATACGAGAAATTAAATTTCTGTTATCTTTAGCAGGGGATGAAAAGTTATGAGGTCTAGGCCGAAGATCATAAGGTTACAGTTGGGGGGGAATAGTGAATATAGAACATGAAAAGTATTAAGTTTAATGGAGCGAAAAATACCTGCCGGGACTCTGTGCATTGGCTCTATTGTTTAAACCCTAGCAGCACTGATGCAACCACAGATGTCAAGGGGTGAATATCATCACTAGGCCATAGCCTCACTCAGCTACCGAATTCAGCAGCTTGGTTACAGCGGCAATCGCACACAAATAATTTTATTTATTCATTTATATCTTATATTCAATTAGGGCCTATATCTAATTATAGCATAACTCGATGGCGCTGAAAAACAAGCTTTAGCTACGCAGTTGTTTAGAGTTCTTGTGGAGCTCCTGCTCCGGAGAGGCTCCAGTCCGAATACCCATCGTTACATAGAGAACGCTAAGTCCTTGGTTGACAACTGATTTCTCATAGTCTTAAGGCCTAATGAACCATCTGGACTCCCATAGGAGCACGCAACGGAAACTTTGTTCAAGTTAGGCCTACGGGTTATGCCCCAAATCATTGGAATCCACTCTGTTGCATGTACAAACTCGGTGGTAAGTTAACGCGATTATGATGAACAGCATTCTATTAGGTTTATGTGTAATACGATTTACACAATTTATGGGATAAATTAAGGAAGAATTGCAGTATGATAGGCCTACTGTACATCAGCTGTGTATTTATTTCACTTCCAGGATGTTTGCTGTCGTGATAAGTGGTTGTTTTCAAAGAAACTGCGATCAGGTTTTGGATTGACTTGAAGAACGGCAAAACGTAGGATCAACTAGGTTGGCTTAAGTTTCACAGACCTCATCTTTCCGTTTGTTTCTTCGAACCAAATCGTTACTTTTTTGTGATTTGTTTAGAAATTAACTATTTGACGAGCTTAAACTACAGCTATTTATTTCTAAATTGATTGTTTTCATTAGGCTGGAAATGTATTATTCACAGTTATTTCTAAATTTAATCGTTTTGTTTACGAGAACTGCAAAATATCTTCTTAGTTTGTGATGAGGCGGCGAGAATAATGTAGGCCCTAGCAGTCAGACTACGTAGAGAGAAGCGACGAACATTCCATACCAACTGATTCAGACTATAATTATGCTAGGCCTACTAAAGAGCACCATACATTCATATCATCATCATCATCATCATCATCATCATCATCATCATCATCATCATCATCATCATCATCATCATCATCATCATCATCATCATCATCATCATCATCATCATCAGTGTTGTAAATATTCGGCGTTAGTTGTATGTTTAGGCCTACCGTACTAGGGCAGTGAGTGATGTGAGCCAGTTCCTAAAATAATATCTTTTCTGACACAATGTGTTCAGTTGACATTGTTGCGTGTAAAAGTGATTTGTCTAGAGTGTGCATTGTGTAGTGTGACTTTTTGAGAGATTAGCTCGTCAACTAGGCCTAAACACGATTGTCTAATACCTGAACGTTCACTTACCAATTTAAGTAGCCTACAGTTTGAGAGTTTGAGAAAGAGTGTGCAGTTAACATTTCTGAATATTTTAGGTACTGATGTGAGCAGTTACAACCTCCTGCAGTGCATAGAGTCAACTATTCAGTATATCCGATCACTTGTCATCACAGGCTGCGATTTTGTGAGAAAAATCCGATGAAAGAACACTCTCTTGAGCTAACCCGGAGAGGCAGCCATGGGTTTGAGGACTTCATTTTTCTTAGCCTCGGCATATGAGAGTATGTGGCCAGTCTTCTGCCTCTCCGTCTCACCATCCCACCAACAGTGTCGTTACGTATTATAGGCTGAGTTGCGCAGGTAGAGCAGAAATCGTGACACCGTTTTCTGCCCTGGCGAATGAAGGATACAAAAACAACATCTCTGAATTATTTTCAATTGTCTCTGGCATTAACTCTTCATTTCATATCTTTGGAATACTAGGGATATTAGAGAAAATCAAACCAGTTTGGTTACGTTTCATTATCTTCGAAAAATGCTGTCTTGTTTGTTGTTGTTTACTGGAGTTTGGGGAACACTCGTGGCTAAGATGATGGCCTCTGTCTCGTAACTTTGACGACTGCTTGTTATAGGCAGTCTTGTTGTCCTCGAGACCAAGGTCTTGGTCTCGAGTGCACTCGAGTTCGTTTTTAAAAGTCTTGGTCTTGGTCTTGGTCTTGAGGTTCAAGGTCTTGGTCTTGGTCTTGGTCTTGAGGTTCAAGGTCTTGGTCTTGGTCTTGGTCTTGAGGTTCAAGGTCTTGGTCTCGCAAGACCAAGACCAAGACCGGCTGTTAATATCAACAGTCATTTAACAGAACTCAAGAATTCTATATCAAGCCTGCTTGCATCATACGACCAATATCTATGGATGGATACAAGTCATGTTGGTCAGGAAAACTCATTGGCAGCAGCAACAGTTATTCTGTATCAGACGGTATGATAAACCATGGAAAGATTTAAAAAGGACTCCCTATCTGTACATTTACATCCAGTGCTTGAAAAGCTACTGTGTGTGTGTCAGCGACTTCAGCACCTGTAGAACGTATTTTTTCACATGACGGAATTTTTATGAGGCCCACCAGGCACGTCTTGGTCAGAAAGTTCTGAGCGAATTGGTTTTTATAAAATACAAAAGGCATTTGGTATAAGAGTTTGCATGAAGAACTTTTTGAATACAAATTCGGATTTCTCTGCAGTTTGCATTTAAAGTTAATTTGCCTGAATAAAATAAAAGACTCATGTTTTCATTAAAATAGCGAATATTCCGACTTTACAATTTTTAGAAGTCTTGACCTGATTTCGATTTTTTGGGTCTTGGTCTTGGTCTTGAGGTTCAAGGTCTTGGTCTTGGTCTTGGTCTCGAGGTTCAAAGTCTTGGTCTTGGTCTTGGTCTCGAGGTTCAAGGTCTTGGTCTTGGTCTTGGTCTTGAGGTTCAAGGTCTTGGTCTTGGTCTTGGTCTTGGTCTTGAGGTTTAAGGTCTTGACAACAAGACTGGTTATAGGCTATCGTCCTGTATCCTGCTGCTCACGATATAGCACCAGAGTATCTTAGAAATGTCAGAAGCACATGAAGTAGTAGCTTGACCGTTGACCTATTGACCACGGCATAAATCCTTTGCACTTCTTTGTTGTTAGGACCATATCGATTAGATATTGATTTTGACAATACTACTACTGCTGCTGCTGCTGCTGCTGCTGCTGCTGCTGCTGCTGCTGCTGCTGCTAATAATAATAATAATAATAATAATAATAATAATAATAATAATAATTATTATTATTATTATTATTATTATTATTATTATTATTATTATTATTATTATAACAATATTCGTGTTTATTGACAAGCTAACTGACAAACCGCACTAAGTAACACTGAAACATACGACAGGAGGCCTACAATTATGCAGATCTTATAGAACCCACGTCATTGGCAGCCAACAGGCGCCCGCTCATTTTACTGCTGCACTCTACAGAGTGGAAGGCTGAGTTGACCCATAGGGAGATTACGGGTATCGAACCGCGTCTTTCAAAATCTTATGTCCTTCGAGCAAGAGTGCTACCATTCATCTATCCCCCTCCAAGTCAACAAGACAACAAGCGGCTAATAAATTAATTCAGTTTTTAAAACACGCTCTATTAAGATTCGTGATTCACACTTCATCCGGAAGGTGAGGTTTCTGGTAGCGCTATATAAGAATCCGGATTCCAACGAATCAGCTTTTGAAAACTTTCGCTGTCCCCTCTTCACCGACATTGCATGGTAGGCCCTAATCGTAAACTCCGAACTTATAAAGCGTAACTCAGAAAACTAAGCACAGGGGATCATTCACGAGCATTGCGTCGTGTCTGAAGGGATGTCCATGGATACCAAGTGAAGAACAAAGTTAAACACAGACTCGAGGTCAACTGGACGAAAACAAAAGTGCAGACTACAGTAGACCCATGTCCCAATATCGGTTCATGTGTGGATGGCCTGGCACCAGGTAAAGTTGGTTCGCGGGTTTCCCTACCTCGGCTTCCGCATCGGGGCTGATGGTGCCAGTTAGGCGCCGCATAGCTATCGCCCGGTATTGCATAAGCAGCCTTCAACGAGGAACATGGAATACCAACATCCGATGAGACACGAAAATCCGATTGTTTAAGGCATATATAGGCCTACTGCCCCTCCTCCAGTATGAAGCTGAGTCCTGGACGCCTACCAAAGATTTAGAGCCGAAACTCCATGCCTTCCAGAGGTGGTGCCTCAGGAAATACTACGCATTCCTTACACAGCTTATAATATGTCATCAACGCGGATGTATACCGGCGCGCGAAACACATCCCAGTGTTGTAGATGATTCAGGCAAGTAGCTTTTAGCTGTTTGGACACATCGCGCGCTGTGAAGGTGATCAGAGCCATGCCAGGGCCTTGCGAGCAATGATTTCCGGCTCTCCGAGAGGTTGATAAAGACTTGCTGGGCGCCCTCGCCACACGTTGACAAGAACAGTGGAAGCTGACCTGAATGATGAATCCACTTAACTGTTTGTTGCACACGACCTGGAAAAGAGAGACGGATGGCTAACTGTCGTGGAAACGGCAACGCTTGGGAGAGGAACACGCTAGGTCTATATATGATGACAAAGAGCCAAGTTCAGTTGCCAGTTGACCAGGGAGAGATACATAGGTACAGGGGTGGACTGGCCCACCGGGACACCGGGAAAAATCCCGGTGGGCCGCCAGGGTCGGTGATATTTGGGCCGCTTCTAAGTTCTCAGACACAATGTCTAAAAATCGGCTATGTTATTTATAATAATTTTATGGTTTTTATAACGGCGTTATATTTTTATTCGCTAGAAGGCACAGGGCTGACGACATAAATTCTGGGCCCATAGGCAGAGCAGTAACGGGTTCCTAAACAATCTTTAGGCTTCATGAGAAAATTGAAAAAAAAATTGAAATAAAACAGTGCGGGTACGACCGTACGATACTATGTCTGTATGTGTACATCTACGATTTTATTCAGTAATATTATATTTAAAAAGGCATAAATCATAAACTTTGTATAACTGATTATAATATTTTTTATAAGTTGATTGCGGGCCCGGAGGAAGAGAGATGATTAAAATCTTAACGAACTTATTCAACATGATATGGAACACTGGAGAGGTGCCAAGAGATTGGCTGGACGGGGATTATTATACCAATCCCCAAAAAAGGAAACCTTTGTGACTGCAATAATTGGAGAGGAATTACGCTACTCTCCATACCGGGGAAAGTCCTAGCCAGCATAATTTTGAGAAGAATACAAGGGGCGGTGGACGCCGTACTAAGGCAACAACAGGCGGGCTTCCGAAAGAACAGATCCTGTAGTGACATTCACATTGAGACAGATTATAGAGAAATGCGTGGCGGGGAATACAAATATACTTGTCAACTTCATAGATTTTCAAAAGGCTTTTGACAGTGTCCAGAGACCAGCGGTGGAACATTCTCGCACAATATGGAATTCCATGAAAAATTATAGACATCATAAAGGGGATGTATAAAGAAAGCAGATGCACGGTGAGAGTGGAGGGGAGATTGGGGAGTGGTTCCAGATTGTTACGGGGGTGCGGCAAGGATGTATCCTATCGCCGTTATTGTTCCTGCTAACGATTGACTGGGTATTGAGGCGAAGCACGGAAGAGGGGAGATTGGGTTTGGAGTGGAGAGGAGCCGAGAGGCTAGCAGACCTGGACTTTGCAGACGATATAGCGCTAATGGAAGATTCATGGGAGGGAATGAACGAGCTCACGGGCAGAGTGGAAAAAGAGGCAGGATTGGTTGGATTGAGAATCAATACCTCAAAAACAAAGATCATGAAAGTAGGAAAATGGGAGACGAGAGAGAACATCAAAGTTGGGGAAGATGTGATAGAGGAGGTGGAGGACTTTTGCTATCTGGGAAGTGTACTTGCAAACAATGGTAGCTGCGACAAGGAGATCAGAGTTAGGCTGGGAAAGGCTAATGCCACATTCGGAAGACTAAACAGCATATGGAAAGACAAAGGACTAAGCCTCACAACAAAGACAAGACTATACAAGGCCTTGGTCCTGACAACATTGCTGTATGGAGCGGAAACATGGCCTATGACTAAAGCTAACCAGAAGAAAGTAAAGGCGGCTCATCACCGGTGGCAGAGAAGGATACTAGGGGTCACGTGGAAGGATAAGATAAAGAATGAAGATATAAGAAAGAGAACGGCTATGGATAAAATAGAGGATATGTTGAAGAGAACACGCCTACGCTGGTTGGGACATATGCACAGATCAGACAGTGAAAGAATCGCGAAGCAGTCACTGAACTGGACTCCATCGGGATGGAAGAGGAAACGTGGGAGGCCGAGAAAGACCTGGCGAGCAACGGTCGTGCAGGATCTGGACGACGGAGAGATGACATGGGAAGAGGCTGAGGGAGCTGCAGAGGACAGAACGACGTGGAGGAGCTGTGTCGCCCGATGCGCTACAAGCGCGTGGAAGGACTAAGGTCTAAGGTAAGGCGGGCCCGGACGGCCGGGCACCTAAAACTCTCCGGGCCCCTGGGCATTTGCCCCGCTTCCCCTTTCTGGGGGGGGACTGAGAAGGCATACATATAATTAACAGTTGAATCTTAAAACGAGGAAGTTTGTTTATTACAAAGATTCTTTTATTATTATTGGTTAATAAATTAATGAAAAATTTACGATTATGAGTAATTTAAATTTGAAACGTAAATGTAAAGATGGTGCGGAAAAGGTAAGAGATAAGAAACTAAAAATTCTTGCTAAAGATGGAACCAAGTGCCAAAATCTAGTCGATTTATTTAAAGTTACTCAAGGCAAAGAGACCGTCATTAAATGTTCGACGATTAGGTAGAGGACAGCGTCAATGAAGATTCTCCACATGAACTCTGGGACGACCAAGTTGGGCATAAGAGTGACGAACTTACGAAATGCAAATCTTGCCAAAAAAGTCCTGTTTGCTGCTTGTCTGTGTTACATAAATACAGTTTCTTTGGTCAGACTTGCAGGCACCTGTTTTGTGCATATAACTCTTAGGGGCCATCCATATAGTACGTACGCATGGAGGGTGGAGGGGGGTTAACCCAAATGAATGTGCTTGGGTCTACTAATAATGTACGTACGCATAGGAAACGGGGCGAGGGAACCTATAATTTGTCTATATTGGCCTTCAAATTGACTGGCGTTCAAGTGAGCCAGAGTTCAGTCTTTTCACCTATCAGGTACTACCAGGGGAAGTAGAGGTGTTACTTGTATGCCACCTTACGGTCCTTACCTCTGAACACTATTATTAAACTATCACACAGCTCAGCAGTGAGTCCATGGATCACTCGTCCTTCAATATGGCCTAAAGTGCAGACAACCGCTGCCTGGACCTGTCCTACAGACACGTTCTGCAGCTGGTCTTTGAGGGCGAGGCGCGTCAAGCGTACGCAAGCAGGTGGGGGTGGAAAAAAGTACGTGTGCGTACTTGGAGGGAAGGGTCCAATTTTTCCAGATTTTTACGTACCTACTATATGGATGGCCTCTTACTGACTCTATCCTCTACCCAAGTAGCGTGTAAGGTGTAAGAGATCTTTCTCAAAACTGAAGTACATTAAAAATCGCTTGCTAAGCTCGTTGTCTTCTACAAATCTTGAAGCATTTTTGCTCATGTCGGTAGAAACCGATGTTTTACGTGAACTATATAATGCCACAATTATAGATCATGTGTCTGAAATGGCAACCAGCTTAAAGAAGTTGCTTATACAATAACCATCATTTGGGTGGGTCATGATAAATCGATTCATAACTTTAAATGCATTCTTAATATTTTATGTCTGATGTAAATTAGGTTTGCGATTCATCGTTGTGTTATGACTATCCCGTTGTGAAGTTACCTGTTACCTTGGCTGAAAACAAATCCCCAAGAAAAATAAATGTCGGATAGGGCCGATTTAAATTTTTTCCCGGGCCGCTTTGACACACCAGTCCACCACTGCATAGGTAGAAAAGCTGCTAAGGCGGATTTCATTTAGGATGAGAGAGATTGGAAGGAGAAGGAGTGGATGGAAGAGGGAAGAAATTTTGAAAAGGTGAGACTTTAATATTAGCGGTGAAAAACCCGAGGGGTGATAGACAGGAGCTAATGGCACCTGACGGCGAGTTACCGGGAATATTAGTGGAGGAAAGAGAATGAAAATTCCTTTATGATTGTATATATAATTATATACATAAGTATATATCTGTGTGTGCGTAGTGTGTGTGTGTGTGTGTGTGTGTAGGTGTGTGTGTGTGTGTGTGTGTGTGTGTGTGTGTGTAGGTGTGTGTGTAGGTGTGTGTGTTTGTGTGTGTAGGTGTGTGTGTGTGTGTGTGTGTGTGTGTGTGTGTGTGTGTGTGTGTGTGTGTGTGTGTGTGTGTGTGTGTGCGTGTGCGTGCGTGTGTGTGTGTGTGTGTAGGTGTGTGTGTGTGTGTGTGTGTGTGTAGGTGTGTGTGTGTGTGTGTGTGTGTGTGTAGGTGTGTGTAGGTGTGTGTAGGTGTGTGTAGGTGTATAAGTGCGTGCGTGCGTGTATCAGGCTATTTGTGAAGCACCTTTCAAGAAACTCTCATAGCAATCACACATATCTTAGCAGTTGCACTTTAAGATAAGTCGAACAGTTTTCTGAGAAAACTTCTTCTGACGAAATAGCGTTCGTCTTTGCAGTGGTCGCACTGCAGCCAGTGGTTAAATTGCTCATCCAGCGGTGGTGGGTCTCTAAATATTTGCAAATCCTTAAAACTAAGCGGCTAAGCCTAAAATACAAAATGCATGAAACACGACATAATTATCACCGATAATTGCAAGCAAAAACATTAACAATTAAGAATGAAACATTACCCAACATAACGTGTTATGTCATAATGTCAATGCAATAACCTACAAAGCACATAATTTATTCCATAATTTATAATGAACAAATGCCATATATTAATAGGCAGAATACTTTCAAATTGAAGAGCTCAGTAAGGAAAGCAGTTTGACTATAGGCCTAGCCTTAGAATGATCATAACTAGTGCTGTCGATTAATCGCCGTTAACGCCCGTGATTAACGCATAATTTTTAACCACGATTAATATTTTTAACGCCGATTAATATTTTTAACGCAGTCACATAATAGCCTTGTAAATAATTCGAGTTTGGAACGTTTAAGCCGCGTTTCTTCACCATGCCGGGTATCACCCACTCTTGGCAAGACTAGTCAAGAAGTATCTGTCTTCACCAGCTACAACTGTACGGTACCCTGTGAAAGATTGTTTTCCTTATGGGGACACATAGTTAATCAGAAAAGAGCATCGCTTGATCCGAGCAATGTGAACAAGCTAGTTTGCCTAAGTAATTGGCTTCACTTAAAAGAGTGAACTGTTAAATTAAGATGAAATCCATTTAGAGACTTTATGAATGCTAGGTTAAATAACTGAATTTTCTTGACAGGATAAACTCTTAGAATAAGACGTAAACTTAAATCGTTTAAAAAGATTTTTACCGTGTAGATTTGTAGATAGACTTAAGGCTTCAAATTGAGACTTTAAAGATGATGAAGATTAAACTCTTCAAGTCAGATGTAATCCATTTAAAAAGACTAGAGCTATTACTGTGTAGATTTGTAGTGGAATCATGATTGAAGCATTAACAACTAGTGTATTTTTTATTTTATGATGATTATTTTGAAGTAGGTGAATGTTGAATGAGACTTTAAGTCATTGAGACTTAAAAGATACTGATTTAAAAGTGTGATTTCAGATCTTTAGAAGATTAGAAGATTAGAAAAACCGAGCCCATGCTGAAGAATACAAGTACTTGCAGTAATTAACAAAGAATTTTATTAAAGTGCGATTAATTTGCCGTTAACTTGCGATTAAAATTTTTAATCGATCGATTAACTTCGATTAAAAATTTTAATCGAGGGGCAGCACTAATCATAACAGATGTAAACCCAGTGAAAAGCTGAAAATTAAACACGAGTTTCAATACTGTCATTCTGTCAATGCCACAACATGCTGATTTAGACACATTTCCTTACTGCCCTGCTTGCTTTTGTGACTTTTCATATTTTCCGTGCTTTGCACTTGCCTAAATCTGTTTGCACGGTTGTAACCATTACACCATCGATCCCGCCAGGGCAGAAATTTGGTTCGAGATTTCTGCTCCACCTGCACCCCCTAACCAACTCAGCTATAATGAGTACACCGACCGTACACTGTCGGTGGGAAGACGAGACGGTGATAACGAGTACACCGGACCGTACACTGTCGGTGGGAAGACGAGACGGCGAGCGAGAGGACTGGCCACCCGCCCTCATATGCCAAGGTTAAGAAAATGAAGTTGCTGACACTTCATTCCCGTGGCTGTCTCAGGCTACCTTAAGGGACTGCAAAAAATCTGTTGCAGCATGACGACCCTTAGCAATCCATCCACGTACTTACGATAACTTAATTCTTTTCGACATTATCTGCAGACTGTAACTATAACTACGGTAATAGAAAGACGTGCTATTTTAGATTTTCAAACGATTTCAGCTCAGACTTCCGAAATTCCGCAACCGAGTCATTAATGAATCAAACTACTGTGTTATCGCTAGGATGTATGTCCAAATCTGCTTCTGTTGCCATGGCCTTAGGTTACTACCCTTCGGCAGCGATTATAAAACAGCAGGCGATTTAAGTAAACACATAGGCCCAAGTAGTTTTCTATTAACCCTTTAAAGGGCATAATGGCCCTGAACAGTTACAACAATAATAATTACACATTATATGCCTGCTAAGTAACCATATAGAGGGAATATATTCGTCATGTGGAAAAGTTGACTTTAAAAAAATGGCAATATTGTGTCCTATACCCATGAAGCCGAAACTTGTAGTGGCAACATTGTCGCCACTGCCCATGAAGCCGAAACTTGTAGTGGCAACATTGTCGCCACTGCCCACTAAGCCCAAATGAACGAATTAGAAACAAGTGAAACCAAAAAGCAGTGTTGTTGTCAATCATGTAAGAAACATTAGTAAAAACAATAGGAAATTACAGAGTACGGTTTCGTACTAAATGGCAGGCCTAGTTGTGTTTCAAGTGCAGTTCACTTATGAAAATCTGCGAAACATGGGTATATGCATAGAGCGACACCGCACGCACTACAGGCAATCTTCGACCGTTTATTGTTCAGCTGGGTGCTGCAAGCCCGGCACCTGCGATATTTATCTATGCGCTGCGGCATGTGGACTCCCACTGATGACAGACGAATGTTGT
Organism: Allolobophora icterica; assembly: GCA_963556255.1. Lineage (NCBI taxonomy): Eukaryota > Metazoa > Annelida > Clitellata > Crassiclitellata > Lumbricidae > Allolobophora > Allolobophora icterica. The sequence goes on from OY744602.1 coordinate 11,815,851, forward strand.
CTGGAACACCAGCTCTTTACGGTTGAGTGGGTTTCGACGTGACTTGCGCCCAAGGGCGTAACTTTAGCCTAAAAAGTGGGGGGTACCAATACCTTGGTCTAAAAAGTGGAGGGTACCAATTTCTTCTCAACTTTCGTTTTTCGCATGATAACCATTTTGAACATATTCCCTGCCAGTATTCTCATTAATTTTGGCTCTCGATTTACCTGTGTATCTAAGTACTTTCGTACTTTTGGCGGAGATTGCGTTCTCTGGGAAGGCTCAATAATAAAATATTGATTGGCATTGTTTAAAAAGTGGGGGGTACAGTACCCCCCAGTCCAAAAAGTGGGGGTATGGGTACCCCTCGTACCCCCCACAAATTACGCCTATGCTTGCGCCTAATGAAAGAGCCACCTTGTAAGCTTGACCGCCGTTGCCGTGATCTGTAGTTTGTCGCCGTATGCATTGTATAATATATATATATATATATATATATATATATATATATATCTACCCTTTAAAGGGTTAAGCTAGTGAATGCTGAAACCCACTGTGAGGCTGACGAATGCTAATCTGATTTTCGGTGATGGGTCTCCCTGTTGAGGTGATGGGTCTCCCTTTCTAGGTGGCGGATCTCATAATTTGGGTGGTGGGTCTCACAATGCAGGTGGTGGGTCTCAAATCAGAGGTGCCGGATCTCAGATCCGGCGGGATCCGGCTGAATTTAACCACTGACTGAAGCCAACAGTTCTATGCATGTAGATTTGCTTAGTCATTCAGATGCAATTTCAGACTTATTTTGCGTAATTAAAGTAGCTCTGCGGAATTCTAACAGTACAGTCGCTCATTTATAGTAGGCTGATGAGTTTTCATATGATACGCTTATAGTTCTAGCACAGAGGCATCTGAAAATTCCCTTGCGTAAATATAAATGTAGGCCTCCACGTTTTTACATAGCGACAAGTAAGTAAGCCTCGATAGGCTCCGGAATAGACGTTCTTCTTGCAAATAGGCAAAATGGTGAGAACTGGTTCTGAAGCGCTCACTAAGAATACAGCTATAGGCCCTATGAGCAATAGCCTATACAATGTATTTACTCGTAACTTAACTGGTTACTTAAACCGAAATAGGCTGGCTGATTCCTGTTACTTATTGCGAATATGGAAAACACCTCAAAGTATTCGATTGAAGACTGAAGCATTGCAAAACAATTGTAGCTGCTTCTGAATGCCGTTGGAAGGCATGCAGCATTTTATGGGTTGTCAATTTTATGGGTTGTCAATTGTCTACGCCTCCCCAGTATGGTGGGACTTCACAACCCAGAGTGAGCGTGAAATGCTGGGAGCCAACCTTAGGCGCTTGATAAGGAGTGGTTATCTCCACGATGACTCTCCGTCCATTCAGCAGCTGTGTAGCTTGGTCGACAACCGCCTTTTCTCGGCAGTTTTGGTCAGGCCCGGTTCAAGACATTTGGCGGCCCTGGGCAAATCGGCGGCCCTAGGCAAACCGGCGGCCCTAAGCACAAACCGTCCGAAAATTTTAAGATTTTCGTCACGCTTATTTCATCCATGTTTTGGGAATTTCATCTTACAAAAAAGTTGAAGACCTTTTTTAGGAATTCTAGCGAATAATAATTAAATAATTTTGGAAAAATGGAAAATTGGCGGCCCCTAAAAATCGGCGGCCCTGGGCGGCTGCCCAGTTGCCCATACGGACGAACCGGGCCTGGTTCTGGTTAACGAAGGGCATGTTCTGCACAGTCTGCTTCCGCCTGTAAAGGTTGCCGGGTATGCACTCCGACCCCGAGCCGATGACCGAGCCATTCCTTCGGCTGACAGTCTTATGAGAAAAACATTCTTAACTAGGATGCTGTACTTATAACTTGAAGAATAACTCTCTGCTTAATCACTATTTATATAGGTTTGGCCACTGCTAGTTTTGCAGGGCTGTGTATGTTTTATTTTATTATGTCTGTATGTGCGAATGTTTTTATATGTTTATGTACAACAAAATGCGCTTCGCAAATGGTTTAATAAAGAATATTCTATTCTATAATTTATCACGGCTCGAGAGAGATGAAACTCAGAACTTCAACTTTTAACTCATTTAAGCAAGAGCTACAAGAGCTACAAGAGCATCCCCGCCAACATGACCACAAGGAGCCCACATAGGACCCGTATTTCAACATGGGACCATATGCAACCCATATGGACACCATGATCAGTGCCATAGGCGCCGACTTCTTGGGGCCTTGGGTGCCAATGCATTCAGAGAAAAAGTTCAGTGGGGGCCTGGCACCCAGAAGAATTCGGACCTTAAATTCAATTTTTTGGGGTATTCCTAAAAAAAGGTCGTCACATTTTTTCGGAGGATGAATTCCTAAAAAAAGTCGTAAAATTTTAGGAGAGAATTATCTTAAAATATGCACTGGCACCAGGGGCGGATCCAGGGGCAATCCGGCCATGGGACCCTATTAAATATTTTCTTATGTTTACACACGGATGACTATAAAAAAGGTCATCAGTTTTTCTGGGAGATGATTTCCTAAAAAAATTCCGTTGGTCCTTTAAAACTTTGATAAACCTTCTGGATCCGCCTCTGACTGACACCCAGAGACAAAAGCAAAAGTGGGCGCCTATGATGATCACCCATCTAATACCCATGAACTTAGGGCAGGGATGGTAAGTCATAGAATGTCTGTCAGCAGAAATCCTCGTCCCACGTCAGCATGCTTAGATCATCAAAACCTCAGCTTTTTTATTGGCGCTTACAACAGCTAGGCCTATTTACAGATGACAAATAACATTTCACTGCGGTTTTAGAAGGGTATCGTATGCTGTTACAAGGTCTATAGACCTATTTCACAACAGTAGGCCTAGTTATAAAAGATCCTGCACACTTAAAACCGTTCAAACGGTTAACAGAAGTTGGCGTAGTAATGCCCACCGGAATCTGATGTCTGGTTGAGCAAGCAGGTAAGACAATCGGTCGTTATGGAGTACTCGCTGACCACCTACGAAGCTCAAAACAGTATTGTTGCGTACAGCGAAGGACCGTAAAGCGAACGAAGGATCAGGAAAATCAAACCGTATACAGCCATATTGATTTGTGGAGTTGATTTTTGTTAGGCGCCCTTGTCTTGATTTTATAGTCTTGTGGTGCCTTTCCATAATTCTCTAAATAATAATAATAGCCTAATAATAATAATAATAATAATAATAATAATAATAATAATAATAATAATAATAATAATAATAATAATAATAATAATAATAATAATAATAATAATAATAATAATAATAATAATAACTTGAGTTTAGAAGTGTATGCGTACTGGTTCTATACGTTGGCCTAACTACTTTATAACTAGCCTAGCTAGAGTTGTTCGAAGGCCAAACAATATCAGCGGCTTAGGCATATTCAAAGTCCGATATTACCATCCAAAAATAGACGTGTTCGCAATTTCAGCAAGTATGTATTAGGCCTAAAACATGGCGTAGCGCATTATAAGTACGTCCCGGCAGCGCGTAACACTATAAAACTACACCACCAAGTGACCAAGATACTTGTGAATGGGATTGCTGTAATAGAGTCTTTAGCACGTTGAAATACACGGAAAGAATTTGGTACGGGAATTCCATTTAAAATTCCCAGAAGAATATTGAAGGAATTCCCCGGTAATGGGAGGCCAATTAGACAAACAGTTGTGTGGTATATATCTACTTCTAGACCATCGAACTATTGGGCGCGTAGCGAATCGCCGAATTCTGATTCGCCGAAATGGTATTACCGCCGAATCGCCGAAACTATTTTGTGACATCTTTTCACCTGGAAATAACAATATAAGATTTTCACAACCGCAGAGCTAGGGTATTATTTCATAGCGGAATGGTAGGCCAATCTGGCCCAGTTAGCTACATCGGTAAGAGCATAATAATAGGCTGCGTCTCATGCGCCTCTGTGTTAGAGAGCATGCGGTTCGCTTCCAGAAAGTGGCTTATTTCAGAGATTTAAATCTCGGGCTAGCACGGTCCCAACACGGGGACCTTAAATGGCGTGGCACCCATTCAAACGGGCAAGCAGTGGTGAAGGATCTCACCCGATCAGTTCATTGAAAAATTAGCAGGGTAGATGCCATATAACTACACGGTCGCTCTGGAAAATCGCGTACATTTACATTTACATTTTACATCACGATAATTTGGTTCAGATTGAAGCTGCAGCACTTCTCTTAAGTGTTGCCTCTTCGCTAGGTGGACGATATCAACAAACCGTCTCCAGTCCAGCCCGGTTTAAATGTAAATGTAGGCCTAACTGTGCACGGTTTTATATAGCGACCATGTCATGGCCTCGACCTTGCTCCTCTTTCAATGAATTGATCTGGTGAGATCCTTCATCGGCACTGCCAGTTTGAGTGGGCGCCACGCCATTTAAGGTCATCGGTATGCGAACTGGCAATTCGTTGAAAAATGAGCAGGTTCGATGCCATGTGGTCGCCATAAAAAACGTGTAGGCCCTATATGTACATTTACATTCTCTGATGTGCCTCGATGTATTACTGTCTAACCAATATAGCTAACAGGGCCAGTTAACCGGTGCTGGGACTAGAGCTAAACATCAAAACATCACTTTTGTTGTTAAATCTACTCACTGGTTTAAACTTCAAAATAAAATCCTGCCATACAATAACTCACTCCAATTCTCCCAGTCGTCTTATTTTCGTCAGTTAACGTAACATGAAAATTTGCAACTTCAAGGAAAAACTCACCAGTAGCTCTCAACCCAACAAGGAGAACCTCATTCAAATACCTAGAAAAACTTTTAAGCACCTGCGGAACAGAGAAGGAGATAGGCGGACTAGCTCAGTTCTAGTTTTATGAAGAAGCTTGTTCCAGGCCACAGGACTGACGAAAGCAAGGCTTCTGTGTTGAGTTGTAGAGAATCGAGCCCGAGGGACAATTAACAGTTAGTAACTCCGTTCAAACCTTTCCTCTTCCGCCGCAGCACATTTCCCGCTCTGCTGTGACCTCATCCTTACAATTCCGTAATCGCTCCAAGCATATCATATTTACAAGCCACTGGCGCAAAAAGCTACGGCAACTATCTGACCGAAGCTAGCTCATCAACTCTTGCAATTTATGTGCAGAACTCAAAACAAGTATACTTTTCGGAATGCCTATCCCGAATCCTCCACTTCTCGATCCTTATCACTCTCGCCGCTCAACTTCTAAACACCATCCATCGTAGCTGTCTTCCGGTCTACCTGCCTGACTCTTGGATCTTGACCTTGATCCGACCCTGACCTTACCGGTCTATTTGATTTTGTTTTTGACTGAGTGTCTGAATAAGTGGCTTCCATGAATTAGCTTTTTGATCATTGAATAAAGCCAGAGTTTACGATTACGAATTATTGGTGTACAACAGACCTAGAGCGAATAGTAATGCAATAGTCACAAATAAATATCTTGGCGCAAACTAGGCCTAGGCTAGAGTAGAGATGATCCGGAGTCACCCTACTACATTCTCCGTCTCCGTTTAGACGATGGCCGAAAAGACATGTATAAATCCATTCTTGAACACCTACTATTGTCTTCGCACCTGCTCACAGAAAGGTTCAACTGCCGGTATGACATCGTGATCCCTCTGGATCCGTACCTTGCTACAGTTACAATAGAAACAGAAGCTACGATGTTCCACAGTGGAGTCGCTCATTTCCTGCTCATTGGTTCTTGAGCCGCCAGCGGAGCAATACCTATAGGTCAGGTCAGGCCCGGATTAAGCCCTCGGGGGGCCCCTCGCCAAATTCTCCGGGGCCCTTAATTTCTTACCCCTTCCCTCACCATACCCACTTCTTCCCTTCCCAAATTTTAATGCTTGTATATTATTGACTATAACTCAAGCTTAATAATGTGTATCTTAATAAAATACCAAAAAACATGTTAAAATTAGGGCTGTACCGAATATTCACTTTGTATTCGCTTCGGAGCCGAATAGTGGGCCAAATAGCTATTCGGTATTCGGCCGAATAGTAGCGGTCGGACCGAATACGAATAGTGGTCACGTGACATCTGTTTCTGCATATGCGGCTACTATAGCGAGTGGAGTGAACGTTAAGTAACAATTTCTAAGTTTAGTTAAATTATTTCCATTCCTAGTTTACACAGACTGGCAGAAGGATGTAAAATTCTTCTTCTTCTTCTTTCTTCTCTTCCATCAGTTTCCCGACGATGAGGCTCTTATGAAGTTTCTCCATAGTGTTCTGTCTCTGACAGTTTCGCGCACCATGGTTATGTCCGTGCCTTTGCTCTTCAAGTCTTCCTTGACATTGTCCATCCACGTTTTTCGTGGTCTCCCTCTACTTCTCTCTCCCTCGATCCGCCCATGTAGGGCTACGACTGGTAATCTGCTGTTATCCATCCCCCCAAGCCCGACCTGCACCTCACCGTGGGGGGGGGGTGAACAGCCAAGTAAGGGAACGCATGGTGAGGCTATGCCGTCATGGGCGAAGGCTCATACCGAAGTACCTCCTAGGGCGCTACGCGAGGCGGACAGGCTCACCATGAACCCCGAACAGCTGACCAACGCAGGCGGCAGGTGTTGGAAGGACACCTCAGGGCGAAAGAGGTCAACAAAGACCCACCGGCCTCCTTACCCTGTCAGGAGAGAAGTGGTCACCACCTGATAAAGAGACCAAGAAACTCTTATGAATATGATGTAAAAATTACATTTATTTAACTGTTTACTTTTAGTTTATGTATTAAATTTACTGAACTGAAACTTTTGCGTACATTTGAAAGTTTGAATGTTGTCGGTAGACCTATTTTGTACACTATTCGTATTCGTATTCGGCCGAATAGTTGGTCCAATTATTCGTATTCGACCGAATAGTGAAAATCACCTATTCGGTACAGCCCTAGTTGTTACCGTTAAAGCAGTGCAAGATGCAGTACCACACTCACAAATTTCAGACACAGCTGATGTACCTTCAGTGCAAGGCTTATAGTTACCACAGTTTCGCACTGTGACTGAAAAACCACCAACATTTCGATCCTGCCTTCAGTGGCGGATCCAGGTTTTCTTGCGTGGGGGGCAGAACGTTATCTCGAGGGGCGCCACGTTCTGGGTATATTGGTAACCAACTTTAAATGATAGTAGGGCCTACATGTATATTTGAAATGATGCCATGTGTAGTAGACAACCAGTATATAGGCCTATACTATCTCATATATATATAAAACTGTTTAAAAGTGACGAAATGTTTCCTATCCTATGTCCCTTACCATGGATATTTTCAATGGGAATAGGATATTGAGGATAGGACAAAGGTTAAGGAAACTCATGACATCTGACATCTGATCGGTTCTAGATATATCAATTATCGAGTGAACAATTAAGGGGAAGACCTGAGCAGACTTATCTAATAGTTCAAGAAAATTCCCAGTGTTTTTATTCTCAACTATGCAAGAATGTTCTCGGTGTTCTCTGAATGATGGCCATTGTTTACTAAAATAAAATAACGTCACAGGAATCGTCCTTTTTAATAGCTCTGGGGAGTGGAGGTTCAAATACCCGCCAAGGAGAAATTTGCTTCGAGATTTCTGCTCCACCTGCATCCCCTAGCCAACTCATGTATAATTAATACACTGACCAAACACTGTCGGTGGAAAGATGAGACGGCAAGGGAGAGGACTGGCCACCCACCTTCATATGCCGAGGCTAAGAAAAAGACGTCGCTAACACCGTACCCATGGCTGCCTCAGGGCTAGCTTAAGGGACTCCTCCTCCTCCTCCTCCTCCTCCTCCTCCTCCTCCTCCTCCTCCTCCTCCTACTGCTATTCTTTTGGACTTGGCGTCAGTTTTCTGCGGGTTTGCGTTTAGTAGTTCAAAGTCAACCATCAGTACACAATTTATAATTATATTCAATTTATCACAATTTTAAGGTAATGTTATTTATTTCAGGAAAGTGAATTGATTTTATAAATACCATTATATTCTTAGTGTCATGGCAGTTTAATCCAAATCGCGGATCGCCAATCCGAAATCGACTTGTAGAGAATTGGCAATGTTAAATATCCAATAGGCCGTGTCATTTAGGTATCGATGCCGACTGCAATTTGATATACTATACACTCTTGGGAGTCCTTGACAGCCGGACTTTGTATGCTAGTTTGATGATTGATATGTTTAAGCCTGTCTGATGCTGGTACTGAAGATTTGGGGGAAGAGTATCTTATGACTCATATTGAGGATGACTGCACGCATGTGGTGTGTGTGTGTAGGACTCTGTTGGACTTTGGAACATAGCCTACCTCCTGAGACACTTTGCTCACATGGAGAGTGAGGGTCAATTCAGGGTCATGCCAATCTTCCATGTCCTGCATATATGCTGTCTGTCTATCTACCCCCTCCCTAGTATATACGTAAAGATAGACAGAACAGCAATACTTGGGGAAGCACAGATGAAAGTAGACCTAGCCGACTGACTTTAGCTAAACATCGGTCATGCCATGCAGGCCCGTTCTGGAAGCCCACCATAACAGGCGCGTCTGATCTGGAGGGGCGCCGTCATACAACCAAGAGGGGCGCGGGGGGGCGAACCGCCCCCCCCCCCGGGCCTATGGCTAAATCCGCCACTGCCTGCCTTCGTCTGGCTCATTTGATGTGACTGTCTGTTTGGAGTGTAGCCTACGAAAAATCTCCAATTTCGGAACAGAGGCAACGTTATTTCTTTCCCTTTCAGTACGTTCTTTAGCTACTCACCTTTTTTGAGCACCGGAAAGTTGAACTATTTTATTCTTTGGCATTGCTCACTTTTCCTGAATATAATTATGTAATATCCAGCACGGTTGTTTATTTGTTTTTTTGAGACGAAGACGAAATCATAATTACAACTGGTAGGCCTACAGATATAGGCCCTATAGGAAGCCATTGATCGCCATCATAAGAATCAACCACCAATTCACATTAACTGACTCCTGGCGTAAATTTACACTGCCCTTGAAGAGAAAATCTGAATAAATGTGAAAATGCACAGTAAAAAAAATTCTTCTTGTTCACGCGGGGGGCCCTCTGACGACGGGGGGCCCCCGCCATGGCATAAATGGCATACTGGTTAATCCGGCCCTGGGTCAGGTAAATGTATACAATTTTATATAGCGACCGTATGGCCTCGACCCTGCTAATTTTTCAATGAACTGATCGGGTGAGATCCTTCACCACCGATGCCCGTTTGAATAGCCGCCACGTCATTTTTCCTGGACACGGGGTCAGTCATCGCAGGACTTTCTGTTTAGTTTCCAGCTTAAGGCGGTTCGAAATTATGCCACTTGGTGAGAGAGGCACGCATGCGCAGACTTCTATTCCAGGAGAATTATCAGTGGGCTCGGAACAGCAATCGTTAGGTCACTGCCTGGGAGCGATTCCAATGGGGACCTTGGCAACAGTAACTGTGGATGCTTATTGCCAGACAACAAGTCAATGCAGATAAGTATTTTAGCCATATTGACTTAAATATCTGAACGTAGCCTAAATGCATGCAGAGATAGACATACGGAAAGATAAACACTGATGCATAAAAATATTATTCGCGCGAGTTTCCCATGCATGAATAATTATAAACTCAACTGATTAATGGAAATTTAAACTTTTAAATTTTTTGTACGATATTTGTATTATAGGCCAATTGTGGAGTGAGCAGCAAATATTTCAACAGAAAAAGCACATGACTGTACATGCATATGCTCTATAGGCTATTTTTAGATGGGTATCTGTATAACCGTTACTCTGCGAAGTCCATTCAAAACCATTCTGCGCCTTCGACGGCCGACAGTTCAACAGATGTCTCTTAATCTATAGGTCTGACTCAAATTTAAATAGGGTCTTACAATTTGATATTATGATTAGGTTTAATGAAATGCCTGTGGCCTGTACACGTGGCTTGGAATTTCCATGGAGGCGTAGCCGCAGTCTACGTGGATCTGCTGCAGTTTGAACTTCCTTGTGTTTCGGCATAAAAAGGTGGGTCCATAATACCTGTGTATAATTTAGGGCAAGCTATATGAATGCTAACATTGTACAGTTTTACAGTGCTTCAGATGAAACATTGAATACATAATTTTATATGTGTCGTTTGTTAATTAGCTTTACCCCACGTGACATTTATTAAATCGCGTTGCATATGGTATATGGTACTGCACTCCAGTGACATGGCTTGGTACTATGGTGTCAGGAGCGAGTGAAGGCAGTCGCGTCCCCCAGAGATAAAACTTTTGAATATTAATGAAAACAGCGGTTTACATAGGCCTAGCCTAAATGTCGGGTAGGCCTATTGAACAGTGAACAGATGACATAATATTTCACCAAAAATTCAAAACAAAACGTCTTCTGTCATTGGCTCCATCGGAGATAATCCCACTCTTCACCACTGGTCACTTTCGGGTAAAACTGCTGTGTCACGTTACACACGTTACACTCACTGTCTTGCAAGGTTATCGAACATTTCTGAAGAATTATAGCCTGTCAAACAAGCGGCCATGGAATTTGCTGCAGGTTTCTTACACTAAACTCCGCTTAGTTCTGTAACTTCACTTTTGAGAAAGCCAACTGATACGCACAGAGTAGTGGACGAAAAATAGGCTACCAAATAAGAATATTATACCATACAGATATTCCACAACTTCGTGACTCGGGGTCGATGCTTTGCCGTACCTATCGGCTATATAGCTGAGGTTCCGGTAAGGTAGGTTCTGGTCTTAGGAAAAGGTCAGCGAAGCGTCTGTCTCCTACCTTGTCCCAAATCTACAATTTTGTGACTCAAAATTTGATCTTTGAAATATAGATTTTACCTGTCATATTAGCTAATCAAGAGCGAGAGAAATTTGTGATCTGACACGCGCAGTATTTAATCTAAACACCACTCCACAGAAACTCTACTTGTGTCTCTATACAATAAACTGGTCTCTGCCATCAGCCGCCAACATGTCTTCTCGATATTTCCGCCGCATTTGACACCATCGATCACAGCCTCCTTCTTAAACGACTATCTTCTTGGTTTGCGTCTCTGACACTGCTCTTCTCTGGTTCCAGTCCAACTTGTCTTCCCGATCCTTCTCTGTTAAAGCCTCCAGCCACTGCTCGCAACCCCTCCCTCTATCCTGTGGTGTCCTTCAAGGCTCCATCCTGGGTACACTCTTCTTCAGCCTTTATACCACATCTTTAAGCCATCTCATAAAATCCTCCTCTGTTGACCACCATCTTTACGCTGATGACATCCTACTATACACATCCCTTTCTCCAAGCTCTTTTCCCACCTCCATCACACAATTATTCAATATCGTTAACCTTATTTCACAGTGGATGTGATTCAATCTTCTCTGTCTTAACCCTTCCAAAACGGAATTCATCATCATAGGCCTTCCTGACCAAATCAAGAAAATCCCTGACCCTTCCACATACCTGTCTACTGACTCGTCTTCTCTTACTTTCACCTCTGAATCCCTCGTACGCAATCTTGGTATTACTTTTGATCCGCATCTCTCCTTCTCTAACCACATCTCCATCCTCTCGCACTCCTGCTTCATGCACATTCGTGACCTCCGACACATCCGACCTATGTTTCACCTTAAAATTGCCTCCACCATTGCTACCTCTATTGTTCATTCAAAGCTTGATTATTGCAATTCTCTCTTGCTCAACCTTGAATCCACCCAAATCAAGCGTCTGCAACTCACTAGCCAGAGCTGTCAATAGAACGCCCAAACATCATCATATCATTCCAATCCTCAAATCACTCCATTGGCTAAAAATCCCAGAGCGAATTCACTTTAAAATCCTATCACTAACCTGCAACTCCTTACAATTTTCCAAGCCCAAATACCTCCGTGATCTCTTCTTCATCCAGGAAACCCGCTCCACCGATCCTCCTCCTATCTCAGTCTTTCACAACCTCCAGTCACTACTCATCTGGAGTTCTCCAACCGAGCCATATCCAACACGGCACCACGTCTCTGGAATGATCTCCCCCTGAATTCCGCAGTTTCTCAGTTCCTCCATCATCATTGCAACCCGTCCTTCATCCTCCTCCTCCTCATATTCCTCTATCTATCACTCCCCCGGGCTTCCACTCAAAACTGAAGTCTCACCTTTTCAAGTACTCCTACCCTGACTCATCTGATCCTCCGCCTTCCAATTATACTCGCCCAGAATGACACCCGCTTTGACAGCTCCTCTCTCTTGTTTTGGACCCCCGAAAATCGGATTTGGAACTCTTTTGGACTACTCTTTGGAAAATCCCCTCTGATTTGATTTGGCCTTCTGGAAACCGGACTCGGACCTCTTTTGGACTACTCTATGGAAAACCCGTCTGATTTGAGTTGGCCTTCTGGAATCTAGACTCGGACTTCTCTTGAATTACTCTCTAAACACCCTCTGATTTGACATAGCGCTCGTGAATAGGTTGGTGCCCTGCGCTTGGCCTTCGAGTGGCGCTTTAGAAGTTTGGAGATTTCGATTACGATTACGATCTTGCAAGATATACAGAGACAGACAGGCAGACAGACAGAAAACTCTGTCTGTCTGTCTGACAGACAGACAGACAGACAGACAGACAGAAAAGAGCAGAACAGAGCAGAGCGGAGATTGGGGACTATACAGTCCAACAACAAAACAACCTAACCTCTCCGTACAGGTAATTGGCTCGAAAGCAATTACTAACAATTAGTTTGCCATGTGACAATTATTTGCTCCATGGTTTAAAGTATTTCATGAGTAATGTTTACATCAGCTTCTAGTTTATTTGCTTGCTTAACAGGGAACATTACTAGGAGAAAAGTACGCAGTATAAGTACTTCAAGCACGCTTCTCAGCAAATCCGAAGACAATGACCACCAAGAAGTAATGACTAGGCCTATGAGTTCAGTATTCTTTGCCAGTTTATATATTTGTGGCAATTTTTGGGGCATAAGTTCTTGCGAGAGTTCTGGTCAACAGAAGAATTCTGGTGATCGCTTCGACTTTCACGTGGAGGACGACGATTTCAATGAGACGACACAACTTCTGATTCAAGACAAGATCTTTGTGATGAGAATTTGGATAAGACTTTGCAAATTTCCAGGAAAATTAAACTAGTACTAGATAAACTTCAGAAGGCTTAAAGAGATTCATATGTGGAATTGGAAACTTGCATATATAGGAGCTCATAATAACCGTGTTAGCAAAACTTATTCTGTTCAGTAAGGTTTAATTTCTAAATTAGAAACTGCAGTAATTGTCGTATAACATCAGTAATTAGGGGAAACTGTTGGAATTAGTTTGCTATTTGATTGTTCAACATTGTTCAATCTATAAATTCGTAAGCTGCATATTGTGTATACTGAGTTACTCTGTTTTGTTGAAGACCTTTCTAACCATATTACAGCTAATTGTATTTCAAAGTATTTAGTTGCTTAATCGTTTTGCTATTGCTACCGAGACACTACACATGAAAATGTACAAGGAGCTGAACAGACTGTCAACTTTTTCTGACTGGCAGCTAAATGCTAACGTAAGTCCGCTTACGTTGGCTAGAAATGGTTTCTACTATTCGCGCAGTTCAGACGCGACCGTTTGCTTCTCTTGCAATTTGCGTATAAGCGGATGGAGCGATCAACAGAATCTACTGGAAGAGCATCGAAACCGTTCTCCAAACTGTGATCTAATTACAGGAACCGAAATCAGGAACACCCCCTTAACTCATTGCACTTTCACACGGGAACCACCACAGGGAGTCTCTGAGCGCCTCATAAATGTTTCTTCCAGCTCAATGGACAGCGTGTTACGCTCCGCCCTGAAACGAGCCAACTCCAACGGACTCTTTTCCAGTAACTCCACTTACAGAATTGATCGCAGCAACCCAGACTTTATCCAACTACGAAATGAAACGGCGCGGTTGTGTACCTTTGATGATTGGCCGTCCACTGCCTACGCCAGTCCATGGGTCTTGGCTCGCGAGGGTTTCTTCTACACGGGGGTCGAGGACAGAGTCCAATGCGCCTTCTGCCGGGGTTGTCTGAAGAGGTGGCAGCCGGCGGATTATCCATCCCAGGAACACTCAAAGCATTATCCAACATGTCCGTTTGTCCTTGGTCTGGATGTTGGTAATGTTCCAACAAGCGCAAGTTCAGCTGTAGGGACAGCGATGACCCTTACTGGTGGTGACCAGAGGCATTTGACAAGGACAGAGGATTTCAACCTTGAGACTGGTGAACGAAGTCAGACGTCGAGACAAGCACAGGCACCTATAAACCTGGATCAAGTGAGATTGCCGTTTTAAGTGCATCTTAACTTTTTAACTAAGAATATTAAATTTGTTAGGCATTAAGAATATGAAACTTATTAGGCAGTAATATTAAAGAAAAGTCCAGGGTGAGAATTGTCGGGAGGGTTGGGGTGGGGGGGTTAACCCCCAGTCTTGCTGTATACCTATTTCAGTCACTTGTTTTTGCAATTTATTGTAATAGCAAATTTCTCTAGCGCATTTCTCTCATAAGCGGACTACAGTGAACTTTCTAAGTAAAACTTAGATTGGGTTTTATTCACAAAATAGTAATTGTATTTACTGGATTCTAATTGTAGGGTGTTCTTAGATCCGAACAACACACCAATGAACTGATAGACTTTGAATCCCGAATGAACGTTCCTGCTGTTAGAGCAGTCTTAGACATGGGCTTTTCTCGTGACCTAGTCAAGAGAACAATAGAAAATAAACTATCTACGACTGGTAAATATTAATTCACGAACACTCTTCATTCATTCATTCATTCATTCATTCAGTCAGTCAGTCATTCAGTCACTCAGTGAGTCAGTTAGTCACTCGTTCGTTCACTCATACATTTATTACCAAAATATAATGACAATTAATTATCAATCGTAGTATGAGGAACAAATTAAGGAATCGAACAATAACAGTCGCAGCAACATCAACTACTGTGCAACTGTTATTATCATTATTATTATTATTATTATTATTATTATTATTATTATTATTATTATTATTATTATTATTATTATTATTATTATTATCATTATCATTATTATTATTATTATTATTATTATTATTATTATTATTATTATTATTATTATTATTATTATTATTATTATTATTATCATTATAACTACTACTACTACTATCTATCTATCTATCTATAATGAACTTCTATAGCGCCCCTTCAAGAAATCTACTCAGTGGCGCTCCCGACCCAGGCCCGGTCAAAAAGAAAGGTCTTAAGAAGGCCATAGAAAGTACCTGAGAGGTCTCTAGGGAGAGAGCGAAGGGAAAGAGGGAGGTCGTTCCAAGCGGTAGGACCCACCACGGAGAATGCCCTACGCTGCGCCATAGCAGTACGCGCATAGGGGACAACAAAATCACCCCGGGAGGCCGAGCGCAAGGCACGGCGCCCCGCACAAGCGGAAGTTAAAGTAAAGAGCTCGCAGAGGTAGGCCGGGGCCCGCCCTAGGACACAATGCCACGCCATGGTGGAGACCCTGTAATGAATGCGATGCTGGACAGGAAGCCAATGGAGAACGTCTCGCATAAATTCAGAGACGTGGTCAAACCTGGAGATACCGCCAACCAAGCGTGCAGCCGACCGCAAAACCCTCTCTAGACAAACAATGCGAGTCTGAGGAAGTCCAACAAAGAGAGAGGAGCACTACTACTACTACTACTACTACTACTACTACTACTACTACTACTACTACTACTACTACTACTACTACTACTACTACTACTACTACTACTACTACTACTACTACTACTACTACTACTACTACTACTACTACTACTACTACTACTACTACTACTACTACTACTACTACTACTACTACTACTACTACTACTACTACTACTACTCCTATATACTTCCACTACTATACTTCCACTACTACTACTGCTGCTGTTGCTGCTACTACTACTATTATTATTATAGTAATATTAATAATAATATTAATAATATTATTATAGCAATATTAATAAGTTTGTATTAATCAGTGATGATCGCTAGGCCTAATAACATGGATCCTGGCTTTAATTTAAATGAACAGGAACTGATTTTCCAAACGCTGAAAGTCTCTTGGACGCCGTTTTCCGGGCGGGAGAGACAACGAACTTCCACAAGGATAGATCACCATCATCAAGTGCAGTTGCAGCAACACCATCAGCAACTGCCGCTGCAGCATCAACAGCACCAACAGCTTCATCATCACAAGTAGCAGCAGTGGCAGCTACTGCAACAACTATATCTTCATCCGATTCAACGGTTTATGCTGCAGAAACTTCCGTTCCATCGCAGTCTGTGGATGCCAGGGACTCAAGAACAAGCAACGCAGTTACTGGTATGGATGAACAGCTTAGCAATGACCCATTGCAAATAGGTCAATATGGGACCCTTATTCCCATATGGGACCCTAATACAACCTATACGAGATCCATCAGATATTCATGGGCATGCTGACAGGACGATAATTACAACACCTTATTTGCAAAATTCTGTATAGTTATTTATTTATCTCCGGTCACTTACTAAATATTACAGTAAAATATCTATAAACACTTTCACAGAAAGTTCGAATTAGTACCACAACTGAAGTTTGAATAAGTAAGACAGCACTGTTCCGCAAGCAGGGGCGTCTACACCATTGAAACCTAGGAGCAAATGCTCCATTCATGAAATAGTGGGGAAGGGGATCTGTCAGTGTGTGTACCACCATTTTAGGGGGGGGGAGAACGGGTATGGGGGAAGAAGAGGGGGAAAGGGGACGTTGCTCCAATGACTTAGGGGGGATAGACGCCCCTGTCCGCAAGCAAAAAGGGGCCTATTTATGTCACAAAGTGTTGCTCGTGATTTCCGAAGCTCTTCAGTCTGACCTGAAATAAGACAAATAAAAGACTTAATTAAAGTATGATAATTATGCACAATTTATTTTTGTTTTAACAATACTACAGGTTTAACCTCTTTGATGTCAACGCATTCATGGAGAGATTCTGGAATATTCTCGTTTTCTTCCGCATCTTCATCTTTACCCACCACCTGTTCTGGTTTTCAGCTTCCCTTGGCCAACTCATCATCGTCATCTCTCATCTCATCACTTGCCTCAGCGTCCGTCTTACCTGAAGCCAATACTTTGGCTCCAGCAAAACCTGCTGCATTTTCTGCCTCTTCGACTACGACTATGGCCACAATACCGGAAGTCGGAACTAGCTCCCCAACAAAGCTCAAAGGTAAATCACTGATTTAAATCACTGCATGAAGATAGCAATATAAAAGAATGTGTAAATAGAAATGTGAAAGAAAATAGGACACACAGACAATATGAAAGACTGAAACGTGTCTTCCTTGCTTTTTGTTTAACAATAATACAGGTTTCATCTCTTTCCGCTCCAATGGGTGTCACGCCATTTGAGATCCACGGATGCAGTTGTCATATAGTCACATATTCTTGATATGCTTCACCTATTCATTCGTATCATTCTCTCTCTCTCTCTCTCTCTCTCTCTCTCTCTCTCTCTCTCTCTCTCTCTCTCTCTCTCTCTCTCTCTCTCTGTCTGTCCTCTCTCTCTCTCTCTCTCTCTCTCTCTGTCTGTCTGTCTGTCTGTCTGTCACTCTCTCTCTCTCTCTCTCTCTCTCTCTCTCTCTCTCTCTCTCTCTCTCTCTCTCTCTCTCTCTCTCTCTCTCTCTCTCTCTCTCTCTCTCTCTCTCTCTCTCTCTCTCTCTCTTTCTCTCTCTCTCTCTCTCTCTCTCTCTCTCTCTCTCTCTCTCTCTCTCTCTCTCTCTCTCTCTCAATCTGTCTGTCTGTCTCTTTCTTTCTCTATGTTCCATACTACCCTAAGAGTTAATTTTTTGAACAAAAATTAATTTCAATCTGATGTGCTTCCAGAATATGAGTATTGCGGTAAATTGCTCGATTTTTTAAAGTGAAAAAGAAACGAAACAAGAAGAAGACTCCTTCGTCTACACCTTCGTCAAGTAAAGACCTAGAACAAGATCCGTCGAGGAATCGAAAAACCGATGAAGAAGCGGAGGGAAAAGAGGCGGGAAAAGGAGCGGAGAAAGAGAAGGAAAAGGAGGCAGAGTCAATGACAGGCGCTCATGCTGATGATGGTTGGTTGTTTTCTAGACGCTAAATTCATGTTACAATCTATGAACCAGCCATTCACCAGATTCATTGGTCAGTTCTTTCTCCCAACATACCCACGTGGAGACCATACAGGACCCATGCATATTCCAATATGGTACCCGTATAGCGTCCATATTGGTTCACCTAATGCCCACAGAAATGCAGGCAGAGCTATACTAGTTCTTTTCAATATCCAAAATATTTTTTACAATTTCGTTAACAGAGCTTATGCTGGTGTCCACGCTGGGTTATTTCTTTTCTTATGTCATTCTTTCATTTCAGAAGCTCTGAAATACGTAGAAGAGAATCGTCAACTGCGCGAAGCGAGGACTTGTAAGGTCTGCATGGATTCTGAAGTGGATACAGTGTTTCTTCCATGCGGTCATCTTGTCTGTTGCCACAACTGTTCTCCTCAGCTGCGCAACTGCCCCATCTGCCGGACCTTCATCAGAGGAACCGTCAAAACATCACTGTCCTAAATCAATAAGCCATTATTCTAATAGAGATTGCCAGTTTCGATAGAAATATATAGACATGTTGAGCCAAGAAAGAAAAACGTTATACACGTAATATTTGTGGAAATGCGTTTAAAACATGATAGAAGCATTCAAGCACTGCATTAAAGAAACCAAATTGCCTGATTTGATGTGTCTCACTTATTATAATCAAAATCACTGTATATTCGTAAACTTAAGCAGCACGCCTATACACTTTATGCTCAATAATGATCCTGCAGTTAAAAAGAAAATAAACTCTTATTAAGCTCCGTTTTGTTTGTTGTGAACATGTGTTAAACCAACAAAATACATCCAAGGAATTGCTTAAATTAGAAACTATGCGTTGGAAAAGTGTTAGTTGATATGGGGCATATACTATAGGGTGTTCAAATTAAGACAAACCTAACTTAGTTTTGAGGGGAAAAGGCTACTTACTTACTTACTTACTTACTTACTTAAGTTAGAGTAGAACCTTAAGGCCTAAGCCCATCACTGCCCAGGTCTAATTCCACACAACGTATGAGACTCCAGCTTGAGCTCTCTTTTTTGTGTACGGCCTTGTACGCCTCAGGGTGTGCAATAATCTCCACTTGAACGTTTATCAAATTACATCTAACCAGTTTTCAAGGCTGATGAGGCTGCGACCCTTATGTATATAGACCGTGGCGCCCTTCGTCACTGTCCTCATACTCCATTCGCTTAGGTAGTTTATAGTTTTGGTTCGTCGTAGTTTTCGTAATCGTCGTTATAATTATGATGTTCTCGATCGAGAAATTTATTTAAGTAGTCTACTCTTATATGAACTGTGGAATCATATGCACGCTAGAGAGAATTCATGAAGAGAATGACAGTAGCAGTTAAAGAACATTTGTGTCCGAGTCTTCAAACTATCGCCCGATTGCTAACCTCACCTTTCTGTCTAAAACACTGGAGCGCCTAGTTGCTATACAATTTCTGAGTACCTGAAGAACGCCCTGGGTTGTGATCAACTATGGTGTCCCCAGGGTTCTGTTCTTGGTCCTATCCTTTACATTCTTTTTACCTCTGGCATTCACTCTGTCTTTTCTAAGCATCTTGCATCTGGCCATCGCTATGTTGATAATGTGCAAACTTATGTCCATGGTCCCCCAGCTGACCAAATTCTTCTTGTTCGCTCCATTGACTCCCTTTCTCAAGATCTTCGCTCATGGATGCTCTCTAATCGGTTGAACCTTAACTCCTCTAAAACCCAACTCATTTGGTTTGGTACAAAGCAGCAATTATCTAAACTTCATTTCACACTTCTGTCAGCTCACTTTCCGAACTTCTCATGCTCTACGAATGTCCGAGATCTGGGAGTCACCTTAGACAGTTCATTAACCTTTGTTTCACACCTCTCCTTACTTACTTGCACTTGCTACTACTACTTGAGAAGACTGCGAGCTATCCGTAGATCCGTCTCTCCTGCAGTTTTCACTACCATTATCCATGCATTTATCTGTTGCCGCATTGATTATTACAATTCTTTACTGGCAGGCCTTCCGAAAGTCCGTCTTTCTGCCCTTCAATCGGTACTTAACGCAGCTGCTCGCCTCATTGCTCATCGTTCTCGGTTATCCTCCATCTCTACTTACATGACTGATGTCTTGCATTGGCTTCCTATCTCCGCTCGTATCCACTTCAAGATCATCACTCTTGTCCCTACGGCGCAGCAGCGCTTAGCTCCAGCCTACCTTTGTGACCTGATGCGCAAACCTCTCTGCTTCTTCTCATCGACCCCTAAGTTCTCTGAATCGGCTTGATCTGTTCGTTCCCCGGGCGAGGTCTGCCCTGGCTCAGTATCGCTCTTTCGCTGTCGTGGGTCCATCCCTATGGAACTCTCTTCCCTTGGTACTGCGTGGGACCCTTCTTACTAAGTTCTCTCTCTTTGTTGTACATCGTTTAAAGTCTTTTCTGTTTCCGCGAGGCTCACATGCTGAGAGCGCCTCTGGATAGTTCATACTATAAGAGGCGTAAATTCTCAGATACCATACAATACCATACCATAAGCAAGGAGACACTGCATGCGGAGTAAGGACCCACTCTACTGGACAGGTCGCGGGTCAGACTAATTCTGGATAAATACGGGGAAGGTGACCCCGTTAGTGCCATTCGATCGGGTACCGTTTTAATCTAGACTCGCGGGACTAACCGCAAAACCTCAACTAGCGGGAATATCCGCAAAATCCACGGTCTAACCACTCAGCTCAACCCGCTCCTCTTCTGCCCTAACACTTCTCTGCCCTTCCGTCACCTCATCATTAAAATTTGAGAATCGCTTCATAGCCATAGCTGTCCCAGCTTTCTGGAACAAACTCCCGCCAGTACTGGGAGAAATATCAGATCCATCCTACGAAATCACCTAAACCTCACCTCTTGCTATCCCTCCACAAGTCTTTCACTCAAAACTGAAAACACTGCTCTTCACAAATCTTATCCAGATTCCTCCTCTTCTCCTTACCTCCCTCGCCGTTTCAACCTTAAAGACCACCCACCTTAGCCGTCTGACTCTCTGCTTGATTGACCCCTTTAGATGTTGATCTGGAACCGATTTACCCCCCCCGCCTATGGATTACGATTTAACTCAGCGCCTGTGAATAAGCTGGTTCCGGCGACTTCGCTTTTTTAGGCGCGGTAGAAATCTCGAGATTACGATTACGAACTATGCGGCTTTGAGGTAAAACTGAGGGTACATTGAAGGGCACACGAAACATGAGCTAGCTCCTTGACTATTATGCGGTTTAGGAAAGAATCTGCCTAAAGGCCTAAATCCACTCTTGAACAACTACGTATTGTTCTTTGCACTATCTTTCAAAGCTCACACAACGGTTCGATTGCCGGCGTGGTTCCTCTGGGTCCGCACCTTGCTACAGTTACAATAAAAACTGAAGCTAGATGTCCAGATGTCCCATATTGGAACTTAGTAGAGTCGCTCATTTCCTGCTTGGAAACTGAAGCAACGATGATCTGTAGGCTAGTGGAATTTAGGGAGTCGCTCGATCGATCAATCATTTCCTGGTCTTCGACTCTTGAGCTGGGAGTGGAGGAATACATAGGTCCTGGAAATGTAAATGTACACAATTTTATATAGCGACATTATGGCCTAGACCTTGCTAATTTTTCAATGAATTGTTCGGGTAAGATCCTTCACCACCGCTGCCCGTAGGGTTTAAATGGGTGCCACGCCATTTAAGGTTCCCGTGCGTTAAAAATGTTCGTAATAATAATAATAATAATAATAATAATAATAATAATAATAATAATAATAATAATAATAATAATAATAATAATAATAATAATAATAATAATAATAATAATAATAACTTGAGCTGAAGAGTGAATGCTTAAAAGCTTTACAGGTTGGCTTAACTACTGACTAGTCTATAGATTGTTTATAGGCTATACACTTTCAACGGACTTCATGTGTGGGTTTCTATGAACTTATACAAAGTTCGATGTTACGTAGCCTACCGTACAAAAATAGACCTACTCGCAATTTTACTCTAACAATTTCAGCATGTATGTATCAAGACACTAGCAAAGCGCATCATAAATTTATACTCTTGGCAGCGTGTAAAACTAAGAAAACTGCACCATCAAGAAATTGAATATTTATATTTATGAATAGGATTTCCGTCGTAAACCTTTAGCATACGACGGAATATACAGAAAGAACTTGACAGGGGAATTCCATTTAAAATTCCCAGTAGAATATTGACGGAATTCCCCAAGTAGGCCTAATGGAAAGCTAAATAGCCAGACAGTTTTGTGGCCAGTCTTCTAATTTTGAACTTCCAGGCCATCGAACTAGTTCACCTATTCGGCCTTTCACATTGAAATTACAATATAAGATTTTCGCAACCGAGAGACAGATGTGCAGACAAACACACGCATACGCACAAACACACGCATAAGCATTTCACAAGCGCATAGCAGTTCAGCTGACAAGTGAAAATGTGAACTTTAAGATTTTCACGATGATATAATAGGCCTATATAGGACATAGTAGAGTGACGCCAAAACATTTCATCGAGCAGGCACATGACTAGTAGACCTGTAGGCCTGTGCTATTTTTAACGATGGGTATCGTATAACCGTTAGCCATATATACGTCCATTAAAAACCGGCATTGCGTCGTCGATAGCTCACAGTTGAATGGATCCCTTTTAATCTATAGGTCTGACTCAAATTGAAATAGGTTCTTGCATTTTGGTTTGTGCACGTGACTGGGAATTTCCATGGCTAATAGTGGCCCAGCCGTAGTCTATCTGGATCTGTTGCCAGTAGCTTGTGTTTCAGAATTTGTGAAGGTGGGTCTATTATGTACTATAATACTCGTGTTTATGTAGGCACGCTATAAGAATGCTAACATTTTACAGCTTTAGGCCTACATTGTTCTAAATGTACAGTTGCTACATTGCTCTACTCGTCTTGTTTGTTACAATGCTTTGCACCCGACATCTAGGCCTATGAATAGGCCTGCTATATTACTTTTCATATGATATTTGGTAGGCCTACGTTATTCCAGTGGCTTGGCTACGTAATAATTATGGCCTGTGGAGAGAGTGATGACATTCGTGTACTCCCCTAATAAAAGTGTAATATTAACGATTATAGAAAGTCACGTGTTTAACAGGTAATCAACGACATAATCATGTCACCATAAACTCAAAACAAATGAGGTTCCCGTAAGACCGGTCCTGGTCTGAGGGAAAGATCGGCGACGCGAATGCCTCTTACCTTACCTTTTCCGACCACATCATCCAGCTATCTCGCACCTGCTACATGCACATCCGTGACCTTCGTCGACTGCGCCCAGTACTCGATTACAAAACTGCCTGTACAATAGCCACCTCCATTGTACATTCCAAACTTGACTACTGCAATTCCCTTTTCTACAACATCGACTCTTCCCAAATAAAACGCCTGCAAACAATTCAGAATGCCTACGATGTCTCCTCCGCTTGACCTCCCCGGACTCTGACCTGGCACCGGAACGGATAAGGCGGACATGGCTATTGCGGACTTGATTTGATATAGCGCCGGTGAATAAGCTGGTCTCCCTGACGTGGCTTTTGTGTGGCGCTGAGAAATTTCGGAGATTTACATTATATTACATTATCTTATACAAGTACCTAACAGTCTGGGCCTCAAAACTATAACAGGAGTAAATTTGATCTTTGTACAGATTTATTTCTTATTAGTTTGTTAATGAAGAAAGGGAATGAGTTGTGATCTGACACGTGTCGTGCAGTATTTTATTCCGTAATATATATATATATATATATAAGTAATATAGCAAGCCTACTAATAGACATAGTATATATATATACTATGTCTATTAGTAGACATAGTATATATAATTTTATATATATATATATATATACTATGTCTATTAGTAGGCTTGCTATATTACTTTTCATGTGGTATTTGGTAGGCGATTTATTACGTCGCCAAGCCAGTGAGTAACAAAGAGAGAAATAGCCTAAAGACAGAGAGAAATAAAGAGACAGACAGAGAGAAGAGGAATGGTTATACAGTCCAACAAGTTAACAAACCTCTTCTTTTGGGTAATTTGTCACGAAAACAATTACTACCAATTATTTTGCCATGTGACTATTATTTTGCTCCGTGGTTTAAAGTATTTTATGACTAATGTTACTTCAGCCTCTAGTTTATTTGCTTGCTTAACAGGCTACCGAAATTTAGTAGGAGAAGTAGGCCTACGCAGTAGGCCTATGTATATGGCCTATACAAATACTTCAAGTAGGCCCTACACGACTCAGAAAATCCGATGAGAACGGCCACCAAGAAGTAATGACTATGAGTTCAGTATTCTTTGCCAGTTTAGTTATTTGTGGCAATATTTGGGAGCGAAGTTCTTGCGAGAGTTCTGGTCTACAGAAAACTTCAAATTATCGCTTCTTTCACGTAGGCCTAGACGACGACGATTTCAATGGGATAACAAGACTTCTGATTCAAGACAAGACTTTGTGATGAGAATTTGGATAAGACTTGGCAAACTTCCAGAAAAATAAAACTGGCACTAGATAGACTTCAGACGTTTTAAAGAGTCATATGAAGAATAATTTTTGGAAACCCGCATCTATAAGAGCTCATTATATATAACCGTGTTAGCAACTTTACGCTGTTCAGGAAGTTTAATTTCTCAATTAGAAACTGCAGTAGTTGTCGTATTACATCAGTAATTAGCGGAAAACGCTGGAATTACTTTGTTATTTCATTGTTCAACATTGCTCAATCTTTTTAAATCGTACATAAAATTATGCCTATTGAGTTACTCTGTTTTGTTCAAGGCCTTTCCATCCAGTTTTTTTTTAGCTGATTGTATATCAAAGTATTTAATTGTTTAATATCAGGGTTACTTTAGAGATATTCTGGAATGTCTGGAATGTTAGATTAACACACATGCTTTTTTAAACCTGTAATTATTTATATTAGTGCCAGATGTTTTTCAAACGCGGTACCTTTATAATAAGGCTGTTTTCTCACATGTTACTTTTTAAATTAAGACTGTTTTTCAAACCGGTCTTTACAAGAGAGAATTTATATATTGCGCCATGGTGAATTATAGCCGGTATATTACAGGAGAATGTATGTAGCACAATCGGACTTCTATAGGTAAGAGATAAATTCAGTAGCGCCCGGGGTGGCCCAAACGGCCAAACCGTGGTGATTTTTTGGTGCCATGTTGGCCGGGGGTTGGGTAGGTGGAGTTAAGGGGTCGGGGTGGGGTGGCAAGGTTATTAAGATAGTCTTGGTATAATCGAATGTTTCACACTATACTGAAAGTTGTGCAGTCTTTATTACTTAAGATGAAAAGTCAAGTCACAGTTGCTGTCACTTGGCTAGACCTACAGTCCTACACTGGATTATCTTATAAGCTTAATTTTGCGAGTCGTTGTATTCTTTTTGCAGGTTTATTAAATGTATGGAATGTACTTCCTAGGCATTAGTTGGCTTAGTGCCAAGCAGATGACTTCTTGTTTGGTTAGTCTTGTCTAGTCGTGTCTTTAGCCGTCTTCGATCCGAAGGTTGGCCGCACCATGAACCGTCCGTCTCCAGAAGTTTCGATCTTTTATTGACCTCAGTATTAAGTCGTAGTTAAACCTGTCCAAGACCTTACGTTCTCCATCCAAGTTGTTCGCGGTCTTCCACGTGCTCGCGATCCAACAGTTGTGCCTTGCATTATTTCGTTCTCCAAACAGTCTCCATAATGTGACCAAAGTATTTAAACTTTCTTGATTTTATGTTGCATGTTTGGTTGGTAGGTTATGTGAATCACACAATGTGTGAATGATTGTGTGTCAGTCTATATAAAATGGGACTGCAACTTTGAGGATAATGACCCATAGGCCTAGAGGTGCAACAATACCTGGCAAATGGAGTGTTTGTTAACTTTTACTAGTCTGTCATAATATACCACTATGTTAGATGAAGTCTTTTTACGTGTGATTTTGGGGTTTTCATACGTTTATGTTCTTTATACAGATCAGAAAAGAGAGGTTTCTTTTCAGCATTAAGCTTTACTGACACAATGGATTTTTTCAGGGATTTCTGTGATTTCATATTTTGCAGATCAGGAGGGAGAGGTATCCTTTCAGCACTGTAGCTGAAAACTATCTCTGACACAGCAGATTTGAATAATGAAGTCAAAAATGCGCAGGTAGTTGTTGCGCATTATGCCATCTGAAAATGACTTCTTTATAGTTTACAATGAGCAGTTGCAATGGTTGGTACGACTGCTTAGGTATGGGCTAAACTGTAGATCTGACTGAAACATAGGGGCCTATACCTGCAGAGTTTCCTAAGAAATATAGAAAAGTGGAATATAGTTAGGGTTCGCTTAAAACAGTTCGGACATTGTAGTAAAGTTAGGCGGGTATCTGCACATTTAATCAGTTTTAGCCATTTAAATGTATGGAATTTTGAAAGCAGGGTACTAATGTATACGTCATTACTACAATATGCATCAGAGCGAATTATATCATACTGCATTATAAAAGGACCAGTTCTAAAGGAGTCTTTTCTTCTAGTAGGCCTACTGATTGTGAAATTGACAGGTCAAAACCGGATTATGAAAAGCTATGTAAGGAAGAAGCACGTCTCCGTACTTTCCATGATTGGCCTTCAGGAGCTCGGGCTGATCCACAGGTCTTGGCTCGAGAGGGCTTGTTCTATACTGGAACGGAAGACCGAGTCCAGTGCGCGTTCTGCCGTGGATTCATGAGGAATTGGGTACCCACATACGTACCATCCACAGAACATAAAAAGCACTTCCCTGACTGTCACTTTGTCCGTGGTCTGGATGTCGGGAATGTCCCCATTCTGAGGGAACCAAATGATGCTGGTCGCAAGACTGATGGTGCTGTCCTCAAGGCTGCGAATGAAGATGATGGGCAGAGGCAGAGAGTGATTCAAGAGCGACTGAGGGGAGAAAACCTGAGAACAAGTGTGAGGGAACAGGTGTGGATTTATTACTAATATTGCATCATTACAATATGTAACAATGTTTACATAATTTAAATATCTATTGAATTCTAGCTAAACATAGAAATCTTTATGCTTGTTAGCATTAATTTTAGGTCACATTGGGCTGTAGTGCATTAGGCTAGGCCTAGTCAACGCAAGTGTGGTAATCGTAGTGAAAAATTGTGTGCCAACTGCAGCATTTAAACCACTTGAGTTAAACGTTAGTGATGACTTCTAAAGGTACTAAAGTTCTTACAATTCAGTAATATTTGACAAAACAGATGGCTAATTGATATAATGTATTGTAATGGTGAGCCATAACAACTGCATAGATTTCACAATAATTATGTCATATGGAATGATTTGTATTGGTGTAATGAATTGAATGTGCTGATTAGCTTCTTTGAATGCTATTCTGTTCACAGTTTCGGCCATTGACATCTGCGATCGATGATGAGCCACCAAAGTTTCCTGATTATGCTAATGTTGCTCAGAGAATTAACTCTTTTCGACGAGGTCAAGTCTCACGGGGACAAACGGCTGAAGGCTTGGCTGCTGCTGGATGGTTCTGGATTGGTGAGAATGATTTGCGTCTCTTCCTTATATTCTCAGCACATTTGCGAGGTTTTTAAAGGATGCTGTGTAAATAACCAGTGCATACATAGGCCTACTTGAATGATCCTCAGTTCTGTGAAGTAAAGTTTATGCTCTTGATGACTGACATAATTATTTTGAAGATCGTGAGTGGTGAATGACATTTACAGCGTTTGATATGATTAAAAATATCCAAGGTGCAACTTGCACTTAGTTTGTGTTTCAACATTTATATAACACCTTTCAAGAAGCTTTCAGAGGTGTTTTTGAATGTACACTGTACAGTAGCAATATAAAGGATGAGAAATAGAATCAGAACTAAAATTATATCCCGTGTGAAATATAGTTTTACAGAGTTTGGTCAGTACTTAATAAAGTTTAGTGATGACTGTTCTGCTACTTGTAGGACCTGGTGATAAGGTTCAGTGCTTCCAGTGTGGTGGTAATCTGAGAGACTGGGAACCAGAGGATGATCCATGGGAGGAACACAAGAGATGGTATCCTAACTGTTCGTATATCAAGAATTACTTTCCAACACCAAGCAGGCAGTTTCAGGAACCAGTTCATCAGATGGTAAGCAGCAAAATCTTCTAGTGTAAGAGGATAATATCCGTGAAATATGCTTACCTATACTTCTAGTTTCTTAAATAGTAAACAATTTATAGCTTTCATGTATATGTACCTGTGGGTGTCTGAAATTCGCTGAAGCAGACTGTTTTAGCCAGCTTTTGTTGAGTGTATAGGTTGTAGTAGGAACGAGTTCATTGTAGCACATCCTCATTATCGCGCAGTTATTGATATAGCTTCTGAAGACCGCATAATAACGAGCGTCTGTGTACATGCACATGGATGTTGCTTGTCTGAACAGTCTGATAAGTGTTGGGATCATGACATGCAAGTCTTGAACATTGGTGCTCCAAAGTCAAAACCACACAAATGAAATTAAGTGGTTGCTTGATTAAATAAAAAAGTTAATTAAAAAGTTGTAAGTAATTATTCATTTAGTGCATTGCATTTGACAGCATTTCAGATTATCATAGAGCTTCTCAAAGCATTGGTGTGCTAAGTACAGTTAGACTGAGTTAATTTTGCTGTTGCTTGGAGTTGAGAATATAACAGTCACTCTGAGATATGCTCTCAAGCTGTCTTTTGAAAGAGTTTCAATAATGTTCTTTAAGTTAACGCACATGGCTGGTCCGTACCGTGACGAGCCACAAAAAATGAAGGCTCGTGTGGACACGGCGCCTGTTCCTGCCATCCTGAAGATGGGCTACTCGAGAGATCTGGTCCGAATGGCCATTGAAAGGCGACTTTCCACAACAGGTAATAGAGAACGTGAGAACTGTGGCCTCTGCTGCTGGATACTAAGTTATAGTTTATTGAAGAGATAAATAATAAAGACATTTAGTAATTAGTTCTTCATATACTGAACTCTTGAGTGAATCAGTTACCGCAACTGTTACACTGTCGTTGTGCTTCCTTGTTTACTGGAGGTGGGTGTTGCATTGTTTGTGAAGTGTTGGTGTTTGTCTCACACTGATGTTGGACTGATGGAAGACTTCATGTAATATTGAATGACAGACGGTGGAAATGAAAAGGCATTTGTACTTTTAAAAGTAATTCTTCTTACAGACAAAATTAATGTAGCAGGACACTAATTTTGGTAGACAGTTAGGCATATTTAGTAATAAAACAGAAAGAGGATTTGTCCTGCAAGCAAATGTGTGTTTCTTATAGACATTATTCTTTCAAGACTGTGATACTATGTATTTTGAGAAATATACAAGCTTTCATCTGTGTAGAATCTGTAATGTTTCCTGATGTATATGATTGCAGCAACTGCTTGGAGGCATGGAAAGCAAACATTAGAAGCTGCTTTGTGCCCAGTAGCTTTATTATTAATTTTAATGATTTTTCTTAGGTGATGGCTTTCCAAATGCTGGGACTCTTCTGGAAACACTTTTACAACTAGAAGAAGAAAGGAGTCAGTTGAATAGCACAGCAGGATCAGGATCAACAGCCAATGATAATTCTGCTTACAGAAGCTCAAGTAAGCAATGAACCACAAGCTTTCAGGAGCTATTGAAGCGCACCATATCAATTATGCATTACCTTATTTATTCAGTAAATTTATATAGCGCATGTTTTTAATTACTTAGAAACACTTCCGTCTAGGCCATGCCGTCACAAATGGTGTTGTTAGTCATATGATTGTATGTTTGACTACTGATATAATATGTTTCAATTCAATAAAGTGGAAACTAGTTGATTATAGAAACGTTAAATCGCTGTGAAACCATCGTTTAGATATTTGGAACTTTATATGAGAACTAAAATGCAAATTCAGTGTCAGAAGTATGCATATTTCAATAGGCCTACGAAGTTTCTACATTGGTGCTGTAATTTTTTGCCAAATTTTAAAATTCTTAAATCTCTAGTTTTTATGGGGTTTTGCGTGTTAGTTTCAAATCTATCTTATTCTGTCGTGAATTTCATTTCCATTTTCCGTTTTGTTACTTAGATGGATCCACAAGAAATTCAGTTTCCAGCAATAGGTATAACACGATGTCCTCCTTTTCCTCGACAAATTCTGCAGGTGTGCATCGCCATGTTGTCTCTGTGCCTCCAACTCAAGAACCAGCTTCCCCTGCTGCTGCTTTTGAGTCCATGGTCTTGACTCCACCTGTGAAATTAACTGCCTCTTCAGGAGCCGCTGCCGCAGCAGAACAGACCGATACTGTCAGTGATGCCCAGTCTAAGTCTAAAGGTAAACAAGCTGAACAGCAGATTTTTTATTAAAGACGTAACTGATGCCTTAAAAAATTTGCACATCTTGCAGCTATTTTTGTATTTCAGGATACTGCAATGTACTGACGTGTGTTTCATTTATCTTTTAGTTTTTTTTATCATTTTAGACTAACTGTAAAAAATAGAACGTCCTGTTGTATGAAAGTTTTGTGAAGAAGGATGACTCCTGTTTAGGCAGGCTTTTGTGACAACTGCTACTTCTGATGTTTTGAGTCATTTTATTTCTTCATGTAAGAGTTACCTTACTAAAATGCCTCACTCTACAATGGCAGAACCTATCACACAATTACAAAATTACCTTAAGCCATGCATCTTTAAATCAGTTCGATTGGTATATATGCAGTTCTTATAAGATGTAGTTAAAAGATCCACGACGTAGAACTTTTAACTACATAAGATTCCACGTTATGTATCTTGTATATATCTATGCATAATACATACTGCTGCATTGCTATCACCCTACATACTGTATCTACATATCTACTTTCGCTCGTATATACTAACTGTAGATTGTTTTTTGAACTCTCCATAACATCCAAACCTAAGACAGTGACAATTCAGAGGTTTAAATTTACAACTGTTTAACAATTTCTTCAATGCTAATCATATTGAACATTAGGATTTTATGGTCAGCAAACTTGAAGTGGAAATTTAAACCTCTGAATTGTCATCGGCTTTGGTTTGGATATTTTTTGTGTATATTCATTATGGAGTTATTGGTGTGCATGTCAACTTTCATTTTTTTGTTTCGGCTTGCAATGTTGCATGAATTTTATTTGCATTATGCACAGGAAAGAGGAAGAGAAACAAGAAGAAGAAGAAGGCAAACGCTGCATCAAAGGGAACAGTTGGAGAGGAAGTGGAGACATCAGCGGGAGCCCAGAATAATCTGGAAAAATTGACACCAGAGGGAGATCTCAACCGCGATGAGACACCAGACAAAGGTAAATTATGTGCGAGCTAATAGATGGAAAATTAAGACAATGACTGTGGACGTGAATCACAGGTTGTGTGCGTGGGCGACTCTTCACAGGTTGTGTGTGTGGGCGACTCTTCTTTTCTTCTTTGCATCCTTTTCCCAAATGATTAAACTCCAGTCCTTAATAACATATAACGTTATATAAGCTAGCACAGAGAGCACCCCTGATTAGTTTGGCCGCGAAATGGTGCTATATA
Source organism: Allolobophora icterica (assembly GCA_963556255.1). Classification (NCBI taxonomy): domain Eukaryota; kingdom Metazoa; phylum Annelida; class Clitellata; order Crassiclitellata; family Lumbricidae; genus Allolobophora; species Allolobophora icterica. The sequence continues at coordinate 11,847,569 of OY744602.1, forward strand.
AATGTTCAATTACAATTACAGCAAGAATTGTATTTTCTATAGTACTACCTTGATGACCAAATTTCATGTGAGTACACGATTCTCAAAACTTGTGATGTTTCAAATGGTCATTTTAACCAGTTGTTTTCCAAGCTCACAGCTTCGGCTACAGCCAAGGACAGACAGGATCCTCTAGGACAGGGGTTCCCAACCTGGGGTGCTGCACCCCCAGGGGTTACGAGATGGTATTTCAGGGGGTGTGACACAGAGGAAAAGTATATTACTATTGTACTGATTTTTACTGTTTACAATTTTTTTCTAATTGCTCTATTTATATTTGCATTTATGTGCTGAGTTAAAGCTTATTTTTTAGTTCAATGTGTTCACCCGCAGTACTGTATGAGTTTATGTGGTTCAATCTGTGGTTCAAAAAGTAGAAATGTGACTTGTTCATCTTCAAATGTTTTATTACTTGTGTAGGGGGTGCGAACATTAATCAAACATTTCCTATGGGGGCAGAGCATAGAAAAGTTTGGGAACCCGAGCTCTAGAATATTGACATTGTTCTGTTGTTATTCTGTGATCATCTTTATCTTATTGCTTGCAGAATCTCTCAAGGAAGAGAATCGACAACTGCGTGAGGCAAGGATGTGCAAAGTGTGTATGGATGCAGAAATGAATACTGTGTTTCTGCCTTGTGGTCACCTCGTCTGTTGCAACAACTGCTCTCCCCAACTGCGCAATTGCCCCATCTGCCGGACCTTCATTAGAGGAACTGTCAAGACGTTCCTATCGTGAAGAGATTCGGAGATGATCGGTCGGCATATCTATTCCATGGAAAGTTCTGTCAGTACAACCTAATAGTAATCTCCGGTTGCTGGTTATGAAATGCAGGGTCGGAAGTGCAAGTCTTTCCTTCCCGCAGCAACGTAGAAGAGAAGCGTAGGCACTGATCGCTGATCTTCCAGAGACGTAATTGATGAGGTTGATCACGTGAAAGTAGAGCTTGAAAAGGTGCAAACAAGAAGAAGGTTTGAGTATTCTATTTTCTGCCGTTAATAGGGTTTTAATTGGCTCACCTTTGCTAAAGTTGAACATTAATGTAACTTTATACTCGGAATTTGAATTTGTTCAAATTTGGCACATTCACTTCCAAAGTTGTTTGTTGGGACTCTAAAAATTGAAATAGAAAAATGTTTGGGTATAATCTTGCAGACTACCATTAGGAAGTAAACCTTATTTCGTATTGTTTGGTTCATATCAGGTATGGATCCTAAATTTTGAAGCTTAAGTAAGCGAAGAAGGCGTAGGCTACGTCAAGGAAATTGTAAAATGAAAAACTAAGTTTCAGTGAAAGAAGCTGATTGTCCAAGTTAAACTTAGATTAAAAATCCAATAAAAGAAGACGTAAAAGAATATCTATTCTGAGTGACATTGTAAATGAAAACTCCAGATCCAGTAAACGAATGACTGGTAGCCTAGATATGTGACTTGCTCTGGCAAAAGGAGGCGGAAGTCGCCAATGATAAAACAAGCTTATTTCGCACACTGAAAAATAGATTTTCAAATTGTTTTTAAACCCTCTGAGCGACTTGATATGATATAGCGCCGATAAATAATAGGGCTACCCCATGTACAATTGGAAAATACATTTTCAAATTTCTTTTACCGTCTTATGACATTTGCAAACATCTAGTAGGCCTATTGCAATAATAGGTGTAGCAATTATGGGAGAAACAAAAACAATTTATGAAACTTTCAGAAGCTAAGTTCAAATACATTCAGACAGAATATGAGTGTGGCTGAGCATTAAAATGTAACACTAAATGATACCACAAGGTTTTCCTTGATCAAGAAAAATCTCAAGTCCAAGCCATGATGGCCTAATTAAACGTTTTATATATTTGAGTAATAAAAATTATTTGCATGTGTCATATTTTGCCATTAAGCAGGAAAAACACACATACCACGATTTCATAGAGAACAAGTTTTTCTGTATAAGCAATAACCTTACAGCAATTTGTAGTTAGGCCATCATTGCTTGGACTTAAGAATCTTTATCGATGAAGGAAAACCTTGATAAGTATTTTGTCAGTTCACTTTTACGAATATTCATTGCAGAAATTGATATTCTGAGTAGGTCATAGGCTATTTGAAATGCGTAGACCGGAAATTCATTTAAGAATAAAATTTGTTGCAAAAACAAAAGGGACAAGATGTAGACTAGCTAAAAGACTTAATTTGCAAGATTTGAAAATCTTTATTTAGCTAGAAAACTGCTGCATGGAAACAGATGTAGGTCTACTTGTGCAAGAAATACAAGATAGTGTTAAGTGTAACTTAAAACAGGACGATGCTTTTCGATGGTTCTGGCAGTTCTGCTGCTAATATTATATTGATATTATTAGAAGTTAGTTCATTGTATACTAGTTATTGGATTTAGTTGTCTTATCTGACGTTGTTCATAGTTATTCAAATATTATTAAGTAGTTTTTCAGCTATTTTGGGCACTCTTAAGAAAGCAATGATTTAGCAGTAATAACATAATTGTTAGCACATAATTGCAAAAACAAGTTACTTGGACATTAATTCCAATTGTATTGTATTGTATTCGGGCATTTACAAAGCGCTTATAGTGGGAGAGCCATTCAGAAGTGCTCCCAGTGCGAGAGGCCCAGTGAGAAAAAGCAAGTTTTAAGAAAGGTAAAAGAGGAAGAGACTGAGAGAATGGAAGAACGAACGAACGGAGGAAGCTCATTCCAAAGGGCAGATTGAGCCAGTGAAGTCCTGACTCGGGAAACGAGGAGGTCCAAATGGTCAAAGGAACGAAGACGGAGAGAAGCAGCAGAGTGCGGGCGATGAATTAAGTCACATAGATATTTCGGAGCGAAACCAAGTTGAGACTTCGAGACAAGGATGAGGACCTTGAATTGGATTCGGGCAGAAAGCGGGAGCCAGTGGAGTTCTTCCGTCATAAAGGTGGTGATATAAGAGAATCGAGGAAGGCGGGCTATTAGTCTAGCAGCGGCATTGAGAACGTACTGCAGAGGAGCTAGACGGAACTTGGGGAGACCAATGAGGAGAGAGTTGCAGCAGTCAAGTCTAGAGCAGACAAATGCTTGGACAATCGAGGTGAAAAGTGGATGTGAGACAGATAGCCCTAAGGCGCTTTGGGTAAAAGTAGGAAGTGGTGGTGAATTTGGAAATATGTTCAGTAAAGGTAAGAGAATTGTCAACGGTCACTCCTTGATCGCGAACGCTAGGCGAGATAAAGAAAGGAAGAGAGAGCACAGCAAAGTCAGGTTTCGGAAGTTGCTGAGGAGTGCCAAACCAGAATTGGGTTTTGGACGAGTTGAGGGAGAGGCTATTGGAAGACATCCAGGAATGGAGATCATGAGAAAGAGCTTCGGTGCGCTCAGTAAAAAGAAGATGAGAGGAAGGAGGCCCATGGACACCTGCCTGGACATCATCAGCAAAGAGGTGGCCTGAAGCCCCACGCATGGGGCGGAGAGAGGGGATACCGGCCGTTTATAAAATAAAGAGGAGAGGGCCTAGAACAGAGCCCTGCAAAACACCCAGTTTAATAGGGACCCACAGAGTCCTAGATTCAGCAGAGATAACCATATGAGTGCGATCAGACAGGTATGACCGGAACCACTGGAGAGGGGGCCCTTGAGACCGCACGAGGTCTCAATGCGCTGTTAGAAGAATGGTGTGGTCCACCATGTCGAAGGCTGGGGAGGCATCCATGCAGCGCCAGAAGAGTGAGTTCGGACCTGTCAACAGCTGAACAGATTTCAGAAAACAAAGAAAGGAGGACAGTTTCAGTGGTGTGGTGACCAGTTAACCTGACTAAAAGGGAGGAAGAAGACCAGATTGTTCCAAAAAAGGAAGTAGTTGAAAAGAGACAAAGCGTTCAAGGGTTTTGGATAGAAATGATAGATTAAAGATTGGACGGTAGTTTTGCAGAGGTTTGTGTCAAGATTAGGCTTCTTGAGCGAGGGAAAAACAATGGCCCGCTCTTGCGAGGCGGCGATACAACCCTCGGATAACCTTGTGGTTTGGTGTTTTATTCATTTCCCATGCATAACAAATGGTAGCTTTGTGTCATCTTTTTATACACAGATACCCTGCGGTTTGGAAAAAATGAACAGTTTTTAAAAATATCTACAATAACTGTTTGTTGTGTCACTGCCTTTATGTTTGTGCAACATATTTTTCTGTCGAGAATTTTATGAGTATCATGTGGCTCAAAAACTAAACCACGTTTTCATCTTCGACCCACAGAGTGACTCCACAGTTTAGAAATTTCGGCTAGCACATATCAACCATCATGTAAAGTCTAAATTAAAACTCCTACATGAGGAATTGGTATGCAGATTAGATATTGACATATGTATACAATACATAAAGCCTAAATAGTTTCACATTTGCTACCAGTCTAGCAGCGCAATGAACTTTGTTGTCTGGAGAAGGAGCTGTGTAAACGTACACGTTTTCCTATGGTGACCGTATGACCTTGACCATGCTGATATTTTTGATGAATTGGTGTGATGAGATCCTCTGACACTGCTTCCTCTTTGTACAGCAGTGCTCGTAGGTTGCCTTGGGGTTGGTTTCTGAGACCGACCATCACGGGGCCTTTATAAGACCAACTTGGATTTATGTTTTACCACCTGATGGAAAGTTGACCAATACCATTACATGTAAATAAAAGGCTTAAGTTACAATCCAATTATTAAGCTAGTTTTAATTTACCATGTACAACGCCATTTTCTTCAGCCTTGGTTATTTTACGGCACTATGCAAATCTCTTATTATTATTACTGTGTATAATTATGAATTTGTTGCCCCGAGGTAAACAGGATCCCTCAAGGACTTCAACATTATTTACAGTGTATAATTGTCTGGAAAGGACCTTATTATGATTATTATGTGTCGATCTGGGCCTTGACGCTAACGTCTTCACGGGACGTGTTTACACTATAGCCCACTTCTACGTCTGGAGCCACCCGAATCACTGCTTTGTCTACTCTCAACGTAAAATGGTTGTTCTCTATCTCTGTCCATAGGGATCGTTCCTGTCAGGAGAGGTTCAGGATGGGCCGCTTCCTTAAGAGAGGCAACACTATAAAGTTCTTTCTCAGTGTCCGACTCTGTCTCTTCCACGATCGCCGGATGGGCAACGTCCTGAGGATGGCCTTCATTCCTTTACCAGCAGCAGTTTTCCACCTTTTGTATGCCTTCTTAGCTACGGGCTTCCTCTTACTAGATCCAGCGGATCTAGTAAGAGAATGTTACGTCAAGGTCTACAGGTTGGGCCAAAAAAGTAACCCCCTACAGATTTTTGCTAATATTTCGCCCAAAAGTAAGAATTTTAAAATCAAGTTTTACTGGCTTAAAGGTAATTCGTATCTACGTATAACAGCCAAATTTCAAGAAAATATTTCAAACAGAACAAAAGTTATATCACCATTACTGAGTCCACCCACTGTTTTTTGGTGGTCCAAATACATGTAGTGAAACAAAAAGTGGAGTGGCAAATTGCCAATGTCACATTATCGATATTATCAAGCGCAAGCATTATTTCTAAAAAACTAGGCCTAAAATTCTCTAAATCAATTTCAAAACTAAGAAATACCTTGAGGCTCATATGAGCAGTGAAGATTTACAGTTCACTGAATTACGAGATTAAAGTTTCTTAGAAATTTTCTAGCAACGAATTAGGGCTCCAATTGAAACACCACGGTGACCACAGGAAGCACTACGTCAAACACTACTACTTCATGGGCTAAGTAAGTAACGTAAATAGTACACCGCACGAATCATAACTGAATCGCCGAAAAAAATATTCCACTTATCAAAAGTGCCGCGCCCCCCTCAAGTGGCCGCCCAGTACGACCGCACCCCCTTGGACCCTCACGCGCCGCCACTGTGTGGGTGCGTACGTGCGTGTTTGTATCCGGCTACTTGTAAAGAACCTTTCAAGAACCTCACATACCAATTACACATATCTTAGCAGTTGCGCCTTAAGATAGCTTGAAAAGTTGCCTGACGAAATAGCGTTCGCCTTTGTAATGGTCGCACTGGAAGTCGACAGTTCTATAGGCCTACATGTAGATTTGCTTAGTCATCTAGGCGTAGCCTATCTCTGACTGATCGTGTTTGTGTGTCGTTGTTTTGTCAAGGCGCCCTTGTAACGGCATGTGCTGTGTTACGGCGCCTTAGAAATTGTTGTTATTATTATAATAATAATAATAATAATAATTATTATTATTATTATTATTATTATTATTATTATTATTATTATTATTATTATTATTATTATTATTATTATTATTATTATTACTATTATTATGCCATTTCAGACTGATGTTGCGTTATTAACGTAACTCTGCGCAATTATAATAGTGGGCTACAGTTGCTCTTTTCTAGTAGACTGATGAGGTTTCATATAATGCGCTTAGAGTTCTAGCACATAAGCAATGGTTTGCGCAAAAATAAATGTAGGTCTATCCGTTTTTACATAGCGACAAGTAAGTCTCGATATAGGCCTACATGTATAGCTCCGGAATAGACTTTCTTCTTGGAAATAGACTTTCTTCTTGCAAATAGACTTTCTTCTTGCAAATACACTTTCTTCTTACAAATAGACTTTCTTCTTGCAAATAGACTTTCTTCTTGCAAATAGACTTTCTTCTTGCAAATAGACTTTCTTCTTGCAAATAGACTTTCTTCTTGCAAATAGACGTTCTTCTTGCAAATAGACGTTCTTCTTGCAAATAGACTTTCTTCTTGCAAATTTCTTCTTGCAAATAGACTTTCTTCTTGCAAATTTCTTCTTGCAAATAGACTTTCTTCTTGCAAATTTCTTCTTGCAAATAGACTTTCTTCTTGCAAATTTCTTCTTGCAAATAGACTTTCTTCTTGCAAATTTCTTCTTGCAAATAGACTTTCTTCTTGCAAATAGGCAAATTGGTTAGAACTGGTTCTGAAGCGCTCACTAAGAATATAGCTAAAGGCTTTATAAGCAATAGCCTATACAACGTATTTACTCGCAACTTAACTGGTTACTTAAACCGAAATAGGCTGGCTAATTCCTGTTACCTACTGCGAATATGGAAAACACCTCAACGTATTCGATTGAAGACTGAAGCATTGCAAAACAATTGTAGCTGCTTCTGAATGCCGTTGGAAGGCATGCAGCATTATATGGATTGTCAATTTCTGACGGCTTGAGAGAGCTGAAACTCAGAACTTCAACTTTAACTCATTTAAACAAGAGCTACAAAAGCACCTCTGCCAACATGCCCGCAAGGAACCCACCTGTGACACATATTTAAGCAGTGAACTCATATATAGCCCATATGGGCCCCCATGATCACCCATCTAATAACCATGAACTTACTGGCAGGGATGGTAAGCCATAGAATGTCCTACTGTCGGCAGAAATCTTCACCCACGTCAGCATGCTTATATCATCAAAACCTTAGCTTTTTCGCTAGCGCTTACAATAGCTGTTGACAGAATCTGATGACAAATAACCAATAAACGTATAAGTCCTCTCGCGAATGTAATGTGGTTTAAGAAGGGTATCGATATCCCTTATGCTGGATCATCTTAGGCGTGGCCTCGAACACCGATGACGCTGCGAACACATCTGCGCTATCTCAGTAGCTGCAGATGGTTGGAACTGAGTAGATAGAAAGATCGGCAGCTGGCGATTTTGGCGATTTTAACCTAATCCTGGGTTCGAATCCTCTCCTATAGGTTAGAAAACGATCTCTAACCAGTAGCATAGGTTAAAAATCCTCAGCGTGCACGAACCTACAGACAGGGGAAAAATAAAATCACCCAATAACTAGGTAAAACGCCAAGCCTGCGTGTACGAACCTATAGACATGGGGTATAATGCCCCACAAGCCCCTCATAGGGCGACGCCGCATTCGTTGAAACTAACTACGCAGCGAGTAATCGAAGAACTGCCATACGTAAACGAATCCTACGTGATATCATACGATGAAGCATATGACAACAATAGAACAATGAATCTCTTTTACGGGCGAAGAGGCCGGCGTCATAGACGAGTGTCGAGGTCGTCCATCCACCGCCGTCTTATATCATTATCATCATCACAAACTTTTTCTTGTGTATATAAAACATATATGAAAATATTTTCTTATAACAGCTTAAAGACATACCACCCAATACAAAATGGAGCACTCGAAGAAAACTGTTATCGAATTAAGAAAAATCGCCAAGCAGAGCGGCTTGGTTGGATATACGAGACTGCGGAAAGCGGAGTTGATAGCTAAAATTAAAGCTAACGAGACCCAAACACAAGCACCCGCACCAATCCCAACACAAGCACCCGCACCAATCCCAACACAAGCAACCGCACCAATCCCAACACAAGCACCCGCACCAATCCCAACAGCACGAAAACTTTACGACAAAACTATGTCAGCGATTGATACATGTGCTAAGGTGATTGAAAGGAACATACCTAAGCAACCAATGAAAATCGTAAAGGAGAATTTTGGAGTAATGCAAACAAAAATTACTTCATATTTTAGGAAACTAATTAATAAACCAAAGTTTGAAATTCATCAAACAGCTTCAGCCATCAAGGGCTTCACGAAACAATACACGGTAGAGGGAGCTAAGGGTATCGATGCCACATCTTTTCTTAACGCCGTTCGAGCACAGGCGGTCGACTTGTTGTTAAAGAATCGTCAGACAAAGACCAACTTTGTCCTTACCTGCACAATGGAGCGCGTTGACATGAAGACTGGAGAAGTAGATTCCAAAGATTTTCCATTCGTTTCAAGGACTGAGGTGATTCTAGACTCCACCGATGTAAACGAAATTTATAACAACGCGAAAGATAAAATTATTGAGTCGATGGCTACCTTCCAGATGCGTGGTAGTAACTGGAGACTCAGAGCGGTTCAAAAATTAGAAATCAACACGGTTGTTTATAAACCGCTGAAAGGTAGTTCTTATATTCCACTACCGAAATGTTTGGCGAGTAAAAAGGGAATTATTAATATGAAGAACGAAGACGAAGAATGTTTCAAGTGGTGCGTGACGAGAGCCTTAAACCCTGTTGTGAGAGATTCGGAAAGAATTACGAAAGAATTAATCAAGCAGTCTGAGGAACTTAATTGGTCCGGTATCGAATTCCCAGTAGCAGCGGATGCTAACGTGATAAGTAAGTTTGAGAGAAATAATAATATTAGTATTAATGTTTTTGGTTATGAGATAGATGTTAACCTGTTCCCACTATATTTATCGAAGCATGAGAACGATCGGTGTGTAGATTTATTACTCATTTCTGATGGAGAAAAGAAGCATTATTGTTGGATAAAGAACTTTAACAGATTGATGTCGACACGAACGGAACATAACCATAGTTCGATGTACTATTGCAAAAGATGTTTAACCGGTTATACACGAATAGAATACCTTACTAGACACACCGAGTACTGTTCCCAACACGAGGCGCAAAAGATAGAACTTCCAGAACCGGGAACTATGTTGAGTTTTAAAAATTATTATAGAAAGATGAGGGTCCCCTTTGTAGTTTACGCCGATTTCGAAAGTTTTATTAAACCTATAGACACTTGTCAACCAGATCCTAACACGTCCTACACCAACAAATACCAAAAACACGTTCCAAGTTCTTTCTGTTATTACATAAAATGTTTGGATGATGACTTATATTCGAAAGCCCCCGTAATGTTCACAGCTAAGAACGAAGGCGATGATGTAGCGCAGATATTTGTAGACACTCTTATAGACGATATAAAAGATATTTACAAGCGATTTAAATTTCCAAAAGATATGATATTCGGGAAGGAAGACAAGGAGCTATACAACTCGGCTACTGTTTGCCACATTTGCGAAGGCGAACTAGACGATGATCGAGTTCGAGACCACTGTCATTTAACTGGAAAATATAGAGGGGCCGCTCATAACAGCTGTAATTTAAAATATAGAATCCCTAAGTTTATCCCGGTACTGCTACATAATTTATCCGGATACGACAGTCATTTATTCGTAAAGAAACTACGAGGCGATGATAACGAAAAGATTAACTGCATTCCTTGCAACGAAGAAAAGTACATCTCATTTAGCAGAGAAGTTGTAGTTGATAAGTTTGTGGGTAAAGAAGATAAGGAAGTAGAGGTTAAACGTGAATTACGTTTCGTCGATAGTTTTCGATTTATGGCTTCGAGTCTCGACGCTTTATCGAGGAAACTAAGCAAAGACCAGTGTAAAAATATAAGCAAGCACTACTCTGGTAATCAGCTCGATCTCTTGCTTCGAAAAGGAGCGTATCCTTACGATCACGTTGATTCCATCGATCGCCTGAACGAAACAGAACTACCACCGAAGTCGGCATTCTATTCGAGACTTAACGACTCAGACATTAGCGATGAAGACTACAACCATGCACGGGTGGTATGGAATGAATTCGGATTTAAAACGTTTAGAGAATACCACGATTTATATAACCTGTCCGATGTTCTCCTGCTCGCCGACGTGTTTGAGAATTTTAGAGACGTGTGCTGCGAGAACTATGGTCTAGACCCCGCTTGGTATTATACTTCTCCAGGTCTTGCTTGGGACGCCGCATTAAAGTTGATGGAGTAGAGTTGGAGTTGTTGAGCGATTACGATATGATACTAATGGTTAAACACGGGATAAGAGGCGGTGTTAGTACCATTTCACATCGTTACGGGCAGGCGAACAATAAGTACATGCCCTCGTTTGATGACAGCAAGCCTTCATCATTTATAACCTATTTAGACGCTAACAATTTGTATGGAGGGGCTATGTGTAAGAATCTACCAACTCACGGGTTCCGGTGGATGGGTAATGATGAGCTAAACGACTGGAGATCAACGCCGAGTATATTAGAAGTGGACCTGGAATACCGAAGAGATTTGCACGATCTTCACAACGACTATCCTCTTGCTCCTGAGAATATTACACCCGAATCTTCGACTGTGCCTAAACTCATTCCAAACCTGAACGATAAAGTAAAGTACATAGTCCATTACGAAAATCTAAAGCTGTACGAAAGCCTAGGCTTGAAGATAACCAAAATTCATCGTGGAATTAAGTTTGAAGAAAGAGCCTGGCTGAAAAAATATATCGATCTAAATACCAGCCTGAGGACCAGAGCCACCAACGATTTCGAGAAAGACTTTTTCAAACTAATGAATAATAGTGTGTTTGGGAAGACGTGTGAAAATATAGAATCTCGAGTAGACATAAAACTAGTTTCCAGCGAGAAGCAAGCTATAAAACTAGCGGCGAAAACGAGCTACGACACTCGAACTATTTTTGATGAAAACCTAATCGCCATTCATATGAAACGCACGAAACTATATTACAACAAACCTATATATCTCGGTATGTGTATTTTAGACTTGAGCAAGACAATAATGTTTGATTTCCACTATAATTACATCAAAACTAAATACGGAGATAGGGCTAAGCTTTTATTCACCGATACGGATTCTCTAGCTTATGAAATTAAGACCGAAGACTTCTACGCCGATATAGCGCCTGACATTAGAAGCAGGTTCGACACTAGCGACTATCCTAAGGACCATCCATCCGGTATAGAAACTGGTATTAATAAAAAGGTTATAGGTATGTTCAAAGACGAGGCAGCGGGAAAACAGATCGAAGAATTCGTTGGTTTGAGGTCGAAGTTGTATTCGTACAAGATGGCTGGAGTAGACCACAAGAAATGTAAAGGCGTTAAGAAGAACGTCGTCAAGAAATCTATCACTCACGAAGATTATAGAGACTGCTTGTTCACCAAACGAGAACAATCGAGAAAGATGAATGTCATTCGATCCCACCTTCACGAAATCTACACCGATGAAGTCAACAAGGTGGCTCTTTCAGCCGACGATGATAAACGAGTGATTCAGCAAGACGGTGTCCATACTTTAGCATATGGTCATTATTCTCTAATATAAAATGAGCGTTAAACAAATCGATGTCGAAGGCGTAGTTCTTCCAAATCATCCGTTAACGAATTTTGAATTATTAGATGCTGCGAAGAAGCTGAATATTCCGAATTTTAGAGGCGTGTTCTTACGAGACGAGCTACCGAAAAAACCTAGACGGATCGAGTGTGGGATATTAAACCTAGACGATTCTAATGGGGAAGGCTCTCATTGGGTCGGCTTTTTAAAGAACGGCAACGAGAAAATATATTTCGATAGTTACGGTCTTCCCCCCCCCTACGGAATTAATAAAATATCTTCAAAGACCGTTGCTTTACAACAGCGAGCGAATACAAAAAGATGGTTGTAAATTTCAAGAAGTTATAAACGAACTACGTTAAATAATTATATCGTGTATACAAAACATGCCTGTTGATAAATTTGGACGAACTGCTGCTGCGTCAGTTGAAAGAATAGTGACTGGAGGTGTTACGCTGACTCAGGTAAATAATACTTTTGTTAGGTTAGATGGAACGAACGCCTTTACGGGAAATCTAAATATGAACGGTCACGCGATAAAAGGTTTGCCTACAACGAACACTTCGGAAGCAGGAATGGATGAGGCTCTAAGTCGAGGACAAGCCATAGATTTGTTAACGAATCGCGACGGCGATGAACGAACTGCTTCGAAAGTGTCTAAAACAGGTGATACCATGACTGGCGACCTATTCTTAAGCATCGGTAGGGACCTTAAGCGGACGATGGGATGTAAGGATTTGGTTGGAAATAAAGTTTTTAATATATTGTTAGGAAATACAACGAATAAAATAGAAGGTCGATTAAACCAACCAATTACTTTACAATCAACGGATGGATTTCGTTTTGGAATAAATAATGAACCCGTCTTAGAGATGGTTAAGTCGACGGATCATTCTAAAATAAATGTGTATAAGCCCATCTCTATGCATGGCGCTCACATTACAGGCCTTCGCGATCCCAGCGGTGATGGTGATGCAGCGACCAAAAAATATGTTGATACGACTGCAGTCGGACCCGCGTTTAGCGTTTACACTATATCTCACCAAGCCATAGTCGCTAAAACTCACACAAGAGTTTCTTTCGATAGAGTAAGATTCAATACCGATAGTAGTGATAACGGTACAGGACCGACTAGTTTCACTCCCGGTAAAGCCGGATACTATATCGTTACGACGTTCATAGAATTTTGTAGCGCGAGTAATACCTCTTATGGTAACGTCTTCCTGTATAAAAACGGGGTGCCGCATACGCAAATTGCGGGTGGAGGGGGTACGGGAATTGCGTATAACAATTCAACCGGTAGTACTATAGTTTTTCTAACCGGTACCGATTACCTCGAGATATTAGTTTATTCATCCATCGCTGTAAACATAATAGCTAGAGACTTTTCAGCGGCATTCTTGCGACCTTAGTGATAGAGGATGACTGGCCTAACAATGGAATTCAGGTCATACGTAGAATTTAAATAGAAATTATCCAAATCTATTTAAATTCTTATAACTAACCAGTACTCTCCTCGAAATTAATTAGATCTTCTCCTCACTACTCTCGTCACTGGTGCTACTCTCTTCACTACTGCTGCTCTCCTCACTGACGCTGCTCTCCTCAATAGCGGTACTCTCGTCACTACTGCTACTCTCCTCAATAGCGGTACTCTCGTCACTGACGCTGCTCTCCTCACTGACGCTGCTCTCCTCACTGACGCTGCTCTCCTCACTGACGCTGCTCTCCTCAATAGCGGTACTCTCCTCCTCACTACTACTCTCCTCACTACTGCTACTCTCGTGCACCGTAATTGCGTATCTTTCTCTCCATACCTTTCCGTTATAAGCCTTCAGCGTGGGGATACAGATTTTAAAAGCCATACTCGCCTTATACAACGATTGGAAGGCGAAGACTATGTTAGTGTCTATGTCTCGGATTTCAACGCTTATAGGATTATTTCTGATAGTTTTTAAATACTCGTGCTTGGGTAATGCTTGTCTTTTCTCCTTCACCGGTTCGGGCAATTCTGATTCCGGTAAAATACCCTTCTCAACGAGTATTCTTAGCAGTTCGGGTTTGTTCATATACCTCGACTTTATTCCATGTTCCTTCATTAACGATTTCAGTTGTAAGAGTTTCATGTTCTTTTTATATTAGAAAAATAGTTTCTTTAATATACTACGTTCATCTTCTGACCATCTGATTGGAATTTTAGCAATTTATCCGAAATGACGAGTGCGTAAGCTTCAGTTCCAGCTGGGACCGCAGCATTGAAGGTAGCCTTGATCTGGACGTCTACAACCGATGACTTTAGCCTTTCCGATTGTTTACTTACATCCAAAACGAAAAGCGGGTATAAGTCTTTGTAGTCGGCTGGAGTGATGTTGCTCTGAGTTATCAACTGGTCCATTCCGTAGAACTTTTCGCTAAAAGTCGCGGCATCTCTGTAAGCTCTCGAAAACTGTTGATTCGGGAATGATAGGTTGTAATCGCATGCCGGATATTTGTCCTGGTTCAACATCGCGTACACGTTCTTGATATCGCAATGATCGAAAATTGATGGATTAGCTAGTTGATTACCGCTTCGATTAGTTTGAAATCCAACTATAATGTACCTAGGTTTTTCTGATGCCGTCTTTACGCTAAGTCGCCAGCTAAATGTCGTAGATTGAGGAACCGTTATAGTATCGCAAAAATGGGCTCGATAGGCTACGGGTACCGTTGTCTTCGCTTCGATCGTTTGATACAGCTGCATTCTTTCCATGTCAGACGCAGTAACGTGAGGCATAAACCATGAAATTTTACTAAAGACGACTTTACCCCTCGCCGCTAAAGTAGCCGCATCGTCGGCGCCGCGAGCTCTAAAGATAGCGTCGTCGTCCGATTTGCGAACGAGCGTTAGAGTCTGCTTCATACCGTACACGACTTTATCGTAGTCTTCGCAGAATCCAAAAATGTGCTTTAGAGGCACTATGAAGCTGAATGTGCCCTTTGCATCCGGTTTCCGAATGAGATACGATTGTCTTATCGCGAATCCTATGTTATCGGCAATAACGGCAGTCGCCGCGGTGTCTTTAGTCCATAATTGGTTAAGTCCTTGCGCGAGAGCGAAGTCGTTAGGATATTTCAGCAAGCCCAGCATAGTTGTCGCTTGTCCTGGATTAAACACGGTTTCTATTTCTTGACTCGATAGGGTATAGGATATCTGGCTGAAGAGATGCATCAGTCCATTGTTAGCTAAACCCACAGCGTCTGCATTGACGTATGCTGTATTATCCGCTTTTGTCAGTCTACCCTCGAAAAGCAGGTACGACTCGGAGGGGTGGCTGAACAAATCTTGAAGCTCGATATTTATACGAATATCCCCAGCTGTGTTTAGATTCGTTCCAGACACCGGCTCATAGTCGTGAACTTCGTATTTCTCAATTCCCTCATCTATGAGAGTATTTTCAGTAAATCTTTGAATATCTGATTGCATGTTTTAATACGGTAAGATATTTTTTTTAAGCCCACTTCATTCCAGATCCGCGCGCCAAATCTCGGATCGATATAGCGCCGCCAGTACCGGACAGTAAATTATTTATATTCATCGAAGGGTGAGGAATTATTAAATTCTGTAACATTTCCTCACTCTTTTGACTAAGCGTTGTGGGTTCCAAAATTTTTGTGACTGCTTTATCAACCATTCGCTTTCCCGCATGAATAGCGAGGGTCTTTCCAGCATCTATAGCCTTTTTACCAATCTCCGTTGCAGCCTCTTTTCCCGCACTTACCGCGGTTGCTGCTACCTGTCTTGCAACGTTTGAGGTTAACATTCTTTTGATAAATCCTGATATCGTGTCATATATCCCCGCGCCTCCTACGACGTATCTTTTAGTAAATCTTCTCTTCGTTACGATACTCATTTTATAATTGCATCATTAAATTTTTATAGTATACCTCATCTATCGCTTTTTGTCGACGCAACTCGTCACCGATCCCGACTATCTCGTTTCTCAATCCTGTGTTTCCCGCTCTAAAGCTAGCCATTCGTAGTGCCAACATTTCCACTAGCGCATTAGGGTCTTGTGGGAGAACAACAACCCCCTCACCTGTTGGAGCCCGCATCGGCTTAATGATGTTATTATATTTTGAGCCTCTAGACGATCTAGGCTTTTTAGGATTTTTCAGCGTAAACAAGGCACCCGTCGATTTAATAATTTCCTCGTACTCATCCAGATCGTTTTGACTGTATATAGTCTCGTCCGGTTTCTTCCTCGTCATTAATTCCCATAACCCCGGAGTCCCCTTGTAGGTGTTATTACCCACCGTTATGTCATCTCCTTCGATCGAGATTTGGCTGTTCCCGATGAAAAACCCTCCATCTTTTGAGCGTATTCCAAAGGTCGTATCCGTCTCCTTCTTGTCCGAGGCGTATTCTTTTAAATATTTTGTAGCGATATCACCCAATTCTAAAGTTCTAACATCTGAAACGGGATCGTCCTCGAACGCTTTTATCGACGGATACTGTGGGAATTGAATCGCTTTCAACGACGTCGATATCGATGCTGGCAAAGCACGAAGCGCTTCAGCCGTTAACTTAGAGTTCTCTTTTATCGTACCTAACTCTTTAGATATTCCAGACTGCGAGTCGATTATCGGTTTGTACGCTTTCGTTAATTCCCGCTGAAGAGATACGTCTCCTAATTTCTCGGATAACGAATCTTGTCTAATGTTTTGCTTCAGCTTGAGAAACTTCTCAACTATAAAGTCACGTTTGGCTGGGTCCTCAATTTTTAGAAACGACATTTTTAAGTTGGAAACATAATATTTAAACGTAAATAAACGTTCGTTTTATATTCAATCCGTTTTACCAAAACGTAAAAACGTAAATAAACGTTCGTTTTGTATTCAATCCGTTTTACCAAAACGTTTCGTCGCTTCATCTACGTTGATAGTGGTTTTACTTCTAACCTCTTCCTTCATCTGATTAAATTTCTCGAACTCGCTTAGAATAACGGAATATTCCGAGTCCGAGATGTTATTATCGTCCAGGGATTTTGAAACCAAGTCACTAATGGAATTGAGTTTCCCTTCGGCTATAGTCCTGATCTTTGCGTGTTTTTCTTGCCGGAGCGATAATATTCGGCGGACTTGGGTAGATACCAGAGATAGCGCTCCAGCTCCGGCGGATAAAGATACCACGATGGTAGCGGCGGGTGCGGCAACGATGGTACTTAGAAAAGTTACGCCTAGTACGCCGAGCCCCGAAGATGTAAGAGTTAACAACCCTCCCAGCGCTTCGACTACTTTAACGCTCTTTTGGTATTTTTTACAGATTACGTCTCTCTTTTCTCGTTCTCGTAGGAGTTCCTGTTGAATTTCAGATATTTTCTGAAGACGATAGGAGTCTGCTTTGTTCGATTCCATTTTATAATACCGAAGACTTTTTAAAATGGAATTCAATTTCGTTCGTAATTCACATAACATAACGCGTCTCCTTCGTTTACGACGACCGTTCCGAGGTCGTTAAAATTCTTAATATCTAGTAAAATGTCTTCCGCGAACCCAGTAACGGTATCGCTTAGCAGGCGGCAACCCGCTTCTATAAATTCTGGATGGAGTGAAACTTTACACGAACCTTTCGTCATTCGAACGCCCAAGCCTAATGGTAAAACTACATTTTCTTGCGGCTGAATAGTTATCTCTTCTTGAGCGAAAAACTCCCATCGTAGACCGCCCATTTGTCTTTGCGGTCTATATTTAACATCCCACATACCTTCGCACGCCTGCCACCTGACGCAGCTCGGTTGAGTCCTTTTTTCTGGGACATGTTTAGGTTTCGTCCACCCCATTTTATGAATCGGAAATAGAGACATTTTATATACGATATATATTTTTAAAGCAACAATCCGAGAAGCGGAATGTTTTTAAACGGTGAATCCGGTCCAAATATAAGCCCTTCCCCATTTACGAACGCATTACCTCTCTTCAGATACAGGCCTTCTCCCAGACCGTTTAATCCAGATCCTTGATATGGCTTCACATATAAGCCCTGCCCTTGTTCCTCTATCTTATAGTTTTTACCTCTACTATTGAGATATATAGCCCCACCCGTTACTTTGTCGATGACTTTAGAACCAGCCGCCGCGCCTATTCCAGTTAATGCGCCCGTTGCTAAGCTCGGTAATACGCTACCTAGTAGGAATTTACCCGCAGTTGCTAGAAACGGTAATATAGCGCCTATAAACCCTCCTTCGACTTTAGCGTTATATATTAATTGGGTTTTACTCATGTTTAGAGTCACACCTTTCCCATCCTGATACGCTTTGGATAATTTATTGATCTGTGCTTGGGTAAGAGCTAACACGTGCTCTCCCTCTAAATCGTTGTGACTTAGTTTGATGCTTACGCCGGTTCCCGCTTGTAGCGATCTTTTAAATTTATCTCGTTGTCCTTCCGAAACATTGACTTTGACGTTCACGTATCGACTCATTTTATATATAACTAGAAAACTTTTAAGCTTCTCTAATATGAAACCGTATCGATAATTCCTCACCTCGCAGATTAATTAGTTTACCATTCTGATCAACGAGAGTCGTCTCCATTGACGAAATAGTGGATAGGGTGATTGGAAGATATATCAAATTTCTAGGCGTTTCGATAATCTTATAACCAGGCCCTACATTCGGGAAGAAGGAATAAATGATATTATCCGTAGTTCCGTTACTATAAGACGCTCCGACGATATCGCTCGTAACCCTCAGACTAGTAATACTCATTATGTCTACTATATTCTCCGATTCTTGGTACCCCGCTGAATAACGCTGGCTATTAAAACCGAGGACTTTCCCGATAGAATTCAACTCCCCAAAATCAACGAGGTAATTTTCAGCTATATGTAAAACAGTTTTCAACGTATTACTGTTTGCATCTATCTTAATATTGTACGCGTCGTTAACCATATCGTAATGCTCCGTTTCTTTCATGGTTCTCTGCACGTATTCGTTAATATCAGTAATTTCATAACAGCCTTCGGGGATGCGTATAGTAACCCACGTACTCCCACCATTCGGTGAATACGAAAAGCTGTTGTTATTCGCTCCGATATTCGGGAAGGAAAAATATGATTCTAGGTTGACTAAAGACATCTCGTACCTTTTATCTCTATCGAACTCTATCAACGGATTGAACCGCGTTCTTATTCTCGAAGTCTTCTCGCTTAATAATATGTAAAACGATGTCTTCGGTTCCGTGTTACGCGCGATCCTTTCGGTATTGTCCGCAATCTTTTGTAGATTCGATTCCATTTTAACTTAACGACAGATTTATTTATAGCGGAATGTAGAATTCATCGAAGCCGCATCTATACTTGCCGTTGTTTTTATCACTAGTCTGGTCTATTACAACAAATCCATGACGTCGCTTCCAAGCTCTTTGACATAGTTTATTAAACTCGTCCTTAGACATGTCCATACTCGCGTGATCGTTGTATATATGATCAATATTTTTCTGGTCTTGTGGAAACAAACAGATAAAGTTTGCATTCTCTCTAATCGTCTGCCGCGGCAATTTAAAATAATTCTGAGCTAGATAAATGCTGTCAACATTGCTGTGCCTTCCTCGGATGTAGTAGGCCTCGCATTTATTCTGCTTTTCTAGCTGCAAATCATCAAATATCATTAGGTGCTTCTTCTCCGGATCCAATTCTCTCGGGTCTGGTACGTCTTCTGCTGATTCAAAGAACTTGGAAGATATATCAGATTTCTCATTCAGTTGTTTACATAGGCGTAGACTCTGGGGGGGCAGCCGGGGCACGTGCCCCCCCAATAATTGAGATTTTACTGTACATCCAATGCAACAAGTGTAGAAAAATAACCAAATGCCCCCCAATATTTTGGACAAGTTTACGCCAGTGGTTGTTTAGCCATTTCCTCAACTACAACTGCTGGTGAAAGATTTTGTTCTATGATCTCGTCTTGGTTATCGAATAACACGACTATGAATTCCTTAGGTAGCTTTTCTTCAAATGCTTTTTTCAAGATTTTATACTCTGGTTGAAAGAGAGACCGACCGAATATTTGTAGATTGTTGTAATCTAACCACCCAGGTCTTATAAGTAAGTTCAACAGTAATGTAGTCTTACCACAACCAGACTTTCCTACAATTAATCCCCTTATGCTTCTCGGTAAAAGAAGATTATTGAATCTCTTAGATAGCGCACCGTTCCACGACAAATTTACAACCTCCATTTTAAATATATCTAGTTGTATTTAAAATGTATTGCGTAAAGTGTAAAAATCATACTAAAACTAGTAATGCACAGACCGTTATGACGAAGAATGGGAGGTTGATGCTCAGAGGCACGTGCGATGTTTGTTGGAAAATAAAGACGCAGTTCGTGAAAGCGGCACAAGGCGGTGATCTAGTTGGATCTCTAAATTCGGTAACTAGCGGTATTAAGTTGCCTTGGGCTAAATTCCCAGGTGAGATGCATTTACCAGGCCATCAGTTTACAGGACCAGGAACTAGACTAGATTTGCGGTTGAATCCTGATGGAACTCCAAAAGAGTGGTCTAAACCCGTTGATAGGGTTGATAGTGCCGCGTATATTCATGATTTAGCTTACAACCAGCACACTGATACGGCTTCTAGGAATGTCGCTGATAGAACGATGATTAATGATTTGAATAATATTCCTAATCCTAGCTTGCGGGAACGAATAGAGAGGAGCATAGTCAAGCCTATTTTATATACTAAAGCGAGTCTCGGGTTAGGTTTAAAAAAGCCTAAAATTACAAACCGACCCTAAATGGACCGACGAGCTCGCGGATGAACTACATAAACCAGTAGTAAGGCATTTTAGAAAGAGGAAGGTGTATGTTAACGGGATAGATGAGATATGGGCGGCTGACTTAGTAGATATGCAAGCATTCGCTAAGGATAACGATGGTGTGAAATACCTGTTAACCGTTATAGACGTGTTTTCCAAGTACGGATGGATCGTGCCATTGAATGATAAAAGTGGGAAATCTACAGCAAGCGGTTTCGTGAAGATACTCGAGAGCGGACGAAAACCTGTTAAATTATGGGTAGACAAGGGAAAGGAGTTTTATAACAAAGACGTAAAGGCTTTGCTCGAGCTGTACTCTACGGAGAACGAAGAGAAATCTTGCGTAGTCGAGAGGTGGAACAGGACGATAAAAGATAAAATGTTTAAATACTTTACAGCTAATTCAACGAGAAGATATATCAACGTTTTAGACGGAATGGTTAGTAATTACAACAATACGAGACATTCTTCCATCAAAATGACTCCCGCGAAGGCTAGTATGAAAACGAATGAAAAGACTGTATTTATGAATTTATACGGTGGAGAAGTCTCACAGCCTGTTGCGCCTAGATTCTCGATTGGAGATAAGGTGAGAATAACTAAAAAGAAGAATATCTTTTCGAAAGGATATCTCCCTAGATGGACGGAGGAGGTTTCTATAGTATCCCAGGTTCAATACACAGATCCACCAACTTACAAGATTACTGATTCTAATGGTGAGGAGATACAAGGCTCATTCTATGAACAGGAGCTACAGAAGACGACTCAAGAAATATTTAGGATCGAAAAGATTATCAGGAAGCGTGGGAAGAAATCACTCGTTAAATGGCTCGGGTACCCGGACTCGTTCAATTCTTGGGTCGATAACGATAACTTGATGACGTTGTGCAACGATTATTCAAAAATGTTATTTCGACTTAAAGAAAATAATTTTCATATAATAAAGAGATACTATGGCAATCACATGGAAAAACTTTGATATTAATAATGTTATTTTCGAAGACGTTACAAAAAGGTCTACTCCCGCCGAAACTAAATTTCAACGCATATTTCTAAAGTACAAATACGACGATGGGACAATCGACAAAATATCTATAAAAACTCCTCCGCTGTATTCTTATGGGATTCAAGAAAACCGATCTTCACAAACGGGTCTGTTAGACTCGTATTCTTTACCATTAAACATGTACGATAGAATGGTTGGTGAAACCGAAGACGAAGCGAAGACGATTGAAATTTTTGAATCGTGTTTAAAACTAGTAAAAGAACATCTTAAAAAATCTGATGTGAAAGACGCGCTTAATAAATACGAAATGAATGCGGATGTTGATCAAATGGATATTTTTTACAGAAAGAAAGATAAAGGTAAAATCCTTCCCGATATACCCCCTACTCTATATCCGAAACTTTTAACTACCTATGAAAAATCACGAGATCCAGATGTGCCGCCTAAGATAATTACAGGATTTTACGATTCAGATGATGAGCCGATCGATCCTAAAACGCTCATAAATACGCGTTGTAAAGTCGTTTGCGATATTCGAATCGATAATATCTACATCGGAGCTAAGCCCTCTATTCAAGTAAAAGTAAACGACGTCATAGTCATCGATCGATTCGCTAGACAAAGACGTCTTTTCTACACACACGAATAAGATGATTCAAATGAATCATGATAGAAACTACTGGTTAGATAATGAAGACTTAGTGTTCATATGGAAAAATTATTGATGATAATAAAGCGGAGTGATATTGCGCATTGAGTCTGTTTATTGATGGGATATGGCATTCCATTCAACCATCCAGAGGCCGATTGGAATGCAGTACACGCGACCGTCCACGTTCTGTTTATCCATCCCTCCATCCTTCCCATCATTTGAACAACGAGCCACTGTTGCGAGAGACTTAATGCCGCAGGCAATCTTAACGTCTCAATTGTCTGTTCTTTAATTGGTTCCAGCTGAGATGGATGTCTCTGGTAGGCCTATGTTGATCAATGATGATACAGAAACTGTTCTACGTCGTCTTCATTCAATAAAATGTTGTTAGGGTTTTGGTTATCCTCATGAATGTAATCAGGATCAACAACAATGGGTAGTAGAGATGTAGGCGTTCTTTCCACAGGAATACGAACGATATCAAGATCGTTGTGTTGAACAGTAACGGAAGCACGTGCTTTTAATCTATCTGCCAGTTGAACATCAATTCCCAGATGAATTAGAATTCTGTTATGATGTTTACATAACTGTGTGAATGTCAAACCACAGAAAACTAACCGCGGATATATGTTAATCAACATTGCAAAAAGAGTGTACCGTTGAACTGTTGTGTATTTTACGTCGAATTGCCGATAAAACCAGTCCTTAACTGTTGTTCCTTCCGGTATAAAAAGTCGAGCTTGAATATACAACTGACCTCTATGAAACGCAACAATCTGTTGAAGACCTGTTGTTGTTTTTTCCTCTCGAACAATATCATCGTGGGTTTGTTTTATTGTGTCCATATCAAATAAATTAACACCGCAGCTATTGCTAAATGAATCGCGTCATTAGAAAATCTTCCTATTTCACGAATTGAATTTGCCATTTCGAAATTGGTTAGGTGTACCTACTCAGCAAAAGCGTTATCGTAAATGACATCGATGTTGCAGAGAACAGATTAGGTCTGAAAAAGTAAATCTGTGACGCACGATCATGAGTTATTGAAATAAAGAGACCGATTGTTTAACGTCAACGCAGATTGAACGAGGCCGAACTGTTGCTGTGGCTATGTTTTTAATTACAACAGAATCATGAAGGCATATTATATAATCCATACATCCACCCGTCCATCTTTCTCATCATTAGAACAATGAGCCACTGTTGGTAATGGTTGGGACTAATTAAGCAAGAGACTTAATCCTACCGCAGGCAGTTCTTCGATTACTCGCTGCGTAGTTAGTTTCAACGAATGCGGCGTCGCCCTATGAGGGGCTTGTGGGGCATTATACCCCATGTCTATAGGTTCGTACACGCAGGCTTGGCGTTTTACCTAGTTATTGGGTGATTTTATTTTTCCCCTGTCTGTAGGTTCGTGCACGCTGAGGATTTTTAACCTATGCTACTGGTTAGAGATCGTTTTCTAACCTATAGGAGAGGATTCGAACCCAGGATTAGGTTAAAATCGCCAAAATCGCCAGCTGCCGATCTTTCTATCTACTGAACTGGAAACCCAGCCACCCTTCCAGGTCACAAACAGTCACATTGGGACAGGCCGCTGTTGCACAGGATGACATCGTCTGTCGACGCGGATCTGTGTCGCCCCTACGATCGGGCACGCCTAAAGGCCATAAAGGCCTCACACGCCTCTGATTGGTTACATGCTCTTCCGCTCACCGCATTCGGTCTCAGACTGAGCGACGAGGCCGTGCGCGTGGCGGTCGGCCTGCGGTTGGGCGCAGTCATATGCGATCCGCACACTTGCGCATGCGGCGCACCCGTCTCAGCAAAAGGCTCGCACGGCCTCTCGTGTTCGCTCGGTTTCGGTCGACAGGCCAGACACAGCGCCATCAACGACCTTGTTCACCGAAGTCTGAATAGAGCGGGTACGCCGGCGATCAAGGAGCCATCGGAATTGACCAGATCCGACGGAAAAAGACCAGACGGCCAGACTCTGATCCCTTGGAGTGGCGGACGCCCCCTGATATGGGACGCGACCGTGGTAGACACGGTGGCCGCATCATATCTCCCTGAGACGGCTGTCGCGCCCGGAGGAGCCGCGGAGAGGGCGGCCACAAGGAAACACACAAAATATTCAGAAGTCGACACGAGATATACCTTCGTGCCTATCGCCGTTGAAACACTGGGTCCTACCAACAAGGAAGGCCTCGCCTTCGTTTCCGAAATCGGCCGCCGATTGACGACAATCACTGGCGAAGACCGCGAGACAGCCTTCCTCTTCCAGAGCATATCAGTAACAGTTCAACGTTTTAATGCAGT
Organism: Allolobophora icterica; assembly: GCA_963556255.1. Lineage (NCBI taxonomy): Eukaryota > Metazoa > Annelida > Clitellata > Crassiclitellata > Lumbricidae > Allolobophora > Allolobophora icterica. Next base: position 11,872,333 of record OY744602.1, read on the forward strand.
CGCATACCAGGGCACAATGTCAGGACTGCCAGGGATCGAGAACCGGCGAGCCATTCAAGCTGGTCCTAACTATACGTCATGGCTTAATTACTCTATAATGATGATGATGATGATGATGATGATGATGATGATGATGATGATGATGATGATGATGATGATGATGATGATGATGATGATGATGATGATGATGATGATGATGATGATGATGATGATAATAATAATAATAATAATAATAATAATAATAATAATAATAATAATAATAATAACAATAACAATAACAATAACAATAACAACAATAACAATAATAATAATAATAATAATAATAATAATAATTAATTTTCACACACTTAGTATCTGACTCCTGAGGGATTATATGTACCTCGGGGGAAAAAAAAAAAAATAATAATAATAATAATCTAACGAGCTTAAGAATGTATGCTTTGTGGCTTTCTAGGTTGGTCTAACTATAGACCTACATGTACGTACTAGCCTATAGGTTGTTTATAGGCTAAGCAATATATCAACGGCCGTTGTCTATGGGTTTCTATGAACTTATACAAAGTCCGATGTAACCGTCCATAAATAGACGTATTCGCAGTTTTGTTCTAACAATTTCAGCAAGTATGTATCAAGACACAATATAGCGCATCTTAAATACCTCGCAGCAGTGTGTAAAGCTATAAAACTAAACCATCAAGAAACTTCTACTTATGAATGGGATTGCCGCGTCGTTGATAGTTTAGCATACGATGGAATACACGGAGAAGAATTTGGTAGGGGAATTCCATTTAAAATCCCCAATAGAATATTTACGGAATTCCCCAGTAATGAAAGGCTAATTAGCCAAACATTTTTGTGGTCAGTCTATTCACCTATGGCCTATTCGTATTTTCAGCTGGAGATCCAAGGTTTTTCTCAACCGCAGACGTGCTAGGGTATTATTCCATATCGGACTGGTATAATAATAATTTGGTTGACCTTGAAACTGTACTTCTCAAACTGTTGCCTCTTCAATAGAGACGATAACAACAAACCGTCTCCAGTCCAACCAGATCGGTTAAAATGTAAATGTAGGCTACACGTTTCTATATAGCGACCGTATGGCCTCGACCATGCTCCTTTTTCAGAGTCGATTGGGTGAGATCCTTCATCACTGCTGCCCATTTGGATGGATACTACCTTATTTAAAGTGCCAGTATAGGCCTACGAATCGTGCTAGCCCGAGATTCAGATCTTTTAAATAAACCACCATCGGTATGCGAACCGGCAATTCATAAACGTTTGGATATTGGTCGAAAAGGAATGGACTCAGGTCTGTCCATCTATTGCTCAAAAAGATTGGCTAATTCTAATGCAGTTTTCGACTATTGTTACCTATGCGAGTTTGGATTTTCTGCTCTGACCACCATAAAAAACGAGAACGACTATTATTTGTTGAGCAAGAATTATTACGTGCAAGAATTAAATTGTTATGTCGAAGCCATCAAAGTTTGCATTGAACTTGATGAAAGTTAGGCTACTTGTAAAACAGCGTTTCTATAACTGTGTTTCAGAATATATCAATATCCTTTCCCTCTGTCGGAAATAATTGCTGGCGAAATACAATAAAAATGCTGTTGTTCAATAATATTGTTTTTGCGCACTACACTTTGAGTGCTAAATCATGTAATTATAGCCTGCACCAGAAGTGCAAATAACTGCTATTCAAAGTTTAGCATTCTAAAATCTAATTATTATCCCAACATTACAAGTTACAATTACGTTTCTTTCTTTAAATATTAGTCGGTTGAAACGCGCGGGATTCCGTGAGCTAATGAGTGCTTTGTGTAAGGTTCCGTCACTACAAAAAGGTTGAAACCATTGACCTACTCCTTGTTCTTTCCACAACCTTTTTAAGACACCATTAAAATAAAGGTGCATTTGCCGGCGTGGTTCCTCTGGTTCCGCACCTTGTTACAGTTACAACAGAAACTGTAGCTAGATGTTACACAGTAGAACCTTGAGGAGTCGCTCATTTCCAGCCCTCCTCCTTTATCCAGGCTGCCAGTCCCAAGCTGGATAAAGGAGGAGGGCGACGCTAATCATCTTTGGTATGACACTGTGGTTAAACCGCAACTAACTAATCTGCTCTTCGGCTCTTAAGCTGGCAGCGGAGGAATAGGCCTACCTTGGTCCTGTAGATGTGAATGTACACGATTTTATATAGCAACCCCATGGCCTCGACTCTGCTTTTTCAATGAATTGATCGCTGCCCGTTGGAATAGACACCAAGCCATTTTCCTGGACACAAGGTCAGTCATCGCAGGACATGCCGTTTATTTCCCAGCTTCAGACGGTACGCAATTTTACTACTTGGTGACAGAGGCAAGCGTGCGCATACATCTATTCCAGGAGAATTACACCGAGTCCAATCAGTAGGCTCGGAACAGCAATCGTTAGAGCGATTCCGATAGTGACCTAGGCTACAGTAGCCGTGGGTTCTTATTATTAGCCAAAACATGCAGATAAGCATTTCAGCCATATTGCGTTTAATATCTTTAAGCGCCATCAATGCGTCAGCAGATATTAATGAGAGCTTACATAAGCCTACACATACAGACAGATGCATGAATATGCATAAAGAGAAAGACACACAGACAAACACAAGCATACGCACATGCGCGCGCATTTCACAAGCGCGAAGCAATTCAGGTGACAAGTGAAAATATAGGCTATTTGAACTTTAAAAGATTTTCAAGATAATATATATAGAGTGACGCCAAAACATTTAGGCAGAGCAAACACATGACTAGGAGACCTGTAGGCCAATGTTATTTTAACGATGGGTATATCTCTGTATAACCATAGGATATATCCATTCAAAACTCCTCTGCGCCATCAATAACTAACAGTTGCGCGGGTGCCTGTCAACCTATAGGGTGACTCAAATTGAGATAGGTTCTTGCATTTTTCAAACGTGATTAGCTTCAACGAAATGCCTGTGGTTTATGCTCGTGGATGGGAATTTCCATAGCTAACAGTGGCGCACCCATGATAGTCTACATGGATTTGTTGCAGATATAAGTAGCTTGTGTTTCGGCATTTGTAAAGGTGGGTCTATACTCTATATTCTACATGTACATTGGCGACATTACTTTACACGTGTCGTTTCTTACAATGCTTTACACCAGACATTTATTAATAGGACCCAAAAATACTACTTTTCTTATGGTATTAGGTGGGCCTACGTTATTCCTGTGGCTTGGCTGGGTAATATGGCATCCCGAAGAGTGGTGACATTCGCATCCTCCCCGAGTAGACCTTTTTAATATTAACGAAAAAGCAATTTATAGAAAGTCACGTGTTTAACAGTTAATCATTGACATTTTATGACATCAAAAACTCAAAACAAGTGAGGCTCCCGTAAGACCGGTCCTGGCCTTAAGGTAAGGTCAGCGAGGCGAATGCCTCTTACCTTAGAGACCTACCAGCACCTAACAGTCTGGGTCTCACAATTATAACAGGCATGGAGGCCTAAATATGATGTTTGTACAGATTTTATTTATTATTTGAAAGAAAAGTTGTACATGCAGTATTTAATCCCGTAAGATATAGGCGCCGACTTCATGGGAGCCTTGGGTGACAATGCACCCAGAAAGAAAGTTCAGTGGGTGCCTGGCACCCAGAACAATTCGGACCCCAAATTCAAATTTTTACACCTAAGCAGTAATCTCACAGCGTGAGAAGTACAACTATACAACACAAATACCCAACAATGCATGATCTCACAGTCACAGCCGTACATAAATAATTTATTTATTATTTAAATTAATAAATAAATAATAACACTGGAACCCTTGACAAGAAAACAGTTTTCTTTCTCCGAAATTCCGCTAAAACTCACCTACCTATGGGGAGGGGTAGGGAAAGGGAGGGAGTGCCCATGCACCCACTGGCACCCAAGACAAAAGCAAAAGTCGGTGCCAATGCCGTAAGATATATATATATATCTCCCTCCTCTCCGCTCCTGTCTCTCTCTTTACTACATATATATATATATATATATATATATATATATATATTCTCTTCGCTCCTCTCCTCCTCTCCCCTTCTGTCTCTCTCTTTATATACAGGCCCTATATATATATATATATATATATATATATATATATATATATATATATATATATATATATATATATATATATATATATATATATATATATTTATATGTGAGTAATAAAGAGAGAGACAGGAGGGGAGAGGAGGGGAGAGGAGCGAAGAGGATATATCAATCAATCAATCAATCAACTAGACATTTATATAGTGCGCTCTTCAAGGCAACTATTCAGAGGCGCTCCCAGCCCAACCTCGACGAAAGAGAACAGTCTTAAGAGCAGAGAAGAAAGAGGTGGACGAGTCTCGAGGAAGAGACCGCAGTTCGACAGGAAGGCCATTCCAGATAGTGGGACCGGCAACGGATATATATATATATATATATATATATATATATATATATATATATATCTTACGGCATTGGCACCGACTTTTGCTTTTGTCTCTGGGTGCCAGTCCATGGGTGCATGGGTCCTCCCTCCCTTTTCCCTCCTCTCTCTCTCTCTCTCTCTCTCTCTCTCTCTCTCTCTCTCTCTCTCTCTCTCTCTCTCTCTCTCTCTCTCTCTCTCTCTCTCTCTCTCTATATATATATATATATATATATATATATATATATATATATATATATATATATATATATATAGGGCCTATATATATAAAGAGAGAGACAGGAGGGGAGAGGAGGGGAGAGGAGGGGAGAGGAGCGAAGAGGAGAGGACAGGACAGGACAGGACAGGACAGGACAGGACAGGACAGGACAGGACAGGACAGGACAGGACAGGACAGGACAGGAATGGGTATACAGTCCAACAAGTAAATAACCTCTTCTTAATAGTTAAATTGTCTCGAAAACAATTAGGCCCTAGGCCCACTACCAAATATTTTGTCATATGACTATAATTTGTTCCGTGGTTTAAAGTATTTCATGAGTAATATTTACATCAGCTTCTAGTTTATTTGCTTGCTTAACAGAGAACTTTTGTGGGAGAAAGTACGTAGTACACGACTACTTCAAGTACACGTCTCAGCAAATCCGGTGAAAATGACCCACAGGAAGTAATGACTATGAGTTCAGCATTCTTTGCCAGTTTCCTTGTTTGCTGCAATTTTTGGCAGAGAAGTTCTTGCGAGAGTTCTGGTCTACAGAAAACTTCGGATGATCTCTTCTTTCACGTCGAAGACGACGATTTCAGTGAGACAACACAACGCTTGATTCAAGACAAGATCTTTGTGATGAGATTTTGGATAAGACTTTGCAAACTTCCAGAAAAATTAAACTGGTACTAGATGCAGTCTACCCAAGGTCTAAAGAGATTTATATACAGAATTGGAAACCTGCATCTATAATAGCTTATGATAACCGTATTAGCAACTCTACGCTGTAAAAGAAGTTTTAATTTCTTAATTAGAAACTGCAGTAATTGTCGTATTACATTAGTATTTAGCGAAAACCGTTATAATTAGTTTGTTATTTGATTGTTCAATATTACTCAATTATCTTAAATTCGTTAGCTACATCCCTTGCCTACTGAGTTACTCTGTTTTGTTCAAGACCTTTCTAACCATATTACAGCTAATTGTATTTCAAAGTATTTAGTTGCTTAATCGCTTTCCTATTGCTACCGAGACACTATACTTTAAAATGTTTAAAGAGCTGAACAGACTGTCAACTTTTTCTGACTGGCAGCTAAATGTTAACATAAGTCCGCTTACGTTGGCTAGAAATGGTTTCTACTATTCGCGCAGTTCAGACGCGACCGTTTGCTTCTCTTGCAATTTGCGTATCAGCGGATGGAGCGATCAACAGAATCTACTGGAAGAGCATCGAAACCTTTCTCCGAACTGTGCTCTAATTACAGGAACCGAAACCAGGAACACCCCCTTAACTCCTTACACTTTCACATCGGAACAACCACAGGGAGTCTCTGGGCGCCTCATAAATGTTTCCTCCGATTTAATAAACAACGTGTTACGCTCGGCCTTGAATCGAGCCAACTCAAACGGACTCTTTTCCAGTAACTCCACTTACAGAATTGATCGCAGCAATCCAGACTTTGTCCAACTACGACTTGAAACGGCGCGGTTGTGTACCTTTGATGATTGGCCGTCCACTGCCCACGCCAGTCCCTGGGTCTTGGCTCGCGAGGGTTTCTTCTACACGGGGGTCGAGGACAGAGTCCAATGCGCCTTCTGCCGGGGATGTCTGAAGAGGTGGCAGCCGGCGGATAATCCGTCACAGGAACACTCGAAGCATTATCCAGCATGTCCGTTTGTCCTTGGCCTGGATGTCGGTAATGTTCCAACAGGCGCAAGTTCATCTGCAGAGACAACGATGACCCTTACTACTGGTGACCAGAGGCATTTGACAAGGTCAGAGGATTTCAGCCTTGAGACGGGTGAACGAAATCAGACATCGAGACAACCACTGGAACCACGGACGTTGGATCAAGTAAGATTGCTCTTATTAATACATTTTAGCCTATTAAGAATATTAAACTTATTAGGCATTGAGAATATCAACTTATAATAATTATGTTTAGACATTAATAATATTAAACTAATTAGGCATTCAGATTAAGAATATTAAAACTATCAGGCATTCATTATGTAAATCGATCTATTCTAATGTGTGAACTTCTATCGTTATCGCACTGCACAAAGCATTTGAAAATCATAGTGTAGGCCCTATGTAAGTATGTATCCACCTGGACATTTATCCAACGCCTTCAGGATTTTTACAAGGGCGCTTTAAGAACCTCATACAATCATAATCCTTTGGGCAGAGCTAGTCGCGATCCACACTGTCCAAGGAGCCGAAAGATGGCTACATTGAGCCATTCTTTCGACTCCTCTTTGGTTTCTTTTCCGCGTGTTCACTCATCGTCGTTTTTGTGTGGTCATTACATGGAGTTTCTTATTCACCCCTTCTGTTGCTTTTCACTATAACAGAATCTTTGTCTCTACTTACAGCTATGGTCTTACTAAACAAAATGTGTGGTTCTCTTACACTGTAGTTTCTAACTGTTCCATCTTACCCTTATCTTTATCCTTCCTCCTCTTCATTCATTCTTGTATTCCTTCTTCCAAACCTTAATCTTTCTAGTCCTCTTTCTTTCTCTACTGCTGTGTCTGCTTCTCCTTTCCCTCGTGTATGCTGTATTCCTATTTCAAGTCATTTGTGATTGCAATAGCAAATTTCTGTAGCGCATCTCTCTCATAAGCGCACTAGAGCGAACAGTCTAAGTAAAATAATTTTACATTGGGTTTTATTTACTATACCTAGTTGTTGTATTTTGTGAATTCTAATTGTAGGGTGTTCTTGGATCTGAAGAACACGCCAGTGAACTGATAGACTTTGAATCGAGAATGAATGTTCCTGCTGCTAGAGCGGTCTTAGACATGGGCTTTTCTCGCGACCTGGTCAAGAGAGCAATAGAAAATAAACTATCTACGACTGGTAAATATTAATTCACGAACACTCTTCATTCAGTCACTCAGTCAGTCAGTTAGTCGTTCGTTCGTTCGTTCACTGATACATTTAGTACCAAAATATTATGACAATGAATTATCAATCGATAGTATGAGGAACGAATTATGGAATCGAACAATAACAATAACAGTCGCAGCAACAACAATAACTGCGCAATTATTATTATTATTTTATTTTTTTTATATTTTTTTTATTATTATAACTACTACTACTACTACTTACTACTACTACTACTACTACTACTACTACTACTACTACTACTACTACTACTACTACTACTACTACTACTACAACTACTACTACTACTACTACTACTACTACTACTACTACTACTACTACCACTACTACTACCACCACCACTACTACTGCTACTACTACTACTGCTACTACTACTACTACTACTACTACTACTACCACTACTACTACTACTACTACTACTACTACTACTACTACTACTAATACTACTAATACTACTGCTGCTGCTGCTACTACTACTTACTATTATTAATATTATTATAGTAATGTTACTATTAATATTATTATTATATTATTATAATAGTAATAATATTATTAGGGGACGTAGAGTAATGGATAACACACTGGCGTGAAGAGCTGAAAGTACCAAGATCGAACCCGTAGGCAGCCGAAGGAAAAACTATGCCTTCCACTCGCTAGGCGGCGGCGGTGGCTAATTGAATAGTGGGCCTTGATTTGGTGCCGTATGTTGGCTGCCGCATAAGCAGTTATATTCGACTCCTGTAAAACTGTTATCATGTGCTTCTACTCAATACATGTATGTAAGGCGCCCTGTGTTGCTGCCGTTTCTGCTATATGTATGTTCAATGTACAGCGCAGTGCGTTTGCAGGCGCTTAATTAAAAGAAAAAGATTATTATTATTATTATTACTATTATTATTATTATTATTATTATTATTATTATTATTATTATTATTATCATTATAGTAATATTAATAAGTTCGAATTAATCAATAATGATCGCTAGGCCTAATAATATGGTTCCTGGCTCTATTTTAAATTAACAGGAAGTGATTTTTCCAAACGCTGAAAGTCTCTTGGATGCGATTTTCCGGGCGGGAAAGACAACGAACTTCCACAAGGATGGTTCAGCATCATCAAGAGCAGTTGCAGCAACACCATCAGCAGCTGCTGCAGCAGCATCAACTGCACCAGCAGCAGCATCATAACAAGTAGCAGCAGTAGCAACTACTGCAACAGCTGTATCTTCATCCGATTCAACAGTTTCTGCTGCAGAAACTTCCGTTGCATCGCAGTCTGTGGATGCCAGGGACACAAGAACCAGCAACGCAGTTACTGATAAAGACGATCTGCTTAGCAATGACCCATTGCAAATAGGTCAATATGGGACCCTTATTCCCATATTGGACCCTTATACAACCTATACGAGATCCATCAGATATTCATGGGCATGCTGACAGGGTGATAATTACAACACCTTATTTGCAAAATTCTGTATAGTTATTTATTTATCTCCGGTCACTTACTGAATATTACAGTAAAAATATCTATAAACACTTTCACAGAAAGTTCTAATTTGTACCACAACTGATGTATGAATAAGTAAGACAGCAGTGTTCCGCAAACAATAGGAGGCTTATTTACGCCACAAAGTGTTGCTCGTGATTTCAGAAGCTCTTCAGTCTGACATGAAATAAGGGGACGTCCACATATTACGTACGCACTGAGGGGGGTCGGGGGGTCGGATTTTGGCGATTTTGCGTACGGGTGCGAACGGGGGGGAGTGTACGTACGCAAAATACATTTCTAATTATGACGTCCACATTAGCCTATTTATAAATCTCTGTATTGTCCTATAGTCGTCTGATGGCATTTTATTACATTATATAAAAGACATGTGCAGTTATTCTGTGCTGTGAACGAGACACCTATAATTTGTCTATATTGGCCCTCATTCATCCTTCAATCTGGCCTAAAGTGCAGACAGTCGAGCTGTCGAGACACTTTCTGCAGCTGGTCTTCGGGGGGGGGGGTTGCGTCAAGTGTACGTACGCGGGGGCGGGTGTGGAAGAAAGTACGCTTGCGAACAGGGGGGAGGGGGTCCAATTTTCCCGGATTTTTGCGTTCGTAATATATGGATGGCCCCTAAGACAAATAAAGGACTTAATTAAATTATGATTTGCACAATTTATTGTTGTTTTAATAATAATACAGGTCTAACATCTTTGATGTCAACGTATTCATGGAGAGATTCTGGAATGTTCTCATTTTCTTCCTCATCTTCATCTTTACCCACAATCTGTTCCGGTTTTCAGCTTCCCTTGGTCAACTCATCATCGTCATCTCTCACCTCATCACTTGCCCCAGCGACCGTCTTACCTGAAGCCAATGCTTTGGCGCCAGTTAAACCTGTTGCATTTTCTGCCTCTGCGACTACGACTATGGCCACAATACCGGAAGTCGGAACTAGCTCCCCAACAAAACTCAAAGGTAAATCACTGATTTAAGCCACTGCACGACGATAGCAATATAAATGAATTTGAATAATTCTACCAAAATAGGACACATAGACAAACATGAAATACTCAAACGAGTCTTTCTTAATTTTGTTTAATAATATTACAGGTTTCATCTCTTTCCGCGCCATTTGAGGTCCACGCATTGAGTTGTCATTTAGTCACATATTCTTGATATGATTGATCTATTCATTCGTATCATTGTCACTCTCTGTTTCTGTTTCTGTCTCTGTCTCTGTCTGTCTGTCTGTCTCTGTCTCTCTCTCTGTTCCATTTTAGACTAAGAGTTAATTTTTTGAATAAAACTTAATTTCAAATTGATGTGCTTCCATAATATGAGTATTGTGGTAAATTGTTCGACTTTATAAAGTGAAAAAGAAACGAAACAAGAAGAAGACTCCAACGTCCAATCCTTCCCAAAATAAAGACCCAGAACAAGATCCGTCGAGGAATCGAAAAACCGAGGAAGAAGCGGAGGGAAAAGAGGCGGGGAATGGAGCGGAGAAAGAGAGAGAAAAGGAGGCAGAGTCAATGACAGTCGCTCATGCTGATGACGGTTGGTGGTTTTCTAGACGCTAATTCATGTTACAATCTATGAACCAGCCATTCACCAGATTCATTGGTCAGTTCTCTCTGCCAACATGCCCACTTGGAGACCATACAGGACCCACGCATATTCCAATATGGTACCCGTATAGAGCCCATATTGGTTCACCTAATGCCCACGGAAATGCAGGCAGGGCTCCTATTTCTTTTCGAGCTCCAAAATCTTTTGTATTATTCCGTTAACAGAGCTTATATTGGTGTCCAAACTGTTTTATTTCTTTTTCTATGTCATTCTTTCATTTTCAGAAGCTCTGAAATACGTAGAAGAGAATCGTCAACTGCGCGAAGCGAGGATTTGTAAGGTGTGCATGGATTCTGAAGTGGATACAGTGTTTCTTCCATGTGGTCATCTCGTCTGTTGCCACAACTGTTCTCCTCAGCTGCGCAATTGCCCCATCTGCAGAACCTTCATCAGAGGAACCGTCAAAACGTCACTCTCCTGAATAAACGAGCCATAATTCTTATATAAACTACCAGTTTGATAGAAATATATAGACATGAAAGCCAAGAAAGAAAACGTTATAAACATAATATGTGGAAATACGTTTAAAACTTGATAGAAGCACTGCATTAAAGAAACCAAATTGCCTGATTTGATGGTGTCGGACTTATTATAATCAAAATCACTGTACATTCGAAAACAGAGGCGCCGCCAGGCTTAAAAAATTTGGACGCACATCCTCCCATCCGCACTCGTCCTCTGTCTGCCACTCATAGTCATACACTGAAAATGACTCAGAATGACTCAAAAAGTTTAGTATAACACATGCATATGGTATCATATGATATTTTTATAGGCCTACATACTGTATGGTAAACCAAAATTACACAGTGAAATTGTCAAAAAATATCGATGCGATGCCTAATCCTTGTGTGGATTTGATTTGTTGGGTGGACGCACGTGCGTCCAGTGCGTCACGCTGCAGGTACCTCTGTTCGTATTTTCAGCAGCATGCCTATTGACTTGATACTCAATTGATCCTGCAGTTAAAAAGAAAATAAACACGTATTAAGCTCCGTTTTGTTTGTCGTGAACATGTTTAAACCAACAAAATACATCCAAGGAATACTTAAATTATAAACTGTGCGTTGGAAAAGTGTTAGTTGATATAGGGCCTATATCTGCTCGGTTTTTCGATATAGGGTGTTCAAATTACCACAAACCTAACGTAGTGTTGGGAAGTAAGAGCAGAACCTTAACGGCCTATACACATTGATCAATGCTCAGGTCTAATTCTACACAACGTATGAGACTCCAGCTTGATCTCCCCTTTTTAGCACGGCGTTTCCATGCAATGTAATAAAACATTCACAGAGCGCTTCTTAAGATCCTCTCAGACACGTGCCATCAGTCTGTGAATAGGTGCGTTTTTAGCAGCCGAGTAAATTTGAGAAAGTAACTAAGTGGGTGCGTGCGTGCGTGTGTGTATCCGGCTACTTGTAAAGCACCTTTCAAGAACCTCACATAGCAATCACACATATCTTAGCAGTTGCGCCTTAAGATAGTTTGAAAAGTTGCCTGAGCTGTCTCGGACGAAATAGCGTTCGCCTTTGTAGTGGTCGCACTGGAAGTCATCAGTTCTATACATGTAGATTTGCTTAGTCATCCAGATGCCATTTCAGACTGATGTTGCGTAATTAACGTAACTTTGCGCAATTCTAATAGTGGGTCTACAGTTGCTCATTTCTAGTAGGCTGATGGTTTCATATAATACGCTAGAGTCCTAGAACCGAGACAACTGATAATTAGCTAGTGTAAGCTAAATATAAATGTGTAGGCTAAATATGAATGTACGCCTACACGTTTTTATATATATAGCGACAGGCAGCCTAAGTCTCGACAGGCTCCGGAATAGACCTTCTTGTTGCAAATAGGCAAAATTGGTGAAAACTGGTCTTGAAATGCTTACCAAGAATAGCTGGGCTCTCTGAGCAATAGCCTAGAGTGTGCCTATCCCAGGCCTGTATTTGGTTGCAACTAAACTGGTTAGGCTACTTAAACCGAAATAGGATGGCTAATTCCTATTCATCATCATCATCATCATCAATCACCATGAGCATGCTCGTAGGCGTCCAATGTCAGCTTCGTCTACCTCCTCCAGCCTCGTCTGTCCTTTGTTGACATTGGAATTCAGACAGTGGTGTTTTTACGACCCGGGAGATGCCTAATCTCCTCAGGTCAACCCTCCTCCTTTATCCGGGCTTGGGACCGGCGCGAAGAGTTTCCCCTTCGTGGCGGAGTTCCTATTATCTAACCACAAAGTATTGGACTGAAGCAAAGCAGAAACAATTGTGGCTGATTCTGAATGGTGGAAGGTGTGCAGAATTTTAGGGGTTGTCAATATTTCACGGCTCGAGGGAACTGAAACTCAGAACTTCAACTTTAACCCACTCTTTAACAAGAGCTACAAAAGCTTCTCTACCATCATGCCCACAAGGAACCCACACAGAACCCGTATTCAACATGGGACCGATATCATATACCCACATACAGGCCCGTAACCAGAGGCGACATCAAGACGAGGCAAATCGCTCCCCGACCCCTGCCCTCTCCTCCTGTCCTCTCCGCTTCCCTATCCTTACGTCCCCTCAATTATTGTCCCGTCCCGCGCCCGCCCTATCCTCTGCTTTCCCCTTTCCAAACCCTACTCAGCCCCTTCCCTTCAATTGACTCATTGATACAACGCTTACAATAAGAAGTTAAGATTACTGGAAATAATTAAGTGGTTGATTGATCGCTGATTGTGATTGGTTGATTGATCGTTGATTTTGATTGGTTGATTGATCGATGACTTTGATTGGTAGACATATCGTTGGTTTTCATTCGTTAATATATCGTTGCTTTTGATTGGTTGATTGATCGTTGATTTTGATTGGTTCATATATCGTTGATTTTGATTGGTTAATATATCGTTGATTTTGATTGGTTGATGTTTCGTTGATTTTGATTGGTTGATGTTTCGTTGATTTTGATTGGTTGATGTTTCGTTGAGTTTCATTGGTTGATGTTTCGTTGAATTTGATTGGTTGATTGATCGACGATTTTGATTGGTTGATATATCGTTGAGTTTCATTGGTTAATATATCGTTGATTTTGATTGGTTGATGTTTTGTTGATTTTGATTGGTTGATGTTTCGTTGATTTTGATTGGTTGATTGATCGTTGATTTTGATTGGTTGATTGATCGTTGATTTTGATTGGTTGATAGATCGTTGATTTTGATTGGTTGATATATCTTTGATTGTGATTGGTTTATGTTTCGTTGATTTTGATTGGTTGATGTTTCGTTGATTTTGATTGGTTGATTGATCGTTGATTTTGATTGGTTGACGTTTCGTTGAATTTGATTGGTTGATTGATCGTCGATTTTGATTGGTTGATATATCGTTGATTTTGATTGGTTGATGTTTCGTTGATTTTGATTGGTTGATTGATCGTTGATTTTCATTGGTTGATGTTTCGTTGATTTTGATTGGTTGATAGATCGTTGATTTTGATTGGCTGATTGATCGTTGACATCGATTGGTTGATATATCATTGATTTTGATTGGTTTATGTTTCGTTGATTTTGATTGGTTGATGTTTCGTTGATTTTGATTGGTTGATTGATCGTTGATTTTGATTGGTTGATTGATCGTTGATTTTCATTGGTTGATGTTTCTTTGAATTTGATTGGTTGATTGATGGTCGATTTTGATTGGTTGATATATCGTTGAATTTGATTGGTTAGTATATCGTTGATTTTGATTGGTTCATATTTCGTTGATTTTGATTGGTTTATGTTTCGTTGATTTTGATTGCTGGAAACTGTGTGGGTCCAAAGAAATTTTTAGGTACTGTAGATGCTTGTAAGTGAGCTTTGGAACATTTTAAAGCCAATAAAAGCAGCTAATAGAAGCAGAATTTTGCCATGAATAAATATGTTTTGAAATGTTCTGTAAAAGCCTGTCTGCAACTATGATCATATATGAAGCCGAAGCAAATTTTTGAAGTCAACATTAAATTTTTGAGGATTTTTGTAGGACTCAAATTGTGTTGTTCTACTTGTTCTAACTTCTAAGATGTATTAACATTAAATTTCCATCACCGATGCTGGCAAATATGCACTTCCCATCGGCATCCACAGTCTTTACAATGCTATTGTCGAAATTACCTGAAAAGGCTAATGGTTGAAATACATGTCAACCGCAGATGTTATATAGTAAATGAAAACAGATAAAGCGAGATAAAAAAAACAATGAAATTTATGGAGGAAATTTTGGAAATAGAAGATCTAGAAAAACACCAAAATTAGCCAAAATGATTCGTTTCTTCTATTCAGACCAACTGGTAAAAGTATAATAAAAGAAACAGAAAACAGGGCCTCACCAAATGGGGTAAAGTGGAGCATAGCATTTGTTTCTCTTTGCCCATTACTGTGGGGTAAAGAGAACTAACAAAAAATTCTTTAAAAACCATTGATGTCAATAAAAGTGCTAGCAATTTTGATAAGGAATTTTTCAGTTTTATTTCATTAATGATAGTATTAATAAAACGACTACCAAAAATAACCGTTGAAATCGTTTTTGTGCTAAAAATTCAATTTTTTATAAAGTGTATTTTTATGCCCCGTCTTCTCCTGTGCCTAATTATGCCTAAATGACATTTGCTGCATAACTTTCATCGGTTTTACGGTCTTAACTGTTTCTTCTTATTCGAGAAACTGAACTTTTCTCCTTGTTTAGTCAGGAAACTGAACTGAAGTTTAGACTGACTTTGTACTTGTTTTATAGATTGTCGACTCATCATGACATTGTCCTGTAGCCGACTAAGTCTTCAAATCCATAGCTTACTTGCTGTTATTTCCTAAACTTGTTTCATAATATTTATTATTTAAAAACAGTTAATCTTTTAATTTTTTCGATTCCCGGAACTTACGAAAGAAAGGAAAATGATGATTTGAAATTGTATAGGCTGGTTCCATAGTTACCAAGAATTCGTTCGTACATACAAAGGTCATCAACGGTAACTCATTAATATTATTTAGGTCAGACGCTTGCAGAAGAAGCCAGGCAAGGTAATGAAATACTCTATTACTCTTTACACGATATCTTAAATGTAATTCTCATGTCGAAGTAAGACGAGGCATGCCTCGTCTTGCCTCGTCTTGAGAACTATGACGAGGCACTCGCCTCGTCTTGCCTCTTACTGGTTACGGGCCTGCCCACATATGTATGAGAACATTTAATATGGCGCTATACCTATATGACTGTAAAACAGATCTGAACATGCGCAATTAAACAAAGTAAATACCGTTAGCAAAGGTCTAGAAGGCACGATGGGCTCGAGTTAAAGTGCGACAGCGTGGCACCTGCACATCACCATAATCCCATCTAATGACCGTAGACTTGCTGGCAGGGATAGTATAAGGCTCCTGAATAAGCTGGTGCTCTGCTCTTGGCTTTCGAGTGGAGCTTTAGAAGTTTGGCGATTACGATTACGATTACGAAATGTCTTACAGTCAGCAGAAACCTCGCCTAACGTCAGTATGCTTACATCATCAAAATCGCAGCTTTCTCATGGCGATTGAAACAGCTATTTACAGATTCATGAATGCAATGGTTTTTGAAGGGTATACTGGAATTTCGCAGCAGAAGTTATAAACTGTTATAAAAGTTATGTAACTGAAAACCGTTCAAACAGTTGACAGAAGTTTACGTGGTTAGCGGCCTAATGCCCACCGGAAGCTGATGTTTGACTGATCAAACAGGCAAGACAATCGGTCATTGTGGAATACTCAGTGACTGCCTGCACAGCTCAAAACATTATTGTTGGGTACGGTGAAGGACCGTAAAGCGAATGAAGGATCAAGAAAATCAACCCGTTGGCCAATGATTTGTTGAGTTGCATGATTTATGTTAGGCGCTCTTGTCTTGATTTTATCGTCTTGCTGTACAGTATATACTTATCATAATTCTCTAAAATTTTCTAAATGATGATGATGACGACGACGACAAACGATGATGATTATGATAATAATTACCATTACTACCAATAATAATAATAATAATAATAATAATAATAATAATAATAATAATAATAATAATAATAGTAATAATAATAATAATAATAATAATAATAATAATAATAATAATAATAATAATAATAATAATAATAATAATAATAATAGCCGCAGCCGCCTTCCGCAACACTTTTGCATTTCCAGGTCACGATGAAGATGGTCACTTCAGAGATTAATTTTCACACACTTAGTATCTGACTCCTGAGGGATTATATGTACCTCGGGAAAAAATAATAATAATAACAATAATGCGACATGCCGGTTACCCGACATTTAAACACACGACAGATAATCACGCGACACTTAAACACAGACACTTAAACACACGACAGATAAACACATGGACAGATAATCACACGACAGATAAACACATGGACAAATAATCACACGACAGATAAACACATGGACAGATAATCACAGCGACATTAACACGAGAATTCCAAACACACGATATATTTTTCCGAATCGGTTAAAAACAAAAACTGCCATGTACAAAGTAGAGATTCTAATTGGCGGACAGTTTATCACATAAAATTATATTATTTATTACGATATGGCGACACAAACATGTTACATTTGGCGTCTCAACAAAAGGACGTTCAACAGTAGGCCTAATATACAGAAATTTTGAGTATGTTAAAGTTCTGGAGAATAAGAATGGAGAAATACATTGGTGTTGCAAAATGTATCAGAGTTACAAGTGTAAAGCTCATTGTAAAAATTTGTAGATCGAATCGTCAGCAACAAAGATCAAGTTAGTCTCTATTTAGCTTCAAACGTTGTGCAGGTTTTGCAAGCAATACCTCATCTGTCTCACCAATAGTTTAAAAGTAGGTATAGGCCTACTTATTCATCAATTACTTTTAGTTGAATAATTAACAGGGAATTATTTATATATTTTTGCATTTTTGTGTTTTTAAGACAGATTATCAAGATTATCAAGGTTCATTAATTTGTTTTAACCGATTCGGAAAAATATATCGTGTGTTTGGAATTCTCGTGTTAATATGTCGCTGTGATTATCTGTCCATGTGTTTATCTGTCGTGTGATTATCTGTCCATGTGTTAATCTGTCGTGTGATTATCTGTCCATGTGTTTATCTGTCGTGTGTTTAAGTGTCTGTGTTTAAGTGTCGCGTGATTATCTGTCGTGTGTTTAAATGTCGGCACACCGACATGCCGTCACATGCGCTTCTGCAGCCTCTCTTGTCCTCTTTTCCGAAAAAACGTATGAAGTAGTTTTTTTCCACAGTGAACATTGAACACTGTCAGCAAAAAACATTTTAACACTGCATGGTTTTAGCATTTAACAGCCTGTGTTTTCAAATTCATACACTACTTACAAGTTACAGTACACATGTAACTGTATGCCAGAACAGTACACATTGCATAGTTTGAAGGTGAAATTGTCATTGACGCTTTTCATTATTACAGTAGGCCCTACACTTAACGTCTTTTATTGTGAAAATGTTTGTCGTAAAAACTTTGAAAAAAGTTGGAAAAGTTTAACTACTTTTTTAGTTTAGTTAACTAATTTCCAAAATCAGTTGCCAACTTTAGTTAAACTATTTTGTTAGTTGGAAAATAGTTTTGTTTAACTAAAAAAATAGCTTAGTGCCCATCACTGGATAAATGGTTTGGTCTACCCGAGTTTGAACCATGGCGGCAACGATGAAGAGTCGCTGTGTTCTTACTGAGCTACCTAGACTTAGTGAATGGCTGTGTTAATTTGATCTTCAGAGTGTATGCTTACTAGCTTTAGGCCTTTAGGTTAGCCTAACTACTATAGCTATAGCTAGCTTATCGCTTGCTAAGCCTTGTTTATCGGCTAAGCACTATCAACGTCTCTTGAGTCGGTTTCTATGAACTTTAACAAAGTCCGATGTCATACAAGAATAGACCGATTCGCAATTTTATTCTAACAATTATAATTCTTGCATGTACGCATCAAGAGCATTATAAATACCCACAGAGGCGCGTAAAAATCTAAAAACTACCCGATCAAGAAATGTAAACTTATGAATGCAATTGCCGCCGTAGAATCTTGAGCATGCGATAAAATACGAAGAAAGGCTTTAGTGTGGGATTTCCATTTCAAAATTCTCAGTGAAGCATTGACGGAATTCCCCAGTAGTCGGCGTATTTACAGTTTTATGGTCTATTTTCTAGGTTTGACAATCGAACTATGGGGTTTTTCACTTGGAAATTCCAATAGAAGATTTTAGCAACCGCAGGTGTGCTGGGGTATTTATTTAATAAAGGACTGGTATCATAATAATTTGGTTCAGATTGAAACTGCACTTCTCAAAACTGTTGCCTTCACAATATGGACGATATCAACAAAATGTCTCCAGTCCAACCAAACCGGTTTAAATGTAAATGTAAATCTACACGTTTTTATATAGCGACCGTATGGTCTCGACCCTGCTCCGTTTTCAATGAGTTGATCGGATGAGATCCTTCACCACCGCAGTCCGTTTGAATGGGTAGGCCCTACTACGTTATTTAAAGTGCTAGTCCGAGATACAAATCTCTAAATAAGCCACCATCGGTATGCGAACCGACAATTCAATGAAAAATGAGCAGGTTCGAAGTCATGTGGTCGCCATATAATTTAAACGTGTACATATACATTTTTACATTCTCATAGACAGGGGTGTCTTGACGTAGGCCCCTACGCTGTAGCCAATATAGGCCTAGCTAACATGGCCAGTTAGCCTATATGTTGGGATTAGAGCTAAACATCAAAACATCATTGTTGTTCTTAAAATCTACTCATTAGCTTAAACTACACGACAAAATTGAGGGGGGAGTACGAGGGGTACCCGTAGCCCCCACTTTGTGGACTGGGGGTACGGTACCCCCAACTTTTTAAGCAATGCCAATCAATATTTTATTATTGTGCCTTCCCAGAGATCGCAGTCTCCACCTTGCTTCGTGTTTGTAGACAGAGGAGTACGTACCACAAAAGTACTTAGGCCTAGATACACAGGTAGACCAAGAGCCAGACGAACTGAGTCATAGAGATTCAGACAGGCAGACTTTCAGCCACAAGGGCCACCCGACAGACTGGTGCCGTGACCGGCACGCAGCGCCGCAGATCTGGGCCACGGTTATACACTTCTTGGAAAGATCTCACATCACTCTATTACCTCATCATTTACAAATCCGTATAAGGACCCTCCCTCTCTCATTATTGCCGGGCTTAGTATGACACCTCACCCCCTGAAAGCTCACTCTGTAACATAATATAAGCATTTAAGATGTCGTTAATTGTGACTTATACACGTTGTGTTCCGATTATGCTGATAGGGAAAATGGATAAATTTCTTCTAAAACGAAAACGAGTAGATGAAATTACAGACGAGACAATTTCCGTTATGGAGGTAAGTTCATCAGCGTTTCATAAACAGTTTAAGTGCAACGAGCTGAGATTGACAGCCATTTAGTTGTTCCATGGTCAACTTCGGAGTGTAACTTTTCCTGAAGTTGACTGAAGTTCCTTCTAGGCCTTATCTGCAGAGTTAAAAGAAAAAGCATACGTAGGCCTATTTTGGGTTAAATAGGGTTTGAAATTTCTGCCTCGATGGCGGCCGAAGTGGCATTATAACTGGGTATAAACAAGTGATTATTAAATTTAGAGCGCTTCTGAGTTGTTAAGAAGGTGCCAAAAATGATGTAAGCCCCTATTAGACTAATACTGCAATTAAGAAGATGGCTTGTTTTTATTGACACAATCCACATGATCTGACGCCCATGTGATCTGGTATGGGTCATCTTGTCTACAATGAGCTGCTTCAGCCGCATAGTCCTCCCAAGGAACATTTGATCCCTCAAATCTCTGGTTCCGTTCTTTGCTACAGTTACCTTAAAAACTGAAGATACGATGTTCCATAGTGGAACAGGAGAGTGGCTCATTTCCTGCTCTTCGGCAGTGGAGACATATCTAGGTCCTGTAAATGTAATTGTACACGATTTTACATGGCGACCTTATGGCCTCCGCTCTGCTCATTTCTCAATGAATTGATCGGGTGAGATCCTTCACCGCCGCTGTCCGTTTGAATCGGCGCCACACCTGTTTCCTAGACACGAGGTCAGTCACAGGAGGACATGCCGTTATTTTCCCAGCTTATACCACATTGTGACAGAGGAACAGACATCTATACCAAGAAATAATTATTAGGCTACACGGAGTCCACTCAACATGTTCGGAACAGCAATCTTTAGGTAAGAGTGATTCCAGTAGGGACCTTGGCTAAGGTAGCTGTGTGTACTTATTATCAGACAACAGATTTAAGTATTCGAGCCAAATCAGCTTTCATTTATTTATTCGTCGTCAATGCGTCAGCAAAAAATAATTAAATTTCGCATACACACACAGACAGACCCACGCGTTCATGGGCGGCGATCCCGGTGGGGTCGAGTGGGACAAAACCCCACCTTTGAGGGTAGGGGGCACACCATACATCGGACCTCACATTTTGAAGAAACACCAGAAAAAGGTCAATAAACTCACACGCGAAAAAACTTTTCTGCCTCTTTTTTGGGCAGATCAGTTCAAAACTCTTGTTTGACCAGATCCGTTCACAAGTTTCGCCCCCCCCCACCCTATTAGTCAAACAAGATCGCCGCCAGTGCATGCGTATGCTTACAGAGACAGACATACGGGAAGACATATGCATACACATTACGCACATGCGCGCGCATTTAAAAAGCGCGAAGAACTTCAGCTGACAAGTAAAAATTTAAACTTCAACAGATTTTTCAAGCTAATAGGACATAGTAGAGTGACGCTAGACATTTCAGCAGAGCAAGCATATGACTACACCTACTTGCTATTTTTAACGATGGGTATCTGTATTATAACCGCTAGCCTAGCCAGACATACCAATTCAAAATTGCTCTGCAGAGTGGATAGCTAACAGTTGCACGGATGCCCGTCACTCTCGTCAGTCTATAGGTCTGACCCAAATTGAAGTAGGTTCTTGCAGTGTGCAATCGTGATTACCTTTAAGGAAATACCTGCGGTTTGTGCACCTGGGGTGGGAATTTCCATGGAGGCGCAGCCTTAGTCTTCAATTGCAGCCTACGTGGATCTGTTGCAAACTGAAGTTGCTTGTGTTTCGGCATTTGTAAAGGTGAGTCTATATAATACTCCTGTATTATGTAGGCCCTAGGGCACGCTGTACGAATTCTAACATCTTTACAGCTTTAGGCCTACATTTTTCCTTTGGCTACGTTACTTTACATTGTGTCGTTCGTTACAATGGTTTACACCCGACATCTATTAGTAGGACCTACTATATTACTTTTCATATGGTATTTGGCAGGACTACGTTGTATAAACGCTATACGCAACATAAATATCCAATTGCTATTACCATTACCATTCCAGTGCATTGGCTACAAGATAATATGGCGTCCGGAGAGAGTGATGGCATTCCCGTCCTCCTGATTAGAGCTTTTAACTGTTAACGAAAACAGCAATTTCTATAGAAAGTCACGTGTTTGACAGTAGGCCTACTGTTAATCAGTGGCATAATTATTGTGACACTAAAAGCTCAAAGCAAATGTTTCTACTGGGCCTAATTCAAGAAGATCATCACACGCAACACCGTTAGCTAGCCTACTAGCTGATGAAACTGCTGTGTCACGAGGGGTTATCTCTTTTGGTCACCGGAAACTGCTGAAGAATTAGGCCATCTATTGCCTCAGAAAAGCGGTCATACATTTCATGGAACTTGTTGTAGATGTTGTTCTTTTCTCTCTCAATTTCCCAAACTGAACTTTGTGTAGTTTCTGTAATTTATGAGAAGCCAAGCGATACGTACAAAGATCAACGAAAACTACCCAGAAATGGATATTACACCATACAAATATTACGCATGTGGCTTTATGACTCTACGACGCGACCTATGCCGCACCTCACTGAGGTTCCCGTAAGACCGGTCCTGGTTTTAGGGAAAGGTCAGCGATACGAATGTCGCCTAGCTTAGGCTACCTGTACCTAACATTCTAAAAACCACGGCAGGCTTAAATTTGATTTTTGAAGTATAAATTAGATGACAGAGAAAGAGAAAAAGAGAGAGAGAGAGAGAGAGAGAGAGAGAGAGAGAGAGAGAGGAGAGAGAGAGAGAGAGAGAGAGAGAGAGAGAGAGAGAGAGAGAGAGAGAGAGAGAGAGAGAGAGAGAGAGAGAGAGAGAGAGAGAGAGAGAGAGGAGAGAGAGAGAGAGAGAGAGAGAGAGAGAGAGAGAGAGAGAAAGAAAGAGAAAACAAAAGAAAGAGTAGAGGAGAGGAAAGGAATGGGAACCCAGTCCAAAAAGTGAACAACCTCTGCTTATGGGTAAATTGTCTCGAAAACAATTATTACCAATTCATTTGCCATGTGAGGATGATGTGAATATAATTTGCTCTGTGGCTTAAAGTGTTTTATGAGTAATGTTACATCAGCCTCAAGTTTATTTGCTTACATAACAGGTTGACGAACTTTAGTAGGAGGAAGTACGCAGCACACGACTACTTCAACCACAGAATGACCATCAGGAAGTTATGACTATGATTACAGTATTCTTTGTCGGTTTCTTTATTTGTGGCAAACTTTGGAAGAAAAGTTCTTGCGAGGTTTTTGGTCTACTGAAGAGTTCAGATGATCGCTTATTTCACGTGAAAGACGACAATGTCAATGAGATGCCACAACTTCTGCTTCAAGACAAGATTTTTGTGATGAGAATTTGGATAAGACTTTGCAAACTTACAGAAAAATTACACTAATACTAGATACACTTCAGACGGTCTAAAGAGATTCATATATAGAATTGGTAACCTGCATCTGTAAGAGCTCATAATAACCGTGTTATCAGCATTTACGCTGAGGAAGGTTTAATTTCTCAATTAGAAACTGCAGTAATTGTCGTATTACATCAGTAATTAGGGAAAACTGTTGGAATTAGTTTGCTATTTGATTGTTAAACATTGTTCAATCTTTAAATTCGTAAGCTGCATATTGTGCCTACT
Source organism: Allolobophora icterica (assembly GCA_963556255.1). Classification (NCBI taxonomy): domain Eukaryota; kingdom Metazoa; phylum Annelida; class Clitellata; order Crassiclitellata; family Lumbricidae; genus Allolobophora; species Allolobophora icterica. The sequence goes on from OY744602.1 coordinate 11,896,113, forward strand.
GAGTTACTCTGTTTTGTTCAAGACCTTTCCATTCATTTTGTAGTTATTGTATTTCAAAGTAGTCAGTTGCTTATTCATTTTCTTATTGCTACCGAGACACTATACTTGAAAATGTACAAAGAGCTGAACAGACTGTCAACTTTTTCTGACTGTCAGCGAAATGCTAACGTAAGTCCGCTAAAGTTGGCTAGAAATGGCTTCTACTACTCGCACAGTTCAGACGAGACCGTTTGCTTCTCTTGCGATTTGCGTATCAGCAGATGGAGCGATCAGCAGAATCCACTGGAACAGCATCAACACCTTTCTCCGAACTGTCCTCTACTTGTAGGAACCGGAACCAGGAACATCCCCTTAACTCATTGCACTTTCACACGGGAACCACCACAGGGAGCCTCTGAGCCCCTCGTGAATTTTTCCCCCGATTCAATAGACAACGTGTTACGCTCCGCCCTGAATCGGGCCAACGCAAACGGACTATTTTCCAGTAACTCCACTTACAGAATTGATCACAGCAACCCAGACTTTATCCAACTACGACATGAAACGGTGCGGTTGGGTACCTTTGATGATTGGCCGTCCACTGCCCACGCCAGTCCCTGGGTCTTGGCACGCGAGGGTTTCTTCTACACAGGGGTCGAGGACAGAGTCCAATGCGCCTTCTGCCGGGGTTGTCTGAAGAGGTGGCAGCCGGAGGATTATCCGTCACAGGAACACTTGAAGCATTATCCAACATGTCCTTTTGTCGGTGGTCTGAATGTTGGTAATATTCCAACAAGCGCAAGTTCAGTTGTAGAGACAGCGATGACCCTTACTGGTGGTGACCAGAGGCTTTTGACAAGGTCAGAAGATTTCCACCTTGAGACGGGTGAACGAAGTCAGACGTCTAGACAACCACAGGAACCACGGACGTTGGATCAAGTGAGATTGTCATTTTAAGTGCATTTTAGCCTATTAAAAGTAAGAAACTTATTAGGCATTAAGAATATGAAACTTATTAGGCATTAAGATAAAATTCAGAATATCAAACTTACGAGGCATTTATGATATAAATCTATTCCAATGTGTGAACTCCTGTCGTCATTGTAATGCACAAAACGTTTGGAATTCATGTTGTATGTAAGTATGTATCCAACTGCAGATTTATCCAGCGCCTTTAGAATTTTCACAGGAGCGCTGTAAGAACCTCACATCTTCACAATCCTTCGGGCAGAGCTATTCGAGATCCACACGGTCCCAAAGGCCGGAAGATGGCTAAGCTACTTTGAGCCATTTACTCTTCCCCACTTTGTTTCATTTCTGCGTTTCAATCATGGTCCTTTTTGTATGGTCACTATAGTTTCTTATTCTCCCCTTGTGTTTCTTTTCACAGTAACTTAATCTTAGCCTCTATGTATACTTGTTGCTGTTGTTCTTACTAACGATAATTATAGTTGTTATCTTACTTTCCTAACTGTACTGTCTTATCATTCTTTTTTATCCCATCTTGTCTTCCTTCTTCTCTACCTTCATCCTTCTACTCCTCATTCTTTCTCTACTGCTGTTTTCTGCTTCTCATTTCCCTCCTGCATGCCGTATTCCTATTTCAAGTCATTTGTGATTGCAATTGTAATAGCAACTTTCTGTAGCGCATCTCTCTCATAAGCGCACTTGAGTGAACATTCTAAGTAAAATAATTTTAGATTGGGTTTTATTTACAACCTAGTAGTTGTATTTACTAAATTCTAATTGTAGGGTGTTCTTAGATCTAAAGAACACGCCAATGAACTGATAGACTTTGAATCCCGAATGAATGTTCCTGCTGTTAGAGTAGTCTTAGACATGGGCTTTTCTCGTGACCTGGTCAAGAGAATAATAGAAAATAAACTATCTACGACAGGTAAATATTAATATACGAACACTCTTCATTCATTCATTCATTCATTCATTCGTTCATTCAGTTAGTCAGTCAGTCGTTCGTTCACTGATACATTTAGTACCAAAATATAATGACAGTTAATTATCAATCGATACTATGAGGAACGAATTAAGGAATCAAACAATAACAATAACAGTCGCAACAATAACTGCGCAACTATTATTATTATTATTATTATTATTATTATTATTATTATTATTATTATTATTATTATTATTATTATTATAATAATAATAATAATAATAATAATTATTATTATTATTATTATTATTGTTATTGTTATTACTATTATTATAATTACTATTATTATTATTACTATAATAATTATTATTATTATTACTATTATAACTACTACTACTACTACGCCTACTACTACTACTACTACTACTACTACTACTACTACTACTACTACTACTACTACTACTACTAATGCTGCTGCTACTATTATTATTATGGTAATATTAATAACAATATTATTATAGTATTATTAATAATAATAATATTATAGTAATGTAAATAAGTTTGAATTAATCAATAATGATCGCTAGGCCTAATAATATGTATCCTGGCTTTAATTTAAATAAACAGGAACTGATTTTCCAAACGTTGAAAGTCTCTTGGATGCGATTTTCCTGGCGGGAGAGACAACAAACTTCCCCAAGGATGGATCAGCATCATCAAGAGCAATTGCAGCAACACCATCAGCAGCAGCTGCTGCAGCAGCATCAACAGCACCACCAGCAGCATCAGCACATGTAGCAGCAGTAGCAACTACTGCAACACCTATATCTTCATCCGATTCAACAGTTTCCGCTGCAGAAACTTCCGTTGCATCGCAGTCTGTGGATGCCAGGGACACAAGGACCAGCAACGCAGTTACTGGTAAGGATGAACAGCTAAGCAGTGACCCATGGCAGCATGCCCACACGTGGCCCATATGGGACCCTTATTCCCACATGGGACCCTTATTGAACCATGCGGGTTTCATCAAATATTGACAGGACGATAATTTCAACATCTTATTTGCAAAATCTGTATAGTTTATTATTTATCTCCGGTAACTCACCGAGTATTACAGTTGAATATGGAACATTTTCACAGAAAGTTGTAATTAGTACCACAACTGAAGTATGAGTAAGTAAAACAGCCTTGTTCCGCAAGCAATAGGGGGGCCTATCTACGCCACAAAAGGTTGCTCGTGATTTGAGAAGCTCTTTAGTCTGACCTGAATTAGGACAGATTAAAGAATTAATTAAACTATGATTTGCACCATTTATTATTCTTTATTACAGGTTTCACCTCTTTGATGTCAACGCATTCATGGAGAGATTCTGGAATATTCTCGTTTTCTTCATCTTCATCTTTGCCCACAATCTGTTCCGGTTTTCAACTTCCCTTGGCCAACTCATCATCGTCATCACTCTTGCCATCTCTTGCCTCAGCGTGCGTCTTACCTGTAACCAATGCTTTGGCGCCAGTAAAACCTGTTGCGTTTTCTGCCTCTGCGACTATAACTATGGCCACAATACCAAAAGTCGGAACTAGCTCCCCAACAAAAAACAAAGGTAAATCACTGATTTAAATCAATGCATGAAGATAGCCATATAAAAGAATTTGAATAATTCTACGAAAATAGGTCACATAGACAAATATGAAATACCCAAACGAGTCTTTCTTTAGTTTGTTTAATAATATTTCAGGTTTCATCTCTTTCCGCTCCAATAGGTGCCACACCATTTGATGCCCCTGCATGGAGTTGTCATAATTATAGTCACATATTCTTGATATGCTTGGACTATTCATTCGTATCATTGTCTCTGTCTCTGTCTGTCTGTCTGTCTGTCTCTCTCTCTCTCTCTCTGTTTATGTCTGTCTGTCTCTCTTTCTCTCTCTCTGTTCCATATTACACTAAGAGTTAATTTAAAAAAAAATTAATTTCAAATTGATGTGCTTCTCTTATAATATGCGTATTGTGGTAAATTGTTCGACTTTTTAAAGTGAAAAAGAAACGAAACAAGAAGAAGACTCCATCGTCTACTCCTTCGTCAAATAAAGACCTAGAACAAGAACCGTCGAGGAATCGAAACATCGATGAAGAAGCGGAGGGAAAAGAGGCGGGAGAAGGAGCGGAGAAAGAGGGAGAAAAGGAGGCAGAGTCAATGACAGGCGCTCATACTGATGACGGTTGGTTGTTTTCTAGACGCTAAATTCATGTTACAATCTATGAACCAGCCATTCACCAGATTCATTGGTCAGTTCTCTCTGCCAGCATGGCCACATGGAGACCATACAGGGCCCATGTTCCAATATGGTACCCGTATAGAGCACCTAATGCCCACGGAAATGCAGGCAGGGCTACTAGTTCTTTTCAATCTGCAAAATATTTTGTACAATTTCGTTAACATAGCTTATACTAGTGTCCACGCTGGGTTATTTCTTTTCTTATGTCATTCTTTCATTTTCAGAATCTCTTAAATACGTAGAAGAGAATCGTCAACTGCGCGAAGCGAGGACTTGTAAGGTGTGCATGGATTCGGAAGTGGATACAGTGTTTCTTCCATGCGGTCATCTCGTCTGTTGCCACAACTGTTCTCCTCAGCTGCGCAACTGCCCCATCTGCCGGACCTTCATCAGAGGAACTGTCAAGACGTCACTCTCCTAAATCAACAAGCCATTATTCTAATAGAGATTGCCAAGTTTCGATAGGAATATGTAGACATGCTGAGCTAAGAAAGAAAAACGTTATAAACGTAATATTTGTTGCAATACGTTTAAAACATAATAGAAGCTTTCAAGCATTGCATTAAAGAAACCAAACTGCTTGATTTGATGGTGTCTCACTTATTATAATCAAAATCACTGTATATTCGTAAAATTTAGCAGCACGTCTATACACTTGATATTCAATTGATCCTGCAGTTAAAAAGAAAATAAACACTAAGTAAGCTCCGTTTTGTTTGTTGTGAACATGTTTAAACCCAGTGGCGTCACGAGGGGGTGCGGAGGTGCGGACCGCACCGGGTGACATCCTCAGAGGGGGGGGGGTGACACCAAAGTGACAAAATCACTGTCTAAGAATTTTGCAGAGTTTCAGCAGAAATCATGGACATGAAATTTTTGTAAGATGACGAATTCCTAGAAAAAAGGTCATCACATTTTTGAGAGACGAATTCCTAAAATAGGTCATCAAATTTCACCTAAGGCTGAAAGTCTATGCTAATTTACTCTTTGAACCTTTTAATTAGGGTGACACCATGACTTACCGCACTAGGTGACACCAGCCCTAGTGACGCCACTGTTTAAACCAACAAAATACATCTAAGGAATTACTTAAATTAGAAACTATGCGTTGGAAAAGTGTTAGTTGATATAGCGGCTATGCTATAGGTTGTTCAAATTAAGACAAACCTAACTTAGTGTTGGGAAGTAAGAGCAGAACCTTACCGGCCTATACCCAGCAATGTCCAGGTCAAATTCCACACAACATATGAGCCTCTGTATCTTGAGATCTCTTCTGTGTAAGCTTACACCTCTGGGTATGCGAGAATCTCCATTTGAACGTTTCTCAAAATGCATCCCCCCAGTTTTCATGGCTGAAGGGGCCGCAACTCTGATGAATAGACCGCGGCGGCTTTCTTTATTGTCCTGCAGGCGTCAACTTCATTCATTATTCGCTTAGGTAGTATATATAGTGTAGATTCGTTGTAGTTTTCGTAATCTTATATGATGTTCTCGATCTGAAAAATTATTTAAGTTGGATGTATTTATATGTAGGCCTACTATGGAAGTATATGCACGCTAAAGAGAATTCATGAAAAGAATGACAATAACAATTAAAGAACTCACCGAAACTTCACCTCTGGCAGCCTGCTCAACAGGTCTTTCATTTAAAACTGAAAACATTGTTCTTTCACAAATCGTATCCTGATTCTTCCTCTTACCTCCCTCGCCGTTTCAATTCTAAGCACCATACACCTTAATTGTCTGCCTGAACCCCTTTGGAGTTTGACCTGGAACCGATTTCTACCCCCTCTCCGCCTATCGATTTTGTTTTGACTAAGCGCCTAAGAATAAGCTGGTTCCCGCGACTTCGCTCTTTTGGGCGTTGAAGAAATCTCGAGATTACCAGTATGAAAGAAACACTCGTTTCCGATAGTGGTCGGATAGATGATCAGACATCAGGCAGCTATAGTTACCTTTCGGCCTTTCCAATATACTAGGCCTACTGAGAGACAAGGCTTCACCCAGTTGACCTGGCGCTATAGTCCACTATAATTATGTATTTAGTTCTCGCCATACGTGATAAGCCAATAGGCTGCACCAGCAGCGATCGGAGTACAACATGCAGAACTCAGTCTTAGCGGACAACAATGGAGTTTTACGGTTAAGAAGGCATTTGGCGTTTTATTAGGTAGGCCTAGGCCTACTAGAAGGCGCTAAATTAAGTATACTCATATGCATGTATGCATACCGACACCCTAACATATTTGAAAACAAATACAATAGGCCCTAGGCTATATCAACACACAGAGACATACATTTCTGCGTATAGGGCCTACATAAATAAAATAACATACGTAGGCTATATACCGTCAAAATCCTCTGAATTGTCTGTTGTAGCAGTCTTGAAATTTGCTCAGGAAAGCAACTAATGTAATAAATAAACGAATAGATTTTCATAAATATACAAAAAAACTTGCTTTTAAATTTCGAGGCTGTTGTGAGGCCGTGGCCAAGTGGATAGGCTCTGGTTAGGCCATATATAGAATAGGACCTACGCATGCTACTGCCTATATGGCCTACCATAATATTATAATGGCCCTAGAGCATAGAATAAAGGCAGTCAATCGCTTAGGCTATGCAAAAGTGCTCAGTCAAAACAATATCGATAGGTAAGTATAGGGGTGCTCGATAGTGTAGTGGTTAGCGTGCATGACTGTCAGTCGAGAGGTCGGGAGTTCAAATCTCTTCCAGGGCAGAAATTTGGTTCGAGATTTCTGCTACACCTGCACCCTATAGCCAATTCAGCTATAATGAGTACATTGACCTACACTGTTGGTGGGAAGATAAGGCGGTGCGGAAGAGGACTGGCCATCCGTCCTCATATGCAGAGGCTAAGAAAATTAAGTCGCTTACACCTTAAGCTGTCTCAGAGATAGCTTAAGGGACTGTTAAAAGTATAGGCCTACAAGGTCAGATTCGGTTCCGGGTCAAGATCCAATAGTAGGTCAAAAGTCAAGTTGCGTTCTGACAGCTTGTAAACGAAACTTGATTGATTGATCGATTGATTAAAAAGTCAGATGTAAATGTAAATGTAAATGTAAATCTCTGAAATTTCTCAGCGCCACACGAAAGCCACGTCAGGGAGACCAGCTTATTCACCGGCGCTATATCAAATCAAGTCCGCAGTAGCCATGTCCCTAGAGCATAGAATAATTATGTAGATGGCTACATATAGGCCTACCTTACGGTGGGCAGTGTTTAGAATTGGAGCGGCAAGAGAGGTAGCCAGGTAGGCGTAATAGTCCGAAGAAATTAGGATAGGATATGCGGACAAGTGCTTTCAGTTTTGAGTATAAAACCTGCACAGAGGACTGGCCACCCGCCCTCATATGCCGAGGGTTCGAAAATGAAGACGCTAACACTTCATACCCATGGCTCAATCAATCAATCAAAATGCTTTTATTGTTCACCATAAACATATAGGCATGAAAATAACAAGTACATGTTACATGCAGTGACAATGGGAGTACCCAAAGGAACGAACCGTTCCGCTAATAGGGCCCCCTAGTTACAATAAATCATTACAACCAATGGAGCAGTTCGTTAAGTGTCGTGTCCATTATTATTTATAGCATTAACAAGACAAAATAAAACATCAACCCCAATTGTCAAGCATTATGTGCTTAAATAGTGAGTATAATCAAACCACTTCAGACCAGCTATAAAAAAATTTAAGATCAATTCAATCAGTATAATTGTTCCATAAGCAATATAAACACAGTACACAGACCCAGTCAAGAACCTCTAACTTCAAAAGTTCAATTGTATAACACACTCAACACATAAGCCCACACTCATCCTGCTCAAAGCATTAACAACAATTAGGTAGGCCTATGGCTGTTGATCCTACAAAAGTTGTGCATTCTATAATAAGACAGCACATAACCATCAGCTAGCATTTTAACTAGAAATGGTTTACAATTACTACCTCAGAGATAGCTTAAGGGACTGCTAAAAGAATAAAAATATAAAACCTGCACGTATAGGCATAAAGCTTCTATTAAAATGAGAATTATGAGACTGGGTACACAAAATTTGTTTACTACTGTGACTTTTCTTTCAAAGGCATACAATATATGTAGGCCTATTAGCATACGTAAGCTGTGTCCCTGTTGATTTCGCCGATAGGCCTAAAGAACTGTAGAAATATCGAGATTACGATTACTACTACAATGATTACTAAACAAAATAGAAGTGCTCCATAAATGAAGGCTTAGGCCTACGTTACTTGACATTTACTTTACATGACCTCTACTTTGTGTGACCTCTACTTTAATTGACCCTTACCTTAATTGGCCTCTACTTTAATTGAGCCTTACAATACTGGATCTCTACTTTACTTCACAGTTACCTTTGGACTACATGTAGTATTTGACATACGCAGAGGTTTAAACACAGGCTTGTCCGCTTGTCCATAATACAAAGACGGCTTATCAATTGTGTATGGCATAGCTACAACTTTTAGACTCGTGTTTGCTTATGGCAGATGGTTAAAGGTTAAATACACGAGACTGGTCCACAAGTGTAAAAAGAAGTCCACATAATGATGTGGTCTGGGATCTCCTGTATTAGCAGTAGGGCAGCCTGGTGCAAAATATGAAGGAATTGCTCATTAAAAGACAGAAACATGAAATTTGTTACATAGTATGAACATGTCCTAAGGAAACTTTTTGGCTATAGGGCCATCGCAGATTTGCCTCCTGGCTCCAATGGCAGCCATTTTCCAAAATGGCCGACCGAAAATAGAGATTTTTCAATATCTCAGCTTCTAGTTCTCTTAGAATCGTGATCTTGGTGTCTAAAAATACATATTTAGGGGCAAGGATACTAATAGAACTAATTGTAATTACTTACCTACAAGAGAAAAGCTAATTATGGTAGCCATCTTGAAGTTAAGGTGACCTAAAAGGGCAGTCCAGTGCAAAATACGAATCAATTGCTTAGTGACTGATAGAAGCATGAAATTTAGTACATAGTATGATCGTGCTCTAAGGAAATGTTTTAGTTATAGTGCCATCGAAGAATTGTCCCCTGGCCTCAATGGCAGCCATTTTCCAAAATGGCCGACCGAAAATAGAGATTTTTCAATATTGCAGCCTCTAGTTCACTTAGAATCGTGATCTTGGTGTTTAAACATACATATTTATAGGCAGAGATTCCAATAGAACTAATTGCAATTACTTAAGTACAAGAGAAAAGCTAATTATGGTAGCCATCTTGAAGTTAAGGTGACCTTAAAATTTAATTTTCCCATTTTGGATTACTTCCTTGTCATGTTAAATTAAAATTATGATTATAATTTTGGTTGTTAAGCGTACACTATTTTGGGCAACGATTGCAAGGGAACTAACCATATTTGAAACTTCTTGTTGTGTTCATGTTCATGTGGAAATTAAACAAATTATGGAATATCAACAATTCAGCCTGTTATTATTGTCCTCGTAAATGTACATTAAACGATATTACAGAGCTAGTCCACATTTTGGAACTAGTGTCCAGACAAAGTACTGCCCACAGAGTTATATAGGGCCTAACATTATCAACGTCATTCACGGTTACATAGGCCTCTACACAGACAGAGACCAGTTCACTGTCGAGCAGCTTTCACACATTTGCACTGTCCCCCACCGCCATTCTCGCAGCATCATCTGAGCAGTTATGTCCAGAAGCTTTGGCAAGTGTTGTCCACTTCACTTCCCAGTCTCTTTCGATCGTTTGCAGCCACCCCCAATCACCAGGACATGGTATCCTAGGAACAGCTACGAACATCTGTGCCCATACATGACCTGCCTGGTAGGCAGCTCTCTTGGCGTGTTCCACAAGTGCAGCTTGCGTTGGTGGAAAGCCATCCATTGATCTGCCTCTCTGTGAGAACAGCTGCTTCTGTGCCTCATTCACCTTCTCCACACTGCATGCACGGTCATATATAGAAGAACTACAAAGCGCTCCAGTACATCGAGCTGATCACCAGCAGAGCTGGAAGTTGATGCTAAGGTGCAGAAGGCTGGGATGACGTCGCTGAATGTCTTCCAAATGTCCCAACAGTCCTTTTTCCACGGCCAGCATAGGATGATACTGTATCACATCTGCTAAATGAGTGTAGGAAGGGCAAGGCTACGCACTTCTCTGGGCCAAGGACACGTGCCATCTCATGAGTTTATAGGTATCTAAAGCTTTGCCTGAGGAAAGACAACCCACAGTTCGTAAATGCTGAGCTGTTGAACCGCTGCTATGGCTAACCTCAGAGTCAACTGTGCGGATCATCACTTTACGATAGCCATGTTTGGCAGCATCTGGGACACGCAGCAAAATCCTTGTATCAGATTCCTCCTGAGTAAAATTAAGTCCAATGGTGCCCTTGGCTGAGTACAGAGCAGGTCCTTGCGGTGTGTGACGATGATCTGTCTTTCTGTTTCTGTTTCAAGTTTTGTTATTTGCAGGCTCAAAAAAGAAAACAACTCTGACTTGTTTTCACTGTTCCTTAGAAATTCCTGCCAGTTTCTAGGTAGAGCATTAGAAGATTCCACGCTCCTGCTGCTTCCCTTACCCCTCACTGCATGTGTATGTCTTCAAGCTGCCATGTACAATGTGCACATATTCATCCCATACCACATCTTCCCTATGCTCATGCTCCAGCTGTCTTGTGATGTAGGGCAAGAAAACATGGGAGCATAATCTAAGAAAGTGCACACAGTGCCAAGTTTCAGTATGTTGACTAAGACTACTTCGTCCAAGATAACAGCATCAACAGTAGGTACACCCAGTGAAAAGCCTGGTTGGATATCGGAGATGGCGTCATCTGTTGGAGTGGGAGCCACGTCTTCTAGGCAGCTCACAATGTCTTACTTGGTTCCTAGCCGCAATTTATCCATATTCGAAAGCGATGGTAGGTATTAGTCGTACGAGCAGCGAGGAGAAGGTGAATGAGGCACGGAAACAGCTGTTTTCACAGAGAGGCAGACTAACGCAGGCAGCATTTGTGGAACACGCCAAGAGAGCTGCCTACCAGGCAGGTCATGTATGGGCACAGATGTTCGTAGCTGTTCCTAGGATACCATGTCCTGGTGATTGGGGGTGGCTGCAAACGATCGAAAGAGACTGGGAAGTGAAGTGGACAACACTTGCCAAAGCTTCTGGACATAACTGCTCAGATCATGCCGCGAGAATGGCGGTGGGAGACAGTGCAAATGTGTGAAAGCTGCTCGACAGTGAACTGGTCTCTGTCTGTGTAGAGGCCTATGTAATAGGGTGGTGCGAACGTAATGGTAAAAATTTTTTTTTATGAATTATTAATTGTAATAGCGTGAAAAAGCTGTGTCTGTAAGAGGTGAATACATGGCTAAATTTGTTAGTTGGTAGTGCCATGTCTTGAACTGCCCCAACGACTTTGAAATTGAGCAGTAACAGATGCTTGCAAAATACTAATAAGCGATTACTTACCATAACGATTGATACACGTTATGCAAGTTATTACCAATATATCTGTCACTTATAACTGAACAATCCTTCACACAATTATACATTTGGCTGCTGAACATGTCTGAACACAAATTTAAGAAGTTGAAGATCATTGTTATGGAGTAATATGGACAGTTTGGACAGTGGACACTGGACACACAAACGCTGTCCAACAGTCAAAGTCATTAAAAACGTGAACAAGCTTGAAACAGAAACATAAATGTCGATTAAATTATCTAAAACTCATAGATTACAATAATTATTGTCACACATTATGGAAGACATATTAATCTCTTTTGTTATCAAAAGAAGCCACCTGTTGCCAGTACATTGTTCTGTGTCTCAATTATCCGGTTCGAGCAATTTCCAGGCAAACCGCTTGACATGCTTCGGTTACTAGTTTCACTCCTCTCTTACAGCTTGTGTATGACATGGCACCCAGTATAGAGTTGGTGTCACCAAATATTCTGCCGGATCAACTGGAATCTTTGATAACAGCGGTGGGGCGGTAACGGTCAAATCCATACAGTTTATTAACTCGACGTAACTATCGGCGTTGAAGTTCAAAGTCGGTATGACAAACTTTCTGATACCCCTCGGTTGCTGTTGTCGAGCTTTCAGAAGTCGACGCAACTCCAGTTCGTTTATATGTTCTTGTTCATCTGTTATCATTGCTAATAAGATACCCTCTGGGTGTGCAAAGATACCATCAAAGTACAAGGTTTCTATTGAATCCCTTGTTTCACTTGCTTGCATAGACATACGCTTTCTAGCAATTTTTCTTTCTCGGCGAACCTTGTAGCAATCGATTACATGGGTTGATTCGGTGTGTGAAACAATAACAAAATCTTCTAGTACAGCATTGGCAATTACCGCACCTGATCTGTCCGATATTATATATTGGTGGCAGATTTTTGACAACCTTGGTACATTTTTTCTCGTTTGCTAAGTTTTATTCACTTCTTTGGAGGTACTTGGTTTTCTGACGCATTCATGTCTTCTTGGTCTTCTTTGACTGTGCTGGATCTATTTCTCTTTCCGCAGCGGAATTTTGATCATTACTGTCTTCTAATGTTTGTTCATTGCTGAAATGGAAATGTTTGCAACATCTTAGGTGCTTGGTCAGCTTTCTGTCATGCACATTTTAGTTTAGTTGAAGCAATCTTATCTTGACCGCCAATAATCATTACTCTAATCGTCCCCTGATCATGTAGGAACTCATGTTCATTGTTTGGCACCTTTCTGGCGTTGGGACACTTACCCCCAAATGGTACATTTGCAAGCTTCGATGTCAACAACTTTTCCCCTACATTTATGTTAAGAGTTTTGCAATTTTTACGATATATACTACTACTTATTCGACCTCTATAGGTCGGCGATCGAAATTCATCGTGGAATGTTCTTATCATCTTCAAAACTCTTGTACGTGAAACTGCCACGATGGAAGCTTTTCTCCATATAGCTTCGATGTGTCTTGCTACGATTCCTGCTGTTTGAGTGACAATAGATTCTTTGGTTCCTTCCGGGTTGAATCTGTTGAGGTTGTATTTAACATAATTATAGTGCCTCGTAACTTCTTTATAAGTTGGCAAGACATTTTTCGGTAACTCGCAGGAATATCCAAAATCAGTACATTTTTTCAGCGGTTCTTGTTTTTATTTTGGATAACGACTTAGTAACTGATCGAAAAGACTTCTTTTAAAAAATTTGCGATTACCGGATTTCTACAAACTTTTGTAAATGACATTGATTATTATTATACAATTAACATGGTGCCCTAAATATGACACATGATGTGGTGGGCAGGGGTGTAACTTTGATCTAAAAAATGGGGGGATACCAATTTCTTACATACACGAAGCAAGGCAAAGACTGCGATTTCTTGGATGGCTCAATAATAAAATATTGATTGGCTTTGTTTAAAAAGTGGGAAGGGGTGGTATCCCATTCCAAAAATTGGGGGTACGGGTACCCATCGTACCCCTCCCCAACAAATTACGCCTATGGTGGTAGGCCCACTACCGGTTCGCTTAATATTGAGGATTGAAGGATGAAGGGCATTGAAGGACGAAGGTTCGCCTTAATCTGAATTGGCTCTAATGCACTAGCAACAGGGGTATAGTATCGAACTTCGACGACGCAGTTGGGGCACCTCAGAACTTCAAAATAATTCAACCAAATTTTGCACAGTCATTTACTTTCACCAAATGCAACTTATGAGCACTATTACGTTTAGAAATTCGCATTTTAGTTTTTTCGCACCACCCTACTATGTGAATGACGTTGACAATGTTAGGCCCTATATAACTCTGTGGGCAGTACTTTGTCTGGACACTAGTTCCAAAATGTGGACTAGATCTGTAATATCGTTTAAATGTACAGTTACGAGGACAATAATAACAGGCTGAATTGTTGATATTCCATAATTTGTTTAATTTCCACATGAACATGAACACAACAAGAAGTTTCAAATATGGTTAGTTCCCTTGCAATCGTTGCCCAAAATAGTGTACGCTTAACAACCAAAATTATAATCATAATTTTAATTTAACATGACAAGGAAGTAATCCAAAATGGGAAAATTAAATTTTAAGGTCACCTTAACTTCAAGATGGCTACCATAATTAGCTTTTGTAATTGCAATTAGTTCTATTGGAATCTTTGCCTATAAATATGTATGTTTAAACACCAAGATCACGATTCTAAGTGAACTAGAGGCTGCAATATTGAAAAATCTCTATTTTCGGTCGGCCATTTTGGAAAATGGCTGCCATTGAGGCCAGGGGACAATTCTTCGATGGCACTATAACTAAAACATTTCCTTAGAGCACGATCATACTATGTACTAAATTTCATGCTTCTATCAGTCACTAAGCAATTGATTCGTATTTTGCACTGGACTGCCCTTTTAGGTCACCTTAACTTCAAGATGGCTACCATAATTAGCTTTTCTCTTGTAGGTAAGTAATTACAATTAGTTCTATTAGTATCCTTGCCCCTAAATATGTATCTTTAGACACCAAGATCACGATTCTAAGAGAACTAGAAGCTGAGATATTGAAAAATCTCTATTTTCGGTCGGCCATTTTGGAAAATGGCTGCCATTGGAGCCAGGAGGCAAATCTGCGATGGCACTATAGCTAAAAATTTTCTTCATCGTATGTTGATACCATGTGACAAATTTCATAATTCTGTCTTTAAGTGAGCAATTTTACACCAAGCCGCCTGACTATAGGCGTCATTCGATCGTGAGTCATCGCGCCTACGTTCTTAAGCTGTCAATAAAAAGTCTTTTGTTTAATAAGCTTAGAGATCTCGAATTACCCTCCCCAGTTGTCCTCCATTATTTATACATAATAGATACATGTAGGCTATAGCCTATATTAGGACATACTTGCATTCATGACTGTCTGTCTGTCTGTCTGTCTGTATGTCTGTCTGTCTCTGTCTGTCTATATGTATGCATGTATGTATGTAGGATGCATGTCTGTCTGCCTGTCTTTCTACACACAAACGCGCATGTGCGCAGGCAAATATTTGTGTAGGCCTATATATAAATAGGCTATGCTGTATGGTGAAAATATGCAATATAAACTTTGTATAAGGCCATGTTATTTATATACATATATTATATATAACATATGTTGTATTGCATTGTATCTAGAAATTTATAAAGCGCCTCTCGCAGGATAACTATTCAGAGGCGCTCTCATCACGGAAGCCCCGGGGAAACAGAAATGCCCTAAGGGAACGCGAGACCGATGAGGAAAAGCCAGTCATTTGTTTGGCCTTGAGCGGGGGGAAGGTCATTCCAGATCGTGGTATCCACTACAGCAAACGCCCGGTGGTGGGCCAAGGCAGTTTTAGCCCTGGGAACAAAAAGATCAAGCCGACGTACAGAGCATGTAATGTGTGTGTGTGTGTGTGTGTGTGTGTAGGTGTGTGTGTGTGTGTGTGTGTGTGTGTGTGTGTGTGTGTGTGTGTGTGTGTGTGTGTGTGTGTGTGTGTGTGTGTGTGTGTGTGTGTGTGTGTGTGTGTGTGTGTGTGTGTGTGTGTGTGTGTGTGTGTGTGTGTGTGTGTGTGTGTGTGTGTGTGTGTGTGTGTGTGTGTGTGTGTAACATTGTATGTAAAGCACTGTGCGTTTGCTAGAGTTCATTAAAGAAGACACTTATTTACTCACTCACTCACTCACTCACTCACTCACTCATTTACTTACTTACTTACTTAACCACAGCATCTGTTTTTTAAGTTCGGTTTCACCAGTTGACAGAGAGGAACAGCTGACCGGGGAAGAAACGGAAACACGACGCGGAAAGGAATATGGCAGGGTGGGAATTGTCTGGAGTCTAGAGGTTCAACCCCCTAGTCTTTCTTACGACCCCCACTGTTGAGTCTTCATTGCACACCCCAGGGTGCGGTTTCCAACCCCCTCAGGTGTGCTAGTGTGATTTAGCATTATTTGCTTCTGAGTCTCTGACAAAGAGCAGAAATTTTCATGGTAGGCCTATAGGCATCTTTGAATTTTCTCAAGAAAGGAATAGGCCTATTAATTTTGATTCGAGTCTGACTTGCAAAACTGTTAGCGTTGAGATCAGCTGCTTTCAAATTTTGTTGACACCAGTTTGCAAAATACGGATAAAATATTCAAACCCCCACCCCCAATCTTTTTCTACAATTCCCACACTGACACATCTAAACTTCAGTCCATCCTTAATGCTGCTGCTCGCCTTATAGGGGGCATCATGAAGTTTGCCCATATCTCTTCCTACATCCGGGACTCCCTTCACTGGCTTCCCATTCACCAACGCATTCAATTTAAGGTCCTTTCCCTCATGCGTAACTGTCTTGTTGGCTCAGCTCCGCTGTATCTCAGGGCTTACTGCACCCCAGTTTCCAGTTTGCCTGGTCGGGCCTCTCTCCGGTCATCTGCCCGTGGCCTCTTGTTAGTCCCTTGGATGCGCACTGCTACTGCCCAGTCCCGTAGTTTTGCGGTTGTGGGCCCTTCCAGTTGGAACAGTCTCCCTCAGGGCTTTAGGCTTGTCCTCCTCTCTCTGTCTCCTGCCCAGTCTCGCAAGCGCCTGAAAACATTTCTCTTTGTCAGTGAAGACACTGACACGGGTCGGGAGCGCCTCTGATTATGAGTGGCGCTATATAAATCCTCGATTACAATTACAATTTACAATTACTGACATGTGCGTGCATATTGTGCACAGGCTACTCATCGAGCTATAATTAACATCGAAACTGGCTTTTCCGAGCGTCAAGGGAGTTTCTCTTACGTATAAATCTGCGCATGTTGTCGACCATAGAGGTATGTATACTCAGCGGCATCGCCTTTGAGGTGATCTGCTGCGTTGGGATCGATAAAGAAATCAAGATCTTTGGAAGAATTCAGCGTGAGATTATTATGGAATTTAGAAAAGGGTTAACGAATTGTTAAGATTAACCAATGTCATAAATATCGGATATTTGGCATGAATTTTGAGGTGCATATAGCCTCGTACAACTGTAGATCCGACTAGCGAGCAAAACAGCCAGGCTAACTTCCCTAGATTGCTAGCTGTAGCCTGTAGGCCTATATAAATGTCACATTAATTAAGAGGTTGATGTTTACTCAATGAGCTTTGTAACGTAAGAACGTTGCGGTTGTGTATTCAGAAAAACCTTCAATATTATGATTTACTGTTATCACTACGTCAGTGGTTCGACAGCTGATCGACATGTCATTGGTAGGCCTAATTTAAAGTTTCACGTAGAGTAGACTAACACAACTAGTTAGGCCTACGGCCGTGCATTCCACACGCGGCCCGCGGGCTGATTTTAAATGGCCTGCCGCAAATTAAAAAAATTGCAAGCACAATTCAAAGCCCAATGTCTCACTAAAAACGTGCTTGGACGTTTATTGATATACTTTTTGGCGCTGAACTATTATAAAGCATGCCATAGCCTACATGCTGTAATTAACTGATTATTGTATAATTAGCCTATTGCCATAGGCCTTAATAAATTTTATTACAGTTAATAATTTTCAATAAATTTTGAGTTTACTGGTACGGCCCTCGGGCCCCCGGCTTCATAAATAATTGTTTCGGTGGCCCGCGGTCTCAAAAAGGTTGGACAGCGCTGTCGAGTTACGGTATTGTAATTATAGCTAGCTAAGTGCGCATTTATATAGCGCCTCTTCAAGAAAACTCAGAGATGCTCCCGACCCGATTACCTATAAGACCACGATCGTAGGCGCAACCATGTATGGGACCTGTCAGCATAAGGTAATTATATTGCGGCATAATAATTAAGTCATAAATCAGCATAAGGTAATTATAATGTGGCATAATAATTAAGTCACTCGCTAGATGGCCCTACTGTCCCAGTAATAAGAAGCAACGCCATCTATACCGGAAGAGATGCTTACCTGATCAATCATGCTCTGAGAAAGAGCGAATTTCGAAAGTATAAAGTGACATGTTTGTACTGCGTAGTAGGCCTAGTCTAATTTCACGACGCGGGCGTCCTTCATGGGTTGTGGTCGCAGTCGTTTTTTAAATGTCTTGTAATCGAGGTTATGCGTCTTTGATAGTATGTGTTTTTCTTGTTTTATGCGCAAACTGGATTTCCTTCCTTTATCCATTCAGAAAGCAGATGATCTCGCTCGCCTGGCTGATGACCGCCATCTATTTATTTAAAGCAGTGTTGTCCAAACCACAACTTGTTCTTTGCCCTTACTTCCCAGAGAGCCGACCCACTCGATCCTTCTCTGTTCCGCGGCTCCGCCCTCGGGCTCACAATTTTTCCCTTCCACCTAAAAATGATTTTAAAAACTATATCGAAGGTTTTATATCATGACTTGTAGTGGTTTTGAATTGAGCGAGATAGGCCTAGGGCCTATAGCTGATAGATTTCTATTCATTATTTTACTTATCTGTGATTGTTACCAATTGCGTTGTGTCAAATGGTTAGAACCATGATGTAAGAATACAGTGTGTATCTTACATCATGGGTAGAACCGTTAGACAAATAAACGAATATTTTGAGTTGATTGATTGGATTCAGTCATTCGCCAGACGGCCTTACAGTAAAAGAAACAGCAGCGCCATCTATGGCTCCCAGAACTATAGTAACCATCGACCTTTATTAGTGGACACAGCGTAGGTAGTACATTGCCTTTTAGATTCTGATGTCTACACATAATATGCTAATGAGCTCTATGCCTGACGTCATGCACGGGGGAACGTCGATATCTATATTTAGACCATTGACTCTGTGAACGGTGACCCATGACCTTTCCCGTAATGCATTCCGCCCATGCATTACGTCACAGGTAAGCATACCTATTCTTAGCAACAGGCCCGGCTTCAACTTGAATCGCTCATAGTGGGTCCACTAATATAAGTCGATGATAGTAACAGCAGCTTTCGAAGTGGCGATGTAATAACTGCGTAATAGCCTAGTTTAAAGACGCGGGCCTCGTCTATGCCTCTATGGTAATGGTCGCACCGTTGCAGTGGGTTGTTTCGATGGCTTGCAGTAATCGAGATTAAAGCTATATACTTTATGGATCTTTGATACTGTGTGCTTTTCTTGTGTTAATTCGTACGAATTGATGATACTCGATGTTAGATGTTGGACACATTACGCTACGCGTGAAATTGGAATCAATCGGGTATACGGCCACCATCATTAGGCCTACTACTATACAACTAAAGATTTATGGCGTGCTTTTACAAGGCAAGTCTTGCGCGAGAGCGCGATGTGCTGTATTTGTAGTCATAGTGCAGTGTGAAAAGATGAGTTTACAATTTTGATTTAAATTTGAATAACAGATGCTCATTGACGAAGAATGTTCCATTCTGTGGGTCAAGACTACCAAACTTCCGGTTGTGCGATGTGAGTAAGTAAGTGTATTCTTTAATTGACCCGTTGACTTAACGCACTCTGGTTTACATACATGTCAGACAATTAAAACATATACAGCATACTAATCAAAAAAGTCTATTTGTCCATCAGCCTTGTAATGTCGGATTGTGAGTTCTTAATCGCAAGTGTTTTATAATCTCCTTGCATGGCCAATCGAAGTCCTCTGGAATTTGAAGCAGAACATGGCGTGACCATCAATGTCATGTACAAGGGAGACTAAGAGGTTTCGTAGTGGATGTGGTACATGAGGAGGAAGATTTTGAAGGCGATACGGGCACTGATGGGAAGCCAGTGTATTTGTTTCAGGAATGGTGTGATATGATCTCTAGCATCATAATTGGGGCAAAAATTGTGAATATATCAGAGGGAAAGTTCAAGAACTATAGACATTGTCTTGCAGCTATTCAGTGTAATCCTGCTCGCATTGAATGCTTTCTTGGACAATGTGAGTATTGCCCTGGGCTGGATGTATGTCAGGAAGCATTGGAACGCTTCTTTGATGAACAAATAGTTGATCAAACTGAGTTCAAACAATGGACAACAACTGATAGTTTAACACTGGAGACAAAGATTCAGAGGGTTGATGAGTTCTTGAGATCGTTCACTGGTACACTTCCCAAACTGATACCAATTTCAGAAGACATCGATATCAAAGTTTGCACATTATTATAGACAAAACAATTGCAGCAAAAAACCGTTAGAGATCCCATTCTGATTTCTGCTGAGGATGTTCAGGACACTTCAATGTATAGGTGTGAATTTTTCAGATTTAAAAAGTGGCAAAAGAGTCAAGGTCAAAGTTAAAGTGCTCATTTGTGGAATATGATTTCGATGTTAAACTTTTAAACAGTCATGATTAATCTACCGAAATAGTTCACCAAAAGAGCTGAATAATGACACCAAGAACACCTTCCTAGCTCTCATATAAGCTGAGATACAGGCGTTCAAAGGTACGAGGTTGAGCAGGTCGGGTCAAAGTTTGTCGACCCGTATCTCGGAATGTACTTGACCCAAAAATTTTGTTTGGCGGGTTTATACATATCTTATGTGGTCCAACAAGTGGGCAAAATTTCTTGTAAATCCGAGTCGGTCATGTCAATCTTGGTTGTAAATTTGGTTGATTTGACACGGAATCACCCTATGGTGACATTATAAGCTGCAGCTATGTCTTCTGCTTTTGAAGGAGCTATTATTGGAATAGCACCTGGATATGCTGTTGATACAAGAGCAGCCTGAAAAGCTGTGTATTGATGCACACACCTATTGTGGTAGAAAAAAAGCAAACCAACATCATCATCAGTTCCTGACGCTGGCCAATTGGCGGTGATGGGTACGAATAAGTGATCTCCATCTTCTTTGGTCTGCCATTTGTTGACTACAGTGCTTCTCTCCATTTTAGTCCAACTGTTACTATGTGCTTGTTTATTTATTTATTTATGTTATTTATATTATGTATACAGAATAGTCTTTGTCTGCCTTTGTTTCTCTTTCCTTCGAATCTTGCATATGGGATGCGGTCAACTGACTTTCACTCTATGTGGCCATGCCATGAGATTCTTCATTGAACAATTTTCTGTAACAAAGTTGCTTGAGTACCTGAGAACTGTCTTATAAGTGTCATCATTTCTGATCTTCTGTATTCTTGAAATTCCTGCAATTCCATAGCCAGCATGTCAGAATTCATTTTTTTAAATGTTGCTTTTGCATTGTCCAGCATTGTTATTGGCATGCCTGTGGTGTGTTTTATTTTATAGTTATTATCTTATGTTTCATTGTTGATTTTCAGCTGTAGACGTGAACAATGAGAGGAGAGCTGTTCCGCCTGTCCACATTTTCCAGTTTTACAGGAAATGCCAATGTTTCTCCACTAACACTGGCCAGGTGTGGGTTCTATTATGATGGAATGCAAGGTACCTTTAGATGTGAAGCATGTGACGTTGGGTTTGATCCTTTGGAATATTCCAATAGTAGTATTCTAGACAGACACAGAGAGCGGTCTCCTTACTGTCGTTTTACCCTTGCAGCATCAACATCAAACACCCCACCTAATTTGCCAGGATTGGTTTTGCCTGTTGGAGGTCACACAGCATCGGATGATGGGTCTGAAACTGGTCCTGATGATATAATGTGGCGCATTTTCAGTTCGGCTTTAGCTCGAGCTACTAAGCAAGGAGTCTTTCAAGCAACTGCTGATAGTAACAGAGAACCATCAGGATCATTTTCGCTGCCAGAAACACATGCTGATCGACAGGCATTGAATGAAGGCCATGTTGTGTACAGAAGAGAACAACCGAGCATTTGGCCTGTGATTGGATCAGGATCAGATTCGCCTCCAGGATCGAATGCTAATTCACAGGTCTCTACTCATGCTCTCTACAGAAGAGAACCCTCAGGACCTTATTTGCCTCAAGGATCGAATGCTCATTCACAGGGATCAACTCAGGGTCATGCTGGTTTCAGAAGCGAACCCTCAAGATCTGATTCACGTCCAGGATCGCATGCCTATCCACAAGGGTCAACTCAGGGTCATGCTTACTACAGAAGAGAACCGTCAGGATCTGAATCACCATCAGGATCGCATGCTTATCCACAAGGGTCAACACAGGCTAATGCTGTCTCCAGAAGAGAACAACCGGACTATGAACGGCTGCAACATGAGGAATCACGTCTGCATACTTTCACCAACTGGCCTGTGGATGCTCGTGTTGACTCACAGGCTTTGGCTCGGGAAGGGTTTTTCTACACTGGACAGGGTGATCGAGTTCAGTGTGCTTTTTGTGGTGGACATCTGAAGAACTGGAAAGCCACAGATGTTATCAAAACTAAGCATCAAAAGTATTCTCCCAACTGCCCATTTCTTCGTGGTTTGGTTGTGAGTGGGCAACTGTCCCGTGAGCAGACATCACAGCCGAGTTCACTTGACTCACAAGAATCTGACCAAGTAAATCTTTGCACTACAGTCTTAGTTTTAGCAGCTTGCTGTACACTGATAAAGGTGTGTTTGTTAGTTTGTTTGTGTATGCTTGTATGTCTGTCTCTCTTGACATAGATTTGTACATAGTTGTTAAAACCATTTTTTAAGTTTTTTTTTTTAAATGTCATTTTTTTCATTTTTTATTTTTCGTCACGTTTTTTCCGTTTTCTGTTTTTTTTAAAAACTTTTTTACTGTCTTATTATTTTGTTTAATTTTATTTTTGTCTGATGTCCCTTACGTTGTAGCCATACTTTCAAGGATTCAGCTAATTGATGTCACTATATAAAGGTATCATAATTATGAAAAATAAATAGCACAACACAATAAATAAAATTTATAAAAGTTATTTCTAAGGTATCCAAAATGCCAAAAGAAAAGGGTACAAAAACTCAGCTGTTATTTGCTGATTAAATTGCATAAACAAGGTTTTTAATTTTTAATTACAGTACAAGATGTAACAAAGTGAAATTATTTTTTTGTTTTATCCGTTTTTTTTCCGTTTTTTATTTATGAAAAAACGGCGTTTTTCCGTATTTTATTCAGTTTTTTACGTTTTTAACAACTATGGATTTGTACATGGTTATGTTAACTGTGTATATACCCAAAATGTGTCTCGATTTCCTGTTTCTATTTCTATTCCATGGACTGTTCTTCATTATTTTCCAGCTTCTGTGCCTTGCCTTTTCATGAGGTTAGCCCTATTTCAGAGAATAATGCAACAGTCCTCATTGTTGGATTTGGGCCCTTCTATTTCAAAACTCCGTGCTCGGTAGTCTAGTGGTTGTCATGCTGGACTATCAATGGAGAGGTTGTGGGTTCAGATACATGCCAGCACAGAAATTTGTTTCAAGATTTCTTCTCCATCTGCACCCCTAGCCAGCTCGGCTATAATTAGTATACTGACCATACAGTGATGGTGGGAAGATCAGACAGTGATGACAAGGACTGGCCACCCACCCTCACATGCCAGTCCTTAGAAAATGAAGTTGCTGACACTTATACACATGGCTACATCTCAGACTAGCTTTTCTTCTTCTATTTCAAGAGAACTTTGGCCGTTGTCAGTCTTCCACCGTCATGCAGAACATGGGAAAACTTTTGTTGAAGTCATGGACTAGAAAGAGCAACCTCAGCAGAAAGCATTATGCAAATTACTTTAAGATTTGGAAGAAACATTTGAAATTATTTCTGATGAACTATTAGTAAATGTGCAGAAACTAATGATAAAGCATGGTGATTATAACTGGTGATAAGTAGGGGTCCACCGGAAAGACATTTTCCACCGAGTACCGAATCCGAGTGTTTGGATGTACTACTTGCCAGATCCGGAAACGAACCGGGTACCATTTGTTCCATATGTGAAGCTTTACATTTTCATGTAATAAAAAACTTATCTAAATAAATTTGTGTACTTGTAATAAGTGACTGATACATTTTGAATTTTAGTAATTTCTGTGCAGTTGTGAAGTTTTCTAAAATTGCATTTAATTCAATAAATTGACATAATTTTAAGAAAATGGAATTGAATTCAATGGATGTGTAATTGTTTTAAGGCTGAACATTTATAATTTAAATACGTAAGTTTATTGAATAAGTTTTTAAAGAAAAAAAATTTGTTAAAAGAAAAATTTTGTTTGAACTATTTGCGTCTACATTATTTTCCGAGGCGAATAGTTCCGGAAACGGGATTTCCGGCCGAGGCAAATGTCCGAGGCGATTTCCGGTGGACCCCTAGTGATAATGAAAGACTAATCAACTATAAGGAAATTTTTGGAGTCAAAAAAGGAAGGAACTTAAAACAAAATTAGGGTACTTCATTGTGTTGGTTGTGTTTAAATGTTTAGAGAGCAACCTTTGACGACCCAGAGTCGGCGGTGATGGATCGTGAAGAGGTCTCTGTCTTGATACCCATCATACAGAATCTCGGTTTCAGTGAGAATGATCTCAGAACGCTCGCAAGAGAAAGACTCTCCCGAGGTAAACTTCATACATTCCAGTTGCAGCAGTGTACTTGTATCATTGTGCCATAGTTCTGGTATCGTTGGTGTTGTATTAGTACTTTTAATTTTTTAGTGATTTGTATCGTTAGGGCAGATTTTTTCCGTGCAAGGCTTGCAGGACATTTAATAACTGCACTAGGCAGTAGTAAGCACTACTGCCTCAGTTAGTTAATTTAATAGTTCTTTTAAGTATCTTACAAAAGTGCTGCTTACACTAGCCTAAATAATGTCAAAATCTTTATCAGTACTAACAATTGAGAGGTTTGGGTTAGTATACGCGCCTATGCAGAAAGAGTCAACATTACTTCTCCACTTTTGGCGTTAGAAAACCTTTGTTATAAAGGAGTTCATGAACTACACTGTTTGTTAGAAGATCAGATGACTAGGGAAAGAACTGACCTCCCAACCTCATGTGCCAAGGCTAAGAAAATAAGTTTGCTAACAATTCATAACCATGGCTACAAGCATGATTTGTCACATTAGCTTATGTATATTTTTCAGATTATGAGTTCAACAGAATGAAGGAATGAAATAATAATAATACTGTAACAATACTAGTAATAATGACAATAATAATAACAGTACTACTTTAACTAGTACTACTACTAATATTAGAACTAACAGTAATGATTAAATTATATTAATTGCAATACTAATCTTTGTTCACAGGAGATGACTGTCTGTCTCCAAGAATATTGCTGGAAGCTTTGTTGATGAATCAAAGGTTTGCCAAAATTAACCTGTCATAAGTAGTTTTTATTGCTGGGTCTAATAGGATGTGCTGGAAGTGTAAGTTCCTTTCCTCTGAAACAATTCAGTTACCTAAAGCTGCCTGCTAATAACTTCTAGAGGAACTGCTTCTGTACAAAATTGACAGCACTTCCAAGAGTTTGTTATACATTGGGGAGCTTACAGATATCCATATAATTTTACCCATGCAGCCCACAAGGTAAAAATGTAGGCCCCCTATTATGTCACCCTGGATGAGACTCGGTTGGTTGGGTTTTGCATGTTTGCAAGTGCCCACCAATGGTGATTTTCCAGTTATTTGATCACTGTTTGATTACAGATAAATTTTGTTCTTAATGAACAGTAGCTTTCTTAGGCTAGCAAGAAGTGTGATCAAGAGGTGTTTAAAGGGTGGTGTTAAACTGTTCAGTTACATTACATTGCAATGTCTATCAAACAGTAAAGCTCCCGTGTCCCATATATGGAATTTAGGAGAGGAACTCATGTCCTGGTCTTCGACCCTTGAGGCGTCAGTGGACGAATCCCAGGGCCCTTTGAGATGTGACCAGTGCATTGCAGTACTTGCCATTTACTTCCCAGCATTATCCAAAACCAAATTATTCTGCTAGGCAACAGAGGCACATGCGCACCAACAATTTGTTCATGGTCATGACATAGGAGTCTGCTCAGTAGGCTCAAAACAGCAATCATTAGATCACAGACCTTCGTTAAGTTAATTTCTAATGTAATATCTTATATGCAGTGTAGCATAACTGTAATTGAAGGATAATACGGTACTATCCTTCAGTACCATGTGATTGTGCTTGTGATTGTGAAGTGCTGAAATGCCTGCTAGTGATTTACCAGCTTGCAACATTTTGTGATTTTCAGCTGAAAAGAATGTCCTATCTGAAATGTGCTCTGTGCTCACATGCTTTTTGTTTGTTGTGTTTAGGATGTGAAGAAAGATAAAACCAGACACTTGCTGCCTTAACGGAAGCTGCCTTGTTATATAAGTATTGAAATCAGATCTCAGCGTAGATTTGTGCTCTGCCTTGCCACAATCTTCACAGTAGACTGACACGTCTGCCAGGGAACTGCTGAACTCAGAACCATCTTCCTCGCTGAAGAATCATCATTGTCATGGAAGCTGTCGTCTTTCTTCACAAATCTTGATCATTTGTTCAAATGAATTGTCACAATTCCTCATACTGTTCAAGCTGGAAGTGCATGTCGAATTATATAAATCAGCATAGGCATTTTTTGGGGCATTTTATAAGCATTTGTTGCTACTTGTTGAACATGCTTTTAGGTTTATTTGTTATTGCATGTTGTCCTGTCCTGTTAAAAATTATTTTTAAATAACATTTTTGTATTAAATTTTTGTATCATTTAAAAATTATATCCTTCTAAAGAATTCAGAATTTTATAAATCACATCATCTGATTATGATTATGTGCTTGTTGTTGTGTTCATGCGTGTGGAGAATGGAGTTAAATTCTTGTATTCCTATACATAAAATTATTGTTAATACTAATCCTCTGAATTGGGTTGAATGAGATTTTTTACATGATTTTGTACAGTTGTATTGCCCTTTGTTTCCTTTGCCTTGTTCGTCCATTTTGGTCCATTTTCCAAGGATTTACTGGTCTTGTTTATTCTTTGTTGTAACACTGACCTGTAGTTTTTTTAATCACTTGACTTTCTATGTTCATTCCTGTTAAGGTGTTTAAGGAGCTTAAAGGCTAGCAGTCAGCTTCTTGCCAACGAGACTGCAGTTGCAAGTCTGAAGCAATTTCTCTCTTCCATGACTTGCAGTTGCCATGTCAAAACTGTTAACATTCCCTCTTTCTAATGGAACCTTATAACATGCTCATTCGTAGGCAAATAATAATTATAATCATTATAATCTTGGGCTGTCATTTTGTCTTGGAAACAGCACTGATGTGGAGCATTTTGCTGTGGTTCCACAGCTAGATCTGTAGTAGCCAGAGATGTGAATCATACTCTGAATGCTGAGTTAAATAACATCCAGTCAAAGTTCCCTCAAGATATGATGCTCAGTTGAGATTTTTTGTGATTTCTTTGAGTTTTAGTGTTGTAAAGCATGGCTGGTTTCAGTCTAGACTTCCACCTTGTCCACTGTACATTTTACGTTGTACTGCTGTAACTGTGGATGTCTTGTTCGGTAAAGTCTTCCATTTCAAGCTACGTTTCTTTATTTTCCAGTACCCTTGATTATTCTAAACATCTGCTTTTCTAGATTGTTCCGCATTTAATTTAAACAGCTTAATTTTTAAAGTATTGGGATTTGGGTCTTTCAGGCAGATACTTTCACTGCAAGGTTTGTTGGTGACTACTAGACTTAGTATGTATGTCTATCTTTCATTCAGGTTTGCCATTTCTGTGTCTAGAGCATATAAAGTGCATTATCTTAAACATGAAGTTTGCAATTTGCAAAGATTTTTTCACAGAGTATATTTACGTATGTAATACACTTGATGTAGGGCTGATGATGTTCAGTTTTATGTTTATGTGTTCTTGGACTGACAACACTAGACTTTCCCATGTAAACTGTCTGACATCTTGACCTTTACAGAAATAGGTTGTTTTGTTGTCCGAGTGATTTTGCTGTGTTGAAGCGAGAAATCTTAAGACTGCTGGTATGAGTCTTACTACAGACAAGAGATAATACGAGATATAAGGAAAGATGATTGAGAGATATTCAACGAGGTTGTTCTGTTGTCAAAGTGATATTACTGTGTTTGAACAAGAAACCGCAAGACTGTGTCTATAAGTATTGCTATAGACAAGAGATAAAGCGAGATATAGGAAAAGACGAACAAGTGACAAGAGATATGCAACTAGGTTTTTTGTTGTCTGAGTGATATTGCTATGTTTGTGTTTGAGCTAGAAAAGTATTGCTGTTGAGAAGAGATATGCATTATCTATATATATACATAAATGCAGCAAACTAAGTTGCATTGCACCTGGATAGTAGAGTTTATGAGTGTTTATATGAAGAGGTAGCTATGTATGGAACAAATTATGGTGTGAGCTATGGAAAAGGTATTATTGGAGGCTACAGGATGAAAAGTAGATCCTTGCATAATTTTAGTTAGGAAATGTGCAGTATGTACAACAAAATTGAGGGATTGTGTAAAATTGTGATGGAGGTCTTGTCTCTGTTTTTATCTAAACAATCATGACGTATAGGTACATTTGTTTAGGTGTATTCTGAATCCTATAGATTTTCTGGATTTAGAAAAGCATGTTCCAATAAAACAATTAAAAATGAAGAGTTTCCGGCTGTTTAGGCATTTTCACAAACTCAAAATTGAACAGTGGCCAAAGTAGCAGAAACGCCTACCTCTGTACGTACCTTGGTATTCAGAATATTGGAATTGGCTGATTTGATTAATTTATAAGTAATTGTTTTCATATTTCTACCTGTTTGGGCCAGTGCAACAGCTGTTACTCTAGTTATTTATTTAAAAAATTATTTTAATGTTTCTATATTGGGCTGGCCCAAGTTTGTGCTTAAAATGTTCTTTAGTTCGTGTTGTAGACTAACCTATAGTCTGGGTTAGTGTTCATTATGTCAAATGTTGTCTTTGTCAGCGTTTCTAGAATAGTTCCCAACCTTTTTCAGCACCATTACTTAGGTCATTCAGTCAAAGGCCTTAATTTCATTTATTTTCCAGTTAATTTGTTATTTTAATGATGAGCAACATTCCTTGTAGGCTATACAATAGGGTGGTTCTGAAATCTGAAATGTTTAAATGTGATTATTTCCGCTTATTATCTTGTTCCAGTACATACAAAAATAAATCTGGCCAAATATGAGCTAATTTGAGCAATATTTAGAGGTAGCTCAATGAAGTTGAAGTTGTCAGAGCTTGTCTAACATAGCCTAATTACTATGCATCCAAAAGATAGATTTCAGTTTTACGATTACAGTAACGAATATTATTATTGGATCAAAGTAAAGACAAATGTTAACAGGAAAACTGAGCCTCAGCAAAAAAAGAAATGAGACAGAATTTGTTGATGCCTTAGATAATTTATTTCACATTGCTCTCTTGGATGCCTTAAACATAATCGAAATCTAAGAGGATAAAGAGTGTCTGCTTGCCCAAAGAGAAAGAGGTCGCCATTGTTGTATGGGACCATGCAGTTGATGTGGTACTTACTTCAAAAGAAATGAGGGCATCTAAAATACCAAAATCAAGCATGGAGAGAAAGCAGAAAGAAGATCAATATGTGGAAGCCATGAATGAGAAAGTTATTCTTGAAACCTCTAGTAGTGATGATTCAACTGAAGAATGCGAAGATGGTGCCAGTCAAAATGTAAATTTAGTGAAAAGGAAAACTCCTTTAAAAAAAGCGACTAACAACAAATATTGTGACACCAAGTCTGGCAGCAGCTTTGGACAGAACAAAGTTAAGTGATAGGAAGGCAACATACGTGTTAGCAGCTGCAGCTATATAGTCTAGGCCACAATCTAGACGAGTTGAAAATCAGCCGTTCTTCAATACATAGAGAAGGAGAACAATATCGAGAAGAAACTGTTAAGAAATCAAAGATATATATAAAACAACTACATCATCTACACTGGTTGTGCACTTGGATGATAGCTCCTTCCGGATCTGACAGGCAAACATTTGGTTGACCGTCTACCTGTCATTTTATCTGATGTTGGGGAAAGCCAACTTCTTGAAGTTGCCAAGCTACATTCTGGCAC
Source organism: Allolobophora icterica (assembly GCA_963556255.1). Classification (NCBI taxonomy): domain Eukaryota; kingdom Metazoa; phylum Annelida; class Clitellata; order Crassiclitellata; family Lumbricidae; genus Allolobophora; species Allolobophora icterica. The sequence continues at coordinate 11,926,132 of OY744602.1, forward strand.
AGGAGAAGCACAGGCAGCCGCTGTTGCTAAATTGTTGCTGGAATGATTTATGCTTACTGAATACTCTTTTTAGCTATCAAAAAGAAAATCCTGCTCTCTCCAAAGTAGCCAGCAATAAATGTGCAGGTCATCTGTGGTACCTTAGTGAGGAGCTCGTGGCTTTGGCATTTTTTGATTTGGCATTGACAGCCAAGTCCAAACGAGCAATGGTGAAACCTTTACATGAGCGACCAGGCCAAGATGATCCTCCTAAGAGAATACAGGTAGATGTTCATAAATCTGTGGTCATGAGCATAGAATGAACATACAATGACCTCGATGCTATTTTCTGACCGGCTAAGAATCTCTAGTGATTTCCTGAAAAGCGATCCTAAAACATGGGAACTTAGAGATGATTATAAAGTTAAGAAATTATTCATCATCTGCAAATTGTAAATGACAATGCAGCAGCTGAAAGATTGAAGAGTACAATTCCATAATTACAAAGAAAACCAGAAACAACATCTGTTTCAAGTAGTGCATGATCATAGACGCAACTTCCCAGAATGCAAGAAAGAAATGCTTAAGTCAAAATTAACTTCAGCAAGTGATTTGTGAGCCATTTTATTATTATTGCATAATAACATAAAGTCATACTAAGTAATTGAAATTATGTAGAACTACTACTTTAACAGTTTGTTCACTAAATAACAACAACAATTAAACATTGTTGTTTCATTACGTAAGAAAAATATTAAAAATGATGGATAGGCCTAATTGAAAAATTTATTTTAAAATACTATTATGTCAAATTTAAATGTTATTGAGCTACCCCTAAATGACAAGATAATGTTCTATAACTTTGTACAAATTTCTTTTATATTCATTGGAACACAACTCAAAGCGGAAACTCAAGAAAAAACAGTTTTAATTTTTTCCCATGAAAGTCAGAACCACCCTACTATACAACCACAGTGTTGCAACTATTTCTGCACTACATGTATTAAGTTTTAAAAATTAGTTATAGGCCTGTGTCAGTAGTGATAATTAGTAGTTTTTCACATTTTTGACAGAAGAAGCTGCATAAATATGCAGCCACGATACCCTTGGGTGCCGCAGCACCCAAGTTGGGAAACACTATTCTTGACTATTACATATTATGTTAACATCTAGACTTTTGTTGTTGAATTGATTGAACGTTTGCCTTAACAACTCTTTGCTATCATAGTGTTTTCAAAAGTTACATGTATTAGCTTTTCTTGTATTTCTTCAAATCATTACCAGGTATTTGCTGCATGTTTGTGATTTACTGCAAGAAATGTACCACCACCAGACCATTGTAGAGATTGACAGAGGCCCTGGCAAGTGCTAACTTCAGTGCCAGCTGTCACGAAGTTTTTAACTCATGTTCAGTGCCTTTTCTCCAGTCTCAGCCATGCTATGGCGCTATGTAAATCATTATATATTATTATTCAGAAACTGTATATTTATTTTTTTGGATTAAATTATTGTTTCTTGCTACATACAAATGTACATTCGAAACAATGGAGTAAATGATAATTGCACATGAACAAATCGAAAGTAATTGTAATGGTTTGGGGTGTATCAAACTACTATTTGTTATAAACGAATACTTACTTATGTAAGCTTATACAATGTGAAATATGGCTATCATTGGTAATGTGACGCTTATCATGGCATGTTTTGCTATTGCTGCTGTATTACATTAATAACTGACTGTAGAGTGAACTTTGCATGAATTTTCACTCATTTGTTGTTAACAACTTGTTATATACGAGTTTTGGATCCAATGAATTTAAAAGTTTTTTGGAATACCTTCTAGAATGTAACAGGTGTTAAATGAGGCCACTTCTAGTCATCCGTATATCAGGAAGATGCCCATTCTCGTATCTGTTCACTTGTCTTATGATGCCTGACTACTGGAATTCGGCTCTCTTCCTGATCGCTTTCCGACTCTACAATCACTACTGCGTGCAGCAGCACGCCGTGCTTTTCAGCTTTTTCCAAGGTCTCCAGACTTAACATCTTTAAAATTACCCTGGTTATCTTTTCCAGCTCAGGTCTACTTTAAAGTTGCTGTTCTTGTTTAAAATGTACTTATGGTGTAGCGCCAAGCTACCTTGGTAACTTGTGCATTCCACTCAGGCTTAACTCACACCAGGATGAACTTGCAATCTGCTTCCTCTGGCCAACTGTTTATTGCAACATCCCAAACAAAGATGTTGGATTTCAGTGGCTTCTCATATGCTGGTCTTCCTCATGTAATGGAATTCACTACCACCAGCTTTGAGGGACCCTTCTCTCTCTTTTTATTTCACTGTGCAAATGATTGAAGAAGACCTGTCTTTTTCCGGCTACCTGTGCTTTTCAGATGAATTCATAAATTATCTATCACCATTCTAGTACATGTATCTGATTAATAGTGGATTTAATAAGTAGTTAAAAGTCTTACAGTTAGCGTTAAAACAGCTTTCTAGTGTATGCCCATTAGTACACAATTCCTCCATTTGATACATTTAAATTCCTACAACTGGCTACCAGGCACATTATTGAATGTTGGTGTTTTTATTCCTTCAGCAACAAAAATCTGAGGTCAGGTTTGGATTACCAGGGCTGGGGTTCGACATCTAGGCCAACATTCAGTCAGTAAGCCAGCTAAAAATTTCGTTTTAGTATGTCTTATGTCGCATTACATAATTATCCTCATGTCCACATCTTAGACTGAGTAATATCAGGTAAATATTTTGGTTTTCCTAAAACTTTGTTGAACGGGACTTGAGATTAACATTTTACAATGACCACAATCACACAACTGTTCCTTAACTTTTCCTCGATTTCTGTTGGTTATTGAGTGACTAGGTGATATATACAGGGGCAATCTTATTGGTGATTGGGTTCACTAGCTGAGATAGACGAGGTTACTGGCCAGCTTAAGTACTGCACACCTCTAATGAATACATGGCATCCAGAAAAAAGGAATCGGAGAAAATAAATTTCAGTAACTGAAGCATATTTTAACAACTGCTCATATTTTGAAGCATCTGTTAGTGGAAGAGTCATGAAAAATTTGTTTCCCGTTTACTTGAACAGTGAACACGTGCCCAATAGCAGCACTTTAATTCAATAATTGATTAAAAGCCATTTTCGTTTAGACTAACCCATTTGCACTAACTATCTCACCATTAGAGTTAGCAAAATAACTCCATAAAAAGAAGTTATGTTAAATGGACCATTCTTAAAATTTAAACATTATTAATATTAGGTAAAGAATTTTTTTAGTTCAGTGTAGTTTAAAGTTCATAAATTCTGGCTCAAGTAATTTAATTTTGAAAAGACTTCTTTTTTCCAGACACAATGTAATCATCGCAGGTGCCAGTTCTCTTGTTATAGCCCATTTTTTGCAACTATGTGCTGCCTTGTTGGATATTTAACAGTTTACAAGTATTACTAATACCAAGGCTATATTATCATCACATCTGAGATCACAACTCATAAGAGATTCAGGCCATTCAGTAAAACTTTTGGTAGATCTCTGAATAAATATAATTTATTGAAATCTCAGTATGACACTATCAGAAACAGCAAACAAGAAAAAGCTCATACATTTTGCAACAAGATATTTGATTAGCAACTGCTGTGTGTAAGCTTTCCTACTCGTGTGCAAGCCAAACAGCCGTAATATCCTCCACACGCTTACCACAGATTTTACATGGCATGTTAATGTGACCTTCACTGCAAGGATAGCAAGAGAGCTCTCCACATGGAATAAAGACAACTTTCCATTCCCGAAACATGCACATCTTGCATGTCCTCCATAGACGACAATCTACAAACAAAAAATATGCATACAGAGTGCATTTTGACAGAATTTCACTTAAAAATCATAAATCAAAATCAAAGATTATTAGTAGTAGTACAGTAAGCTACAAATATTCTCTGTAACTACAGATTCTCAAAAGGCTTAAGAAAAGGAAATTTCATTTAGTGCATTGTAATATTTGTTTTCAGTTCACAAACCACCAGAAAGCCGATCTGATCTGCTTGATTGATCTGCTCTTTTGTTTCTATTAATCTTTGTGATGCACTACAGCCCTGACAGCTGTATAGCAATACACTCACATAATTATTAATGTTCAGCAAACAGCTAAGCATAGCATAGCCATTAGCCATGTCCATTGCTACTCACTTTATCAGTATTTACCACTCACTTTGGCAGTACAAACTACCATACTGACTACCAGTACCCAGGCCCATACAAAGCTGGTAATAGGCCCAGGCTAGATGGGAAAAGTAGGCCCCATTAATTTCAAACTGCTCATTGAGTATTTTGGTAATCAATCAGTGCTAACTACATATGATGATATGATTTCTGTATATAATATAAGTGTACTTTACATTAGCATATATGAATATAATGTAATTACAATTTACCAGTAACAGACCAGAATAAAAGAATCAGAACGATTTACATTCTGTATTCAGAATGTCAGAACATCGGATCAGAAATGGTCCTCACTTCTTCACATTGGTGACAGTTCTAATTTATTCATTTATGATAAAATCTATATTTTATCTGCAGTAATCTTTATGCTAAAGGATCCCATTCCCCTTTGACTTTATCTGGAGAGTAGGCCCCATCAACATTGTAGGCTCGTGCCATCTGGCTCACCTGACCCCACTCTGTTCTGGCCTGTACCTACTGTATTGCACACTTGCTTAACAACCTATGCTGTTTACCGCTATTATGGTAGCTGCTCACTACTTCTGACAAAGATATTGTGTATGACTACACTAACCATCCTTGAAGAATTGTCCAGTGTCACGTGGAGTTCCATTCCACACTGCTGAAGTATTCAGTTGTGCAGAGGAACATGGATCTGGAAAGTTAGAACCGATGGTACTTGGCGACCCTGCTTCAAATAGTCCGGAACTCAGACTGACTGCAGAACCTGAAAGTAAAGAATTGATCTGAATTATACAGTTATTGAAGCTAATTCTGTCACAAAATCATAATACAGTACGGTAAAGTACTGTGGGTGGCTGACTTCGTGTAATTATTTTTTATTAATGTTCATGTATTTAGCTTTTGATTACAGCGTTTGTTGTCTATATTCTTTCTACCAAGTTTTTGGGACCATTTAATCTCCAGTCAAAGTGCTACCAAAACACTGGGGCAGCATAAATCTTATTCTCCACCTAAAAGATTTTCAAGAAGCAGCCACAATGAGAAACTATTCATTGTGTATATAACAGGATAAAAAAGACTAATGCAGTGCTGACTGACAAGACAATAGTAGTAAATATGTAATGTAATTAGTAACTTCTATTGTGCTGGGGTCTAATGCACAAAGCATCAACCGATGGCACACCAAAACCAAGCCGTAATCAGGTCAATATCCAGAAGATATCCGTAAGAGTGTAAAAATAGGCCACATGCATGACAAATTGTGTGCAGAGAAAGTAAATATAAAGAAAGCATAAGAATATGATTATTTAATTGAACATTTAAAACTGTTATAGTCACATCATGTCCACATGATCTTGGTCTGAAGGTTGAGGCACACAAACACAGCAAATCAACAAAAGCAGACACCTTTTCTAACTTCAGTTCATACTCATTAACCAACCACAAAAAGATGGAGGGAAGAGTGGGCACCAATCGACGATCGCACATCCACACGTTTAGCTGGCTCGATTTTGCTTAACCTCAATGGGTCAGTCAGCCAGCATTGTATCAACAAACCCAAAGGGACAGTTTTAGGAAACTCATAGACATGGAAACAGCAATTGGGGAAACGTTGCAAGCTGAGAGAAAGCAGCTAAACCAATTAGGTCTACAATTCCTGAAGTACCAGCAAGCCCATAAACACTTGACGGTGCCCAAAGTATGGGCTCAGATGGGTCTAATATGTAATTGTAATTGTAATCGAGCATTTATATAGCGCCACTCATAATCAGAGGTGCTCCCGACCCGGGTCAGTGTCTTCACTGACAAAGAGAAATGTTTTCAGGTGCTTGCGAAACTGGGCAGGAGAGAGAGAGGAGGACAAGCCTAAAGCCCTGAGAGAGGCTGTTCCAACTGGAAGGGCCCACAACTGCAAAACTACGGGACTGGGTAGTAGCAGTGCGCATCCAAGGAACTACCAAGTGGTCATGGGCAGATGACCGGAGAGAGGCCCGACCAGGCAAACTGGAAACTGGGGTGCAGTAAGCCCTGAGATACAGCGCAGCTGAGCCAACAAGACATCTACGCATGAGGGAAAAGACCTTAAATTGGATGCATTGGTGAATGGGAAGCCAGTGAAGGGAGTCCCAGATGTAGGAAGAGATATGGGCAAACTTCATGATGCCCCCTATGAGAATATGGGAATATGCATCCCACATGGGCCCAGTATAGGCAAGCTGGCAGAAATATCAAATTTATTTTTTATATAGAATTGCAATCTGTCTTTTCTTATTGAAACTTTGCAAGATCTACTACAACTATCAATATTGTACCTGATGTACTATGGCATTTGTGCTACAGAAATCCCTACAATTCATTCGATTTGATCAGAGATTAGAGAACACTTTGTTAACACAACACAGAACTAATAAGGGATGCGTGGACGAAGTAAACAACAAACAACCGTATAACAAAACAGCAAAACTAAACACCTCAACACGATTATAAAAGGAACATATTTATCTATAACCTACCAACTTTCTTAAGATTCACACCAGCACATCCATGCACACACACACACACACACACACATTGCAATCAGTTTTACCTGGCCAAGCAAAGTCGGGATCAATGTGTAGTACTGTCATTCCAAAGGTTGAAGGTTCAAATCTGCACCACGTCAGAATAATTCAAGATTGGCGTCAATTGGGTTAGCGTAATGGGAATGTCAAGACACTAACAGTTTGTAACCATGGCTGCCAAACTGGATTAGCTTAATAGGATTCCTTAAGAAAACTCCCTAAAAAAACGAAGAGTTCATTACTCGCGGCGGCCAAATTGGGTTATTTTAATCAAAATGGCTTTTTGTATAAATAAACCACATAATCTCCAAAGACTTGCATCTGATTACCTATTAAACTAGATTTGAAAATAATTTGATCATATCTTAAATGCATTTATTTATAAATTTGAATCAGTTTAACTATAGTTTGACTTAATTATAAATTAGACTCAAACTTAACCAGATTTGAACTTACAAAATAAGCCAAGGACTTAATTAATCTGAATTAAACAATATTTTATTAATTATTATGCTGAAGCGAGATGGCACAGCCAATTACCAGCAACAATGTATTTCTAATCTTCTTTCATCCATATTCAATGGAAATGATTCTGAGAAAACTAAGCCACTGAAGCACTGTGCAGAGAGGCTCGAAGTCCATCCCATCATCCAGATATCGCTGCAGGCTCCAGCCAGTTTAGAAACATCTCATGACACCTAAATTATTAATTTCATATTATAACTGTTCTGGTTGCTGCTCATGTTTCAATTACAGTCACATATTTATACAGTGACTCTTCAAGAGAGACTCATCATAGGTGCTCCTGATGGTAAAACAACACGGTTTCAAATTCTTATCGAACAGAGGTAAAAAGTTGCTCCATCAGTATCCTAATAACGAAACCTCATCAAAAGGCATCTGGACCTGTACACTGCAACTGAGTATTTAGGCACCGCATATGCTGTAATGAGCCATGCTCAACTGATGAATTAATTAAATACATGCATAATTAATTACATCACACCAAATCGTGCATTCATTTAAAAGCTGCAAGCACCTGGGTAAAGAGAAATAGCCTTTTGCAAAATGAATTAAGAAAAATACAAAGGATCACAGACCATTTTGCATAATGAGATAAGAGAAACACTAAAAGACAAAAGACCAGTTTGCCAAATGAGATAAGAAAAATACAAAGGACCAGTTTGCCAAATGAAATAACAAAAATACAAAATGACCAGTTTCCAAATGAAATAACAAAAATACAAAAGGACCAGTTTGCAAAATGAAATTAGAAAAATACAAAAGGACCAAAGACCAGTTTGCAAAATGCACAGAAACTGTAAATCATCAGTGTACTGGTACTTGAGATTTCTACATCAGCCAAAAACGCTGCCCAAAAATATGCTAAGCTGAAGAATAAAAAAAAAAAGTCTGGGAGGAAGGATGGGACAAGTAGCTGATCGTAGGTTCCTTGGTAGGGTAAGGTGTGAGTGGAACAAGCAAGTCTTACCTTATAGATCAAGTCAATTAAAGTGCTTCACAACTAATCCTGAAAGCAGATATTAGAAGCACAAATAGTAGGTAATATGTGTATAAACAGAGGATAGTAAATTTACTCTTAATGAGATGACAGCCAAAATAAAGCTGCTCAAGTGAAAAGTTATGATCTACAGCAGAAACGTTTACCAAAAGTTGATAGTGGTACTGTTGATACGGCAATGGTACTGGTGACAGCAGCAGTGTCAGTGGTCGTGCTTGTAAAGATGGTAACAGAAGTGGTACTGTTGATATTGGTAGTAAAAATGGTGGTAGTGATTATGGAGATGGTGTCAGTGGTGTTGATATAAATGTAGGCCTAAACAGGAAGGTAACACACACATGTACACACATTTGTACAAATTCTTGAAAGCTTCTGTACTCATAACTGTAAGGTAATTAAGGTAATAACCAATAATAATAATAATAATAATAATTAATTATAATAATTAAGGTAATAAACGACCATTCTATCAAGGTGTTAACACAACCACAGCAATCCAGCAACATTGTTTTTGGTAAAGGTAGCGGTGGTTGTGGAGGAGCATGCAACGCAAGTTTTGGTGATACATAAGGATAGAATAAAGGTTTCTAACTGGTTTATTTGCAGTAGCAGCACATATACTAATATATTACTATCGCAGACAGGTATCATATATAAAACACACCAGTAGACATACATATGTATGTATTGTATTGGCTAGTATGTATGTATGTATGTATGAATGTGTATGCAAGTATGCATTGTATGTATGTATGTATGAGTGTATGTATGTATGTATACAAGTATATGGATTTTATGGGCATGCCTATGTGTATATACACCAGTATATTTATATAGGCCTATATTATGGGTCATTATCCGAAATGTTACAAATTTCGTCTCCGAAAAACCAAAAAAAATTTTCCTCCCAAATTGATTGCAAGTGTGTTTTTAGTCATGTACATAGTTAAATTTAACTAATTTGAAAGAAATCCACTATATTTTTAATCATAAGTTAATTTTGTTTAGAATTTATAAAGTTAAAATTCCTCTTTTTTCATTACAATCGGGCCTTTTTGTGTAATCATATTTAATCACAGGGACCTGAAATATTCCTCTGGTACTTATAAAATGGCAATTTCCTAAAAGTAGATGATACCAGAATAAAGTAGGAATACAACAGGCCTTTCCTTCACATAATATAATTAGTCTGGTATCAAGAATTAAGACATTTTACGAAATTATTAAAAAAAAGAAATATTTTTAGCTGCAGAAAAAAATCTGTGCAGCATTACCTATAACTGTATGTTATATGCATTAGATACAAGTTGAACAACATTTTAAGAGTTGCTAGTAAATTCTAATTACATGCAATTTATTTTTATATCAAATAATTCACAAAAAATACATGTAATTCACTCTTAGCAATGCATCATTACCATCCATGGCAAGATGCGACTGTCATGAGAAAATAGCAGAAATCTGATGTATACGGATGGTAATGATAAAAAACAACCGCTGGATGGTAATGATAAAATGATGAAATTTATGACAGCCGTCAAATATTTTCACTTGAATTACTTTATCAGATAAGTACTTTAAATCAGTTCAACAAAAGCGGTAAATAAAATAAGTTGTTAATGTTATAATCTACCTAAACCAGGAAATACAACACGAGATGGTAATGAAACAGAAATTTACTTTTTCTTTAATTTGAAACACACAAACTTAAATTAAAAATTAAACATTATGAATTTCAACATAAATCTGTGTGATTCAATTAATAGTTGACAATATCTTGTTCCTGAAGTTTTTCTTTTAGTAAGTAAGCACGTTCTCTAAAAGTTATAGGCATCCCAAAAATTGAGATGGCTATGATGCTTATTTCTATGGACAAGTATAAATAGGCCCAAAAAGAAATAAATGTTTCGAAAATAAGTCTAAATGTTTAATTATTGCATATGCAGTGCTCATAGTGGGTTCCAAAAAAAATACAGGAAATTTTACAGGAATTTTTCTTAAGAAAATAAAGGAATTTTACAGGAATTTTATGGCATATGCACACCACTAAACTCTGGGCAAACTCGATATATACGACATAAACATAGTAGTCAGCAAACCATCAAAGGCATGATCATCAGCCCACTAAAGTTTAAAAGTTGGACATGTTTATCAATAATGATTAAATGTATAACTGTGAACAATATTGGAATTTTTTACGTAAATTTTGAATAACAATGTTTATCTCAAACAAAACATTCAGCAATGAGCTAAAATAAGTAATACTATTTTTGCTGTTCTGTAAGAAAGAATCAGAGAGCACACACACACAATAACCAAAAAACTTCACTATTATAGCAGAAAGTGAATACGCCCAACTACTGTTTAAAAATGATCCTATTCCGAGATTTGACAGTTCAAAAATTTCAATGACGTAGGCTACACAGTTTCTTTGCCACCTTGCCAGGCTTATTGTGACCAAACATATCTGAATGACATCTCTTCTGTATACAAACTCGTCGATTTTCGGCCAACTTGATAGCGTCTCTGTGGCATCATTCATCCTTCGTCTTGCCACGTTCAACAGGCCATGAGCAAATAAATATTATCCATGTTGCCCACCTTAATAGCTTCTGCGAGCTTGATCTTGGCTTCTTTCAGCAGTGATCCAGAACCGGATAACAGATCACGATTTCACCGTCTTCTTTGTTCAACTTTTCGATCTCCTGTCTGTGCAGTTCTTTCTTTTTTCTCTTCTTTTTTCTTTTGTTCTTCTGCTGCCAGCTGCTTCTGACGCTCAAGCCTTTCTTTCGTTTTTCTTTCTTTTTTCTTCTTCCAGGTATTCTTTGTATCTGCTATATGCACACCTTGCACTGCGAAGCAATGCTGGAGTCACTGCCACATTAACTGCATCACAGTTTGCTTGAGTTCGCATATAGTCTTTTACCAATCTGACAGCATTAACCGTCTGTTCTCCTAAACAACCGTGAACAGTCTTTTATTTGCTGAGATTCCTCTCTCCACATCGGCATTCCCATGAGGAAGTGCCAAACAGGCCATTACAACCTTCATCAATGTCTTGTATTTGACATCACCACTTGCATCTCGTAATTCCATCACTTTGTACCAGTCTCATCCACTTGTATGATGATTCCATATTTTCAGTCTGAGTTGAACTGGCAACCTGTCCATCCTCAATCTTAGCAGTATACCAACTCTCCGGTATGTCATCTACCAAATACAACTTCCACTCATCAGTAATTATCTGAAGAGTTTGTTCAACTACTGTTGTGTCATTTCCACATAAATGATAAATGTCTCACTAACCAGTCAACCATAACTCCACAAATCCAATGCCACTAAACAATTACAAGATCTGGAAAAGCAGTCCCACACTCAAATTATCCGAAATTGATAGCGCGGCACAAAACGCGTCTGGACGCAGACTGGCCAGGTAAAAATACAGGAAAATACAGGAATTATTATGAAATACAGGAAAATACAGGAACTTGAAAAAAATACAGGAATTTACAGGAAATACAGGAACGCTACGAGCACTGCATATGCTAGCTACTAATTAATCAAAATAATATACTTTGTAACAGGTTGTAATGGAATAAATTTGCGTAAAAGCTGAATTTAATGCATTGTACACTGTCTCGGACAGAGGGCGGTAGTGATATTTTGTATACATTTAGTAATTTATTTCTAAATTCCAAAATCAAGCAGCTAAAACAATGATGGGAAATGTTAATCTGCTCATTCTTTGAAGGATAGGCAAAAAAATTTGAAGAAATTATCGAAAAAACTACAAAAACCAGCATGGGACATCAATTCTGCACTTTTTGGATAATGACCCATATACACATATTACACTGGCACACAGATTCAGAACCATAAAATGTACATTTGCAATTACTATCACGATTACCATAGACGTACAAGGTCAATAACAGAACTGTTGTCATTTACAATATAAGATCACCTCAGGATCATCATAATCATAACCTGTTAACAATAATTTTTTGTATCTTGGTTAGTTCTTTGTGTTGTTGGTACGTGTATGTTCTGCTGCCAGGTTATGGCAAAATAAAGTTTATATATAAAATAACAGCTGCAAGTATCATTAGAATAGCAAATGCTCTATATAAAAAAAGAATCCACATAAATGACTTTCTTGAATTTTTCTTCACTGTCCCTCCACTCAGTAAGTGGTCGAAACCCTTTCTTAGTGCTGGGTTAGGACTTCACCCTTGAACAGGATCCACATAAGTGCACAGTTGCGATACATGTACTAGACTAGCTATGGCAGGATGAAACCCCAGCATCTATGACAGACAATACAAGTTTAAAAGCACCGGCTGATTTTCAGAATTAGATGCATTTACCATTTTCATTATGTGCATTTTGATATTAACCTGAAGAGTGCTTCAGTGCTGTTACTCCACATGAACTTTCTCGAAGTTCGATGCAATGTTTCTCATCCTGATTCCAATTATCTTTTTTGTAATCTTTGGCATCATCTTCGTCATCATCTTCGTCATCATCCTCGTCGTCATCTTCATCGTCATCTACGTCGTCATCTTCATCGTCATCTTCGTCCCCATCATCATCATCATCAGAGTCATCATAACCTGTATTGCCACTTTCCTGTATTCCCTCCTTCAGCTGACCACCACAGCCGCCACCACCATTACTATCACAACCACCATCATCATCACCACCATGAGCACTGCCACCACCACCATCACCAGCAACACCACTATTATCATCACCAGCACCAGCACCACCTCCACTTCTTCCATCTTCATCACCTACACCAGAACCACTTTTATCTTCATCACCATCTCCACCAGAACCACTTTTATCTTCATCACCATCTCCACCAGAACCACTTTTATCTTCATCACCATCTCCACCACCACCACTTCCGCCTCCTCCACCACCACATCCGCTTCCACCACCACCTTCACCTTCACCACCACCACCTCCGCTTCCACCACCTCCACCACAACCTCCACCTCCGCCACCGCCTCCACCACAACCTCCACCTCCACTTCCACCTCCACCACCACCTCCACCAAAACCTCCACCTCCGCCTCCACCACAACCTCCACCTTCGCCACCACTTCCACTTCCACCACCACCACCTCCAACACCACCACATCCACCTCCGCCAATGCCTCCACCACAACCTCCACCTCCGCCACCACTTCCACCTCCACCTCCACCCCTACCACCACCATGACAACTTCTACCTTCACCTCCACCTCCAACACGACCTCTTCCAGCACCTCGAACTCCACCAACAACAAAACAAACACCACAACTACCAAATCCACCATCAGCAACACCAGCACAATTCCACACAAGATCGAGCACTGCAGGATGAGTATTGGCATAAGCAACCCATCCAGCACAATCACCTAAAACACAAACAAACACAGATGAAAGCTATGGCAAGAAATAACAGACAATGAAAAAGTAGATTGATTCTCGTCAGCACACATTCTATGGCACTGATATACCACATATACCACTGATATAAAAATAATAATCTTCGTTTAATATTATCAAACCGACAATTTTTTACGCAGTATGATTACAAATGAGTATGAACGGATGATCACAAGTTATTACAGGAGTTGAAATTTAACTGTATACGGCAGCCTTGCAAGGCGCCCATCACGTCCTACATCTCATTTTAACAACGCGCCATCTCGCGAATGATAGGCTGAGTTGACCTTGGGAGGGTTGCAGGAAGCGATCCCGCTACCCACTGCTCTTCATGCCAGTGATGTTACCACTACTCTATGGCCCCCCGTATATATATATATACCACATGAATAGACAACCGGTACCGCTCAGGTGACCTGGTTCACTCGCCAGTCCATCCTTTTCGAGTAAAGTTGTCATGCAACCTGCTCCTCGGCCTTTCTATTCCTCTTTTCTGTAAGCACTTCAAACTAGTCTGTTCAATCGTGGTTTCGTGTTGTCAGGTCATGCACGCGTCTTTTTGGGTGTTGCTATAAAAATTAAAATTTGCATAATTTACAATTGCAATTACAATGAATGATCATCCGTCAGTGTATGTACCAATCAATAAATCAATCGAAATTTATATAACGCCCCTTCATGGTCTCTACTCAGAGTATGTATGTATGTATGTATGTATGTATGTATGTATGTATGTATGTATGTATGTATGTAAATATCAAGCCTAAGTGCTTAACATAGCACATTTCTCAATGCACTGGTATCTAATGATAACTTCATAACATATAAAATATATTAAGTTTCCTCCATTTTACCATGACAATTATAAAGTGATCTGCCAAGTTCTGAGGCAGGCAAGTCCATGACTTCTTGTGGAAAACGTTCCGATGTGTCCCAGCAAATCTCGTCAGACAACTCAGGAGCCTCCTGAAACCAGTTTATCAAAATCAAAACTACTGGTGAATTTTCCATCTCACAATACAATATACGAATATATAAAATAAATTGCAGCAGGGGTGTAACTTAGGTCTAGTAAGTGGGGGTACAAAATTTTTGCATTGTTTCTCCTGAAGTCATGACTAGTAAATATTATAACAGTGCCATTTATACACCATGCCTAATAATAGTTTCTAGTAGTAATAGCAATAGTAACAGTAATAATAATAATAAATAATAATAACAATAATAATAACAATAATACTAACAATAATAATAACAATAATAATAACAATAACAATAACAACAACAATAATAATAATAATATTAGTAACACCGAAGATGACAATAATGATGATCCTGATGACGATGCTTAGTAATTATTTTCAGTCTTGGGAGTTCGAAAGAAGGCCTTCCTCTGAGAAGATAACAATGGGCATTGTTTCTTCTGGGTATGAAAAGTATGGGGTATGATATACTCCAGTCCAAAACGTGGCTGGTACAGGTACATCTCATACTCCCCAAATATTGCGCCTATGAACTGCACTGCTTATGGCTGCCATGAAGAACCATCGCAGCATATCATCAACAGTTGCTACTGTAATCACTTGCATATAAAGTTCATGAAGACAAATTCATTCCTAGATGAACGAATTCAGTTGTGGATGACATGAATGAACCCCATACCTGTATTTAATGCATTTAAAACTGTGTACCAATGATAACAATAAAGATCAGTTGCAGCGGTATGGAATGATCTTCTGCACATTGACCTCATTACGGCTTGGTTTTTTGCGCCATCCGTTGATGCCTTGCGCATTAGGCACCGGTGCAACAGAAGTTACTAATTACATTATAATTACAATATGCCATTCACAAGCAAGTCATCCCCTTGCAACAGCCTAATTTTTTTATCCTTGCACAAATTCTACAATTCTTTCAGCTTAACAACAACTTTCCACAACTCCTCTACAAATACGTTACAATGGCATTCACTTAAAGCCAATTTCCATGCAAATAACAGAAATAACAGAAAATGAAAAAGCTTGCTTCTCAGCAATTCACTGGAAATTATTTTCCAACTATACAATTCACTACAAGACTATTTCCAAGTATATAATTCACTGTCAAGTGCATACTTAACTTTTAAAATCTAGCCTGAGGACTCTATTGGAAACTTTCTCCACAATCCTGCTCACTTCATCTACTTGTGTTTGCTAAATATCTCTAAAAATCTATGACTGCATGCTTTCATTCTTAGTTCTTGAACAACTTCTAAAAAAGGTTACAAACGTACTTACTATGTAACTCTTAGCAAGTAGCTTGCTATTGACGATACGTCGATACTACATAAATTAATTTTTTTATAGTAACAATTAGGCTACTATTCCAGTTTGATTATGGACATTAAATTTTACTGTCAATTCTGAGTGCAAAATACTAATCCAGTAATATCATTTCATCGTGTAATATGAATGAAATGCAAATCTAAAATATAGCTCAGACAAGCAAAAGCAGCATCAGAGACTAGATGCTTCATTCTCACTAATTAGCTAACTAACCCAAGTCACGTGTTACCTGAGTTGAGTTTTTTTGTCCTGCAGTGATCGTAGTATGACTGAGAACGGTGGATGGCATCTCTGGTCTCAGATGTGACATGAATGGAGCATTGTTGGAAGAGTTTAACCCAAAGTTGAAAACTTCCTGAAGATGACTCATTCCACAACTTGCTTTCCGAACATGGAAACATACCGGTATGCAATATGGAAAATGCAATGAAGATGGCAAACAATACAAGGAAGGATTGACACATGACAGGAGTGCCATCCATGGCTGAGTGAATGATGGAGTTTCATCAACAGAAGGATCATGGTAAAGCAGTACATTTCTCCCAGAAGACACCTCTTGCTTCTCAGTAACAGATTTCCCTTGACCTGGCTGTGATGAAGTAGTTTTTGCATTCATTTCACCAACACAATTTTGGAACGTTGGAGAAGCATGTTCCTCATCTGTAGCATCTCTCTCAGTCATTGCATACCACGCAAACCGCAAACTGAAAACACAAAACAACTTGAACAAAGTCACAGAAGTTCCATTACAATAATAATGTCTTGTTATAAGTTACAAATACAACTGCATTTACTCCTGACCTCCTTACAAAGTTCAGAAGTGTACACACAACCATACCACAGAACATCTGTGTCATTGAGTAATTGTGCACAAAGGAAATGCTCAAGGTCCCTACACTTGAGGCATGGGAGCCAATTGCTTATAGCACTCGTCTCATAACACGGGGAGTACGAGTCCAAACCTCCCTGAACTCGGCTTGTAACAAGGAGAGTACCGCGTTACAAGCCACCTGTGTTTGAACACGTACTCTCCGCGTTACAAGCCAAATGTGTTCGAACACGTACTCTCCACATTACAAGCCACCTGTGTTCGAACACGTACTCTCCGCGTTACAAGCCACATGTGTTTGAACACGTACTCTCCACATTACAAGCCACCTGTGTTCGAACATGTACTCTCCACATTACAAGCCACCTGTGTTCGAACACGTACTCTCCACGTTACAAGCCACATGTGTTCGAACACGTACTCTCCACATTACAAGCCACCTGTGTTCGAACACGTACTCTCCACATTACAAGCCACATGTGTTCGAACACGTACACTCCACATTACAAGCCACCTGTGTTCGAACACGTACTCTCCACATTACAAGCCACCTGTGTTCGAACACGTACTCTCCGTGTTACAAGCCACATGTGTTCGAACACGTACTCTCCACATTACAAGCCACCTGTGTTCGAACACGTACTCTCCGTGTTACAAGCCACATGTGTTCGAACACGTACTCTCCACATTACAAGCCACCTGTGTTCGAACACGTACTCTCCGCGATACAAGCTGAGTGCAATAACCAATCGGCTACCGTGCCTCAACACTAGACAACAGAAGTCACAGTGATCTGGTAACATTACTGTCTGCCAGTTCCAGAAGTTACTCTTAAGAGTGTACTTGTCAAAACTTGGTTATTCCAGTGTATTTAAAAGGAACCAGCGCAACATAGAAAAAGCACTTAGATCAGACAGAATGTGAAGGAAAGACAGGCAACCAGTGCAATAAGCATAAACAAATGACTAAAAAGGTTTTTATTACAGATTTCTTAGTTCATGTCCGTTTCAATAGTTTGGAGTTATTTTATTTACATGCACTGTCCTTTAGACCAAAAACACGGTACTTTCAGTTGAATCTTTTGTGATAGTTTGCTAATGGTAGGAATAGTAATAACAATAATAACATTAATAATAACAGTAATAAAAGTAATCCAAGAACTCCTATAGTGCC
This sequence comes from Allolobophora icterica, assembly GCA_963556255.1. NCBI lineage: Eukaryota > Metazoa > Annelida > Clitellata > Crassiclitellata > Lumbricidae > Allolobophora > Allolobophora icterica. The sequence goes on from OY744602.1 coordinate 11,944,163, forward strand.
ACTGTGATAACGATCAAATTTTGGTCAAATGAAGATAGTAGAGTTTGCAGCCTATACAAGGACAATGCATTTTTGCAATGTGCAGTAAGTTGAAATGACTTCCAACAATTTGACTTAAATTGCCACAGTTTTAGTGCACCCTTGCTTCGTGCACTGTGCCCAATTTGTTCAGAAAATGCATAAAAATTGTTCACAGAAAGAAGTTCATGGAATAAGCATCCACTGGGCCAATTTCCTTTCCTCAGCTGTTTACTGAATCCAAGGAGGCATTCAGATCCAAGATGAAGGCCTCTAGTTCTATAACTACGACCCATGTCAAGTTGACGTTACAACATCGGAATTCGAAACTGGGGCGCAGCGGCGAAAACACGATATCCGCTGGGCCATCGTGCCACCTGTTGTAGGCTATAATACTTCAGAGAACCCCCATGAAGATCCCTCCCCTCACGCCATCCCCCATCAATGCAACGTGAAGCCATTACCCTGCCGAGTTAATTATAGGGTAAAGTATAACCAAAGATCTTAGAGTCGTAGACTAACAGTTTCTTAATAGCGGGGAATTAGATCCACTCAAGCCCTGTTATTCGCTACGCCTTCATTGAATAACATGTCATAAAATACGTCAACGGGAACTAATTGTAATTCTTATATGCGCATACTAATAAGCAGTTTGCATGTAAACTTAAATAAACTATATATCACTATATACTAAACTCATAAAATAGTTACATTTATCGGTTTTCTTTTCAGATTACGTAATCTTGTTCGGCTTACAATAAATCCTCTCAACCACTGATTATGTATTAATAGTGCTCTCAACGATGACATAATGTAGCCAGTCCCTATACCTATTCTTAGGTAGCCAGTAGCAATCTATGAATGTAGCTAAGTAAGGTCAAAATTTTTTGCGTAGGCCCTAGATGTAAATTGCTTAAAGCACTTCAGTTTCGAAGGCGAAGCCCTTCTCCTACGCCAGTGGTTTTCACACTTTTTGGACCAGGGACGACTATTTTTTCTAGGCATAGCTCGTGGACCCAAGTTTTTAAAAAAGTAAAATTTGTCACTTAAAATTTAATCAAAATAACAGGCAGACTATTTCCACAATAATATTATACAAGTAGGCCTAATGAATTTGAAAACACTGGTTGTTAATGCTAAAACCATGCAGTGTTAATCGTTAATGAATATTTTCAGGACGCTCTCTAGCTCGGACCCCCACCATATCCGTCTGGGCTTCTCTCTTACTAAAATACTAATTCATATCTAATTCTGATATGACAACAACGGGATAGGCCCTACTTCAGAACAATAATTATTGTTTGTCTTGCTATTCGAATAACACTTACACTTACACTTGACACGAGCCATCTGGCACGCATGGGTGCGAAATGCGGTCAAGAGGTCGGTCGTTGGTCATGGCCACGGAAGTGAGTGGGTGACCGCTAATCATAATATTATGTCACATCCGATTGGCGACACGAGATGTCGGGTCATTGGGGACTTGTGCACTAATATAATTGAAGGACTGAAAGACGTCAAGTGTTTGTCTAAACGGTACGAAGTTTGATATAAACATGCAAAGATAGCAATCGTAAATAATATGTATAAATAATGAGAAAAATAAATTACAAAGTGAGAAAACATGGACCGAAGACATTAAGACTTAATTGATGAACCTGGGACGATTAACGCATGGTTGATCCCAGATAAAAATGGCGCCTAGATTGTGTTTCGGCTCGCTTCGAAAAGCAACAAATATTTGCTGATTTTGGAAACCTCGACAACATTTTTGGCTTTGGTGCAGTTTAAAATTCGTTAAAACACCGTGATAATCGGTGATCATCCTATCGCACTGTTTCAGGACCACTTCCTTAGGTAGGTTCAGTCAGAAGTGACCAAAATCTAACAAGTGGGTTGCATGTAACTAGGCCTAGTGACTTTGGCGTAGTGGCAAACTGTAAATGGCTATAGCCATTTACAAAATAAAATCCGAGTCCAGACTTATTTTATTGTCTCGATGGGTTCATGTGCTTTGACACAGCAACCGAGAGGGTCACAAATTGTGATAAGAAAAATGTGGGCTACTTATTGAACACCTTAACGATCTAACTACAGTACAGGACAGAGTCTATTCAAACAAGTGACTTGCTCGAAGGTAGTGTTTCATACTGCACTACAAATTTTGTATGTTTTTCTCTGAACACAAAATTTTGTCATTCTGTAATGATGACTTCAAGGTTGCACATTGCAGAGGCAATCGTCCGAACACGAGTCACTAATGATCATGCAGAGCTAGTTGTCGCCATGATCCAAGAGAGTGAAGAACAGAACTTTCCCGGTGCGAAAAAGTTACAATACACTACTTAAAAACCATAAAAGTGTACTGTGTAGAGTATGTATAGTTTAAAAACTTCCGTATTGGTTCGAGGCTGTTAAATAACATTTATGCTATATGGCTAAACCTTTCTAGGGTCATTGAACCATCTGTAAATAGTAATTTTTTTGCTCAAAATTTGCACCTTGCATTTTCTCATAAAAGGGAACATCTTGAAAGGGTGACACTCAACACTGCTTTGCTTTTTTGCCATTTAAATAAGGGCCTACAGTAAAATAATGGAAGCTGGAAGCTAGAGTCAGGCCCGCCAAGAGGGGGGGCAAATACCTAGGGGCCTGGCAACTTTTTAGGGGCCTGGGCTGGGCCCGCAATCAACTTATGAAAAATATTATAATCAGTTATACAAAGTTTATGATTTATGCCTTTTTAAAATATATTATCTGACGCTTAACTACAATCACTTTAAACTTCAAGCATCTGAATAAAATCGTAGTTGTAGGCCTATAGGCCTATATATAAATATAATATTGTACGGTCGTACATACACTTTTATTTCAATATGTGTTTTTTTTATTTTTTCCTACGACCATATGATATTATATTTATATAAAGCCTAAAGATAGTTTAGAGGCCCGTAACTGCTCTGCCTAGGGGCCCGAGACTGCACTGCCTAGGGGCCCGAAATTTCTGTCGGTGGCCCTGGCTAGAGTGCATTGTGAAGTTACCTCTGAAAATGCTGTGTGCTGTGCATTACAATTGTTTATCTGTTCAGTAATGGTGCTTGATCAAAAGAATGAAGTGAGTAGTATGAGGTTATTCTGCAGAACAAGTGCAGTTGCAAGTTAAAGTTTCAAGGAAAATATCTGTCTAGTCAAACTTGGTGTGGTTAAGCACATGCATAGAGCAAGAACTAATGTTATGCTTTGTTGTTCATTTTCAGCTGAGAAAATTCGACAATGAACTCAGAGTTATATCGACTTGCTACATTCAGCAGTTGGTCATGTCCTAGTTATTTTGCCAGTCCATTACGCCTGGCTAGAATAGGATTCTATTATTCTGGTGTGGGAGACAGAGTTATTTGCCGTGCATGTGGGAAACATTGCACTGGAAATGACTCTGCTTTGCAGCATCGCTGTTCTGAGTTTTCTGGCCATTCATTAGTCCATGGAACAGCCAATGACAACATTCCACTTGGGCTAGGGTCATCGTTACTGCCTGTTGGTGATATGACTTCCAGTGGTAGCATTGTGAGTGTTACTTCAGTTGATATGGGCATTCAGGCTGCAGCAGACATTCCGCCTTGGCGCTTGGCCTTGTCCAGGGGTAGTGGGACATCAGCTGGTAACGACATTGGAGATGGTACTTTGGATAGTGTGGGCAGTGTGGGAGAAGAGTTACGTAGACTTGCTACATTCCGCAGTTGGTTAGATACCGGTGTTGCTACTGTCAGTCCAATACAGCTGGCTAGGAATGGATTTTCCTATTCTGGAGAGGGAGACACGATTATTTGCTGTGCTTGTGGAATGTTTTGCACTGTCGGTGGCTACCCCCTGCAGAGACATGGGCAGCAGTCTCCTGGCTGTCCATTTGCACTTGGAGCAGCGAGTGAAAACTTTCAACTTGGGCAGTTGTCTTCACCCTTTGGAGGTGGAACTTCAGCGCACTGCTTTGCTCAGGCTGAAAGTGTCCGTGGTGATTCTGTTGAAGTACTTAGGAGTGTTTATTTGCCAGCCTTGACTCGAGCTTCTAGGAATGGAGTCTTTTCAGCAAATACATGTCATGACAAACAGCAAAAGCAAGAAAAAGTTCTGGTTGAAAAGCTCAGAAATAATTTCTCCAGGTACTTCTTCAAGAATGTCCGTTTTAGACCTGACTACTTGCTGGGACCAAATCCAAGTCTTGGAACTACAAGAAACGAGGTGAATGACTATATTAGTATGAGCATTATTCAGTTTACTTTCAAGAGAGGAATAGATGAAACAGTTGTTTTTCCTTCTGTTGAACTAGGACTGCAAAATTTGTTAAAATAAGATTAAGTGCATACTAGTAATCATTTATTTATTCTAGTCCTTAATCAGTAATAGTCTGGTGTCCTGCATGGATTTGAGAATTGAGAGTTTATACTTCAGAAATTTGTGAGCTTGTGATTACAGTGGTCACTTTGACTTGATTCACCAGCGTCTACAAGTGATCCTGTAATCAGATCCAGTTGAAGTCAGGTCAGAGAGAGAAACAGCCCTTTTAGTGTGTGGCGGCCTAGTTTACACGCTGTATCATAAGACACGTTCCCCGATAGCTTCGTGTTAACGAGTCCACATTGTAGTCCTTTTCTTTTATATTGAATATTTAGATGGAAGATCATCTACAGGCTTCCTGCGAGAGGGTGGCTGAGCAACCACAGGGAACGCCAGTTGATGCCATGATGGACAGCGAAGAGGTCCACATTGTGTTGCGCATCATGGAGGATTTAGGTTTCGACAGAGGCCATTTGCAGACACTTGTAGCAGAAAGACTGTCCAGAGGTACTGTTTGAATATCCACAGATTACAGCCAGTGTCATGTTTAATATCTACTGAAAATATAGCACATTTGGAGGTTTCTGCTGGTGCTACATAAGTAACCAGATACATATATAGATTTTAAATGTCAATGATTATTTATACATATAGTAATAATAATTATTATTATTATATAGTAGAAACTACTGTAATGTGTGTAGTTGGAGTCGTATGGGCTTTTCTATAGCACGTACTAGTTAATAATTTGTTGATAGCACTTGCTAATGAGTTTGCCCAGCACCTCAAGTTTGTTCGGTATCATGGCTTAGCCTAAACACGCGCTGTACCTGGCTGAAGAGATGGATAGAGGAAGAGACTAGTGGTTGAAAGTAGATAAAAGTGATCGTGTTATGGTTTTTATAGGTCAGACGGGCCAGTTGAAATGTTATCCAGGATTCTGCAGGAAGCTAATGCATATATGACGGAAAAGGGTTATGGGTTAGTTTGTTTGAGGACGTGTATAAGTATTAAATAATGTGAGTGTAAATAATTAGTAAATTATCATTTGTTGATACTTGGCATAGCCCGTGACTTATTTAAAAATCGCCACTTGAATGCTGTAGGAAATATATGCTTAGCATGACAAATGCAATAAGAAAGGTATAATAATTTGATAATGTAGTTGCACACAAAATTTTAAGCATACCCATTGCCGCTAAATGGGTGATGTCAGGAGATGATGATGATTGATGATGATGATGATGATGATGACTGATGATGAATATGATATTTTCATTCATCTGTAAATATAGTATTTTTAATCTTACAGGAGAAAATTGTCTCATTCCCACAGTGCTGCTGGATGCTGTGTTCCAGAAGTATGCGTAAGTTTGAGTTTTGTTATTGTGCTTGTCACCAGTGTTTTATGTGGAGCAGCATTTAGTCTACTTTTTATGATTTTAATGGTAAAGACGTGCTAATTAATAAGTTACTGTTGCCATCCCTGAATTTATACTTATCTACTCTGCAGCACTGATCATGATGCACACAGTGTCCATCGATGGTCTCTTCAAGAGAAACCATAGTCCAAGTTGCCATTCTGTTTAAGAAGAAAAGATCGGTCCCAAGAGGCAGCCATGGGTGTGACGTGTTAGCGACTTCATTTTCTTAGTGTCGGCATATGAGGGCAGATGGCCAGTCCTCTCCCTTACCACCATATCTTCACACTGACCGTGTAAGGTCAGAGTGCTCATTTTAGCTTGGGACACTGATGAAGCAGAAATCTTGAAACAGATTTCTGCCCTGGCAGGGTTTGAACCCCTCGACCTCTTGGTTGACAATCCAACATGTTAACCACTAGACTAACACCCAACTCGAGAAGCCCAGTTAAAATCTGACCGATGGAGAAACCAGATGTTGGGCTTTGGTTGGTAAGCAAAATGAAACCTGTAGGTGAGTGTTGAGTGTACCTGAATGACATTTAGGGAGTTTGGATCATCCACAGAGTAAGCAAGAGTGCAACTATTTTCTCGTATCAAGCACGAGAGTGGAAGTATTAATTGATAGAGTGCAATATTTGTCGGCTGGAGAGTGAGCAATCGAGAGGTTGAGGGTGAAAATCCCCGCCAGGGAGGAAATTGGGTTTGAGATTTCTGCTCCATCTGCACCCCTAGCCAACTCGGCTATAACGAGTACACTGACTCTACACTGTTGGTGGGAAGATGAGAGGGCTGGCCACCTGGCCTCACATGCTGAAGATAAGAAAATGAAGTCTCTAACACTTCATACCCATGGCTGCCTCAGGGCTATCCAGTCTTGTCAAGACCTTAAACCTCAAGACCAAGACCAAGACCTTGAACCTCAAGACCAAGACCTTGAACCTCGAGACCAAGACCAAGACTTTGACCCTAAAGACCAAGACCAAGACCCAAAAAATTGAAATCAGGTCAAGACTTCTAAAAATTGTAAAGTCGGAATATTCGCTATTTTAATGAAAACATGAGTCTTTTATTTTATTCAAGCAAATTAACTTTAAATGCAAACTGCAGAGAAATCCGAATTTGTATTCAAAAGTCCTTCATGCAAACTTATTAGGCCTACGTCTTTTAGATCATTGCGCCTATAAATTTGGATTTAGTAGCTTCTTTTACCTTCATGTTTCGAAGTTTTTTAAACATTGACATTGTCAATTATTAATATTTCTATAATATCTTACTCGCGTTTCTTTCCATTCATGTTTCGTTGATTTTATTAATATAAATCTTCTCGCCACTGTTCGTTGTCGGGGCGATATTTTTGGGGCTATTTCGTCGGGGCTATAATATCTTACCAGTCTTGTTGTCAAGACCTTAAACCTCAAGACCAAGACCAAGACCAAGACCTTGAACCTCAAGACCAAGACCAAGACCAAGACCTTGAACCTCGAGACCAAGACCAAGACCAAGACTTTGAACCTCGAGACCAAGACCAAGACCAAGACCTTGAACCTCAAGACCAAGACCAAGACCAAGACCCAAAAAATCGAAATCAGGTCAAGACTTCTAAAAATTGTAAAGTCGGAATATTCGCTATTTTAATGAAAACATGAGTCTTATTTTATTCAAGGAAATTAACTTTAAATGCAAACTGCAGAGAAATCCGAATTTGTATTCAAAAGTCCTTCATGCAAACTCTTATACCAAATGCCTTTTGTATTTTATAAAAACCAATTCGCTCAGAATTTTCTGACCAAGATGGGCCTCATAAAAATTCCGCCATGTGAAAAAATACGTTCTACAGGTGCTGAAGTCGCTGACACACACAGAGTAGCTTTTCAAGCACTTGATGTAAATGTACAGATAGTGAGTCCTTTTGAAATCTTCCCATGGTTTATCATACCGTCTGATACAGAATAACTGTTGCTGCTGCCAATGGGTTTTCCTGACCAACATGACTTGTATCCATCCATAGATATTGGTCGTATGATGCAAGCAGGCTTGATACAGAATTCCTAAGTTCTGTTAATGACTGTTCATATTAACAGCCGGTCTTGGTCTTGGTCTTGCGAGACCAAGACCTTGAAGACCAAAACCAAGACCTTGAACCTCAAGACCTAGACCAAGACTTTTAAAAACGAACTCGAGTGCACTCGAGACCAAGACCTTGGTCTCGAGGACAACAAGACTGGGGCTATCTCAAGGGACTGCTCTTCTTATGCATTGGGCTCCTGGGTGTTCTCAATAGCTGGTCCAAAGCTTGGAATTTGCTGCCCCACTCTGCATTCTGTCGGTTCTTCATTGTGTTTCAGGCCTCTGCTTAAAACTCGCGTCTTTCAACTCACTTATCGTAATCGTCATCTACAGCAGTTTCCCAAACTGTGGGACGCGACCCAAAAGTTGGTTGCAAAACTCTGGCAAGTGGGTCGCCAAATTTTTTCAAGAAATATTTTTTTTCCGGAGCAACAACATTTGGCTATGATTAGGCTATAGCTAGCTAGATTGTAATAAATTGTAAACTGTTTTTACCTAAGTTTCCTTTTAATGCTTTAAATATGCCAAATTCTAAATGCTGTACATAAATCCGCATATTTCGATGCCAATTTATGACTGCTCAAATTTTAGTACACAGTGCTTAATTTTACACTGTGGGTACCGAGACTGCCAAAATATTTACAAGTGGGTCCCAACCCATAGAAGTTTGTGAACCGCTGATCTACAGCATCCAAAAGCTTATTAACAGGTGCTCACTGCTCACGCACCTTTGCCTGGTTCTCTCGTTTCCTAACCAATTGGATTTGACCATGCTTCTCCGGTGGATTACGATTCTCAACTATGATTTCACTTGATTAAAGCCTTATGCATTATGATAACGGCATTATAGAAGTCATTAGATAATATCAGAAGTTTGTCAGGCTCGCTGATAATCGACAGATTATATATCAAGATGCCAATAAAGTTTAACTGCCGATAACCGTCGTAGTTTAAACCATGTGTGCCGGATTGGTGTCCCAGCCGACTACAGAGAAGTTGTCTGATGATGTTTAATTACTAGTCGCTGGGGAGTAATTACAATCCTTAATTGTAAATGCCCACGTTTTCTGTAGCGACAATGGCCGTGATTGTATAGTGGTTAGTCTGTTTGGCCTCGACTCTGCTCATTTTGCAATGAAGTGATCAGGTGATATCCTTTTCAAGAGAATCTACACCGTTTAAGGTCCCAGTGTACGGACCGTGCTAGAACTGTATTCACGCTTTGCCTTGTTTCAGTGTTTGTGTCTGTATTTTAAACAACACCTTTGTTGTGTTTAGACTTTGAGGAAGGAAAGATGAAGTCGAACAGTTGCAGCCTGGGGAGCAACTGCCTGGAGATGCTGACTGCCGTATTCGTGATACACATGAAACCCTATGGCTCTTCTGTTCATCAACAACATTGTAATCGCACCTGTTTCATTGAAAATATACTCTTTCCAACTCAGCTATTATGAATACACTGACCGTACACGGTCAGTGAGAAGATGAGACGATGAGGGAGAGGACTGGCCACCCGCCTTCATATGCCGAGGCTAAGAAATGATGTCGTTAACACTACATATCCACGGCTGCCTCAGGACTAGCTTAAGGGACTACTCTTCTTTTTTTTCCATGTGTGTTTCAAGGGTTGCACTCTAGTCTGGTGGTCATTGGGCTGGACTGTCTATCCAGAGGTTGAGGGTTGAAATTATTTTTTCTCACCTGCACTCCTAAGTGAATGCAGCTATAAGAAGTGATTTCACTGACTGCTCACTGTCAGTGGGAAGATCAGGTGGCAAGGGATGGGATTGGCCACCTGCCCTTATGCTGGCTAAGAAAAACAAAGTCGGCAACGCTTCACAATCATGTCTGCCTCTCGGAATTAGACGAAGGGACTGCTTGCTCTTCTTCTGCCACCTTTTCTTTGTCTACATAATTTGTCATGTGCTGTCATGATGTCACTAACTCTTCATATCCATGTCTGCTTCTCAGGGTAGCCTGTGTGCATGGTACTTAATGTTTCCTGTGCTATTGTGAGGCAGTATTAAATGTAAAATTGTTTTGGTTTGTTTTTTCTTGTGGAATAATTCCAGTGCTCATTCGGTAAAAGAATTTCTTCATTTCAAGTGATTCTCATTCTCATACTATACTCCATTTCAAGCAATTCTCAATTTTCTAGCAACTTTAATTGCAACTTACGGGTACATTATATGCTCTTTATGTCTCTGTATCTATGTAACTATTTTGTAAGTTTGGAATAAATCTCATTGGTCACCAATAACCCAAACATTTGCACTCTTGCTGCTGTGTGTGCAACTTCGTTTTTACGGTCTGTTTTTGTTATTAGATCATATTCTTCTACCATCCATGTAAAAGGTGGAATCTGTTGTTCATATGCATGCCTACATGTATTGCCTGAATGGGCATTTTAATAGCATTTTAAGAACATCAGTTTTGGCTGCCATTAACTTGGTGCTATTTTGGTGTATAAGTTGTTAGTGTGGTTAAAGCGGAGAACTGATGTGATGTTTTGTTTGGGTGAATGGTACCAGTTGAACGAATGTGAACAGCGTGACAATTTTTAATATTTATAAATTATGAGTAGTCTGTCAGTTTGGTGTTTTCAGAGTCTAACTTAGAACAGTTGATTGTTGGGCAGTTTTAGATTATAACTTATGACAGTCTGTTAGTTTGGCAGTGTTAGAGTATAATTTATGAAGTTTATTTTGGCAGATGTGAGAGGTTAGGAAATGCAGTATGTGAATGTCCACTATCAGCCATGTGTATTATGGAATTTAGGGGCTGCCTATTATGAATTGGGTTTGAGCATGATATTTGCAAGTTATACTGCAGGTTTTTCACTTATTCAAAACTTGAATATTTTAAGTGGTATTGGGAGCTTTACTATTCAAAACTTAAACATAACTTTTTCACATTTCATAACTGGTGGCGAAAACCTTTTAAGTTCAGTGGTTGACTTCTTGGGTATTTTTGAAACAAGGCGAAATTTTGTATCCAGACTGCCTAAGTTGCCTTGCCCTGCAGAGTTTCATCTAATATCTGAAGTTCTTGTTAAGTATAAAAGAAAACTCTGTGCCTTGATGTTTGCTTTATCATGATTGGAGTTCATTAAGACTTCTGTTTTCTTAAATTTCCTAAGCTTCTCACTGTAATCACAAGCTCCACTGGTTTTCCCAGTCACTTTTAGTACACTGTCGTCATTAAAGTGCTAAATTGTTTTTAATCAAAGTCTGATAGTTTTCAAGGCCTACACTTTGTTTATTCTAAGTGTAATTTCCACAGTTTACAGTGTTTTAATCAAAGTATAATTCTGAAGCGTTGTATTTTTGGTGCAGCCTTTGTCGGTGCCTTAAGTGGTAAGGATGCTTATGAAATATTCTTTCACTTCTGTTGTTTACTGCACATATTCTTTCACTTGTTCTGTTGTTTACTGCACAAGTGAAAGAACAGAATTGAATTTCTTAACTATACTACTGCTGAGGCAACGAAATGTCTACCGCTCATTAAGCTTATGCACGAAGTGCCGGTCAAAGACAATACATCGTTGGTGCAATGTAAATTCCTTTTAAATGACTGTCTTTGTCTTTATATTGGTAAACTATTCCTTGTATTGTTAGTCAGGCTGTCTAGTTGGGTTTAATGCAATGTCTGTTTTTTGTTCCATTATTTTAAGTTTTGTTATCTGCATTTGTGGTACAGTTTTATTATTTAAATCTTGTCCTTGAAATTCTAGTTTTTTACATTCTTGGTTCTGTTGACATCAACTATTAAAATTTATTAAGATTATCTCATTGCTTGTTGTAATTGTTGTTCTTGTACACCAAGGTTGCCTTCTTTTGTTTTACATTTTTTAGTTTTCCATACTTTTATAGTTTTATAAAGATATTTTGATTCTGTACATGGAATTGTCTTTGCACCTGCAAGATATGCAGGTGCCGCACTTCAGCTCGAGCTCATCGTACTACCTTCTCATGTATTGGACCATCTTCGTGGCATTTACATGCTGTTGCACTCGGCCCTGTTCAGCAAACATTCTCAAACTGTCTTAAAACGCTCTTGTTTAGATCAGTGAGATAACAATGTGTGCAGGGCTTTTGTGAGGTACTTGTAAGGTGCTGTATTAAGTATCTTGATACACAAATACATTGTACATTCAACTTAAGATAAGGAAAACTTCTTGTTGCTGTCAGTAATAAGTTTCTGGAATAAATCATGACTACAGTCAGACTTTTCGTGTATCTTTCTGTAAAGTTAACCTGCCAGTATACCCATAAATTTTGGGAATTATGAATAATATGAGATTTACATGCCAGACGTCAATAATCCATATTTCCACACGACATCTTAAATAGGGTCCATATGGGTCTCGTCATATATAATAGGTTTGCCGGCAAGGTAACATCGTAATATTATGTCAAGATTTATGAAATCATACAATCATATTATAGTACGTACACTGCAATGAAACTTCCTAATAATAACTACATGTAATGGTACAAGACCGATTTTCATTATCAGATGCAAAGTAATCTTCAGGCAATTATTTTGAATTGTACTGTTAAGCTTTTCTGAAGTACCTAGTATCATTATTATAAATTATTTAGTTAATATCACAATAAATAATATTAATTGTATGGTTTATTAGATATTGTACGTAATAGGCAAAATTATTCAGAAGATTTTGGAATGAATACCGATACTGTTATAAAATGCTGGGCATGAAATTGCACAGGTTGAGGCCATTTTCAGAGAATAAGCACTGGCCAAGTACTGTACAAGGTCTCAGTATTATATTCAATTCAGTTAACTACACCTGTGCCATTTAAATTATTCAGCAATCAGCAGCTGCCTTATGATAATTTTAAAAACCTCAGAACTATTCTATTTGAAGATGTTTACTAATTAATGTGTGCAACACGGAGTATCCAACTGTATCTGATCAGCAGCTGTTAGTTGGCACAGTAAATGTGGCAGATCACCAATCCGTACGTGTCCATGAGCCTTCATGCCAAACAACTATTTGCAGTTTCTAGACATTTCCTTTAATATTAAAGTGTAATTTACAGACAGATTGCAAAGTAACTTCACATTCTCACATTGCCAGGCTGTCATTAGTGCTAATAATCTTGTGGTGGACAGTCTTCCCAGAAGTTAGACAGTCACAAGATCTTTACAGGCAAAATGCAAAGCAACTTTATCAACATTTCTGAAGGGTATCGTCATGACAGTGTTTGTAGCCAAAAACATGCAGAAACTTTCCCCAAACTTATGTACTGTTTGCAACATTTGGTTGTGACAACTATTCCAAACTTCAACCACATGTACAAGTCTTGCTGTGATGTATAGATAGGCCTAAAAATCATTCTCAACTAGATCAACTACTAGTCACGATTCCAGACTGAAAATTCAGGTTTTAACGAGTCTCTGATCAATGACTTCCATAGCGCCATTATCATAATGCAGGCCTCAACTAATGGTCACTTCAAAGTGAAACCATTGTAAGAAATAAACATGTACTGCCATATCTTTCCCATACTGTCGTTTAAACACCCGCACCATTACTTTCCACCTTGCCATCACAATGGCTCGGCTTGCACTCTGGACATTCACTTGTCGATAGCCTTACACTTCATGTGGGATCTGAATCACTGCTCATGAATTCTGGTTTATAACAAAGTTTGTAACTAGTACCGAGAAATTTAAAGTGTTCACACTAAAAATTACACTGAAGCTTATAACAATAACAAAACGTGGTCGCTTTGTGTTCTGCAAGGCGGGAAGTTGTAGCTTAAGGTACGATAAAGATAAAACAAGCGTTTACACACTCCAAGCCTTGCATACTATAATCCTTAGTAGTATAAAATTCATTCCAACAGATTTTTGACCTACAAGGAGTGCCACAGAAATTTCTTGAGTATGCGAGTGCCATGGAGTTTGGGGTCATCCATAAAGGATGTTCGCAATGAGGGGGAGGAAGGGGTGATCGAAATGCGGACAAGGGAGGGGGTTATGACCAATGCGGACGTCCGCATCTAAACTTTTAAATTTGATAGTTTTTTTAACACCACCTAGTTTCAACCTTCTCCGAAAGACAAGAAGGTCAGTGAGGTGATTGCCTAAAACCTCATGCATGGCATAACCTATACTGAGACTTTAAAGAGGCTTTTCTAACTGCACATCCTGATATTAAACCCGAACCCCTTGTCTCTTAAATGTACAGAGGAACTGTGGAATAATTGTAAAAACAATGACGATGACATTAAAAATTGGCTTTGGCGTGCGGACGTCCACAAAGGTGGAGGAAGGGAGGGCAAGGTCAGATAAGGACAAGGGGGAGGGAGGGTTCCAAAGTGGGTCATATTGTGAGGACGTCCTTTATGGACGACCCCTTTCTTGACCAGAATAGGTTGTTCTAGTAAACCAACTACTATTAAAAAATTTCTTATCATAACTCGTATGCAGATTAAGCCGCAGAGTAATTTTTCAGACTCAATTTATTAAAATTTCATACAAACAATATGAAATAGAAACAAGCAGCAGACAAATGCATTCCAAAACTGATGTAAAATTTTGCCACTGCATTGCATCACCAAACATAAAAGCCGGCTTGATGCCCCGCTATGTATCTTCTAAACTATAAGCAAGCAGAACTTCCTTAATTTCTTCTATGTGTTCCCTACAGAAAGGACACATCATATTAATCAGTCGTCTGTGACACGTCTTACAAGAGCCATGTCCGCAAGGAATGAATACTAATCTCCACACGTGATGCCAACAGATCTTGCAAGTTATCCAGTCAAGATCATCACCTAAACACAAAAATTAACTTTTAAATATATACTAGACACTTTTGGCTTAAAACAATAAATCCTGCATACTTTCTGCCAACTGGACGTCTTTCCCTGGTAGTCTAGAAGCATTATTTAACTACTTTGAATACATATATACTTTGGCTTAAAACTAAGTATTGCATTGTTGTCTTCAGGAATCACTATAAAAAAAGTTTTGAACTGGCTTCCTTTTTCGCAATGCATTGTCTATCAGGATGCCTCTATTGTCTGGCAATTGTCAGCTTGGCCACGCTCTACGTGAGCGTTGCTTTCCAGCGTCTGCGCTTCTTGGTCATCGTTCACTCCGTTCCACCACCCACGGTGACTTACACGTTCCTTTCGCTTGCACTGCAACCATGCAACAGTGTGCATTCTCCGTTGTCCATCCTGCTGTCTGGAACGGGCTTCCTCTGGAATTGCGGTCTCTCCCTCGGGACTTGTCCACCTCTTTCTTCTCTGCTCTTAAAGCTGTTCTCTTTCGCTGAGGCTGGGAGTGCCTCTGAATAGTTACCTTGAAGAGCGTGCTATATAAATGTCTAGTTGATTGATTGATTGATAAAGAAAGGTCTGCAAAACAAAACTGCATTTCAGCATGCAAAGCCTCAAAATAAACTTCAAACTAATGCATTCTACAGTTTTAAGGGAAGGAAAGTGAAGAAATTAATGAGTAATAAATGCAACCTGAATCGACCAGTAACAATTCCGCGTTGCAACTTAAACTCGGATTTCACACTTAAATTTCAAAATAGATGAGAGCTTCCTTACAATATAATTCAGTATAAAAAGAATTCTCACAAAACGCAGACTTTGGGGACTTGAGTTCCAAAATTAGTTCAGCTTTACAAAAAGCCCTCCTTACAACTCAACTCTGTTACAACGTGGCTCCCAGGCAACATTATATTGTAACCTCAAGATTTCTACAGTGCCAAAAAAGCCAAGGCTTAATTCAAAGGAGCTCAGTGAAAGCAGAATCGATATGCCAGTATGGTCAGATTCGATTGCAGGTCAAGATCAAAGGGTCATGCAGGCAGACATATACAGTGGATTGTGTTCAGAATTGGAGACGAGAGATACTCGAAGAAAGGGGAAGACAAGGAAACCAGAGAGGAATTGTGGAAAATAAGTGTCTCAGGTTTAAGTGAAAGACCGCAGAAGCCCATGAACCATCAACTAGCACTAGGAATCTTCCAGATGATGAAAACCTGTCGCAGCGAAGAGGAAGTGATGAAAGCGACAGCACATTCTAAAGCAAGGGCGCCAAAGGTCCAAAGATTCCGCCCTTTGAAGAGGACAAGGACGAGCTGGACAGCTATATCTCCCGCTTCCAAAAATATGCTCAGCTACAGAATTGGAGAAGATCCGACTGGGCAGTTTATCTGTCGGCGCTGCTCAAGGGTAAGGTTCTTGAAGTCTACACCTGACTACTACCGGTCGCATATACCCAAATCCCAATACGTACAGCAGGTCATAAATATTCATACATTTATTCTCACTGCTACTGGTTGAGAATAAATTGTTAAATTTCTGCAATGAAAATATCCAGCTTCCACTTGCACATATAGCTTTTTAGTCGCCCAACTATCCAGCTTCCACTCTCAGGTATAGCTTTTTAGTCCGGCTCTTACCCAAATAAAATTTCTGCAATGAAAATATCCAGCTTCCACTCGCAGGTGTAGCTTTTTAGTAGCCCAAATATCCAGCTTCCACTCGCAGGTATAGCTTTTTAGTCGGCTCTTACCAGTGATATTTTACTTCTAAAAATAATTCCTAATTCAGTTCTAATTCAGTTCTGACCTCTTGAATTTTACTTCTAATTCTAATTTTACTTCTCAAATAATTTTACTTCTAATTCTATTTTAGTTCTCAAATAATTTTACTTCTAATTTTACTTTTCCAAATAATTATTAATTTCCGTGCTGTAAAAGTAGGCCTACATATGCAACGCTTGCAGAGAGAAGCACACCAAACCTGTCTAGAGAAAGAAAAAACTGTTTGAAGTAAAACAAGGGGTGAAGCTTTCGTCTTACAATGCTGGTAATTTGAATTTTGAGTCGTGTGGTTATCATTAATACGAAACGAAGAATTATCTAGTATTAGCGAAATCGGGTAGGCCCTACAGTGTTAGCTGGCCCAGTTAGCTACATCGGTAAGAGCGTTGGCTGCGCGTCTTATGTGACTGTGTTAGAGCGCATGCGGACCGCGGTTCGCTTCCCGAAGGTGGCTTATTTCAGAGATTTAAATCTCGGGCTAGCACGGTCCCAACACGGGGACCTTAAATGGCGTGGCACCCATTCAAACGGGCAAGCGGTGGTGAAGGATCTCACCCGATCAATTCATTGAAAAATGAGCAGGGTCGAGGCCATACACGGTCGCTATAGAAAATCGCGAACATTTACATTTACAGTGTGGACAACCATATCCAAAACGATATGCAGTCGCTGATGGAATTCATTCGAGTCAGTCGGCAAGATCTAATGCTCTTAGGCTATACCAGCGTGTTACCATTCATCTATCCCCCTTCCAAGACTTATATTGCTTGTATTTCTCCAGCTAGTGCTGTTCCACAAATTCCATCATCTTCCCCGTTTAGTACATGGCATGTAAATCTGTCGAAATGATAAACCCAAAATTGGGCTATCTCGCTTCCTTCCGGTCAACATTCTCGATAAACTCGTAATTTTACAATTTAACGATCAAACCCGAAATAAAATGGCGTATGAAACTGAGGTCGTTGGTACGCAATTAAGTGGGGACAATTATTAGACAACGAAGACCAAAGATAATAGAAATGGTATGCGCAGCGTCTTCATCTCAACCGAAGTTTTCCAATGGATTTTGTTTGGAGCGCGTGCAATTTTACCGGTACTCGCCTTCGTCTCAACTTAAGCGATACAAGAAGTAAAATGATTTTACTTCTGAAAATAATTCCTAATTTCGTTCTTAATTTTAGTTCGGCAAATAATTACTAATTCAATTCTTAATTTCGTTCTTTCTGCTGAAATAATTCCTACTTTTACTTCTAGTTTTCGTTAACGAAATCATTTATTTTTACTTCTAATTTTAGTTTTCGTTAACGAAAATATCACTGGCTCTTACCCGAATAAAATTTCTGCAATGAAAATATCCAGCTTCCACTCGCAGGTATAGCTTTTTAGTCGCACAAATATTCAGCTTCCACTTGCAGGCATAGCTTTTTAGTCGCCAAAAATGCATAGGCTACACTGACCCTATCCCTAAGTATTTATGAACTGCTGTACATATTGGGATTTGGGTATATTATGCCTACCGGTCGAGGAGGTGCTAGATTACGACTGCCTCAAGCAAGCCCTGTTGAAGCGCTTCAATCTGTCGGAAGATGGATTCCGCACTAGATTCCAGAGTGCAAGACCAGACGAAAGTGAGACTCCATTTCAGTTTCTTTCCCATCTGGTGTCCTACCTGCTATGATGGATTGATATGGCAGGGAGGGAGGCAACTTTTGAGGAACTGAAGACGTTGGTCATCCACGAGCAATTTAACACATGCCCGAAGGATTTGGCGGTGTTTCTTAAGGAGCAGAGGGCCGCTAGTCTGTCGGAAGTGGCCAATTACGCTGAGCGCTACATAGAAGCACATCGACCGATACCAGCTGATAATAGTGAAGGCTCGTCGCAGAAGGGTGTGCCAAAAAGAACTGATGGGAAATTCAGTACCCAGATAAAAGAACCAGTCAGGCGTTGCTTCATCTGCAACAGGACGAAGCATCTGGCCCACGAATGTGCAAGGAAACTACAGGTGGCTGGTCTGGAGTGCCAATGTCATGGATTTCCAGAACAAGGGAACCACAAGCCCTGGAATGAGAGGGATAGCAGAGGGATAGCAGAACAAGCTCTTCAACGAGACTGAAGCAAAATCTGACGAAAGTCGCAGTCGAAAGATACAACAGTCTGCTTCATCGCCAGCGACTCAAGTAAAATTCCCTTCGTGACAACAGAGGACTGGCGAACCAATTTGTTGAGTACATCGTCAGCATCTGTGTAACGGTCGGACCGTGGACCGGAACAGATGTGCAACGCCATGGTGTACAACAGCGTCGAGCTTCGCTGTGGTTGCAGGTTCCCCAAGATTGTGGATGCCTGCAGAGATACGGATACGGCAACATCGATGCCAACGGCAGACGGTTTGGTCGGAAAACGACAACCTATGTCATCGTCCGAAGAGACTTGGCGCCAGATGCTCTCACAAGGGCAATGAAGACCTGCGTCATGATAGATGGGACGATTTGGAGGGTACCAGTGGCTGACACTGAAGTCTATACACCCTTCTTCAACGTATCTGGGGTCCAGTCAGGCGTTGGTTAATTTGGTTACCTGAATGGGCAACGGTTGCTTTGTACTTAGTTGCTTGTTGCTTGAGTTAACATGTTGGATAGCTGAGTTCGTCGGATGGATAAGATTATAAGTTGTTTCCTAGATAGTTTCTTCCCATCTTCCATGCTGATCATTTACTGTGGAACAAGCTGTCACCAAACTCTCTATGCTTTCTAGCACATGCCCTGGCTGAACTTTAAAATACACCGTAAGCACTTGAGTGACTAAACTGTCCCTTTGATACGCTTTCTTAGTTTTAGCTTAAGTCCTTGCTCATATATGAACTTTGCTTAGATTTCACTTGGGCTCAATGGAGCTTACAATTTCATAGTGTTGCATGATTTGTGTACCTTTTGGTTGGTTCACAGAGGTGCTCAATAATCAGCTGGTTAGCTTCTTGGACTCTCAGGATTTCAAATCCCCGCCAGGTAAGATTTTCTAAATTTTGGTTCCATTTACACCACTAGTGAACTCAAATATAAAATTAGTGCATTGACTGTACGCTGTTGGTGGGCAGATCCGGCAGAAAGGGAGAGGACTGACCACCCATCCTCATATACCAAGTCCAACATGAAGTTGCCAACACTTAATTATTAAGCCTGCCTCTCCGGCTGGCTGAAGGAACTGCTCTTGTATGTATCTGGGCTTGCATAGAACACAATTTATGGACCTCTCAATAGCAAAATCCAAAAAATAATATGTCCGAGGAAATAAAAAAATATCGGACAGCCATCTGTGTATTTACATGCCAGTGACGTCATGCATGTCTTCTCTGTTTGGTTCACAGCAATGCTGTGAAAATTGCTACCTTCCCTGTTAGGGGTCGACATTTTCCACCGAGTACCGAATCCGAGTATTTGGATGTACTATTTGCCGGATCCGGAAACGAACCGGGTACCATTTGTTCCATATGCGAAGCTTCACATTTTCATGTAATAAAACATTATCGAAATAAATTTGTGTACTTGTAATAAGTGACTGGTACATTTTGAATTTTAGTCATTTCTGTGCAGTTGTGAAGTTTGCTAAAATTGCATTAAATTCAATAAATTTACATAATTTCAAGAAAATGGAATTGAATTCAATGGATGTGTAATTGTTTTAAGGCTGAACATTTATAATTTTATATACGTAAGTTTATTGAACAAGTTTTTAAAGAAAAATTTTTAAGAAAACATTTTTTGGAACTATTTGCGTCTACAGTATAAATTGCAGAGGCGAATAGTTCCGGAAACTGGATTTCCGGCCGAGGCAAATGTCCGAGGCGATTTCCGGTGGACCCCTATTCCCTGTTATACTCTGGGAAAAGAAACAGCACACAAAGAGACTAACCATTCTCAGAAGATTGTCCAGTGTCAGGTGGCTCTGCCTCCCCACCTGCTGCAGCATTCAGCTGAGCAGAGTCTGGTGGGTCTGGCAAACTAGGACCAAGGGAATTCAAGGACCCAGCGTCAAATTGTGCATAGCTCCGACTGCCTGGAGAAGCTGAAGAGAAACATTACACAAAAACGACGTTCAAACATGAAAATTAAAATCTTCAAAAAGTTCATTAATTAAAACCTGTTGCTAAAAATTAAAATCTTTGCAACAGTGCATAAACTATGGGTTGTAATTTCCTGCCAAAGAAAAACTGAGATACCACAAGCTTTTCGACCCAACTGGAATCGCCTTTCTCAAGAGCTACAGCTGATGCTCCTCAGTTTGTCCCTTCCACAGTTTTGCAGGCAACTGAAGTCTGTATTATTTTACAGTAATTTCACTGGTTCGGGTGTTCCACTGACGAATTTTTTTTTGAAGTGGTGCTTTATAAATGTCAGATTACAATTACAATTACAACCACAGCCGTAGCATAAAGTGCATAAAATGAGTAAGCAAGAAAAACAAGAGGTTTTATTAAGCAAATGCAAATTGCAACAAGCAAGTGATATCAACTAACATCAAGCAATTCAGCCTTATGTTATTATATTAGCATTAATATAGGTCATAGGATCAAATTAGACACCACAAGACATTGTAAGTAAGTAAGTAAGTATATTCTTTGTTAACCAATTGCATATCACAGTTTGGTGTACAGACATCTAACAAACACAGTTAAAAAGTTGGCTAGTATTATATTGACCGAGCATAATTTATATGAAAAGACAAAACTTAAAAACCTGAAGGAAGGCCAGTCTGTACGCTTTTGAAGTGAAAGAAAATGTTGAAAGAACAGAGGCATAAAAATCAATGAAAATAAAATGACGGAAGGCATGAGAGACATTATAAAAAAACCAGTACTAGACGAAAATGAAGAAAAATAAGTAGATAAATGCGTGATGAGGGTAAAGAACTGAGTGAAACATTTTTTAAAAAACAATGACTTACGGTCACAATGCGACGGATTAGAGTTGTTAAATTTCACTTTTTTAAAAAACAGTGACTTACGGTCACAATGCGACGGATTAGAGTTGTTAAATTTCACTTTTCCAGGATATCCACGACAATCCTGCTCCAAACCCATTGCATAATGTTCCGACGAAAACAATTCAAGATTCCCACTATCCTCCTGCACTGAGCTGAGATCCACTGTAGAAGCTAAAAAAAGATTTAAAGCAAAACAAAGTTAATGTTAAGTTAATGTGAACTATTGGCTTACTAGTAAACGTGAAACAACAACCTTAGACACTTAGACAGAACTGCCTAAAAATCATTCCGAGAGCATTGTCTGGACGTCTATACAGTGCTTCTGTTAAAACTCAGATTCTTAAATGCACCACATGACTTCTCATTGCAACTGGATGCTACAGTTATTCTATCCAGTTCACTTCCCATTAAGCGTTGCTCCACAACATAATAATTTGCAACACTAGCAAAGTTGCACACTTGCAATAAAGAAAAATTGCTAGTATATTATATTTAGTATTACTACTTATCTTATCTTATCTTATCTTATATAATTATTTATAAAGCGCCTCTCACAGCATAGACTATTCAGAGGCGCTCCCAGCGTGTCAGCCCCGAGGGAAAAGAAAGGTCTTTAGGCAGCGGAGAGAAGAAGGCGAGATCCCAAGCAAAATCTTGCTACGGAGAGAGGGGGGCAGGTCATTCCAAAGGGAAGGGCCAAGGATGGCAAACGCACGATGCTGAGCCATCGAAGTCCTTGCGCGAGGGACAAGCAGATCAAGGCGGTCAGCAGACCGAAGAGGGCGGGAAGACAGAGCAGATAGAGGTTTGCGCATTAGGTCACAGAGGTATTTAGGAGCTTTTCCCAATTGAGTCCTAGAGACCAGGAGAAGAACCTTGTATTGGATGCGGGAA
The DNA here is from genome assembly GCA_963556255.1 of Allolobophora icterica. Taxonomy (NCBI): domain Eukaryota; kingdom Metazoa; phylum Annelida; class Clitellata; order Crassiclitellata; family Lumbricidae; genus Allolobophora; species Allolobophora icterica. The sequence continues at coordinate 11,966,480 of OY744602.1, forward strand.
GCAACAGGAAGCCAGTGAAGTACATCAGTCATAAAGGTAGTTATGTGAGAGAAGCGAGGAAAACGAGCAATGAGCCTGGCAGCCGCATTCAGAACAGACTGCAGAGATGAAAGGCGCGCTTTAGGGAGCCCAGCAAACAATGAATTGCAATAGTCAATGCGGCAGCAAATGAAGGCATGGACCATAGTAGTAAACACTGAAGAAGAAACTGATCGTCTTACAGCCCTCAAACGCCTCAGATGATAGAAACAGGAACGTGTCAGGTGGGAGAGGTGTTCAGAAAACGAGAGGGTACTATCAAGGGTGACACCCAAATCCCGAACACTGGATGAAAATGAAAAAGCAGGGTATATTGACGACAGAAGTGGGATATCAAGTTTAGAGAGTTGCTGTTTAGTGCCAAACCAGATCAGTTGGGTCTTAGAAGAGTTAAGGTTAAGTCGATTTGATGACATCCAAGAGTGGAGATCATGTGACAGGGAATCAATGGATCCAACAAGGGAGATCTGCTGAGAGGATGGGCCTTGGACAAAGATCTGAACATCATCTGCATAAAGGTGACCAGAGGTAAAGTGTTTAGTAAATATAGAAGGAATGTCAGCTGTGTAGAGTAAGTACAGAATGGGGCCAAGGACAGAACCCTGTGGGACACCATACTCAACTCTAACCCAGGCAGTTCTGGAGTCTGTTAGACTGTTAACTACTGTTAGACTTTGAAGAGGTGCTATATAAATGTGTGATTACGATTACTATATTGAATTATTATTAGTAGTATTTCACGTTTTTTATAATAGCAACATGAAATATTGTTATTACTTTACATTAATGGTAATGTAATACAGTAAATGTAAGAAAATACTATTTTTTACACTAGGTACTGGTATTATGCAAATACCACCGTAATATAAGGATGTATATTTAAGCACATGTGCGTGTGTGTACATACACATTACACAATACCAGTGTATACGAACTCAAAATACGACTGTAATATATATTTTAATTTATGTTATTGCCTAGTGCATAGTTCGAGAATTCGTGACTTTCGGTTTTAAAACTCGTAAAAATTCGCGAATTTTTGGTCTATTTTAAAATTCGTTAAAATTCGTAAAAATTCGTTGGGCCATGGTTGGGTCTTTTTTTTACATTGACAGTGGCGTTTTGCAAAAACAGCGTAAGCAAAAAACAAAACAAAATGTGATGACGTCATAATTTGTTACGTTAAGCTTCTGCTTAGAATTTAATGTAAAATTCAATATAAAAGTTTATTACGTAACGAGTTAATTTAGTAATTTAGTTAAAATCTAATTTCTTAAAGATGAAAGAACATGGACCGGTGTGAAAGTATGTAGTAATTTAGGAGGAGAAGGAAAGGGTATCCAAAAATACAGCGTTGTTTTGTGACAAGGAATTTGTTGGTTGCTCTGCCCGAATTCGGGACCTTTTGCATGGCGAAAATACAGAAACCAGTCGAGTGGGAGCAGTGGGCTAACAGCCTGACTCAGAATCAGAGGACGATGAAGTATAGAAGACACAGCTCGGTGAACGTTGCCAACCCTTTTTAACCATGTTTGGTTGCAAGCTGTGTTAGTGACTGACTGGTCACACTAGCTGGGGCACTGGTGGTTTTTCGTTCTGCTGACTGACACCCACAGTCACAGACCCCAACTATGATAGAAATCGAAGTTCAAGACTCCAAGTAGAACAGTAACTGAATATCAGTACTATTGTGTTGCTAGTAAGCTATCTTTTATGGCTGATTGATTGCCTATGACATTGACATTTACTTGCTTATAAAGTAGAAAAGTAAAAAATAATAAAATTCGTTGCCATGGCAAAGAATTATATTATTTTATTATTTCACGAATTTTAACGAATTTTAAAACTGCAGTTTTAAAATTCGTTAAAATTCGTGAATTTTTTAAATTCATAAAATTCGTAAAATGCGAATTCTTGAACTATGGCCTAGTGTATTGTTACAATGTGTGATGCAAATTTAATGAATGTTAACCGGTGGATCGCGTGAGTTCCTTTGATATTCCAGCACTCCCTGGAAAACTTTCTTGTAGGGAAACGACATTTGCTGAAGCGGTCTCATCATAATCATCGTCATCATCTTCAGCAGCATCCGATTTTTCTTCACTCCCATTAGTGTCACAATTGTTGGGATAACCACTTAACTGTATGGCAATGCCTAAACAGATAAAACAGAAACACAACCAGCCGATGAAGAAAGATTTGGAAATGTAATTGGTCATTCAATCTGCCATATAATGTAACTGCATGTGCCACATGTGAGGTGCGATAGCCAACTGTTTAGAACGCTCGGCCTGCAACACAGATATGGGTTTGAGCCTCCACTGAGGCGGTAGCTGTCTAGGACCTTGGGCAAGTCCTTCATGCACAGTTGCTTGGTGCCATCAGTGTTATGTCTTATGGTCATGTGTGCACTTCTGAATTCTGAAAAAGAAGGCAATGTCAAATACAGCTGTATTGTATGTTGTACGTCCAAAGTCAATGTGAAGGTGCGCACCTTGCTGCAGAATTGTTGGAAAGCATGTAGATGAACCCAATTACCCAAACAGATAAATCAACCACACACAGCATATAAAGAAAGACATGTAGACATAACCAGTTAGCCTAACGGTGGCTATACATACCATATGTCTGTCTGGGTTTTTATAGAGCGCATTTTGGTAACCTATCAAAAACCTGTCTCAGGATCTTGAATTTTATTCCTTCCTCAACAGGTAGCCAGCACATTGTACTTCTCATACATAAATGCACATATATATGCCTAGTGGCAGATTTTGGGTTTAGGCAATCAACTGGAATATTACAATTGTAATTGTAATCATAATTTGTAAGGCGTTCTAAAAAAGATGCTCATCTTCATCTGTTCTAGTCCAGAGTAGATGTTAAATGTCAATAGAAAGAGAAAACAAAGATAGATAACATAACATAAATGAGAATTTGTAAAGCACAACTTCAAGGAAAACTCATCAGTAGCGCTTCTGACCCAACAAGGAGAACCCTCATTCAAACAGAATAGATTTTAAGTCCTTGCTGAAGAGAGACGCAGATAGATAAGCTGACTAGTTCAGCTCCAATTTTATGAGGAAGGTTGTTCCAGGCTGCAGGACCAACGAAAGCTAAGCTTCTGTACCGAGTTGTAGAGGAATGAACCTGGGCGACAAGAAAGAACATTGTGATCGGCTGAATGAATGGACCTCAGGCCAGGAACAGACAAGGCAGAGATAAATAGTGCACCAAGATAAGACGTGGCAATACCCACCAAACAGTTCACCAAGATGTTTGCACATAAATGGTTGATATTAGGCTCTGTAAACTGCACAGGGGCACTGCAGTCGGGCTCGTACAGCGGCAGGACTTCGGGCGGTCGCCACTTCTTATGCTCACGGCATCGAGCGGTCATGACTTCGAATGCTTTTGGATGGGCAACTCTGTATTTCTGGCTAAGGGCCTGAGTCATGTACAGTAATCTACACGTAAATGCTGCAAAGATACCGACTGTAACCGTCACATGTCACCAGATCCTTGTTCTCTACATGCAACTTTGGCATATCATTCTGGTAAATATGTATACACCATCTGTTGGATAAAAAATACATAGTAGGTCCTTCAAACATGCCTCCCATGACTTAACAGATGCTAATAATAAGTTTACATCTAACAGTGGTCCCTCTGAAATCCATGTCCATTGGGTTCATGATGCATAGCTGGCCACCAGTTGGCACCAATAGGGGTCAGCAGTGGGCAAAATGAATGTGGTTGTCTGGGTAGGAGCAAGTTTCTTGGTACAACTTGCATCTATGTTTAAGCCTAGTCTAATGCTGAGTTTGTCATTCATTAGTTTAAAAGAGGAGGGTGGATACTGGATAGAGTAATGGTAACACTCGTGGCCAGGAGAGCATTAGGCTCGCAGATCGATTTCCGTAACCCCCTCTAGCGCGGTGCCTTGCATGGCTGCCAAACCGTGTGTTTAGTTAAGATTTGATTGTACTGTCATGTTTCAATGTAATCTTACTGCATTTGTCAGTTTGAAATAATAAAGAATATTATTATTAAATTTTATTATTATTACAACTACATTGTGTTATGCTAACCTTCAGCAGAAGTCAACAGCTTGGCACCTTCCTCCATTTCCCCTCTAACACATGGGTTCAAGGGTTCTGATGTGTCCAAGGACGCACTATCAAGCGCGGCACACAACTCCGAAGCTTCCTGAAAACAACCAAACTAAAAATGATGAAAAATTGTACAGCAAAATCAAAAACCAATTACACTAACAAGTAACAGGACAAAAATGTTTTAATTAAAAGCTAATACGACCTGTACACATTCAGTTGCAACCTAAACTAAGACATACAGCGATTGCTATATCATTTTTTTTCTAAGAAGCAGTATACGAGGGCAGGAGACCAGTCCTCATCCTTGCAGGAGGCCAGTCCTCTCCCTTGAAGTCTGAGTTGGTTAGGAGCATGTTAACCACCATACTATAGCACGCCCCACTTTGTAATAACAACCTCATTATTAGATATTTTTCTTGATTTGGCTCCAGACAGTAACATATCATATCATAATTTCCTTGGAAGAAACGACAATAAATTTATCAGCTCTCCTCAAGCAAGCATTACCTGAGAGGAATCTTTTTTTCCTTGAGCGGTCGTGGAGCAGTCAGATGGAGTTGACGGAGTCTCCGGTCGCAGAGATAACCCACTCTGCACCAAAAATGAAGGCACACAGTAAGAACTGGAATTTCGCATTCGCATGTTTATTCCTATCCCAACTGCAGACCGTGGTGTGGGTGACGGATACCAAACTGCGGCTTGAACAGCTGGAAGGGAAGTCACACTACTAGGAGTGACTACTGGACGTGCCATCGCAAATGCATTGGCTCCAGCATAATGTGGATTTCCTGTGGGGAAGGACTCCTCGTCGGGATGTGACGAAGATGGATTCACGTTTTCTGTGTTCACATCTTCACCATGAACTGTTAACCCAGCAGCACGTTCTTCATCAGAATCTTCCCTCTCGCACATTGCATGTACACCTTAAATTGAAAATACAAAACACCATACGATGATATTTCAAAACTCTGCGTTTCCAAATAAAGTAACTATTTTATTATGGTTTCTTAGCCTAAAATTAGCTGGGTGTATCTTGCTTTCCTTATATAATTTTCTTTTCTTACCTTACCTTATATTATCTGTCTAGTGTCTACTCCTTTAACATGAAGGCTTCTGTTTTACTGGAGCTTGGCTGGGACTATCTCCTAGTACAGGCATGGCGAACCTATGGCACGCGTGCCCAAAACGGCACGCGTTGAAATTTTTAGGGCACGCGGAATTCAGAGCGTTTCCCAAAATTGAAACTTAGAAATACAAAATTCCTGTACGAATCCACAATTTCTTTGTTGAAGGACTTAATTTTAATTAACTTCATTCAAAACGATCTTTGACATAACATCTTTAATTCATTTTTTACGCTTTGTCAACTAAAACCTATGCGAGAAAAATAATTTTATAGAGCCTACCGTGCAAATTTCCGAGGGGCACGCGACGGTATTTTTAAAAATGATTTAGCAGCATTTTGGCACGCACCTTAAAAGAGGTTCGCCACCACTGTCCTAGTAGGTACCGGTAATTACTCAGATCTAAAGGTGAAAGGCAATACAAATAATCACTCTGCTACTCATTCCAACAGCATATGTAATTACAGCCCACGATTCATGACTTTCTAGTAACATGAGAAGTGCTTGTCATGTGCTGAACTTTCAGTTCGTAATTTAAACCCACATCGTTTAGCTAGCATACTCCTACAGTGAAAGATAAAGACCCGTGAACAGAATTGAAAATATTTTAAAGCATTCATTTAACTTCATTAAATATCTTAGCTAACCTTCACTGGGTGGAAAGTATGTCCGATTAGTTTCCCTTGAAGTGGTGCTAAATAAATTTCTAATTACAATTACATGTACCTACTAAAGATAATTAATTAACTAAAGTTAAGTCAGCTGACTGAACTGACCTCCTGTATACTGTCCTCAGCAATTCGTTATTTTCAATTATTTCTGTTGTTGCTGTTGTTGTTGCTGTTGTTATTCAGCAACTCAGTTCTTATCTACAGCATCTACAGCATGAACAAATGTAGTTTTAAAAGTAGTTTCAAAGTACAGTAATAATATACTTCCTCTGTACCAAGTATTACTACCTAAGATTGAAATTACTTCGAAACTAGCCAGAAGTAGGTGCAGATAAATGTGATTGATGCAGTTAAAGGTCATCACTGCTACTCTCTAGTTCACGCATCAATTGGTTACATTATTCCAAAACCTGGGGTTCAAACTATCCAATTGGTCTTCCATCTTACATTAACCAGCCTCAACAATTAGGATACGATCTGCCTAGTGTGAATTCTATTTCATCCCAGTAAAGACTGCAACCACGGCTCGTTTGTTATTTTCAAACCTGCCACTCAATAGTTTTATGTCAATGGCATGCCTGTAGTAAAATCTATCAGGCTTTCTTTTCATTACACTCTGGCTGTACTGTCTTATCTGATGCTCAAAAGACAATGTGGGAAAAGGGCAATAATGCGGGTCTTCATCATTTGGCTGACACCTACAGCTTATCATCAGTGTGACAGCTTTACAAGATTAATGTAACATATTAACTGTACAATACATATAAGTTTACCTCAGATAGGAGTATTTATTATGTACGTAGAATCTATACTGGTAAGTAACATGGCGTTAGAATATAAGTGTATGTATTTGGGCCATTTGAAGGCAGTGCCAGTCCCATGTCTGGATAAAGGAGGAGGGGAAGCTAATCATCTTTGCTATGACACACCGGTGTTAAATAGTAACTAACCAACACAAACATGGAGTGTCAGTGGCTAGTGGTCAATTGGTCATTACTGTATATAAATGTTATAATCATTTTAAATTCTTCTAGCTGTTAATTGCTCTGTTACCTACAACATCCTTCAAACCTGTCAACCGTCTTACTCTATTATGCCAGCTATATACCACCCCACCACCCAGGTCTATTTGCTCATCATCATATCCTCCTCTCTGAAATTCTGTAACCAATCCTTAGTCTGGTCTCCCAGACATCTATGCAGCACCAGCTCTTTAGAATGAACTACCAACAGATCTCCGCCAGTTTGCTGATACTCCTATCTCACCTGTCAATCTCACCTCTCCTCCGGTTACTCTCTCGTCCACATCTTTCCACTCATGACTGAAAACTGAACTCTTCAAGCTATCCTATCCTCATTCTACTCCTGCGCCACCACACGACCAGCATCATCACCGACTACCACCGCAGCACCATGCTGTCGCCTTGGATCTGGGTGAGAATAATTGTCAAGGAAGTTGTGGGTTCAAAACCCCCAATCTTTGTTAGGACCCCCGCTCCCTGTTAAGACTTCATTGCAAACCCAAGTTGTGCTAGTCTGATTATATTGCTGCGCACATATTTTAGCATTTTCTTTCACAATTCACTTTGTGGCTTACTAATAAAGCAATGCCCTGGTTTATTGTGAGATTTGTGACCATGTGAATTGTATACTAACAACTTTGGCCATGTCATCACTTTAATGAGTTTAAGCTTTCTGTTGCATTTTTGAATTTTCTTAGTTTGCAAAACACAGATAGTATATTCAACTCCACATGGATCAAACTCAATGAAGTCTGACACCCCCACCCACAGATGAATAAGCTGGATTTGTGTGACGCTGAGAAATTTCAGAGATTTACATAACATTACATTACATGGCACACGAACTGTCGGAATGTTCGACGTAATACTAGTTGAATCAGTGACACTCTCATGTTTACAAATAGCAGTTTTTGCAGCGGACGGCTGAAATTATGGGAATCTTTCGCGCTTATGGAAAATGTTTATGAATTAGAAATCAGTTTACGCTGATGAAGCAGATTACAACTCGACCATTGACACAAATCCCACGACAGATTGTGATTTGTTAATTTTGCATCATAGCTTTCTCTTCTGGAATTATTAGAACCAATTTTAATTATATAACCATGAATTAAAGGCACTTATGTCAGAATGAAATAAGAAACTTACAGATAAAAAAACTTAAAATAATGAAATCTTTTAAAGTAAAATAAAAAATATCAACCTCATTTTTTTGTGCATTCCATTCTCTAACATTTCTAGGTGCGTTTATGCAGTGCTGCCGCAGATATTTAAAAACCGTTCAGGATTTTTTACTCCTACCTGGGACTAAGATTGCAATCTTAATCCCAGCTCCTACGAACACAAAAAATGTCACACAAAATGCACGAGCTGTAAAAGTACATATTATTGTCATTTCAACGGTGATAATCAGTGCTTTATTTCTAGAAAAATTAACAATGGGTTCCGGAACTGAACAATTATGAAGGGCTAAAATCCCGAGAAAAGCGGGATTGGGGTTGGGAGGGATTTCAATAAACATTGAAAACAGTTCACAGCGCTGAAATTAAATTAAAGCAACTAAATTATTGTTTTTATTATTAACAGAAATAAATTATTTTTTAGTGGCTGAAAAGTTCCGGTGTCACAAAATAGAGTAGGCCCTATCCCCATAATCCCCCATACAAGTATAGGCTACATCCTCTTAGCAGAATGCAATACGCTCAATGACGTAAATTTGTCCAAAATATTGGGGGCATGGGTTCTGGACCAGAAAAACAATTTTTTTCAATGTGAAAAGTTGTTTTTTGGTTGTTTTTTCGTTTTTTTCGTTTTTATGGTTTTTTTTGGTTTGGTTGTTTTTAGGTTTTTCGGATTTCGGATCATAAATAGGCTATCATGAAAAATGGCATGAACAAGAGCTCCAACTCAGTTTAATTCAGTTAATTGCGATATCCGAAAATTAAAAATCATTAAATCAATGTCATTAAAATAACTTCTACAAAAATAAGAAATTTGTTTAAAAGAAATTTTTTTTGTTTTCTTTTGCTTTTGGTTTTCTTTAAAACCAAATAATGCTGAAAATTTGTTTTTCACCGCTAGTCTGGACAGTCAGCAGAGGCTTCCGGTTTACGTTAATTATGCGTATGAAATGGGGCGTTTTGCTTACATGTAAATTTGTTTCATATTGAAGATATTGAAGATAAACATAAATCTTTGTTTTCATTATGAATTTCTGATAGTATTTCAGTTCTGTGTCTCTGATTTTCTGTTTCTGAAGAAATTTTTATATATTGAAACATAATATTTTAATATTTGAAGAAATTCTCTCGATTTTTGGGGGCATTGCACCGGCTCCTCAATTATTGGGGTTACGTGCCTCGGCTGACCCCCCAGAGTCTACGCCTATGAGTAAGCTTAATATTTAGCCGGATGAATGTGAACAGGAGGAACTATTCCCTCTCGTGCAAAAGTATCTCCTACGAGTTGTACGAAATTATCCGCCCACGCCCCGTCAAAAAGTATCCCCCTGCAACACAATTACAAATTGTGCTATTTAAGTCAGTTTAGAACTACATCAGTTGTGGTCATAGCAGTGGCGGCGCTACACCACGCAGGGCGCGTCAGAGCGAATGCCCTTGTTAAAAAGCCTTTGCTCTGGTCGATGCCCTGTCAGAATTTTTGCCCTGTCCAGAATTTGTTTGGGCATATTTGTTTTATCCTGAGATATAAATTCACTAAATTCACTGAAATATTAAAATTTTCTTTACAAATGTCAAAAAGCGTTCAGCTTCGAGAGGGCTTCGCCCATCGACCTATATTGAGTGGACAGAGCGTAAGCGATTCAAGCTGAAGCCTGACCTGTTGCGTGAAAAGATACCGGTGACGTCATGCCTACTCTCGCGTGCGCATGCGCAGTGGGTCGGGTCACTTAACTGTCGATGGGAGATACTAAGCTTTCGCCAATCATGACGTCAGGCAGAGCTCATTAACATAATAAGCAGGCGTCAGAATCTAGAAGGCAATGTACTGGCCTACGCTATGTCCACGTAATATACGTCAATGGCTTCGCCCATCTGACCTGCTGACCAATTATAATTGAAGGCTCTGCTGCTGACTATAGACATAATTATTAGGGTGGTGCGAACGTAATGGTAAAAAAAAATTTTCCGATTTATTAATTGTAATAGTGTGAAAAAGTTGTGTCTATAAGAGGTGAACTTGTGGCTAAATTTGTCAGTTGCTAGTGGTATTTCTTGAACTGCCCCAACGACTTTGAAATTTAGCAGTAACAGTTGCATGCAAAATACTAATACGTAATTACTTACCATAACGATTAATACACATTGCGCAAGTGATTACCAATATATTTGTCACAAATAACTAAGCAACCCTTCACTAAATTATACGTTTGGTTATTGAACATTTCTAAACACAAATTTTAAGAAGTTGAAGATCATTGTTATGGACAGTTTGGTAAGTTTTTTCTCGTTTGCTTAGGTTTATTTACTTCTATGAAGGTAGGGCCTAGGCCTACTTGGTTTTCTGATGCAACCATGTCTTCTTCGTCTGCTAAGCTTTGACTCTGCACTGGATCTAGAGCTGTACCGATGCATCGGGAGCATTCGTAATCGGGCCGATTATTAGAGGAATCGGCATAATCGGTATCGGAGAAAAAGTATCGGCGCCGATGCAAATTATTTTACAGTTGACATTTTTTGCACAATTTTCGTTACAAATAGAAAACTGAGCACAAGTGTCTATGTCTTGTTTCTTATTATTGATTTATATTTAGCATTGCACTACTTAGCAGACACTGTAGAAACCAAGGACCTATTATACACGGTTCTAGGACTTTTCGCCCCCGGAAGTTTCGCCCCCGGAAGATTCGCCCCCGACATTTCGCCCCCGGGAAGTTTCGCCCCCGTCGATCCAGCTTCTAGTCTTAGTTACATTTTCATCATAGATCCCGCTTCTAGTCTTCTAGTTACATTTTCATCGCTAATCCAGCTTCTAATCTTAGTTACATTTTCGTCATAGATCCCGGAGGCGAATTAACTTCCGGGGGCGAATCTTCCCGGGGGCGAAATGCCGGGGGCGAATCTTCCGGGGGCGATTCTTCCGGGGGCGAAATTTCCGTATCCTATTATACACAGGACTGGAAACTCCTTGATAGCCCTTATACAACGTCGTATGCGTAGTTTTTGGGCGAAACTAAAATAATCGGCTTCATACGCGGTGTCGGCTATTACAATAATCGGCTATACGCGGTATCGGAATAATCGGCAAGAAGCCTTATCGGTACAGACTCACTGGCTGCTCTGTTGAGACATTGGTGTAACATGCACCATTGATGCATTGTTTATTTTATTTTTATTTTGCATAGCTGGTTTACCTAATTTACAGATGCATTGATGTGAACTATTTTTCAATTACAATGAAGTATTTAACTTCTCAACTGTATTAGATAATCTCTTAAGGGTTTCATTAGGTAACCTCTATCTTATTGCATATTAAATGCACTGTATAATACATCATACGGATGCACTCTAACGTCACATTTTATTAATTAATGTTTTTTTTACAGAAGGGTTAATTTACTCCTCTGCAGATTGTGTAATCAATTTGGTATTTGAGTATGTATGTATATGGTATGGTGTGTGGACATGTGCTAATCTGTATGTATCTATGTATGTTTGTTTAAGTGTTTGTTTAAGTGTATGTTTGTTTGTATGTTTGTGTATGTTTGTATGCGTGTTGTGTGTATGTATGTGAGAGTGTATGTATGTTGTTGACACGCATGCATATATGTAGGGCTATGAAAAGTATGAATGCTTTCAGGTGTATAAGTAGGTTGTATCGCTTGGGTACAAATGAGTATAAGTATGCATATATGCATGTGGGCTAATTTTTGCATGAAAGTATGTATTTAGGTGACTCCTCATGAATAAGCTGAGGTTTTCTCTAAAAGTTTAATCCACGGAATTATTATAAATGTTCACTTGATTGATCACAGGTTATGTTATCTTGGCGTTAGTTAAGTTCTTGTTATGAACAGTGAAAACATTGTACAACGATAATTATACTTACTTGCTTTAATTAAGTACTGAGTTAAGAATGATGGATGATTGACTGCTTTCCACTTACTTTACTACTACCCAGGTGGCCCTTGTAGCGGGGTCATTTGACCCCTTTTGGGCCTCCTGTGTAGCCAAACTTTGGAATATAATAATAATTCATGCTTCTGCTTTAACTGTAAAAGTTTGGTTACCAAATAAACAAGTGTCAAATGTCAAGGATCTATTTCTCTTTCCGCTGCGGAATTTTGATCATTACTGTCTGCTAATGTTTGTTCATTGCTGAAATCCAATGTTTGCGACATCTTAGGTGCTCGGTCAGCTTTCGCTCATGCCGCTTCTTTAGTTTAGTTGATGCAATCTTATCTTGACCGCCAATAATCATAACTCTAATCGTCCGCTGATCATGTAGGAACTCATGTTCATCGTTTTGCACCTTTCTGGCATTGGGACACTTACAATTGTCAACGGTATATTTGCAAGCTTCGATGTAAAACTTTTTCTCTACATTTATGTTAAGAGTTTTGCCATTTTCACGATATATACTACTACTTTTTCGACCTATATAGGTCTGCTTTCGAAATTCATCGTGGAATGCTCTTATCACCTTCAGAACTCTTGTATGTGAAACTGCCACGATGGAAGCTTTTCTCCATATAGCTACGATGTGTCTTGCTACGATTTCTGCTGTTTGAGTGACAGTAGATTCTTTGGTTCCTTCCGTGTTGACTCTGTTGATGTTATGTTTAATATAATTGTAGTGCCTCATAACGTCTTCATAAGTTGGCAAGACATTTTTCGGTAACTCGCACGAATATCCAAAATCAGTAGGCCTACATTTTTCAGCGGTTCTTGTTTTGATTTTGGATAACTGATCGAAAAGACTTCTTTTAAAAAAAATTCCGATAAACCGAATTTCTACAAACTTTTATACATGACATTGATAATATATTATACAATTAATATTATGCCCTGAAATATGACATATAACCTGGTAGGCAGAGGCATAACTTTGGTCTAAAAAGTGGGGGATACCAATTTCTTCCACACAAGAAGCAAGGCGAAGACTGCGATTTCTGGGATGGCTCAATAATAAAATATTGATTGACATTGTTTTAAAAGTGGAGGTGCGGTACCCCAGGCCAAAAACTGGGGGTACGGTACCCATCGTACCCCCACCCTCAAAAATTACGCCTATGGTGGTAAGCCCACTACCGGTTCGCTTAATATGGAGGATTGAAGGGATGAAGGACATTGAAGAATGAAGGTTCGCCTTAATATGAACTAGCTCTAATGCACTAGCAACAGTGGTAGGCCTATAGTATCGAACTTCGACGCCGCCGCTGGGGCACCTCAGAACTTCAAAATAATTCAACCAAATTTTGCACAGTCATTTACTTTTACCAAATGCAACTTTTAAACACTATTACGTTTGTAAATTCGCACTTTAGTTTTTTCGCACCACCCTAATAATTATAGCGGTAGCGCGATCTTATATGGTCACCATTTAAGCTCGCTCTACCGCGCTCTCCATAAAATTTAATCGTCCTCGCCGCTCCTCGGCGCTGGTTACTTGTAGCCTATGACTGCCTCAGGTTACAAAAAGTGTCTGGCGCCGCCACTGGGTCATAGGCAAAGCCATATGCTATTTATTGTTGGCATGCGTGGGCAAAGAATCCAGTGAAGTCAATTATCCTCTCATTACTACTCTCTTTCTCTCCTGTATACTCTTATTTACTGTTAAGCAAGTTGAGACATTGATTTCGGACAAAATATCAGCAGTCACAAACGACAGTGTGATGAAAAGGGACTAAGGCGCTAATTAGGTGAATCAATTGGTAGCTCGCGCTTGATATCAGTCGATTCGTATCAACAGGTATACCAGCAAAGCCAGTGAAGTCATTTGAGGCAATGAACCAACTTTAATGACTCATGTTCTTTGTGGTGTTGTAATCTCACGCAAATTAAACAATGACTATTCGCATTTTAGGCCTACTTGCGTGAAGGGAGGAATGGAGGAGGCTGGTCATGACGGTCGCAAGAGTTCCACGAACTGACGGCACAAGGTGACAAGGTGTGCGTGAAGGGCTTGTTGCGATGGATGTGTCTAAAACAAGGATGACAAATTCAATCAATCAATCAATCAATCAAACATTTATATAGCGCCCCTTCAAGGAATCTATTCAGAGGCGCTCCCAGCCCAACCCCGGCGAAAGAAAAAAGTCTTTAGAGCAGAGAAGAAAGCGGTGGATGAGTTTCGAGGAAGAGACCGCAGCTCAGAAGGAAGCCCATTCCAAATTTTGGGACCAACGACGGAGAAAGCACGGTGCTGCATAGTAGCGGTGCGTGCAAAAGGAACAGAGAGATCACCACGGGTGGTAGAGCGAAGAGAGCGGTGACCAGGTGGAACAGAGGCACGAGAACAGAGCTCACGCAGATAGAAGGGAGCACAGCCAAGCTGACATTTCCAGACAATGGAGGCAACCCGGTAGACAATGCGTTGCGAGAGTGGTAACCAGTGGAGGACATCACGCATGTATTCAGAAACATGGCCAAATTTAGGTATGCTCCCAATCAAACGCGCAGCAGAACGCAATACGCGTTCCAGACAGTTCAGTCGAGTGAGGGGAAGCCCAATATAGAGGGAGCAGCAGTAGTCAAGCCGACAGGTAATGAATGCATGAACGAGAGTAGCAGCAGATTGGGGGGAAAGAGAGCGGGAAACAACGCGAAGCTGTCGTAGCTGAAAGTAGCAAGCCCGGCTCAGCTGCAAGATATGCGGAGAGAGGGTGAGTTCTGAATCCAAGATGACGCCAAGATCTCTGACGGAGGTGGAAAAGACGATATAGGGGAACTCAGAAGTAAGACAAGCATGATCAATCTTAGCAAGCTGCCTAGGGGTGCCCAGCCAGATATATTGAGTCTTAGTGGGATTCAAGCGAAGGCGGTTGGAAGACATCCAGGCAGTCAAAGAGTCAGTGGAGTGGCACATGAGGCGGACTGCAGCGGCGGCGTCAGAGGGAAAGCAGTGGGTGTAAGCCTGTATATCGTCAGCATATAAATGGTTGGACAAAGAACAAGTGGCAAGAAGGCGACTGAGATCAGAGGTGAAGATAATATAGAGGAGGGGACCCAAAACTGATCCCTGAGGAAGGCCAAAACGGACTGGGTCCAGAGGGACCTGGTAGAACAGTAGACAACCAATGAGGAGCGGTCAGAAAGGTAGGAGGCTAGCCACTCAAGGGGCTTTTCAGATAGACCGAATGATACAGACAAGCGATTGAGGAGGATGTCATGGTCGACCGAGTCAAAGGCAGCGCTGACATCGAAGAGTGCAAGAAGGGAGACTTGGGAGCGATCAATGGCGCCATAGAAATCAGAGAGGAGGCGAAGGAGAAGGGTTTCTGTAGAATGACCTTTGCGGAAGCCAGATTGATAGACAGGAAGTAAGTTATTAGCATCAAGGTAAGTCAATAATTGCTGAGCGACCAATTTCTCGATGATTTTAGAAATAAATGAGACGTTCGCAATGGGCCTGAAGTGTGCAGGGTCCGAAGAGTCGAGACCGGCTTGCTTGAGGATAGGAGTAACAATCGACCTCTTCTGCGAAGCTGGAAGAGTACCGTCACGGAGCGAGGAGTTGCATAGTAGTGTCAGGAAAGGGAGGAGGACATCGATGTAATCCTGGAGCAAAAAAGGAGGGAGGGGGTCAAGCTCACAGGATTTCGCAGCAGAACCCAAGATGATGTTGCGCAGCTCAAGACTGGAGACCTCGTGAAGAACTGAGAGCCGATGGTTGGTAGTAGGAAAGTCTGGCGGAGGAGAACCAGCGGTGTCGTTGCGAACCGATTGGACTTTAGCAGCGAAGTAGTTCGAGTAGTCGGATGCAGTAAAGGAAGGATCAGGCGATTGTGCTGATCGATGACGGCCGAGCAGGTCGTTGAAAGTCGACCAAAGCCGCCGTGGGTCGCTGGCGTTGGATGATATCAGACGCTCCCAGTGATCCTTTTCCTTCTCACGATGACGTCGGTGCATCCCACGGACAAACTGGATCCATGCTGACTGGTCGGTTGGCGAGCGTGTGCGCTGGTAAACGCGTTCAAGACGACGGGCTTGACGTCGAAGAGAATAACATTCAGCGTCGAACCAGGGGGAGAGAGGGTGCTGGCGATGTCTGACCGGACGGGATGGAAGAAGACGATCGATGATGGCTGTCATAGAGCTCTCATAAATGTCAAATAGTTCGGTAGTAGAAGAGCCGACAAACTGGCCCGGGTCAAAGAAGGCTGGAACAGCAAGGATAGCCGACTGGAAAGCTTCACGGTCCAGGCGCTTCCAGCCACGAGACTGACGAATAACATAGACAGGTGCCGTCAGGAAGAAGGGAATGTCAGCGAAGACCAGCCCATGGTCTGAGATGACGGGAGGAAAGATGTTCAGATCAGCAGGGACGCAGTCATCACGAGTGATGAAGACATCGAGCCAGCCGCCAGCCTGGTGGGTTGGAGCAGCGACGTGCTGGATTAAGCCGTACTGTTGGAGGATTGAAGTGAATTCTAGAGTAGACGGCGAAGAGAGATCCTCCAGATGCAAGTTGAGGTCACCGAGGACGACAATCTGTGTGTTGTACAGCGCAAATTGCTCAATTATGGCGGCGAACTCGGTGAAGAAGGCAGTGGAAACAGGAACCGATCCGGGGCGATAGATAGTGATGACAGTGGTGGGGCCCAGAGGAGAAGAAACAGAGGCGGCGAGAACCTCAAACGTGGTGGGAGGAGAAGAGATGGTGATCTGCTTCACGCGAAGAGTGTCTTTGTAGAAGAGGACAATGCCTCCTCCACGAGAGACCTCTCCCGAAGTGTCAAGTCTAGGGCTGTCAAGCGAAGCGTAACCAGAGGGTGTTGATCGTAGCACTGGTACATCGAGAGAGGATTCATGCCAGGATTCAGTGACAGCGAGAAGATCGAGAGCATTATGTGTGATGGAGTCTGAGACAGCCACGTATTTGTGCCGCAAAGATCTCGCATTCCATGTGGCAACGCGAAGCCTCCTTTGGATCGATGTTGGAGGAGAAGGAATAGGGGTGGTCGGCGTAGACTGATTAAGTAAGTGCCGAGAGCGACGTTTCGGCCATGGGGCCACAGAGGCAGGACGCCAAAGGTTGAAGGCGAATAAAATCTTCCGCACTGGTCGACGAATAGGCGCAGCGGCCTCACGAAGTGACCATATTAGGTCGCCGTCGTAAACGTCAGTTGGCATAGTCCAGTCGGAATGTTGAATACGCAAGTTAATAGATGAGCCAATTAATCCGTAAAACGAGAAACGTTTAAGCGCCCGACACACTGGGCAACTTTGACGAAAATTGGCGAAGAAGGAAGACGACGCTATTGTAAACAGTGGTGTGCATTGCAGCAACGAACGTGTATCGATAATCGGTCAAAACTAGCACAAACAGTCGTAGTAGACGCAAAAACAACGAAAAACTAGTAACCAGTGACTAGAACTAGTCACAACTACTTTATCGAAAGCAATGTTTTGAAAGAATTCAGATATTTTAGTAAAAACGTAAGTAAATAAAGAGCCGAGGCGAAGCTGAGTCCGACACGCCGAAGCGCCACCTATCAGCAATCACAAACGACAGAGTCGTGAAATGGGACTAAGGTGCTAATTAGGTAAACTGGTCTAGCTCGCGCTTGATATCGGTCGATTCGTCAAATTCGGCAAATCTCGGCCGACAATTGCGTCAGCTGTACACAAGGCACCTAACCACATCGGGAAACCTACATGTTAACCCTGCGAGTACCAGTGGGGTCAAAAAGGACCCCAAGCCCACTTTAATTGCATACTGCGCAGACACTGTTCGTGCAAATTTATTGAAATTTTGTGACTTTCAAGATGTACCTAATCTCTATACAGGTTTAAATTGAAAATTGCACTGTTGATCACCAGAGGGCGCCGCCAATCTTTTATAGCATTGAGTACCAGTGGGGTCATTTTGGACCCCAAATGTTTTTAGCAATACTTTCAATGATACCTTAAGAAATAATTCATATTTATTAATTAAATATAATATTTATTTACACTATTACCTGAAGAAATTCTTTTCTAAATAATAATTTATATACATTTAAATTTTTCCACACAAAGCACCACAACTACGAAGTACAATAGCCATTGAATAGCAGGCACGTTTATATGTAAACCCAACTTCCTGACCGACAGACACATCCGTGTCCACGTGGGAGCAGAGCTGTCCGAACTCTTCCACATGGAGAACGGATCGCCACAGGGCAGTGTCATCAGCCCTGTGTTGTTCATCATCATGATGAACGACTTCCCGGATCCGGAGAACGGCGTCAAGCTTTCTCTCTACGCGGACGACAGCGCCATCTGGAGAGCAGGACCAAACCCGGACGTGAACCAGCGACACCTTCAATCCTACCTCGATCGACTGAAAAAATTCTTCGACGACTGGGGTTTCAAGGTGTCTACGACGAAGACCGTGGCCGTCGAATTCCATCGCTTCGGCACACCTACAGCACACCGACCGCTGAGACTCGGTACCTCCGGTCTGAGCTACAAGGATAGCGTCAAGTTCCTGGGTGTGATATTTGACCGGTTTCTTACCTGGTCCGAACACATCAGGTACGTGGCGGATCGCTGCAAGAAGCGTCTCAACCTGATGCGCGCTATTGCAGGATCCCATTGGGGGGCGTCGAAAGACACCCTTCTGATGGTCTACCGAGCTCTCATCCGCTCCGTCATCGACTACGGCTGCATCGCGTACGAGAGTGCCTCGGCGAACCAGAAGAAAGTGCTAAACACTATCCAGTGTAAGGCACTTACGATAGCTTCTGGAGCGCTCAGAGGAACGAGCCTCTCCGCTCTGCAGGTAGACTGCGGGGAGATGCCACTCCACCTACGACGAAAGCAGCAGATGATGGAGTTCATCATGAAGATAGACGCCATCCCGGACCACCCGACGCAGACCATCACCAGCGGCCGGAAGACGAAAGCGGCCAAAGACGACATGGATCCGATCCGAGTGAAGGCGAGAAACATCAACAGCGAGATCGCAAAGCCTACGATCCAGCCACTCGCCTGCACGACAAGACCGATGTGGACACTCTGCCAACCGATCATAGACACCACACTCAGGGATAAGATCAGAGATCTACCTAATGCTGCTAATGTCGTTGTTTTTTCAGATTCCCTCAGAAGGAAGTCCATGGTCGAAGACCACATCCGCTCTTACGACGGCCATGTGGCGATCTATACGGACGGCTCAAAGAACCCCGCAGGTAATGCATCGTGCTCCTTCTACGTGCCCTCTTGTGGTCACCACGGAAGCTACAGGATGAGCGACGGGTCGTCAGTCCTGGCAGCAGAAATGGAGGCCATAAGCAGGGCGATGGAATGGGCCGCTAGCGCTAACATACCAAATGTTGTTGTTTTTTCAGACTCCCTCGGTGTCCTGCAGAGTCTGGAGAAACAGCAGTCCGGGACAAGACAACATCATCTCGTCGACCTGATGCACGCCATAGATGACTACGGGCAACACGCAGAGTCGCCACCGAAGATCGTTTGGATCCCCGGTCATCTCGGCGTCCCAGGCAACGAGACGGCAGATGCCCTGTGCAAACAGGCGCTTCACAACACCGCCGTGGACCTCCCGATGACGCTCGAGTACCCAGAAGCACGACACCTCTACCGCGACCACTTCCTCCGGAAGTGGCAAACAGAGTGGACCACCTCAGACACCGGCTCCGACTATAGGGTCGTCGAGCCAGACGTCAGCCTGGTCCGCAGATACACCGACCCAAACCGGAGGAAGGAAGTCACCATCACCAGACTCCGAATGGGGCACTGCTGCCTCAACGCGCAGTTGAAGCTGTGGGGCCGCCACGAAACCGGAAACTGTGACGAGTGCGGTGACGCCCAGGAAACCGTGCGTCATTTCCTCTTGGAGTGCCCTTCTCAGGCTGGACTCCAAGACCAGCTCCTCCGAGAGTGCGCACGGAAAAACTGGTCTTTCGATCTGTACACCGTACTCAGTCAAACCAGCTGCCTGAATACCATCTACAAGTGGCTGGAGGTTTCCGGTCGGAAGATCTGAAGGCGGCCCCCTGCCCCCACCGGAAAGAAGAAGACCAAGAAGAAGACCAAGAAGAAGTCAAAGAAGAAGACAAAGAAGAAGACCAAGAAGAAGCTAGAAGAACATTAACTTTTAGTGTAAATAAAACATGGAACAATATTAACAATATTAACAGTATACTGAGAACTATCCTATGTAAATAGCAAGCCCCACAAATGTAACCAAGACGGGGAGGGGAGAAAACCCAACTCCGCTGACCGTGCATGGGAAAATCCTACCACCACTTTCCCCTACGGGGGTTTTCTTGGTTGGCAGCCGGCCGTCAGCTTAACCTGTCTTGGACCCCCTATCGTGATCTATTATGTACCTGTACATATGTTATTGTGTCTGACGTCAATCATCTTAGATATGACGGCGTCGTTAAATAAACGTATATTACTACTACTATGTAAACCCAACTCCGCTGACCGTGCATGGGAAAATCCTACCACCACTTTCCCCTACGGGGTTTTCTTGGTTGGCAGCCGGCCGTCAGCTTAACCTGTCTTGGACCCCAAACGTGATATATTATGTACCTGTACATATGTTATTGTGTATGACGTCAATCATCTTTGATATGACGGCGTCGTTAAATAAACGTATTTATGTAGGCCCCTAATGTCATATCCAGTCCTGTCGAAGAAACGTGCACGTTTTTTCATTTGTCCAAGGGAAAATGATAAGGCCAGAATAATCTGTGCAGCCTGTAGACGCAATGTGTGCAAGGAACATGCTCAGTATACCTGCATAAACTGTGAGCAGTAACTGTGTAATGACCGAATATTGTCTACGTTAGTTTTGAACATTGACACTCAGATATTTTGAACACTAAATTGTAACTATTACATTAAAAAATTCATTCATTTCACCAGCTAAATATGTTCCAATTACTTTACTAATACATGTTTTCTTGACAGTGAATTAAAAATGCAAAAAACAAAAAAGTTTTTGTAAAAATTGTGTTGGGGTCATTTTGGACCCCAATGGTACTCAGTGTATCAAAAAAATTCTGGTAGTTTGAGGGTTAAAGTCCTCCCCTGCTAACAGCAATGGCGGCCTTATCTTCTTGCGGGCTGCTTATCCCTTTGAGACTGCTTCCGGTATCTTGAGAAATGCTTCAACGACAAGGTAATGCAGTCTATCCCCAACATCCCTCTTAAAAGAAGGGGAAGAAAATATACCCCGTGATCGACCGAGTCGAACTGCTACGATCGACTTATATAATAAGAATAATCTTCGTTCAATATCTTCAAACTGATAATTAGGGCCTACGCAGTATGATTACAAATCAGTATGAACGGATGATCACAAGTTATTACAGGAGTCGAATTTAACTGCTTACGGCAGCCTTGCAAGGCGCCCATCACGTCCTAAATCTCATTTACACAAACGCGCCATCTCGCGAATTGATAGGCTGAGTGGACCTTTGAGAGGGTTACGGGGGGTGATCCCGCTACGTCTTGCACTTCACGCCAGTGAAGTTACCGCTACTCTATGGACTCGATCGACTTTGTCGACTAGTCGACCTCTCGTCGACTCGATCGACTTGGAAAATAAATTATCGACTTTGTCCATTTGGACTGTAGTCTCTTGGCCAAAATTGCTGACGACTGTTGCATTCTTATATTCCAGTACCTAATTATAATTACTTATGAATTTCATTTGCACACTCTTCATCAAACTGTCAAACTGTAAATGAACTGGTAAGTAAAATTTCAGGCATTATAATGATATCGTTTGGGGTTGTCTTGAGCTAATCTCTCAAAAATTCATATTACACACTCCAGACAAAAAAACTTCAAACTATTCAATATTACTCAAGTTAGTTACAATAGTAGGCCTGGTCTGTAGTGCATTGGTTAAGGCTAAACAGAACAGCGAAACAAAGCCACCCAGTATATGACAATTATTACAACTATTATTAATTGTCAGAACATTGTAAACGTAAGTAAGTAAGTAAGTATATTCTTTATTAAAAAGCACTAGCAAACGCACAGCACTGTACATGGTAAACATATTGCAATCAAACATGGTAGACTTGTTATAATCAAACAATGAGAGGATTTACTACGAACCAAGTGGAACGTAAGGGGTCGAAGAGGATAGGAGTAAAGTAGCTAGATCCAGGGTGAACATAGTTATTTGTACAGCATCCTAGCGAGGAAGCATTTCTGAGACAATTTATCATACCTTGCAAGCTCACGGTTATAAATAGGGCCGTGCACGGGCGCAGAGAGTATACCGAGTGTGCTTAATCGGCGGCAGCATTTAGCAGGCCTATGTAATACTGTATGGCAGGGATTGTGCAAAATACTATCAAAGAGACTATATATATAGGCTAGCGTCAGCATTATTGGAAAGTGCCTCAAATGAGGGGATGATGATTATAATTATATTCCCTCTAGGGCCCCGCGCTCCTGTCCGCTCACAAAATCCACCACACGGGCGGGCAATAAAGCATCCTGCCAACCTCAGTGGCGCGCATCATATCAAAGAGTAGGCCTACCCCGAAAGTCCATGTGACCTCAAAACCCGGAGAGCGTAGAAGCACTGGCGTAAACTTGTCCAAAATATTAGGGGGATTTGGTTAATCATTATACACTTATTGCATTGGTTGTACAGTCCATCTCAATTATTGGGGGGCACGTGCCCCGGCCCCCCAGAGTCTACGCCTATGCGTATAAGGACTGCCTTGCCTTAATGATAAGGTGTTTGATGTGACTAGAAAATCCACATTTCTGATTAAGCTCGACACCCAGAATATAAAGAGTGTGAAGTCACTGTGAACCCTATAGTACTATAGCGATACCATCTAGAATGAAAGATGAGGCGTACCAATGTACCACCGAGGGCGCGTGAATTTTAGGCCCATTTCACTGGTCTTGTTCATATTAAAGCTTAGATTACAGCTGTGTACTGAGGCAGTAATGTGCTCGAATTCCATCTCAGTGGTAGTGATGATGGATGCGGGGACTACAAGGTAACAATCATCGGCATATTTAAAAATGCGGTTGCTTTTCTTGATTGTTTTAAAACCTGAGGTCATAGTCTCCAGATAATCTACGCTTATTGTAAATTCTGTCTGTAAGAAGTTCTGCAGTTATATGTAAGACTTATATTCGCTCACAATATGCACAATAAGTTGTTGAGTAAAAGAAAATTATCGTGTACAACGGTGAGTTTGGGTGACGAACCCGCCAAAAATAATAAGTAAAATATTTCAGAGTCGAGTCAAGTCGAGGAAACAACGATCGACTCGACTTCTCAAACATTTGATCGACTCGACTTGCAAGTCGATCGAGTTGAAGATTTTTCGACCGACTCGACTTAGTCGAGTTTCGACAAACTTAATCGACTGATTCGATCGATCAATATAGGTAAAGAAGAAAGCCATTTCCGCGTGTGGCTATCCAGCCTACCCTTCCTACTGTAACTTCGGTTTGTTTTGCTCTGAACATTGGTTAGAACACTTAGAGACTGTTGAGTCAATTGCCTTTGGATTTTGATTACATCATAGATTTATCAATTAAACGCATTTTCAATAAAACCTTATACCTGTGAATTTTTATCCCTGGTGGATGATTTTACACGGTGGGGGATAGATATGGTTTATCCCTACAGATACTCTATCCCGGTAGATTCCATCCGAGGGGATAAATTTATTCATCCCCGGATAGTTTTAGGACTGATAGTCTGTCACGCGACACCGGAACGCCGTTCCGGCGCGTTCCGGCAGAAAATGCACTGGTGATAATTAACTAAGCGCAACATTTAAACCATCCTTATGCTCAATTATAAGGTAATCAGCGTCCTCTCTTGATCTGGCCCTCAGAGGCCGCGTGTATGAGCAGGTCGCAAGTTCTAGTCCGGACTAGATTTGGCTCTAAGCCAGACTAGCGGATAAGACCAGTGTGCATGTCGACAGCCTAGTGCGCTTAGTCCAGACCAACGCTACGCCACCGGACAGCCATGTGTAGATTCACTAGTCCAGCCTAGCGCGAGCAGGAAGATGGCGGCGACTATGTTGTTCGTCGTTTAGAGAAGTTTAAGACGCAAAAGAGAGTGGATTTCGAGTGCATTTCAGCGATCCCTGTTTAGGTATCGCCGAAATCCACTCGACTCGTTCTCCGACAATGATATTATAAGTAACAACTCTAACATTAATGACATAGGCGTAATTTGTGGGTGGTACGAGGGGTACCTGTACCCCCACTTTTTGAACTGGGGTACCGTACCCCCACTTTTAAACAACGCTGATCAATATTTTATTTAGCCTTCCCAGAGATCGCAGTATTCGCCTTGCTTCGTGTAGGCCTATGTAGACAGAGTGAGGTGTACAGTATATACCAGGCAGTCAGACAGGCAGACTTTCGGCCACTCAGGTTGTACGACAGACTGACCGCGGTGACGGGCTCGCAGGCGCCACAGATCTGGGCCACGGCTATACTCTTCTTCTTACATCACCCTCACTCTCCGCCTTATGGTTGACATCTTAATTAGTCATAGGCTAATGAAATGTGGAGATGTAATCAAAGCGCAAGTTTCTGCACCTTCATGAGTTACAAACCCACATATAAGGACCCACACTCATATTGGCGGCAGTGGACATTGATATGACTCCTCACCACTCTGTCCCCTCACAATCTCAGAATCAATCTATAGGTTAAACATAGGCCCTATCCGAGCCGCACAGCTGAAGACATACCCCTATTACATACCTCTGTTACATAATCAGTTAAGACGTCGTTGATTTTGACACGTCGTGTTCCGATTTTGCTTATTTAAGTAAATGGATAAAATTTGTTCTAAAACGAAAACGAGTAGGCCTAGATGACATAGGCGCCGACTTCTTGGGAGCCTTGGGTGCCAATGCACCCAGAGAGAAAGTTCAGTGGGTGCCTGGCACCCAGAAGAATTCGGACCCCAAATTCAAATTTTTACACCTAAGCAGTAATCTCACAGCGTGAGAAGTACAACTATGCTATACAACACAAATACCCAACATTGCATGATCTCACAGTCACAGCCGTACATAAATAAATTATTTCTTTATTATTTAAAATAATAAATAAATAATAACACTGGAACCCTTGACAAGAAAACAGTTTTCTTTCTCCGAAATTCCGCTAAACTCACCTACCTATGGGGAGGGGTGGGGAAAGAGAGGGAGGACCCATGCACCCACTGGCACCCAGAGACAAAAGCAAAAGTCGGCGCCTATGGTAGATGACATAATTATTATAGACGATAAAATTGCCGTTAGGCCTATGGAGGTAAGCTCATCAGCGTTTCACAATCTTACAGTTTAAGTGCAACGAGCTAAGATTGACAGCCATTAAGTTGTTCCATGGTCAACTTCGGAGAGTAAATTTTCCTGAAGTTGACTAAAGTTCCATGCCATCTGGAGAGTTAGACATCTGGAGAGTTAACAGAAGAAACATAAGTATTGTGGGTTAGGCCCTAAATATGGTTCGAAATGTCTGCCTAGATGGCTGCCGAATTGCCATTACAACTGGATATAAATGAGTAGGCCTAATTATAATTATGCAATTATTAAATTTAGAGCGTTTGAGTTCTTAAGAAGCGCGACAAGAATGATATAAACCCCTATTAAACTAATACTGCAATTAACAAGATGGCTTATTTTATTGACACAATCCACCTCATCTGACGTTTATGTGATCTGTATTGGGTCATCTTGTCTAAAATTAGCTGCTTCAGCCGCATAGTCCTCCCAAGGTACATTCGATCTCTCAAAACTGAAAACAAATTACAGAGCACTAGGGACTCATTGCAATTATTTTTTATCATTGTTTTTGTTGTCGTTGTTGCTGCTGCTACTACTGCTACTATTATTGCTACTACTAATTAGGCCTATTACTATTACGGGTAATATGTCCAAAATGGTATCCATGCGAGATGCGAAATTGGAGAAGAAATTGGTACTCCCTACTTTTTAGACCAAAGTTAAGCCCCTGGTTAATGAACAAAACTACTGTTACGATAGCACAACGTCTTCTAAGTTGGCAGTCAGCGAAAGACTGGCGATCAGTCCAGTGTCAGAGTTCGACCGCTTGGTCACTACGGTGGGCATGGTCTCTATTAGCCAATACGATACCGTCACAGAATAGGCTGGTACCCTGCGCTTGGCCTTCGAGTGGCGCTTTAGAAGTTTGGAGATTACGATTACGATTACGAATGGTTTTTGGCATTAATTTCACGTTGAACCGAAACAGCTCCTGTAATCTTGAGCGAATAACACCGAAATCTAAAACTTCAACCAGTGGCGTAAAACATAGCCGGGGCCCTTGGACATTTAAAGCTTGGGGCCATTTTTAGCAGTCATGGGCGTCGGCATAATTTTTTTGTGGAGGGACAAATTTTTGTAGGGGGAGCAAAATTACGTTTTTGCATGCCATTCGTGAACACAGAACACGTGACAACTTTAAAAAAAATAATGGTCAATGTCTTACCTAAATAATTAAGTGTTTTTGTTCGAACTGAAACTCGTTTTGGGACTTTTGTTATAATCATAATAATCGAAAGATTTTATTTTTTGCAAAATATGCGGAAAATCCGGGGAATGCACCTCAGCACGCCCATGTTAGCAATCTTTTCTAGCCCTGAGCATGAAGTGTTATCAACTTCATTTTTCTTAGCCTCGGCATATGAAGGCGTTTACCCAGTTCTCTCCCTCGCTGTTTCATCCTCCCATCGACAGTGTACGATCAGTGTACTCATTTACAGCTGAGTTGGCTAGGGGGCACAGATGGTTAAATTTCCTGCCCAAGCAGGAAATTGAACCTCCGACCTCTTGTTTGACAGTCCAGCACACTAACCCCTACACTATCGAGCGCCCCTAATTAAGCTTGGAGCAACTTACCCATTAAAAAGTTAAAGCAATTAGATACCTATTTAAAACTGCAGTTAGGTATAAAAAAGAGTATTAAACGTTATCATTAATGCTACTGTCTATACATAGGCCTATATATAGGCCTACAGAGTAATGTAGGCCTAATGCAGACTGTAGTTCTTCAGAGAATTACTTCATAAATTTGGCTATTCTAGCTTTACTGTTCGCAAAAATGTGTCGATCAAGTCATCAATATTCAATTATTTTGCACACTCGTTTTCAATCTCAAGAAGAGCAGGACCACCACTCCTGAGAGATATAGGCCTAGTGGTCATGATTTTCAATTTGGAGAAGGAGTGCTCCGCACTGGCGACGGTGACTGGGAGAGTGGCAAACATCACGCAGGCAGTAGTCTTCTGGGATAGATGACGTGATGTGAGAGCTCAATATGAGTTTGAGTATGTCCAGCACAGCTTTTTTTATTTCAAGTTCCTTTCTGAACTCACGTCTGATACAATTAAATCCGGGGCCGATGTCCGATGAATATGTTTGCTGCAGTTTTGTTGCTGCTAATTAAAAATCAACATCAGATGAGTGCAGCTGTTATTTAATTGGGATAAGAAAACTAAACGCTGCAGAAACTATGATGCTGCCCTTCCAAAAGACTAGCGAAAAATACATGACTCTTGAAAACTACTTCTGGATTTTGAAGATGTTCGTCACTATAGGCCTACAGTTAGCTGTGATTGCTGCAGCTCTAGTAATGATAATTCCCCGTGAATCACTCATGTAAGTCAGTTCACCAAATGCCGCGGAGAGGTCTGGTAGCAGCAGATAGGTCTAGTCAGGGGCGTAACTTTAGCCTAAAAAGTGGGGGGTACCGATACCTTGGTCTAAAAAGTTGGGGGTACCAATTTCTTCTCCACTTTCGTTTTTCGCATGATAACCATTTTGAACATAATTCTCTGCCAATATTCTCATTAATTTTGGCTCTCGACTTATCTGTGTATCTAAGCACTTTCATACTTTTGGTGGAGATTGCGTTCTCTGGGAAGGCACAATAATAAAATATTGATTGGCATTGTTTAAAAAGTGGGGGGTACAGTACCCCCAGTCGAAAAAGTGGGGGGGTACGGGTACCCTCGTACCCCCCCCCCACAAATTACGCCTATGGGTCTAGTAGCCTATTCTAGTTGGACTTATTGGCACGCGATACACTGTTAATTGTCAGTACCGTATTCTATTTCTGTTTCTACTGGACTCATGCACTGAGGGCGCCTCTGAATAGCTTATAGGCCTACTGCGAGAGGCGCGCCTTATAAATTACTAGATACGATACGATACGATACGATTATAACGATCGTTCCGAAACAATAATAAACACTTGCAAGGGCTAAATATAGATCCATTGAAACACTATACACTCAATAGTTACTATTTTAGTTAACAAGCTTGGTGGCCCTTAATTGCGACCTCGGGGCCCTTTGACTTTGTCCACCCTCGCTAGGCCTATATATGGTTATTACGCCACTGCTTCAAACATTATTAAACTTACTTTGAGAGACAATTCTCGAAAATTCGACTCTTTTCGATACACCTTCGCGCTCGCCTTTCACCAGTTTGAAAGCAGAACCGGTATCAGGCTTTATATATAGGCCTACTCATTAGCAATTTTTTGGGATTTTCTAAACGGACTTTCCACCGTCAACAAATTCACATCTACGCATCGCATGCCCTTATGTCAACCAATAGCAGCACAGAACACCAAATATGCTTCGTAATAGCTATTAAAATGTAGTAACACGTGTCGACGAGACCAACGTGTGGGCTTGAGCTTTAGGCATAGCCGTTATGAATATCCAAATATTAGGCCTACACTTTGCTATCTGTGCAAGATAAGAACACAGTGTTGTGGTACAGTGCACAATCACAACTACAGGGCGTTACCTAAGCCAAAGACGCTCGAGCTACGCTAGACAAAATTATATCAAAGCTGCGCTTGTATAGGCCTATACCTAGGACAAATTCCTGGCTATACGTACATATCTACGTATCTTTAAAAATCGCTCTTTTCAGCCTTGCTTGGGCCAAATGGGCCGGGAGCGCCTCTGCGTAAATCTTGAAGGGGCGCTAGGCCTATATCAAGTTTAGATTGATTGATTTTTGCTAGAAAGGGCAAATGACCTCTTACATAATAAACTTATCCGGGTATTAACCGATAGGCCTATATAATAGTCTATAACCGATATCTATCAGGCCCGGTTCGTCCTATAGGCAAACTAGGGAACTGCCTAGGGCCGCCGATTTTTAGGGGCGCCAATTTTCCATTTTTAATTTTTTTTAAATTTAATTATGATTCGGTAGATGGAAGTATCATAGTGTTGGTTTATAGTTGGTGGCGTAATAAATCGCGCAGGTGTAGGCTAACCGGGATTTCCAAAAAATAGGTAACGACATTAATTTTTTTTGAAGATGAAATTCCAAAAACGATGGACGAAATCGAAATTACCATGACGAAAATTATTATTTCGCACGGTTTGCCTAGGGCCCGCGATTTGCCGGTTTGCCTAGGGCCGCCGATTTGCCGGTTTGCCTAGGGCCGCCAAATGTCTTGAGCCGGGTCTGTCTAATATATATGGCCTATAGGCCTAGTCTATAACCGATATAGTCTATACATCTATACAGGAGCTAGAGTTTTCTAAATTTATTTTACTCTTTAAAACTATAAATTACAGGATGTGATTTCTGGTTGGAAAAATAAATAGGCCATGGGGTCGAGAAAATTATTCCGGCGAAATGTGCATGTATTGTGCATGTGTGCTCGTGCGCTTCCTTTGTTGCCAAATGGCTGTGGTTGAAAACCGACAGAATCGCTTTCACAATCTTATCCCGTTTCCTCCTCGTCCCTTTATCTTCCTCACCGTTTGAACTCTAAACACCACTCACCTTAGGCCTATCCGTCTGCCTGCCTGCGTATACATGTATACCTGACCCCTTTGGATCTTGACCTGGAACCGACTTATTCGCCCTCATCTATTATGATTTTACTATGCGCCACTGATTAGCTGGCTCCAGCGACTTCGCCTTTTGGGCGCTGTTGAAATTTCGAGATTACGAGTTTCAGGCTTGAGGATGGTCTATAGCTTATACCAATTGAGTTTCGCTCAGTACCTTCGAATCCCCTCCCCTGCAATTGCAATGGTACCCTGGCTGGAAATGCTAGTCATTAAACCTACCAATTAAGAGGGCAAATCACAGGTTCACATTCACACTGTAAGCAGTGGCGTAACAACCTAGCCGGGGGCCCTTGGACATTCTAAGCTTGGGGGCCCTTACCCATTAAAAAGTGAAAATGATGAGATAGCTATTTTAAAATGCAGTTAAGTCAAAAAAGAGTATTAAACGTTCTGATTAATGGTCCATAGTTCAAGTCACACTAATGGTTCAATGTAATGTCTGTTGTAGTTCTTGGAATCCAGTCAAAATAGCCCGGTCAAAATAGCCCCGACGAAATAGCCCCGTCAAAATAGCCCAGGACAAAATAGCTCCAGACGAAATAGCCTAGCCCCGACAAAATAGCACCGTTCGAAGAGCCTTGTTTATTCGAATCAACAGAGAACTGCCTAATTAGTTGCTAATTAGTATGAAAGTGTAACGATAGACGTTACCTATATCTTGAATCAACTTCGGCGTGCTTTGGCGGGAATATTTTAGATCAAGCCGTAATTTGTCAATTAGTAAATATTAATTATTAGTTGACGGTGAAGTCTCAGTTATATTTAAATATTTAAAGAGCCATTGCGTTCTTTGGCGGCAACGCTTTAGATCTCTTTAGATCTGCCAGACTGTGCCAGTGATTAGGAATAAATGACTTATTAGGCCTACGTCTTTTAGATCATTGCGCCTATAAATTTGGATTTAGTAGCTTCTTTTACCTTCATGTTTCGAAGTTTTTTAAACATTGACATTGTCAATTATTAATATTTCTATAATATCTTACTCGCGTTTCTTTCCATTCATGTTTCGTTGATTTTATTAATATAAATCTTCTCGCCACTGTTCGTTGTCGGGGCGATATTTTTGGGGCTATTTCGTCGGGGCTATAATATCTTACCAGTCTTGTTGTCAAGACCTTAAACCTCAAGACCAAGACCAAGACCAAGACCTTGAACCTCAAGACCAAGACCAAGACCAAGACCTTGAACCTCGAGACCAAGACCAAGACCAAGACTTTGAACCTCGAGACCAAGACCAAGACCAAGACCTTGAACCTCAAGACCAAGACCAAGACCAAGACCCAAAAAATCGAAATCAGGTCAAGACTTCTAAAAATTGTAAAGTCGGAATATTCGCTATTTTAATGAAAACATGAGTCTTATTTTATTCAAGGAAATTAACTTTAAATGCAAACTGCAGAGAAATCCGAATTTGTATTCAAAAGTCCTTCATGCAAACTCTTATACCAAATGCCTTTTGTATTTTATAAAAACCAATTCGCTCAGAATTTTCTGACCAAGACGTGCCTGGTGGGCCTCATAAAAATTCCGCCATGTGAAAAAATACGTTCTACAGGTGCTGAAGTCGCTGACACACACAGAGTAGCTTCTCAAGTACTGGATGTAAATGTACAGATAGTGAGTGCTTTTGAAATCTTCCCATGGTTTATCATACCGTCTGATACAGAATAACTGTTGCTGCTGCCAATGGGTTTTCCTGACCAACAAGACTTGTATCCATCCATAGATATTGGTCGTATGAAGCAAGCAGGCTTGATACAGAATTCTTGAGTTCTGTTAAATGACTGTTCATATTAACAGCCGGTCTTGGTCTTGGTCTTGCGAGACCAAGACCAAGACTTTGAACCTCAAGACCAAGACCAAGACCATGACCTTGAACCTCAAGACCAAGACCAAGACCAAGACCTTTAACCTCAAGACCAAGACCAAGACCAAGACTTTTAAAAACGAACTCGAGTGCACTCGAGACCAAGACCTTGGTCTCGAGGACAACAAGACTGTTTCTTACTCGCGTTTTTGTCCATTCATGTTTCGTTGGTTTTATTAATATAAATCTTCTCGTTGTCGGGGCGATATTTTTGGGGCTATTTCGTCGGGGCTATTTCGTGTTGAGCTATTTTGTCCTGGGCCATTTTGACGGGGCTATTTCGTCGGGGCTATTTTGACCGGGCTATTTTGTCGGGGTGCCGTACGTAGTTCTTATATTGAGCTCTCACATCACGTCATCTATCCCAGAACTGGCTACTGCCTGTGTACTATTTGTCACTCTCCCAGTCACCGTCGCCAGTGCGAAGCGCTTCTTCAGAGAATTGCTTAATGAATTTGGCTATTCTAGCTTTACTATTAGCAATTTTATGTGTCTGTCAAATCATTAATATGCAATTGTTTTGCGCATTCGTTTTCGATCGCAAGAAGAGCAAGACCATCAAGCATGTCCTGTTAGATAGTGGATCTAAGATAGGCCTACATCTGCATAAGTTTCAATTTGGAGAAGGAGCGCTCTGCCACTGGCTATAGGGCCATCGCAGATCTATGTGGCCCCTGGCCTTAATGAGAGCCATTTTCTAAAATGGCCGACTGCAAAAAGAGATTTTTCAATATTTCAGCTTCTAGTTCACTTAGAATTGTGATCTTGGTGTCTTCAGAGATCCCATACATACTTGGGCTGATAGGTCGATCTCCGGAGGCATAGAATTTTAGACAATCACGGAATCAACTTTCTAGATCTATACTACTTTCTTATTTTAACAGATTCACAGCGTAACGTTAAGGAGAGGGGATAAAGTAATGGTAACACTCATGGTCAGGAGAGCATTAGATTGCGGTTCGATACCCGTAACACCCCTCTTTCTAGGGCGAAGCCTTGCATGGTTGCCAAAACGTGTGTTTAATTAAGATCTTGATTGCATACTGCCATGTTTCACTATAATCTACCTGCGTATGTCAGTTTGAACTAATAAAGAAGATTATTAGGCCTATTAAGTAAAAGGCATTAGTAATGTTTCACGAAGTGAGGCAGATTACTTATATAATTATACTACTTTAAAAACCAAAGCAACAGGTGTATAGCCCACAAGGCTTGTAGAGAGACATTGAGAGAGAAAGACAGACAGACAGACAGACTGCGACAGAGACAGAGCGAGATACGAGATAGACAGTGACAGAGAGCGAGCGAGCGAGAGAGCGAGTGAGAGAGCCATAGACAGACGAACAATCAGGCATATGCATATTTATTTCAGGCATTTCTTAGGACTGGAGCTGAGAGATATGCGTATACCATAAAGTGTATGCAGTGGTTACGCCTGAAAGGGAGAATCTGACTCATAGGCAAGTGGATTCTACTACGATCAGGGTCAAATACCCCGACCTCGGCGACCCGGTGACCCGGGTCGCAGATCTATGTGATAGACACCACACGTACATACGTCTGTGGTGTATACCCTTATATCATGAAGCATCCGTCATATATACAGGCTAGCCTACTTCAGGTTGCAGGGAGGCTCAGACCTGCATGGGCCTGGTTGTGCACTTTTGAAGACCGTAGACTAAATATGTCATCAGATGGAACAATTAACCATATTAAAAAAATTTGTGCTTGGGGGAAAATGAAAGAATATGGCCATAAAGCAGACTGTGACACAGGGTGCGCAGTAAAAAAGCTTGGGGGCCCCTGAGACCTCGGGGGCCCCTGGACTTTGTCCACCCTCGTTACAGTATATGGTTGTTACGCCACTGACTGTAAGCGGTATTGAACAAAAGCATACCGTAGGATAATTGATGCCTGGCCTATAATTAAGTGCACTGTAGAGTTAATTAGCAGCTAGTTTACGTTTGAAGGCGTGCTACGGCTGCCGCTCTTTCAGAGTTGAGCCATTCACATCCAAGCCCATACATAGTTCAATGATTTTACATTGATGTGTGTGAGTGTGTGTGTGAGTGTGTGTGTGCGTGTGCGTGTGTGTGTGTGTGTGTGTGTGTGTGTGTGTGTGTGTGTGTGTAGGTGTGTGTAGGTGTGTGTGTGTGTGTGTGTGTGTGCGCGCGCGATGCCTTTGTGTGAGACTGCTCAGCTATAGTAGGCTAGTACTGTAGCTTACTGCGCAGTATATTAGGATCAGCTGAGATAAGGGCACGTTCAAACGCTATGCCCAGCTATTGCTGCGTATTCTAGATTTTAAATTATAAAGGCTGGCAACGTATTCAGTTTTAATACAGTAATTGTATAAATTTACCAATGTGAAACTATAGTATAGGAAAATTATGTAGGCTACAGATTCACTGTTGTTCTCTCTCTCGTGCTCTGATAATACCAGCTAGCAGACCACGATTGAATATATATTGGTCTTCGACTGCTTGCATTGCATAGCCTAATCCTAGAGACACGGATAGGAGAAGCTCAAGTCGTAGATTGCATGAAAGCCTGTTCCAGAATGAGGAGCCGACCACGGTAAAGCGTCTATGTTCCATTGTGGCAATACAAGACGGAAAAACAACTATACACCCTTGTGCTGTAGCCAGGTAAGGATGACATCAAAATACGTATTATATATAATATAATACTTGAGTAATGGCCCGTCATATATGACGGGAAGGAGAGAGATGGGGCAGTGAGGGATTGAGGCAGTGACCAACTGCTCCCTCTCACTCCATCCCTCTCCCTCTGTCACTCACTCCATCCCTCTCCCTCTGTCACTGCCTCCATCAGTCTGGCTGTAGTCTATGACTGCCTACATAGGCGTAGACTCTGGGGGAAGGGCAGCCGGGCAAGTGCCAGTGCCCCCCCAATAATTGAGGAGCCGGGGCAATCCCCCCTCCCCCCAATAATCGAGAGGAGAATTTCTTCAAATAGGCCTATTAAAATGTTATGTTCCAGTATAGACAAATTTCTTCAGAAAAGAAAAACAGAGACACAGAACTGAAACACTATCACAAATTCATAATGAAAACAAAGATTTATTTTTATCTTCAATATGAAACAAATTACATGTAAACTAAACGCCCCATTTCATACGCATTAGCGCAACACCGGAAGCCGTAACACCGGTGACTGCTGACTGTCCAGACCAGAGGTGAAAAAGTTTTTCGGTTTTTGGTTTTAAACAAAAACAAAAGAAAAAGAAAACCACAAAATTTGGTTTGTTTGGGTTTTTTAAAAATTTCTTATTTTTGTATAAGTCTTTCTAATAACATTGATTTAATATGTTTAATTTTCTGAAATCGCAACTGATTAAACTGAGTTGGAGCTCTTGTTCATGCCATTTTTCATGATTTTTATGATCGGAAATCCGAAAATCGTAAAAACAACCAAAACCATAAAAACAAAACAACAAAAAGCAAAAAAAAAACTCTTCATCTTGAAAAAACTTGATTTTTTTGCACCTCTGGTCCAGACCCCATGCCCCCCAATATTTTGGACAAGTTTACGCCAGTGACTGCCTGTCTGCCTAGTGAGGGAGGTCGGCTTAGGGCCGCCGGGCTTTGTACCTGTACTATACTGTAGGCCAATATAAGGGCCGACGACAGCCAGACGGATAGCCCATGCGAATGGATCTGTCTCGCCCGATGCACATTCCACACACACAGAACTGGGAAATTAAATGTATAGATACTAGTTGTAACCCGTGAAACTCACAGTATATCAGGGAGGACTCTCTCCCTCTATCTCTCCAAGGGAATTTGTTGTTAAGTGTCATTATTAAACACTAAACAAAACACTTAATAAAACACTTAAACTGTAAAGACAACGGTTAGTTTGCAACCTACAGGTGCATGGCTGTCTTAACACGGGGAGAGAGGTGTGGCGACCCCAGTTTATCTATTGGGTAGAATCCTCGCCTGATTGTCCGTCCATGAAAGAGGCGTCAGTGAGGAGGGAGGCCTCCCCTCCCTCCTCAATGAGTCCTCATATCTACCGGCCCTCCCGACATTCCTTCCTTTGTCCGTGTATGAGGCGAGCTTACATTGGCCATAATGAGTTAAGGGACAGACGGAATAACAAACATTGGTTATTATATGTAGTGTTTGATTCGTGTTTAATGACAAGCTCACATAAAAACGGCAGCAAGCAAAACCGAAACATATGACGGTACAATTATCAGGATCTTATAGAATACGTCTTTGCAGCCTGTTAGGCGCCCGCTCATTTTACTTGCCCCCTAGGCAGTACACGATTTAGACTTGGTGAGACCCTAAGCTATATATACACTGGAGGCCCCTTGTTAAAAAATCACACCTTAAGGTCTCAGAAAACTTGCAAACATATATGCCTTTTAATGATTTAATAGCAAACATTACGGTAAATGAAAAATTCAATTTATTTTCAAATGAATGCATTTACTCAGGCGAAATGGAAGTTGCTAAACAAACCATTTAAAAAGGTTATGCATAATAAATAAATATAATAAATATATAATATAAAATTTAGAAAGCCCCCAAATTTATCCTTTTTGAGGCCCTAAGCTGTAGCTTTTATAGCTTATAGATAAATCTGGCACTGCACCTAGGGAGTGGAAGGCCAAGTCGACCCATAGGGGCTTATGGGTATCAAACCGCATCTTTCAAGATCTTACGTTCTTCGAGCAGGAGTGCTACCATTCATCTATCCCTCCCATAATTTTGTTATGGCCTATCGCCTATGGTAGAATCAGCAGAGGAATTTCAAACTCATTGCATCTTCGCATGTCCCATCAATATACATTATACATGTATCAGTTTGAACCCTCACACAGGATTCGAATCATGCCTTTCTCACTTTCACCATACTTATAGTGGACTCTTATTTGGAGATTTTGGCTCTGTCTGTTCCTTCCTTATTCTATCCATTCTCCTGGGTAATGTTTCTTCATCAAATCAAATCAAATATTCATTTATTGAAAAGATTTCCGTTGACACAGACGCAATGGGATAACCCAGTGTTACAAAGACAACAATTTCAAGTGATAATAAATCAGATAACAGTTAATGAGCGCCTCCGAGTAGTCCTCTTGAAGAGGCGCCATATAAATCTATGAATGAATGAATGAATGAATAATGAAAGAGGTTAAACAGATTAATGGATTTCAAAATAAGTTATACATATAAGAGAAAGATACCATCAAACCTTCTTCTTTTCTCGGGGTCTCTCGCACTGGGGGCACTTCTGAATGGTCTATGCTGCAAGAAGCGCTTTAGAAATGATTGAATACAATAAAATACAACAAAACAATTGGTATGTACATTTACTTTGCTCTTGTAGACTTGCTCTGGCAGATTGCTGTGGGATAGTTATAGATTTTCAAGACAAAGGCAATTGCTGATGCTTAAGAATGTTTCAAATTTCACATTAGCCATCAAATTGTTGTATCTATTTGTTATGCATGCAGGACCCAAAACAAATTTTCCAGGCCATGAGGCTAAGAGCAACTAAAACAGAAAACTTTCCCATCAAACTAGGAAGCACGAACATGATCTACCTACATAAGCTCTGTAGAAAGTGAACAGTGACACAACATATCGAATTTTGGTAAAAAAAACATGCAGGTATTAACTACCTATGAACTGTATGTCATGTCATGTCAAACACCGACGTCGCTGCGCGACGGTTGGTCACATGCATGGACTAGGGTTCTCCACTGGCGCCTATTGCGTGCAGCAGCGAGAAGATAAGATCCAGAAAGATGGGACCAGGAAAGAATGTTGTCTATCCAGTTAATTCGTGGTCTTCCACGGCGTCGATATCCTTCAACGTGACCCAGCATGATGTCATTTTCTAAGGAATCCTGAGGGAGCCTGATGATATGACCGAAATAGGAGAGTTTGCGAGCCTTGACGGAACCCAAGAGTTCGGGGGAAGTTCTAGCAAGCCGATAAACTTGCTCTGTAGTAAGCTTGAGCGTCCAGGAGATGTGCAAAAGCTTTCGAATGCATTTATTCTCAAAAATTTGAATTTGCTCTTCCTCAGCTTTTTTAGCGTCCATGATTCGCAATCATAAGTTGCGACTGACCACACCAGGGATTTCATCAAGCTTAGCTTGGTTTGGGTGCTGATGGATTTGTTTTTCCAGACCTTCGTGAGCCTCACCATGACTGCCATACCCATGGCCAGCCTGGACTTAATATCGCCTGAACACTTTGCGTCGCTTGAAATTTTGCTACCCAAATATGTAAAGTTATCAACTTGTTTGAGCCCAATGCCTGCAACGAAAACCTCAAGGACCTCATCGATGTTGGTCATAACTTTCGTCTTCAAAGCATTTATCTTTAAAGCATTTATCTTTAAACTGTATATAATATTATATTTAAAACACATTGTTGCATGTTGGCTAAGTTTACTCGTAAAAGGTTCACCACAAACGACACTTCATTTTAAAAAGTGTCTTACTAATGGTCTCTTTCAAATTCTTACAAAATATGCTCATGACTCTTTCTAACAACTTGAGGAACTCTTCCTAGGCAACAAATCATATCCACCCCTTTTACCCTTCTTATATACCATCCATCAAAGTCGACCCAGAGTTCAAAGTTCACCCAAAGAAGAATTGTCCAGATGGTTCTAGAAGTTTTCCGACCTTCGATCCACTTTGGACTTAATCCGTATCAGTTTGAATGTGGCATGACACATCACCCTGTAGCGAATCCCTTATCCCTACTCCCTAGGACATGACATGCCACATAATATATAAAGTTGTAAGTTTACCATCAAACTAGGAAGCACGAACATGATCTACCTACATAAAAGGAAATGATGTTGGCTTGTGGTGAGGGGAAAAAGACGGGGTCGACCAAGGAAGAAATGGATGGACGAGATTCACGATGTAACTGGCATGAAGTTGGAAGAACTAAGGGACCTGACTTTGAATAGGAAGCAATGGAAAATGTGTATCATGACGATCGCTAGAGCTCCAGGAGTTGACAGCACAAGGTGACAAGGTGAAGTTTACTGTAAACATAAATGAGTAACACAGTGGTTGAACTGTGGAATTCCTGCCAATATTTCAGTGAAGAGTTTCTCAAGTGAGTTATTTTTAGCAAGAGTTGTGAGCATATTTTGTAAGATACATTACATACATTAGATCTCCAAAGTTTTGACAATCCAAAACTGAAGCCTATCTGGTGAATCTACTAAACATAAAATGTGTGAAATACGATGCCTATCATCGATTATTCTAACCAAACCACAATTACTAGACAGCATACATGTTCCAAACGACTAAAGTTTCATAAAAATGTCGATTTAATTCTACATAGTAGAGCTCATAGTTCAGGTATCAGATCCCTTATCAGAGGTGCCGAGTCTTAGTTCTGGCACAATTTAACCAAAGTTGTCAACAATACTGGAAAAATTTATTGTCAATACCACTGTACAGAGCATTAATCAGTAATGTACATTTAAGAAGACATCGCACAGCACAAACAAAAGGAGAATCCAATACTACCTAACAAACTGCAATACTTTTTCTTAAAAGTATTGCAATACCAATACTTTCTGCCAAGCAAGTTTAAGTTTATTGCCATAAAATACATGCAAACAGCATCAAGCACTAATGCAGTATACATACAATACTCTATTTAAGGGAGTAATGACCATCACATCGAAATGCATGCTGCTTAACGAAGTATGTGGAAAGGAAACTATTTTGCTTCCTAAAGAAAGAGTTTCTACTGCAGTACACGCAGGTAAACCAGTGTTCAAAATAACGTACAGTAGTGGAAAAAGTATTGGTATAGAGTATTATTATTATTATTTGTGCATCAGATTATGTTTAAGGCTAAATTTTGAATAAATTAAAAACTATTAAACATTATAAATAGAATGGTGGTAGAATTTACAAAT
This sequence comes from Allolobophora icterica, assembly GCA_963556255.1. Lineage (NCBI taxonomy): Eukaryota > Metazoa > Annelida > Clitellata > Crassiclitellata > Lumbricidae > Allolobophora > Allolobophora icterica. The sequence continues at coordinate 12,006,317 of OY744602.1, forward strand.
ACAAAATTACAATAAATTAATAATTACACACTGTACATATAATATGTTTGAACTTTAAACACATCCATCCTGATAACCTGAAGATGGATGATCTGAAATTTAATAATTTAATGGCCAATAGATGTTGAAAAGAAATGCTTACAAAGTCAAATAATTTTCCATAATAAATTAATAATTGTTAATGTACATAATGAACTGGTGTTGGATCTTACACCCGTTACTTTGAAACCAATGCCCCCATTCTCAACATAGTAATAAATGCAGCAGCTTTGGCAAAGCACGTCATTCAGTTCCTTCAGTTTGAAATATTTAATAAATAGAAATTAAAAGAATGCCAGTTCAGTCATGCAATCATAACATAAAATCCTTAAATGTTAACTGTATGTTCTAGCTAGTAGATCTCGTCTTATAAACCAGCATCTTACTAAATTTGAAAAATATCATATTACAGCCTTTGCTGACCCCTCCTCTTCTGAATTCTTTTGTATTCAGCTTCTACACAGTCCTTGGTACACTCTTTAAGAAGATTTTCTCCGCTTCACCTCCGTCATGTTGAATTCGTAGTTTTATCAACGATCATCTTCAACATTTTCACAATTCACTAAGTCAAGAGTTCAACAACTAACATTCTCTGAAGTACAGCGTTCATTTGCCAATCTCAGTATCGAACAAATTTCACTTGCCTCAATGACACTTTTTTCAAACAACTTAACAAATTCCCTGACTATTGCCGAAGGTGTGACATCGCTTCGGTCAACGCAACAGGTTAGTTCGATGATTTTCAACAGTTGCCACTTATTGAAAGACTGTGCTATATTCATTTGACTCTAGATGATTCTAAATGATCCGCATCGTTTTAACATTTCTACGAAGCAATCAGGAGCGGAAGAATGCCATTGCTCTCCTGATGCAACCAATGCTCACAACAGTCAATTCTGCACTAAATTATCTTTGCAGTGTTAGGCTCAAGGTGCAGCAAAATCCCAACATCTGAGCAGATGGACTTGCGCCAACAGTGAATTTGAATTATCCATATGTGGTTCCCTGTTCCACATTGAATAATCCGATCCAGCGTGACGTCTTCCCCAAGCCCAATCTACGTATTTGATACCATATGATGCTGGTTTTAGATGCTGGTAACTACCTTGAGCCGAACACTGCAAATTACTTCATTTAATTAAATCACAAAACTCCACAACCAACACATCTAATGCCACACATCTAATGCCTTGCATAAAAACAACACTGCTCTACTTGTCTTTGATGACACAAATGTGTAATACAAGGACATCGTCACAGTTAATTACCATATCTAGATAGGGTAAAGCAATTGTTCAAGTGCCACTATCAACAAGAGTACACAATTTTGTGGTTGAAGCATTGTTCACCAAAACACAAAAGACAAAAAACAACCAGTCAACAGATCGCACGGCTTAACAAGAAATTGTCAAATTCTTAACGTAAATATTCTGTATGCAAATCAACAACAAACCAATGAAAGTCTAACAAATTGGCAACCGTGTTCTCTAAATCCATAGATAGAGCAATCGCAGCAATTTATATCAATGCATAAGTACAAAAAATTATCGGTAGTGCATTTCAGAGATACCGAGATCAGAAAAAGAAACAATAAAAAATCACTTTGCCTATGGACTATATTTATTGGTAAGACACTATGATTCAAACCCAAACTATTAAACTTCGGCCACCAAGGCATTGTAATCATAATCATGTTCTGTGCCACCATTACAATCACATTGTATCACCATAATTGTAACCACACATGGTGCCACCATAATTACTATCACATATGGTAGAATCATAGCTATAGTCACATGTGGTAGCACTGATTGTATTAGTTATTAAAACAAGGTTTAAATGAGAAATCACATAACACAATAGGTGTCTGCACCCAATGAACAATCCGACGACATATGTGACAGCGGGGAGGGTCGCTTGATGGGAGCCACTGTTCAATGCAGTGACGGCATCCAACGTGACCACAAGGGAGACAGGCACTGTCCCAGAATCTGTCATGACAAATGCTGCATATGACACTAAAAACATCCACCAACTTTCCTGAAATATAAAACAGGACAAGATATATGTTGAGTTTTAAAACAAAAACATGTGAAGAACATATCGCACAACAATAAGCAATCTATACCTCTTTGTAAAGCATAAATTGCCAATCATGGCCTATTACAAAAACTCTTCAGTCGCTGTTTCACAAGAACGCCAGGCAAATCAACATACAATGCAACTCATTATAACACCATCTATGACAGCCACATTACAAACCACCTTATGACGAGGTCATGTTACAAGTTTATTATTATAGTTGAATTAATTGTTAGATTCACATCCCCAATTCAGTTATATCTGAATTTATTTTATAATTAATATTATAATGAATTTCCTATGTATCAAGTAGGAGCAAAAGCAATGCACCTGACACAAAACCAAAAACAGAACAAAGATTGCTCACTTGTACCCACTCAAATCATTAGTATTATTATTATTACTGTTAACACTGTTTATGTACACAAGGTCACACGAGTGTGCATCAGCAATGTAGGCCAGCCAGATGCCACATGTTAATACAGTGAGATAGCCAAAAGTAATGCTTCAAAGAAAAGAATCTGAGCTTCAGAGAAGACTGGCTGTTGATTCTATTCCTTCGGTAGCTGGTGAATGCATGACAACCAAGACAGTCCCACATCAGAACTCGGGCAGAAAACCCATACCTAACGTGTGCTTTATGACAACCCGATTTAAATTTAATCCAAAATTTTATAGGAGCCAATATGACTGAAAGTAGTTGAGGAGTATCCTTGAGGTGTACACAGTCCTATAAAAGCTGTATAAATTCATGATTTCAGATAACCAAGAAAATCTGAATAGGCATAAACAAAAAGAAAGCAGACAAAAAAGTTGTATCGTAAACTTGAGACACGGTTGAAATTATATAACCGTTCTTATTTAGTTAAAATGAAGATTTTAAAGAGACGGAACACGATTAATTTCTTGATTAAAAACTGCAAACTCTGGCACTTCTCAGCATGGCTTTGTTACCTGAAGAAAGTTGATCCGATGAAAGGTTCTTTTTTACAGATCTGTCACGGTTTCGTTTGGTGACACCATCAGTAGCATCCTCTTCATCGCTTGAAGACTGAAATGGCATAACAAAAGATGCAATTCACATCATTCCATCGATAATTCTGACCCAAATCTCTGGAAACTTAAGTAACTCGACCCACATCAGTTTTGGTGCTAGCACCTCACTCTCAAGAAGGCAGATTTTTGGAGTCTTACTTGTGTTATTCAGTTTAGTTATCTTCAGAGACAATGTCACATTCATTTGAGAACATTTTTATTAGCTTACAGTTTGAGCACGTCACCTTTGAATGAAAACTGTAGTTTCCCTAGTTAAAATTTATAAATTCTTCAAGGTTCTGAATATCGCAGTTTAAAATGATTGCCCATCTGTCTCTTCCCCCTTTGTTAACAGATGATTGAAGTTGTTATTTTATGAACTTTGATATCACCGTTACTTAGGCTAGCCAGTGCTTTTGAGCAGTATTGAAATTTTATGTGTCTAGCTAGATCAGTGCTGTCCAACCTTTTTGACACTGTGGGCCACCGAAAAAAATTATCCTTGGAGCCAGTAAACTCAAAAGCAATGACTAAAATATACTGAAAATTATTAACTGTGGAGAACCATATACTCTAAAACTTTAAACAAATTTAATGCATCGTGGGAACTGGATTTTGTGTTCACATTGTCAAGTGCTAGGCCAAGTTATGCATGAATAGCTATGCAAGTAGGCCAGTGACTTTGTCTTTTACTTCACTTTTTAAACAAATTGCAAAAATTTAGCAAGCTTGGGCGGGCCACTTAAAATCAGCCTACTCATGTTGGACAGCATGGGTCTAAATACATATACACATAACACAAGGACAAACAACTGATGACAGTAATCAACTGATTCCAGATTATGGGAATAAACACATATTTACATTAACTCACTGGTGGAATGTATTAAACACAAAGCTCGTGAATAAGCTGGTGCTTTGCGCTTAGCTTTACAAATTGGAGTTTACGATTACGATAGCTCTAAGTTAAACCAGTCAGTACAATAAAGCAGTGCACAATTTTTAATTAACATCATAGGTTCTGGAAAGGCTTATTAAACCATCTTTTTGTACTGACCAGTTCAACTGACATCTATGCCAAAACTGGACAATTTACGCTTGACCAGATGTCAGGACAATATAATTCTTTAGATGAATTTCAGCCACCATTTGTTGTATATCATATCAATTTAGAGACTTTGCTAAATTTACTCGGATATGCCATAATGCTTGACTTAGCTGGACATGAAATGTCTTTCTAAAGTAATCCAAAATTATTTTGCATTATTTTAACTTATTACAAGCTATAATAGTTTTACCTGAATTTTCAATAACTGAAAATTGCCTAAATATTAATCTATTTAATTGATCTTAAAATGCAGAACTTTGGCTAAAATTAATATATTTAAATTGCCTTTGGTAAGAAATTCTTAATACAGCAGACACTGATTATAGCGTGCTTCACTAATCGTTTATAAAACAATTCTGTTTATAACATGGTCAAGGACATGTATCAATGAGTTAACCACAGACAATGAATTCATTAATATTGTCATAATTATTACCATTACAAACAAATTTTAACAAGTGCAAGCACAGAAATGCAAATCTGAGGCGCGGTTAGTCAGTCGCTAGGTGAAGAGCTGTTAGATATCCAGATGTATGAAAAACAAAAAGAAACAGTGAGTTTTGAGACATTTCTCAACACTTTATTGACGAGAGTGTACTAAAAGTGACTGGGAAACCAATGCAGCTCATCGTTAAAGTGTTAAAGGAAGAGAAAGAGTTCAAGCATTGGAGAAACATTCAGTCAGTTCAGTATAATATAACCCCATAATGAGGCACTCCTTGATATGGTCCAAAAATAGACTGTTGCCAGGCTTCAAACATCTCGTCGCCTGAGAATTATACTGCTCTATCTTATATTTTGACGAAACCGAGGAAATCGACTTCAAAGTTTGGTCACTATTATAGGCCAAGAATTCTAAACTGGATTGTTTTGCAGGATAATACTATCATTTGTATGTACCCGCTAATGACCGGTTTCGAAAAAGAAAATGTTATTTCGACAAAGAAAGGTATAAAATATAGAAAATAATAAAAATGATGCAAAAATGCATGTTAGAGCAAAATAATTCCAACGGACAAAGTAAACGTAATTGTAATAATGCTCTAAGTTAAACATAGGCAGTTTCCTACATCGCGTCTTGAGTATTATATTGCTCTATCATCCAGTTTTGGTATAATATTGCTGTAACACGCCAGAATTTATAACGACAGCATTTCACGCAGTATTTATTTACTACACAACAATTATATCGAATTATATTGCTTTATTTTGGTTATTTATGGATAATACGTTTGTAGTATATTACCTTACCAGTACAATGCACCTTTGGTGAAGCTCAGAATGGTCCCGAGTATGTATGATAGAGCATTTTACCAGTAATATTATTCAGTGCAATATTGCTGTAACATGACGAAAGCAGGTCTGTGATTGGATGCTAATCATACAGCAATATAATACCAACTATGCTTAGAAAATTTACAGCTTCATAAGATAGAGCATTTAAATATTGTCTTATATCTTTGAAACGGCTGCTTCAATCTGCTTGTCTTTACGTCTAATGATAGAGCAAACGTTGCACTGAAGAAATTGATACCAAACTCGATTTTTTCAAAAATTCATGATAGAGCATTATAATTCTCAGGCGACGATCTGTATATAGTTATTTCACATTATTTTACTTGCCTCGTAATCCTCGGAGGCAGATGACAGTGATGAAGCCAATAAACTGTTGTTGTTCATTCTTGCAGTGATTCCACTGGCTTCATCTTGGATTCTGTTGAGCTCTAGGAAAGCAGTAATTGGCGTTGGAACAACAGCTGCACTGGCTTCCTCCACAGGTTCCACGGATGACTGCTGGATGCCTGAGTCAGAATTGTCGATGGAGGTAAGATCCTGCTGATCACCACTTGCGTATTCCTCGGAATCCAGATCATGCACAACACTGGTTGCATTTAGATAGAAAACAGTGGCTCCAGCAACAGCTGGTTGGTCTTCGGCAATCAGTGCTGTTTCTGTTGCTACTGTGTCAGCAGCTGAAACAGTCAAGGAAGTGGAGGTCCCAGCAGCTGTATCAGCAGCTGTTGCAGCCAGCGTAGCCAGTGAGTCAGCGGTCATTCCTGAAGCTGTTGTATTAATGGCTGAAGCCACAGTCGGTGTAGCTTCTGTTTCTTCATCTGGAAATCCATCTGGTTCCTCTTCATCTGGAAATTCATCTGGTTCCTCTTCATCTGGTTCCTCTGCATCTGGTTCCCCTTCATCTGGAATGGCCATTGTAGCTGCAAAAATACTGGTTTGTGTCACACAATATAATGACAACAGTTTCATAGCATCTTATATGGCTCTACTTGAATGCATGAATGCAGAAGGTGGTTCCATACATGCAGTCCAGCAACCAGGAAGGCCTGATCACCGAGACATATTAGTTTTAGATGGTAGTATGCATTGGTGTCCGCACATGGGAACAAGAGGGATATTTGCACCCCCTGGATTTTGCGCACATTTTACAAAATTAAAATCTTTTGATTATAATAATTATTACAACAGTCCCGTCACAATTTTCAATGCGAAAAACAATTATTTAGGTAAAGTCCATGACCATTATTTATTTTTAAAGTTGTCACATGTTCTGTGTTCGTGAATGGCTATTCTATAGCAACAAACCGTCATTTGCCCCCCCCCCACAAAAATTTTGCACCCCCTACAAAAATTCCTGCGGACGCCCATGGTAGTATACAGTGGCGGCGCTACCATGGGTCGCGGCAGGTCATTTGACCTGCCTATTTTACTCTTGACCTGCCTTATGACCTGCCTATTTACATTTCATCAGTACTTCCAAATCTTTAAAGATTAATAAAGTAACTAAAGTTTAACATTTTAATTGCTGAATTGTTTCAACTTTGAATATGGTATAACAAATTTTGGGCTATATGCATTCAATAATAACTTTCTTTGTTTTATGTACCTAAGTTATGCTGCTTATGTTGAGGTTATGCTGCTTGATGCATCAAACTCAAGCATTAATTTCTTTGACCTGCTGAATAACTCCCATGACCCTGATACGAACTGCTGAAATTGTATAGCTGGGGCCAACACTGGTAGTATGAAGACTTTAACAGTGATGCTTGAGCTGTAAAAATACAGGTTTAAGATCTCTTCACCGTCCAGCCACCCCACTCTACGTGATCATGCTCCTATCTGTCTATATTATACTAACCCTAGGCACTGCCCATCTCAAGTTCTACAACCAAGCCATAGAGCACACTGAATCTCAGCTCTGGAATGGGGTCAACCCGAATCCCCGAAACCCGAATCCCCGAAAACGCTGAAAATACACAAAAGCCCGATTTCCCGAAAACAGTTTTATAGAAAGCGGCTGAACTCTCGAAAACTATTCAAAGTTAATTTGTAAACTCGTACATGAAATAGACCTAGCGTGGCCTTGATGAATCGCGATATACTGCCTATTCACCTGTTTATTTATAATTTTAGTCTAAAATCGATTTCGGGGATTCGGCCGAAATATGTTTCGGGGATTCAGGTTTCGGGGATTCGGGCCGGACCCTCTGGAATGACCTCCCTCAGAAATTCTGCAAATTTCGTTTCCACCTACAGTATTGTCACTCACCCACCATCACCTAAATTACTCAAGAATTTCAACTGCACACTCTTCCCCAAACTGTCAAACTGTAATTGAACTGGTAAGTAAAATTTCAGGTATAATAATGGTATCGTGTGTGGTTGACTAAACTCTCAAAAATTCATACTACACACTACACACTCCAGACAAGTCAACTGCACACTGGATGGTGTCACGACAAATGGTTCATGGACAAATGGTTCACGGACAAATGGTTTACGAAAAATAATTCACGGGCAAATGGTTCACAATCTATTTTCATCGAGAATTCAGCTCCTAGTTTGTTATATATTAAAAGGATAATCCAGCTTCGAGTTTGAGTTCTATTTTCAACGGCTATCCAGCTTCTAGTTTCAACTATGTTTTCATCGCTCATCCAGCTTCTAGTTTGAGCTATATTTTAATCGGCCATCCAGCTTCTAGCTATGTTTGAATATTACTTTCAACAGTTTTCATCGCTTATCCAGCTTCTAGTTTGAGCTGGATTACCGTTGAACATATAACTGAAACAAGAAGCTCCATTCTCGATGAAAATATAGCTCAAACTAGAAGCTCGAAGATCGTGAACCATTTGTCGGTGAGCCATTTGTCGTGAACCATTTGTCGTGGAACCCACTGGATAATGTCAAATTTTGCACACCTCGTGTCAGAAGACACGCGATGTAAGGCTCTGTTATATTAACTTAAAACCGGGTAAGCAGCTGCAGCATCACATTCAATTGCATAAAACGCTGAAACTTACATGATGAAACGACAAGAAATCAGCACAAAAAGGCAGAATAAACTTTGATTACAATCAACGTACAACACCGCAACCGAAAAATTGCGCTATCCACTCACACCTTCAAAATGGAGGTTCACAACTTCAGGTCAGATGTGGTGTATAAATGCGCGGCCTTAAACAGAGACATCTGTCGAATGCATTGAGTCCAACAGAAGACTCGGGCGGGTGCCCGATAGTGTACTTACCTTGGTACTGCGTGGGACCCTATTACTAAGTTCTCTCTGTTGTTCATCGTCTAAAGTCTTTTCTGTTTCCGCGAGGTTCACATGCTGAGAGCGCCTCTGATTAGTTCGCACTGTGAGAGGCGCTTTATAAATTCCCAGGTACCATGCCATACAGTCCATACTGTCATGCTTGATGTCCGGGGCGCCGTTATAATTGCTCCTTGTATTTCGCAAACAGGACGCTCGAGAAAATAGCTCATGCTTCAGTTCACAAGTTATCCTTAATTTCCCCAAACGGCTGAAAAATTAACGTACCATCTAACCAATTCCGGTCATAATCCATTGCGATCAGAATGACAATAGACCTAACCTGAAAGTATTTAGCAACGTAAACTATGGGTGTGAATGAGGTATTAATTTGGCAACGTAGTTAAGATTTATCGCATAATATTATGTACTTGTACAGCGCAGTGCGTTTGCAGGCGCTTAATTAAAGAATTTAAAAAAAACTTTAAAAAAAGTAAACTACCCTTAAAACTTATCTGTTTAAGATGCACTATGGATAGTCTATTTACAGATTATTATTATTACTAATTACTAATTATATTCTGATGGTGTAAGAGATCACCATGACCCGTACCGAGCCTTATAGCACTCTACCAAGGATTGAACTCTACCAAAGCACTGCCTATCACTACGTGCGCCACAGTTTGAACACTGTATAAATAATTACATTAAGATCTAAGCAATAAAATTCGCTCTGCCACTCTTCTATTGCACACAAACTGATATGTCGTTTGCAATCTAACGACGCTGGCTTTTATACTGTCAGACAGTACTGGGAAAGTATTAGTCCGATCGGTGCGTATGAAAGATCGGCCTATGCGTCAGAAAATTATGCCTTCGCCAAACGTCATTAAGTGGTTTATTTCTATCCCTTTGCGGGAACGAACAGCCCAAGCCCCACCCCCACTCCGGAACCCCATTGGAGAGACCGAGCGATCACTAGTGAAGCAGACGTGAAGCTCGTGTCAGCGCCAACAGTGTAAACTCACGTGGTACGGTTAAGAAGCCCTTTCGAATGTCGTGTGCGCATGCGCAGTGACTTGAACCACTTAATTGTCGTAGAGGTCAATACTGCCAAACTTGTCAACAAGCCACACGCAAGTCGTTATAGGTCGATTGCATTTAATTCAATCAATCAATCAATCAAAATCAAAATCAGTTTATTGCTCCCATGAAGGAAGAAGGATATCAAACATAATATTATGTTACAATTATGGCACATATGCAACAGACCATTACATGTTCGCTTATTATGTATGCAAAGTTTAGAAAGGTAGTAATAAACCTTTGTTACAGTAATTTCAACTAAATGATGCAGATCAATGCTTGGACGTTCTTTATAAGTACAAGGCTTAGTCAACGTAGGGAAGCAATAGGAACCCTACCTTAGCGGGACAAAAGTCCCCCTAAGGTAGGGGCCTGCCGCCTATAGATCCATTCTGATTATGTAGATGGCAAGTGTCTTAGTAACATAAGACGTAGAAATGCATAGAATCTGTTCACGTGAGCACACAAGTTTGGACTTTGAAGGTCTATGTTATAATCATAACCTGCATGCACAAACAGTAGTGTGCTAGATTTATCAAACTTTCCATCAGAACCTTAACAAAATTCTGACAAGTTTATAACTTTCAGTATTTGTTCATAAAGGTACATACTTTGTAAGAAACCGAAGGATACATTTATGTTTGATCGTTTACTGTGTTTTTGGGCAATTTTATTGTTGCTGTCATGTCCGGCCCGCAGTGCCGATCTAAACAGCGCAGGCTAGACTTATGAAAATATCCATCAAAACCTTCGAAAAATTCTATCAAGCGTATAACTTTCAGCATTTGTTCATAAAGGTATATACTATGTAAAAAACCGAAGGATACACAAATTTTCGATCGTTTAATGTGTTTTTTGGCAATTTTATTACCCTGGTGTTGATGTCCTGTCCGGCATGCCGATGTAAACAACACAGGACTTTATTTACACACGATATTCAGACTAAGGTTATCCGGATAGCTTTGCACCTAAGCTTCCTTAGTTCTAACCCAAATTCCCCCTAATCGTAACAATTATTAACCATTAGCCATAAACGTAACTATTATCTACAAAAATTTATTGTTTGGTTAAACCACATGGCAGAGATTTTTTCTGGGTTTACATTATTAAATGGCATTAATCTGTACCTATGTACATACCGTACATAGGTACAGATTAATGCCATTAATCATATCTGTAACTGTTGCGCAAACTGGTCGGGGTTCATGCAATCTGTTTGTCAGGGAAGGCATTCTGGTGCTTCATCTGTTCAGATGCTATCTATTGTGGATCGGTAAATGCGAAGATTGAGTGCCTGTGTATATAAACAATATGGTCGTCACTGACTTTGCTCCAATAGAGCACTGCTAGCTACCAGCCTTGTCCCACAATGCAATTCGCTAAGTTAGTAAGTAACTTGAACTTCAAGTTCCTCGAAAATTATATATATATATATATATATATATATATATATATATATATATATATATATATATATATATATATATATATATATATGCAAACATCTTAAGAAATGCATTCAAAAGATGCTGTCAGCTGCGAAGGCTCAGAACGAGAGAACCAAAAACAATACTCTGACTTCTCTTATTTTTTTGTGAACAAGCTTGACAATCTTAAATGCAAAATTGCCCAGTGTACTGCCAATCTTAAATGGAATGACCTACAGCTTGACCCTGACTTTTCGGGCACTGTCTAGTGATGTACCACCTAGCTGTAACTTACTTGGAAGTCTTGTCTCTCCTTAATCATTTTATCCCTAAATCATCTCCGTTGGACTTCATACCTACATCGCTTTTTGTCTCCTGTTCCATTGTTTTCTCCAACCTTACTGCACATTTGGCCAACTTGTCTTTACTGAAGGCTGCATTCCATCAAGTTCTAAATCTGCTTTAGTCATGCCTTTACTTGAGTCCTGACCTAGACATCAAAAGCCTGTCAAACTTTAGACCCATTTCCAACCTTAATAGCATCGCTAAGATTCTCGAACGTCTCTTCCTCGCTCAGATCAAGAAGCACATTACTTCATCTCCTAATTTCAATCCTTACCAATCAGCTTACCGCGAAGGCTACTCTACTGAAACTGCTCTCGCCTTTATGCTGGACAACATCTTCTCATCTGTTGATAAAGGAAAGGTGTGCCTCGACCCTTGTGCTGCTTTCGACACTGTCGACCAGCTTCTACTCTCTAGCTTCGGTGTCTCTGGGACTGCCTTAAATTGGTTAGCTGCTTACCTTTGCAATCGGTCTCAGCAATGGGTATTGGTACTGCTCGATCGAATCCTCTCTGCACTGCTGGTGTCCCTCAGGGCTCTGTTCTCGGTCCCCTATTACTTACCATCTTCACTTCACCAATCAGTCGCATAGCCAGTTGCTTTGGAGTCCAGTTACAGCAGTATGCTGATGATACTCAGCTTTGAATCACTCTGTCACCAACGGATCAGTCCGGTAAAGTAATACTAGAAGAGTGCCTCTCTTCAATACATGCATGGTTCTGCTTCAGTGGCCTTGCTATAAACCCAGACAAGTCTGAGGCAATCATGTGTGGCTCATGCCAGACACTGTGCTCTTTCCCTTCTCATTCTAGCTGGAACTGTTGTTCCAATTTCAAAGACTGTCAAAACACTTGGGGTCACTTTGGACAGTAATCTCACATTCCAATCCCACATAATAAACTTTTGCAAATCTTGTTCCTATCATATCAGGGCAATACGTCACATAAGGTCTGCTCTTACCTAAAACATGCCTCAGATCATAGCCTGTTCTCTTGTCTTCTCTCGCCTCGATTATGCCAGCTCTGTGTTTGCAGGCATGTCATATCTTCTAGTCAACAGGATTCGGTTTAGAGGAAGTTTGGGGGGAAATATTTGGTCCAAACACTGTTGAACATGTACTCAGTGGATATTTGTTAAGGGTTGAGAATTAAGGGCACAATGTTATAAACTGTTTTATTGAAGTCCTTGACCCAGAAAACATAGGTGTGGGAAAAAATTCTCAGCTATCATCAGAAATGCCACAGTTAGCCACTGTTCAGAATTTCAGGAGTGGCCCTGAAATTTGTTGAGGGTCAAGAATTAAGGGCACAATGTTATAAACTGTTTTAATGAAGTCCTTGACCCAGAAAACATAGGTGTGGAAAGAAAAATTTCTCAGCTATCATCAGAAATGTCACAGTTAGCCACTGCTCAGAATTTCAGGAGTGGCCCTGAACTTTTTTGAGGATCAAGAATTAAGGGCACAATGTTATAAACTGTTTTATTGAAATCCTTGACCCACAAAACATAGGTGTGGAAAAAAGAAATTCTCAGCTATCATCAGAAATGCCACAGTTAGCCACTGTTCAGAATTTCAGGAGTGGCCCTGAAATTTGTTGAGGGTCAAGAATTAAGGGCACAATGTTATAAACTGTTTTATTGAAATCCTTGACCCACAAAACATTGGTGTGGAGAAAAAAATTTCTCAGCTATTATCAGAAATGCCACAGTTGGCCACTGTTCAGAATTTCAGGAGTGGCCCTGACATTTCGTCCGATTACTCTTCGTACATGGGTGACATAGTAGTATCCTTCATATAGTCCTCTTCTGCATGGTCTTCCGGTTCTAACGATGTATAATTTATGCTTGTCAGAATTTTGTTAAGGTTCTTCAAATTTCTAGCGGACTACAGTGCTTAACAGGACGACAACACAAGAGAACATAAAATAAAATAATTCTTAACTAATTCTTAACTAATTCTTAACTACGTGACATGACCTATTGTGTGTGCACGCACAAGTTGTTTAAACTGCACAAAGCCTGACACAGTTCGGATATTTCTAGGTAAGCTATTCCATGCCTTTGGACCTTGATATTTGATAGAAAATTTGCGGGTGTTAGTACGAGCGAAGATTTCCCTAAAGTCATCATTGCGTCTAGTGTCGTGGGTATGTATATTCGATGTTGGGCAAAGGTAAAGTCGAAGGAGGACGGGAGAAGATTATTGTTGTACTGATACATGAGTTCACAAGTTTGTTTGTGCCTAATTTGTGATATATTTAGGAATTCGTACTGAAGGAAGATAGATTTAGTATGTGCATTGGAAGGAGATTTCGTTATAACCCGTGTGGCCTTTTTTTGCAGTATTTGCAGTTTTTGTATGTGAGTATTGTATGTAGAGGACCAGATAAGATTACAGTACGTGATATAAGGATAAATTAGTGTAAAGTAAAGACTGATAAGTATTCGTGTAGGTATTAAAGAGGCTATACGTTTAATAATACCAATGTTTTTAGCTATTTTTTTAGAAATCATATTAATACGAGTGTTCCATTTCAGGTGTTGGTCGATATGGACCCCAAGGAATTTGGTTGTAGCTACTTGAGGGATGAATATATTATCAATGATCATTGTAGCCAGGGTTTCCGGTGTTGGCTTTTTGTGTGATCTAAATAAGATGTAATTTGTTTTGGATAGATTAAGCGAAAGTTTGTTGGCCTTAAACCAGTCACTTGCTGATGTTAGTTCAGTATTAGCTAACTGGAATAGGTGGTCATAAGAAGAGTGTGAGATGAAGACATTAGAGTCATCAGCAAACAAAATATGATGTAGAACGGTTGATGAACTAGGAAGGTCGTTGATATACAACAAAAATAGTAGGGGCCCGAGAATTGATCCCTGAGGCACCCCGTATAATATTAGTCTGAGTTTAGACAATTTACCATTACATATAACTTGCTGCAAGCGGTTTTCTAAATAGCTTTCAAACCAACGCAGAGCTTCTCCTCTGATCCCATAGCGTTCCAGTTTTGATAGGAGGATGTTATGGTCGACCGTGTCAAAAGCTTTTGCAAGGTCAAGGAAGATACCCAGAGAGTATTCGTTGTTATCGATGGCCTGTGAGATTTTGTCTTGCATGTCGAGTAAGGACATAAGAGTAGAATGGCCAGATTGAAAGCCATGCTCGTGAACATATAAGATATTCTTTTGCTTAATATAAGAGGATAGTCTATCGTACATGACCCTTTTAAATCATCATCATCATCAGGATCCGTGGGCCGAAGGCCCGTAGGTGTCCAATGCATGATCTATCAGTTTTTTCCAAAGTCCCCGGTCTTGTGCTAGTATTCTTAAGCTGTGCAGATCTTGCTTACACCAGTCTTCGATGTCATCTGTCCACTCTCTGTTGGGTCTGCCTCTCCGCCCATTTCCATCCATAATTCCCATCATCACGGTTTTTATTTTTCTGTTGTCATCCATTCTACATATATGCCCAAATAGACTTAGTTTTCTCTTCATTATTGTTTGCATTAAATCTTTCTTTATTTTCAGTCTTCTTCGAACCTCCAAATTTGTCACCTTCATTGTCCAATTTAGGTGTAGTATCCTTCTATAGCAGTACATTTCAAATGCCAATATTTTATCCTGGTCTGTCTTTTTAATTGTCCATGATTCACAGGCATAAAGAGCTGTGCTAAACACACATGTTTTTAAGATATTTAATTTGGTCTTGTAACTAATTTGTTTGGTTTTCCATATGGTGTTTAGTCCTGCCATGACTCCCTTTGCCTTTGCTATTCTTGCCTTTATGTCCCTTGTGCAATCATTATTCCATGTTAGCAAACTGCCTAAATATACAAATTCCGTTACATTTTCAATCACCTCCTCTTGCACTCTTATTTCCTTTTCTATTGTCTCTTTACCAAATACCATTGTTTTTGTTTTTCCCACATTTATTGTTAATCCAGCACGTTTGGCAGAAATGTGCAACCCACAAACACTTTCTTGCAATGTCTCACAGCTGTTCTCTAACAAGTCAATATCATCTGCAAATCGTAAGTTGTTGATCTTTTCCCCTTGTACCGAGATTCCGGTTCCATTATCTTGGATCGTATCCATGACTCTCTCCAAGTAAGTTATAAATGTATTAGGTGACACTGGATCTCCTTGCCTTGTTCCTATTGTAGTCACAAACCATCCTCCTATTTCCCGACCCACTTTCACTGCAGCCTTTGAACTCTCTCCGATGTTCTGAAGAATCCCAATCAATCTATTCCCGACTCCATATGATTTCATTATTGCCCATGTAGCATCGTGCTTGATGGAATCGAATGCCTTTTGAAAGTCCACAAAACAATTGTAGACAAGTCTATTTTTTCGCTTGGCTTTTTCTGCAATCAATCTTAGCATCAAAATTTGGTGTACTGTACTTCTGTCTTTTCTGAACCCTGCTTGCTCATCTGACATAAATAGCTTAGAAAAATAGCTTAGAAAAATAGCTTAGAAAAAAAGGTAATAGAGAAATGGGTCGATAGTTTGATACTTCATTTTTATTACCTTGTTTGTATATTGGTCTTACTTTAGCAATTTTAATGGCAGATGGCACAGTACCATTTCTAAGTGAGCAATTTATTATTTCTGCTAAAGGATCAGCAAGCAAGTCCATTACTGGTATGGTCAAGTGCGGTTCCACATCATCGTAATTCTTATGACTTGTAGCATTACTTCAAAAATATGAAAATCCATTCGCCTGGATCAACCAATCTGTGATCTGTGTTTAGCATAATTTCAACTCGAGCACTCTTACTTAGTGAATGCATGCGGGCAATTTAAGATGTCTGAATTACACATCTTTAATGAAAATATTCACTACCAGTCATTGCAACAGAGTATGAAATGGTTACAGGTGTTGATTCTATGTAAAAAGATTACCGTAAATATACTTAAGTTTAATTTAATTAATTAATACTTTTAATATTTTCTGGTTAAGTTTGTGCATTGCTCTCAGATGGTGCAACAGATGCCACCATGCTAGGAAAACGAAAGTATTAAAACAAATCTCTAGCATCGATTGGCAAACATCCCAGAATGATTTGTTAAACATTTTTCTTTCAAAAAAGGAGCCACACTTACTGAAAAATCACACCACTGCCTATTACCGAACTGCTATCTGCATTTGAATGTGTTACTTTTAATACTGACGAGTGCGACTTAACATGACATGCCACTATATCCAGTAATTCTGCTTCAGAGGTTGCCAAGAGAGCGTCACCTGCATATTGTAGATATGTAGCCATTCCCCTATATAAATTTCACCACCACTAAATGCGTCACTCTTGACCATGTCTACAAGGTTGTTGAATGGGTATGTTGAGATCATACATACCTGTCGGACCCACTTTTTTTCAACAGAACCCTCGTGACAGTTCACCCACCGGCTGCTCTCCCTCTAGCTTGCTATTTACAGCAGAGTTCGGCAAGCAAGTTGACAACATGAATTGGATAACCCATTGTCTGCAGTTCCAACCCGAGCTTTTCATGTAAGGTACAATCAACACAGATCCTCAAGTTGCTCTCATTTGCCTTCCTAGAGCTTTTTCTGAACCTCCTTTTCCATATACATTACATGTATTATGCTGGCTTGCATATTTTGTTTTGGCTTTTTGGCTTACTGAAAATGTTTAATCAGATATTCACGGTTTACAATTCTGACCTTGTAACCTCAGTTATTTTTTGTTACATCAAATAGAATGGTTTTAGTCTTTTGTAAAGCTCATCTGGTGTTCTGTTCCCTTCATCCAAATCTAAAACCTCAAAATGATTCGGACTGTCATCTGCTAGGGGCAGACTATGGCCAGACTAGACTGGTTACAGACAAGAAACTACAACACCCAAAAAGGTTGAATCTGGAGGAGTTAAAGGCAAGAAGCAAAAGTTAACACAGTGGAAGTTAAAAGTCATTTAGAGATGATTTTCTTAAGCAACAGTAAAAGTATTCTTCCAAATAATACGGTACTCTTAAATTACTTGTAAAAAGTCGCTGTCTTTGGTGATTTAACCCCTTGACTGCCAAGTGGTCAAGGATTAAATAATCCCCCATGTGCCCATAGCTAACATGCAGAGTAACATTTTTGTTATTGTTGCAACTGTGCTAGATTCACTGTTGCATCGACTATAATTCGTAATAATATGAATACAAATATCATGGTTATGTGAACATTGCTGTTGTTGCATATTTATTTTCAACAGATACCAAATGCCTAGTATGCTACAAAGGTATGGGCTTGGAACTGAATGTTCAGAGCGTCTGTTGCAGGTTGAGTCTCCTTTTACCCAGATCCTATTTCCAGTACTTTATTTTCTTTAGAAAACTTCTTTACAGCTGTGATAAATGTCAAGTGATCTCAAAAATATCAAAAGTTATCACAAAAAATGTCGAAAGAGACTGCACAACATTCCGTGATAAAACACCTAAAAACATTCACCATTAGCATACTTATTATTTCTGGAACTAACAAAAGCTTCGCAAACGGAATACATAAAAGTACCCAAAAAGTAGCCCAAACACTGCAGAAAATACTGAACTGACTTTCATGTGTTTTAGCTTTGAATAATAGGCAGTGCCTGCAATGCCATACTAAGCACAGAGGTGACTGCATTTATGACGAGCGGCGCTCGTCGACAGGGCACACAGGATACAGATAATTGATGACGAGCGCCGCTAGTCACTACAGCAGTTAAGGGGTTAACTTCCATTAAAAAGGTCTAATTTGGTCTAAACAGTGTTAAATGTCTGTAGCGGCCCTGGAAGTGTTTAATAGTTGTGTGTGCCAACCTCAGCCAAGTACAGACTTAAGGTCGATACAATTATACATTATACCCAATATCAGAGCATATATACATCACTGTATTTTTTTTTATAGTATTAATGTTTCCAAAAAAGTTGTGCGAGCATGCTCCTGCCTCAGCACCACAGACCAAAAACTTGTGTGAGCATCAGTACCTTTGGCACCATGGCTACCGGGCCTCTGTTTACACATATTCATCGTCAGTCTTAAACAATCATACTGATAATACAATCTGCATTGACTGTGCAAACAAACATTTAATCTATAAATAAAAATACCAACAGAAACAGAAATGTAAAAACTGTCCAACACAATATCATGCATCATTCCCAGGCCATGACTAAGTCATCTGTTCACACTTCCAGACAAGAATTTTAGCTTAGCGTTGGATGCAATCGTAACAATAAATAATAGGTATTTCATTCACCACGTACCAAAATATGAACTCAAATTATGCTACACATCGTGGCAACATGTAGCCAACATGCTCCATCAGTGAAATCATCTGTGGCATGCTCCTGTACGGAGCGTTGCCATTTCCACGACTCAACCAGCCGGATCTATTCCAGGCTTGTCTCCAGGCCGTGTAGCCTAAGGGTTAAACATAGAGTCCAAAAAGTTTGCAAATTTCTTGGACTCTGTATGGTGAAACAGTTAGGCTACCAGTACTGTTATCACATAATCATGTTTTGCTATTATCCAATATTTTCCAAATCACAAAGTAAAATGCCTCATGGAGAAACACCTTTGAAAGCACTGCACTTGTAACATTTTAACTGAACTAAACAAGTGTGCTTATGTCATATTAACACTTTAATGATGACAGTGTACACAAAGCGACTGGGAAACCAATGCAGCTCCTCATAAAAGCATTAAAATTGTTACTAGAATTTTTTTAAGCAACATTTGTGCAACAAGGTGTTTTTTACGATAGCTCCATGGGACTGTTATCTGAGGATTGGAGGTTTCGGACCACCCAGGAGGAATCCATGTATCAACCTTGGAAAGTTGTTTGTGTCTCAGAGCAGATTCAGACTGACTGACCTTGCACACACATTTATTGCCAAAAAATAAGTACACAGTACATATATAAACAATGGAAGATTGTTTCAAGAGGAATGATCAACACAGGACACATGATGGGCTCGAGTTAATTTACGAAAATGTGGCACATTCATAATTGTCTCCATGTATACCACATTTTAACTCCATTCCACTGGAAATTCGACTATCCAAAACCCGACATGAATTTTTAAAAAAGCTACGCACCTTTCTCCTTTGAGTATAACAATTCCCAGCTTAAAATATAAAATTAAAAGTAATAAATTGCCTCATTTATGATCTAAGTACATCAACTTATGCCTGGTTGCACGACGCACTGGTCCTCGAGCCATTTAGTTAAGACATATTAGATAAGTTTAGTTAAGCTATCTAACTGTACTAATATGTGCCTCCTTATTGCGTACTCCTCTATAACCTGTTTATTGTTTAGGCTACTCCCACTAGCATTTAGCCACTTCGAAAAAGCATAGCTTCCTGTGCCATTCATTGCACCCATGATACTGGACTCAGTTGGGTGTCTCCACCTAGCGGGATGCCAATCCCTTAGGAGCCACCCATTGCTTCCGCTAATAACTCATACACCACCACTTGCAATATGACTACCTAGTGTCATTGCCGTTGAAAACTTTTCTTTCATTACTTGCATTAAGAATCTCTAGTCTCTTTCTTCTACTCATAATTGCGTTGCTGTTATTGATTGTCATTTATGTATCCTTGTGAGTTGTTACCGGCTGCAATAAAAAATTATTGAATTGAATTGAATTGAAAAGCAATGATCTTCCAATTTGTGCTAAAAATTAAGTCATCATTAGTCTCTCTTGAAAAGGTGCTATATAAATTAATGATTACAATTACAGTAATTCTGATCAATTTCTACAGTTGATAAATAAAAACAATTTCATTGATGAATATCAAGTATGTAAACATGTGAATCAAAGATAATAAGTGTAAAAATTTAACACAAAATTAAATGTACCCACTTGTTAATAAATATTCACACTCTGCAAGAAGAATTCACTTGAGGTAAAAATAAACAATTGAAACTTAACATACAAACCCCATACCATGTTGCCAACAGCAGTTTTATCACAAGCCATGAAAATTTATTTTTTACATCTTGAAAAAGATTCAAACACGTTGCTTTTGATAATTATACAGAAGAAATTTTTCAATAAACCTGGCTCAAAAGACAAGTAAAAATGAGCTCAGTACATTTGCAACAGACACTTTAATGCCCAAGACATAAACTTAGGTGAACCGAGTTTTAAAAACTAAAATATCCTCTCAGCAACAACCTCTCAAGACAACAATGATGACATTCTTACAGTGCTCATTTAGTTAAAAACGTGATGTATTTATGATATTCTTTACCACGTCTTGCCTAGTATTACCACATCTTGCCTAACAATTGTCAAACACTGTATATAAAAGGAAACACATGCCCAAAGAAAGTAACTTGAACACAACAAAACACAATAGAAACAAATGTCATGAGATCTGACATTCCTACATCAAAAGGTTCGCACATCTTCGACCACATATTAGAAATTAAAAAACTTAACAAACTATTCACATGTGATGATGTGACTAACGAACGGGTTCAGACAATAAAAGCAGAAAATTTGCAGCTGATATTGTTAACAAAACAGTATCACTTCCTCAACCACTTGTTGGTACAGGACCTACAGGTGGCAATTTACACTCCAAATACATGTAGTCAAAACAAAAAAATTATTCGGATGAGATACATTGTACCCAGTCTATGATGACCAGAAATCTTTCAACACTGAGATGGTAATGTTAATATTTTAGCACTTCCTCAACCACCTGTCGGCAGATGTGGCATGTCAGAATTACTGGACGGAGGACTGTTCTCCACTGGTTAATGCAAGGCAAGCAGGAAAAATGTCCACAGGGACACAAGGCACAATCCGAGGGCCTATCGAGACAAATCTTGCAGGTGTTTCCTGGTTCTCCTGAAAATAACATAAGATGGAAGTCTTGAGCAGCATGCTAAAAATGATTATTGCAGCTGCAATTTAATTCACTGCTTGGTAGAATTTTAGCTGTAACTTCAGTACTAAAAACCAATGTGCTGTTTCCACAGCTATTTAAAAATCAAGTAACAGGCTCCATGAAATGTCTGGCTCACTGGATCAACATTAAATTAACATTTGCTAAGAGTCCATGAAAATAAGTAAGTAAGTAAGTAAGTAAGTATATTCTTTATTAAACGCTAGCAAACGCACAGCGCTTTACATACAATTATACACAAAGAGGACAGAAAAATATAACAGTAATAATGACGTTAAATTATAAATGAAAATAATAGCAACAGAGCCTAGCTGTACAGCATTCTACCCAGGAAACCTCGTCGGGTAAGGGAGTCAAATCTAGGGAGAACCAGATTATGAGAACGTGGGCGCAAATCATACCCGGTCTTATGAACAGGAGGTAGAAGTTCGTGGAGGAGGTGACTAGGGTTTTTGAGAATGTTCTTAAAGAGATCACGATCAGCTTTTTTGCAAAGTTCATCAAAAGTAGGAAAAGAAGGAGGGAGGTAGCCGAGATGAACCAACTTACGGATAATTGCGCCCAAATGATCAAGTTCCTGCTTGTTAGCAAAGCCTAACCATACCTGGGAACAGTACAGCATACGGTTGACAGTGGTAGCCCGTATTACATCATGAAGCCTTGGGCCCGAGAGCCCATGAGAAACTGTGCTTTAGTAAAAGTTGCATTCAGGTAAATATAATTGTCGGCTCAGTTGATGAGGTATGTCTTGTTACTTAAAGGCATTGGCTCCCTACCTGCATGTGCATGTGAGGCCCAAAAGGGACCAATATTCCCATGCGGCCCATATGGCACAGAGACCTCACATTCTAGCTTTGCAGACTTTGTTTTGATTCTTTCTTCTGCACAACTGTTGAGGCAATTCTGCCAAAAACTAGTGACGTCATCAATTTCTCATATTTTTATGTAATCTTACAGAGGCCACTTCGGTAGGTTCCAATTTTGTTGTGAGCATCATCTGATGCTCTCATATACAAACATGGAATGAAGGCAGAATAGGAACACATGGGAAAAAAGTGACACAAATCTTTTGCAATTATGTATTAAAAATCAGAATGCTCAAAACCCGTCAAATTTATGAAACTAGTTCAGTCACACGTTACTGTATAAATACAGAAAAATTCTTCAATTCACAAATAAAAATATTCATATTGGCAGAACTCGAATCATTGATAAATCACTACCGTTTAATAAACACTCAAGGTCCCCAACAGTATTAATGGGGGGGCTGCAAGAAAAAACTGCTTATGGATTTAAATGTGAAAATGCTACATACCATCTCCTAATGTCGTGAATTCACCATCATAGTCGGCTACATTTGGGAAGACGTATTCTGCGGTGACAGCATTCAGAGTTGTTCCAGGCGATGGCTCTTCTTCTAAACTCATGGATTCATCGTCCCAATCAAAGCCAGGCTCTCCGCTTAGAAAGACATATTCTGCAGTGACAGCATTTAGATTTGTTCCAGGAGGTGCCTCAATGAGTCCTGCCACATCCTGATGTGCAAGTGGCTGCATTGTGACATCAATCTCGTCCACACAGCCTCCAACAGCAGAAATCTCCTCAGGAAGACTATGCAACTGAAATAAAATAAGTGTTATCGTATTATTGCGAATGTATATTAAATAACACAGTAGAGTAGTCTAGTGGGTAGCATGTATGCACGTGAACTTTCATAATATGCATTTTAGGAACACCTCAAAGCACTACGAACATGACTTCTAATGGATCTGATGGATGAACGAAGTGACCTGACTGAGCTGAAACCAACACAAACAGCTCTCATATGTGAGGCTAATCATCTCAACATTATGACACAGCATCATTAAACAGAAACTACCTACATGTACCTAAATTGCTTGGCAACAGCTAGTTTTTTTAATCGATATAAATATAAAAATGTATCATAGAAACTGAATTAGTAAATTTTACATTCATAATTGAAATACAGAACAAATGGCACGTGTTTGCGGCTGGTATAAAACAACCACAATGCAGTGATTCTAACACTGGTCAGTTATACATCTTCTGCACCACTTATAACCCTCGTTATGCTATATTTTGCTAGCTAAATGATCAGTTATAACCTCACAACTTAAAACCCTTGCTATGCTATATTTTGTTAGCTAAATGATCACTAATAACACCACCACTTATAACCATTGTCATGCTATATTTTGTTAGCTAACTGATCAGGCCACTTCAAGCTTCTCTAAAGTTCAATGGAAGTTATGTTGCAAATTTATAATCTCTATTAAATACTGATATGGAATGGTACTGGCAATAAAACTTGAAAAGCGGCACAACTTTAAATGAATACATATAGGTAATCAGTCTAAAAAGGTAGAAAATTAATTGTAGCAGGATAACTCCTTAGAAGCCAGATATAATAAATTCACTCTAAGATTATTAAAATACAGCTTATCTAGAAAAATAAGAATGCCACTTTTGAGATGTTCTTAGTAAGGAATAACGGTAATGGATTGTCCTTATACAGCATAAGTAATGTACATACAATCTGGCTACTTATTTGTCTGATTGTACTGATCTTCATATTTTGACTGGATTTCAGAGCAGAGATTTTGTTCAGCAGTGACTGATGACATAATGCACTCAAACTTATTTATTTTACTCCTATGTGTAATACTTGTGTATGTATCTGGCAATTCTCTGCTGCCTTATAGTAGGCCTACCCCACAATAGCACTTCTCAGTCTAATGTTAGAGTTCCAAGTGAATGACAAATTTTCCCATTATGAATAATAATAATAATAATAATAATAATAATAATAATAATAATAATAATAATAATAATGACGATTTATATAACGCCGTAGACATCCGAGGCCAAAGAGAAAGGCGCTGCACACGAGTTATTGAGTTAATGATGTTCGTTTAGCTGAAGACGGTCTCCACTGGTAGTTTCACGCAGACATATAGACTCCAACCAATAATGCTAAGATTTCTACCTGACTTGACTATTAAAACTCACTTCTTATTGGCATCACTAAGAGAGATCTGCACAAGTTTTGATTACAGATTCAACTGTTCACTAATGTCTTGCGCATTAATATAATAGTGTTATAAAGTTATTAGATTACATAAAATGCAGAGCTCAATCATGAGGTTTTTAAATCTATCTATTCAATTCTTCCACTAAGTGCTATTGAAGCTGGGTATGTCTGGCAAAAATGGCATGAACTGTGGTATTACCTCAAATCCAGCGAAATTTTATGGCTTTAAAGTCAGAAACAGCTCTCTCCTTATCACCAGATGTGACTTTTTCCTTGCTATCATTTCTGTATTCATTAAGCATGAATTTAATGACCAAGTGCCAGTCAATCGTGCCGAGAGCAGCTGTGCATGAAAAGGTTGCACATGGTCTTTCGAAGGCATTTAAAAGGTGTTATACAAAAGTCACACATACACATGGACTGTGCTAACTAGGGAATGCAAACCCAAGGGCTTTTTACGAACCCGGGTTTCCGGTATTGGCGCCAGCAAAAACCCGGGTACCCGGGTTTTTACCGGGTTTCCAAACTTTACATGATAAACATTTTACTGCAATACATCTTGCGTAAGAACAAAGTCGTCGTATGCAGCTACAAAGTCCAAAGTTCTGCAGACGACAAGGGTCATCAACGTCTTTGTATTTGAGCAGTTTTATCTGATGTTTCGACCGGAGATGAATATGCATACGTCGTGTGGAACCGCCGTCAATTTTCAGCTTCGATTTACATAACTGGCACTGAGCCTTCTGTCCCACAGAATCGCGAACGAAATGTTCCCAAACACCGTTCTTTAAATTTGCTGATTTAAACATTGTTTTTCAAGTCACTAAATTTAAATAAGAAGTTTACCGATAATATACGAACCCGATGCAGAGTCAACAAACTCAACATCCGGCCTCCTCACTGGTCGTGTGAAATGTGAAGCCTCACTAATATAACATCACTGATAAAGACATGGAATGAGCCGATAAATAAGTAAATAGAAGTTGTATTACGAAACGCTTTACCAAGCGCAGGACTATCGTTATATTTCCATTAGGGCCTACTCTGCATTTGTGAGTTCCATGGCGTGAACGACGATGAAAGTAACGCTCTTCAAACACGTCAAACCTGGGTTTCAATCGTGGTTTACGATGACATAGACGGGTTTTGGCAGGTGTCTGTCTCTGGTTTTGGCTGTGGGTGTCCCATACTTGCGTTCGATGCAGAAGACGAGACGGCGCATGCGGGGCCAACCTGTCACGAAGGGGACATTGCCTCCGTCCAGTCTCATGAACGGAAGCTATCTTAGTCTATGGTGGAAGCTGTTGTGGCTTATGTGGTGCTCAAAGTTTATATTACGCTTAGGCATAGTTATTTCATCTGTCGGCCTCCGTTGTTGTTAATCTTTCGAGTTTGGCTGCATTTGTAGTATATTAATGATAATGACATCCGAAATATGCTACATTTATATTGTATAGTAAACACTGATTCGAGTTAGGCTATATTTTAGTATAATAAAATAATAATGAAAATTTAATATCATTGTTCAAACCCCGGTTTCAATCGCGGTTAAACCCGGGTTTTCAGGTTCCGAAAATGCTGGGTAAACCGGGTAGGCATAAACCCGGGTTTGCATTCCCTAGTGCTAACCAGCATACATACCACTATTAAGCATTGTGTTTTGATTCAGCCAGATCGTCACCAGTACTTGCTACTGTGCATACAACCACTCTTCTGAAACAATAATCCAAACAATTCCAACTTATTCATGAGTACGTACTTATGTAAGTACCTATACATGTGTAAGACAAGCACACGCGCATCATACTGTACAATTATAGCAATTCCATACATATCCAAAACAGATTACAACACGAGAAAAATATGATCAACTGCATGCACAACTAAATTTAACTTAAGATGCGTTGGGTAAAGGCTTACGGTGGGTTGGTGATATCGTTCACAAGGTAAACATCATGGCCGCTGCAGAATTGCATAGAAATAGACTGTTACGACCTACCTACCATAGCCAACTACGTCATGGCCGTAAGTAAGTAACGGTTCCGAAACACAACATTTAGAAATGTAAGTACGGAGTGCTAAAACATAGGACGGAAATGTCAAATAACACTTCCTATAACCGAACGAAACAATTCAAAACTTAGGGCTCATCATTCTTTTTGCAAAGAAGTAGTGGAAGAGTACAAGCGATTAAATTTTGCTAACGCAACTGTTTTGACGGAGTAGTTGTGTAATGGCACGTACGGAATTCGTATCTGTTGGGGAGATTTTGAATAAGACACAGCTGCATGTAGAGGAATGGACGCTATCAAGATTGTTGCAGCATTTAGGTACAGTGATAATTTAGTTCTCACAGAATTCCTAATTAATTTCTTATACATTTTATAGTTTGATTACATACTTACTTACTTATGGTAGGTAGGTCGTAGGTCATAGCACTCTGTTTCTATATGCAATTCTGCAGCAGCCTTGATGCTTACCTTGTGAACGATTTCACCGACCCATTTTGACAAAGATATTAAAATCCAGATACACTACAAGCCCTTTATAACTGTGTGGAGTATGCTAATAAGCATACATACTATTATTCCGCACGTTATGACTTGATTCAAAATTCGAAAATGATTCGAAATTGAATAAGGGTGCAGATTCCTTTTTAAGGAAAATGCGTGCCTAGTATCTAAAGACCTGTTCTGTCACCCGCGTATAGCGTACGCCGATAAAAACTAGTCAAACGTCACTAACAGCAAATAGATGAAAATATTGGCGAGAACCATAGGACACCTTAAGTGCTGTAGTAAACCCATAATGTTTTAGATTCACCTGGGCTTTCCAGAATTTCGTCAAACTTACATTTCACCGGGTGAACAGCAAGTACATACAAACTAGAACATGCTACAGAACTTCGGAAAATCTGCGCAAAGCCCTACGCCTACACAACATCTGATGCAAAGACATATTATACAAGACTGGAAATCCTTATTACACGTCATACGATTAGTTGACCTCCTATGCACAGCAGCGCGTCTGCGGTCAAAAAGTATCACGTCTTACATCACAACTTATTATTATTCGTTTATTAACTCCACACGTTGTCACACCGCAACATGGTACAAAACACAAGTTTAGAATAATAGAATCAAGAGTCGCTTGCAATCATAGGCGTAGACTCTGTGGGGGAAGGGCAGCCGCCGCCAGCCGGGGCACGTGCCCCCAATAATTGAGGAACCGGGGCAATGCTTCCCCAAAAATCGAGATAATTTCTTCAAAATATAAAAATTTTATGTTTCAGTATAGACAAATTCCTTCAGAAACAGAAAAACAGAGACAAAAAACGGAAATACTATCAGAAATTCATAATGAAAATAAAGATTTATTTTTATCTTCAACATGAAACAAATTTACATGTAAACAAAACGACCCATTTCATACGCATAATTAACGTAACACCGGAAGCCTCTGCTGACTGTCCAGACCAGAGGTGAAAATTTTTTTTCGGTTTTTGGTTTTAAACAAAAGAAAGAAAACCACACACAAATTTCTTTGTTTTTTAAATAAATTTCTTAATTTTGTAGAAATTATTTTAATAACATATTGATTTAATGATTTTTAATTTTCGGAAATTGCAACTGAAATAAACTGAGCTGAAGCTCTTGTTCATGCCAATTTTCATGATTTTTATTATCGGAAATCTGAAAATCTTTAAACAACCAAAACAACAAAAACTACATAAGCAAAAAAACAACAACAAAAAACAACTTTTCATCTTGAAAAAACTTGTTTTTTGCACCTCTGGTCCAGACCCCAATATTTTGGACAAGTTTACGCCAGTGCTTGCAATCATGACTGTAAATAAATAGGCCTATAGAGTTATAGAGAAACTGGATTCTACTTTAAGGCATCATAGAGAACCATAGAAATAAAATTAGTATCGTCCTTTGGAGGCAGGGCAAATAGGCCTATGTGGGCGCGGACGGAGGCTATATACTGTCGTGTGATTTTGGGAGGGAACAAATCATGCAGTTCGTGGTACGGATTTCGTGACAACGCCGAGCGCAGACGCCTGTATCAGCGGTTCTCATCAACTGTTCAACATTCGGCGTATTGTCTCTCAGGTAGCCAGCTCGTTCGATTTTCGACAGAAATCTCCCAAGTCTCTTTCGGTCTTCTGCAGAAGTTCTACCCCACCAAGCAGGTGCTACATACAACATCCGTGAGACTGTTGTTGCAACGGCGACCAAGTGGAGGGCGTCTTGTTGAAGGCCATGCGATTTTAAGATCCTCAGAGCGTGCATGGATCCACTGCACGAGACCAGAACCGCGTCTACGTGGTCGACTGCTCGGAGATCGTCACGCATGATCACGCCCAAGCGGCCCAAATCTTAATTGATGTTACCCGCTCAACTCATTCTATTAACGGTGGCATGCAGTTCTACATTTCGGCGCCGAGTAGGGCTTAACCACCATCTCTTGTGTCTTATGATGGTTTAAGCGGAGATGGTTGACTGCCGCCCACCTCTCTACCATCGCGAGCTCCTCACCAATACTTCATCTCATCGATGAACCGACCAACAGGTATGTATCGTCAGGATATTTGACTATGATGTTTTCCTGATGTTTTGGATGCAGATCCGATCCATTGACATTGAATGATGGCGGACCAATACCAGAGCCCTGCACAATACTGGCGTTTATGGCTGCAATGGTGGAAAGCACTCCCAGATAACGAGTGGCATATGGCGCCGATCTTTGAGGAATTCTACGAGCCAATAATTGTACCGGGTAGATGTTATCAGGGAGTTCTATATAGAGATGACAGCTTGGCGGCCATTGTTGAATGTCGGACCATGTCAAAGACCTTTGCAAAGTCGATCGACACTAGGCCTACTGTTACGTAATCGTTGGTTCGGAGTAGAGACGTGATGTGGTGTTGCAAGGAAATCAGCGCCGCTGTAGTGGAACCTGTTGTTGGCCTGAAAGCATATATTGGTCAGAGAGAAGACTACGCATGGGAGGAACCATAAATGCCGCATATATAAAACGGTGGACCAACTCCCTCTCAACCATCCTCGACAGTATCGGCGTGGCTGAGATAGGTCTGAAGTCTCCTGGCGATTCAGTCTGTGATACCTTAGCCGCTGGGTGGATGATGGCTAATTTCCACTGCTCTGGAACATGGGAGGCTGATAGGGAGAAGTTAGCAAGATATGTAATTACTCCGGAGTATAACGGCGTTGCGAGCCTCAGAAACCATGCCGGTGTCGCATGACAGACTATCCGTCCTAAAACTGTCCGGGGGATGAATAAATTTATCCCCCCGGATGGAATCTACCGGTATAGAGTATCCGGGGGATAAGCCATTTCTATCCCCCATCGTGTAAAATCATATCCCGGGGGATAAAAATTCACAGGCATAAGGTATTAGTGAAAATGCGTATAACTGATCATCTATTATTATTATTTTATTATCATCATCATCATCATCATCATCATCATCATCATCATCATCATCATCATCATCATCATCATCATCATCATCATCATCATCATCATCATCATCATCATCATCATCATCATCATCATCATCATCATCATTAGGGAGCTTTTAAATAGCGTCCCTTCAAGGTGATCTACACAGGAGCGCTCCCAGTACAACCACAGCTAAAGAGAGTAGTCTAATTTGGTAAGGAACAAGATAAAGTGAGTCATAGGAACCAGGCGGAGTGCAACAGGAAGACAAATCTATGCTGTTATCAAAATACAAAACGAGAAATAGGTAAAGCAAGTGACTCTAAGTGTTCTAAGTCTTCTAAGCAACATTTAGAACAAATCAAACCGAAGTTACAGTAGGAACAGCATTACCTTGTTGTTGAAACATCAAGATATTTTCGCATTTCTGAAGGCTCACCGAAGTCAACATCCAGCGTGGCAAAGGGGGAAACAATCTCAAATGGATAGGCAGCTGCGTACAGCCCACACGAAGAGAAGTCTATTTGCTGCTGGCAGGGAGGACTTTAACATGTAGGTTCCTGATGTGGTTAGGTGACTTGTGTAGAGCTGACGCAGTTGTCGGCCGAGATTTGCGGAGATACCAATCGACCGATATCAAGCGCGAGCTATAGGCCTACCATTTCACCTAATTAGCACCTTAGTCCCTTTCATGACACTGTCGTTTGTGATTGGCAACTGATTGCTGATATTTGTCATCCTTGTTTTAGACACATCCATCGCAACAAGCCCTTCACGCAATTAATAATGCAAATAGGCATTGTTTAATTGGCGTGCGATTACAACACTACAGAGAACACAAGAGTCATTGAAGTTGGTTCGTTGCAGTCTTGTTGTCCTCGAGACCAAGGTCTTGGTCTCGAGTGCACTCGAGTTCGTTTTTAAAAGTCTTGGTCTTGGTCTTGGTCTTGAGGTTCAAGGTCTTGGTCTTGGTCTTGGTCTTGAGGTTCAAGGTCTTGGTCTTGGTCTTGGTCTTGAGGTTCAAGGTCTTGGTCTTGGTTTTGCAAGACCAAGACCAAGACTTTTGTCAATTTGAACAGTCATTAATTTTAACAAACGGCAAGAATTTTAAAAATTTATCCAACAATTACTCATACAGTTATTGCTCTAGTATTTACACGGTGTGAATGAGGCTTCACTGTTGTTTTTTACAATTATTTTGACTTCCGGTTATTTACCATGGAATGATTTCAAAACAGATTCATGATTAATTTGTACATTTACATCCGGTTCTTGAAAAGCTGCTTCGTGTGCTAGCGATTTCAGCACTTGTAGACCGTGTTTTTTCACATGGCAGAATTTTTATGAGGCCCTACAGGTCACGTCTTGGTCAGAAAATTCTGAGCAAATTGTTTTTTTTTATAAAATTCAGCAGGCATTTGGAATAACATTTCGCATGAAGGACTTTTGTAAATACGAATTCGGAATTCTCTGCAGTCTCCATTTAAAGTTGTTTTGCTTGAATAAAATAAAAAAAACTCATGTTTTCATTAAAATAACGAGTAACGAGTAGTCCGACTGGACAATTTTTAGTAAGGAATAGAAGTCTGGATACGATCATTGTGATTTTTTGGGTCTTGGTCTCGGTCTTGGTCTTGAAGTTTAAGGTCTTGGTCTTGGTCTTGGTCTTGAGGTTCAAGGTCTTGGTCTTGGTCTTGGTCTTGAGGTTAAAGGTCTTGGTCTTGGTCTTGGTCTTGAGGTTCAAGGTCTTGGTCTTGGTCTTGGTCTTGAGGTTTAAGGTCTTGACAACAAGACTGGTTCGTTGCCTCAAATGGCTTCACTGGCTTTGCTGGTTTACCTAGGCCTATTGATACGAATCGACCGATATCAAGCTCGAGCTACCAATTCACCTAATTAGCACCTTAGTCCCTTTTCATGACACTGTCGTTTATGACTGCTGATATTTTGTCTTCCTCGTTTTGCTAGTGTACCGATTGATACGAATCGACCGATCTCAACGTCACAACTTGCCTAAGAGTAAATAGAGTAGGGAGTAGAGAAAGAGAGTAATGCGAGGATCATTGACTTCACTGGATTCTTTGACCACGCATGCCAACAATAAGTAGCATAATTTTTTTTATGGCTTTGACCATGACCACGACTGATTAGTTCGAATCTATACTGATTTAAATCGCACAGTGTGCAATTATGTGGAAGGGGGATACTTTTTGATGGGGGATAATTTCGTACGACTCATGGGGGATACTTTCGCACGAGGGGGGATAGTTCCTCCCGTTCACATTCATCCGGCCGGATACTCCATTCTGCTAAGGGGATATACTTGTATGGGGGATACTCTATTTCGTGACACCGGCAAAAGGTCAGCACCCGGCGCGGTATACCTAAGGCAGTCGAGGATTTGAAATGTTCGAATCTCTGTGATGCAAGGTTGGTTGTCGAACGCTGTGTGACGGAGTGCAGGAGGGGTGTATTACAGTATTCCAAGTCTGTCGAAACCGCAGCATAGGCCCTAGTGTTTATTCATTTCTTCAGCAGATGTGACTTGATCCGGCGGGGAACGCTTTCCCTGCCCAGTCACCTTTCCCACACAATGCCACAACTCACCGACGCCACTCCTTGGATCTATTTTCTTTGGATGATTTCTGTTGACCCTCTCGATTCAAAGTATGTCAAATGCATCATGTAGGCCCTAGGCCTATAGTCTCAAAGAAAATCATTATAACTGTAAATGAAGAAATCGACGAATAATTATGGTTCATTCCAAGGACAATAAACAAGCTTGTTTCTTACTCACTCCTAAACCAACACCACAATCTGGTTTTACCTGTGCACTCAATAGTCTCACCTGAAACTCTACTTAGGGGTCATCCATAAAGGACGTCCGCAATGGGGAGGGAGGGAGGGAGGGGTAATCAAAATGCGGACAAATGCGGACAAGGGGGAAAAGATTATGACCAGTGCGGACGTCCGCATCTAAACTTTTAAATTTGATCGTTTTTTAAACACCGCCTGGTTTCAGCCTTTCCCAAAAGACGAAAGTGTCAGTGAAGTGATTGCTTAAAACCTCACGAATGGTATAACCTTTACTGCGACTTTAAAGAGGCTTTTATTGTTGCACATCCTGCGAAATGAAACCAAACTGTCACTTAAACGTGCATAGGCACTGTGGAATAATTGTAAAAATAATGATGATGCAATTAAAAATTGGATTAGGCGTGCGGACGTACGCAAATGGGGAGGGAGGGCAAGGTCAAATGCGGACAAATACAGAGAAGGGGGAGGGAGGGGTCCAAAGTATGTCATATTTTGCGAACGTCCTTTATGGACGACCCCTTACTTCGCGCCTGTGAGGCTGTGAATAAGCTGGTTCCCGCGCGACTTCGCTGTTTTGGGCGCTGTAGAAATCTCGAGATTACAATAACGATTTCCTATACAATAAGCTTGCTTCTGCCATCTGTCATCAACAGGTATCTTGCCTCTGCCTCCCTTATGTTTCAGCAGCCTTCGAAACATGATCAAAACACGGAACTCAGAAGACTTTCCACTTGACCTCCCGGGATCCTGACCTGGCACTTAACGGACGAGGCAGCCTGGCTATTGCAGACTTGATGTGATATAGCGCCGGTGTATAAGCTGGTCTCCGTGCCGCGGCTTTTGTGTGGCGCTGAGAAATTTCTAAGATTTGCATTTACATTTACAACTTGATTCAGTTTTACTAACACTGCTCTCCTCTGGATTCAGTCCGATCTCTCCTTCGCTCTTCCTCCGTTAAAACATCGAAAGAGCCGGGAAGACTCATCTCAATCATGCCCCTTGATCACTTGCCAGACTTGTTGTCCTCGAGACCAAGGTCCTGTCTCGAGTGCACTCGAGTTCCTTTTTAAAAGTCTTGGTCTTGTTCTGGAGACCAAAAGTCTTGGTCTTGGTCTTGAGGTTCGAAGTCTTGGTCTTGGTCTTGGTCTTGAGGTTCAAAGTCTTGGTCTTGGTCTCGCAAGACCAAGACCAAGACCGGCTGTCAGTATGAACAGTCATTTTAGCAAAACTCAAGAATTGAAAAGTTTATCAAGCCTGTTCTTCATCATAGCCTACTACAAATACCTACGGACGGATACAAGTCTTGTTGGTCAGGAAAACCCATTGGCAGCACCAGTGGGGGCGCCAGGATTTCAGGTTTGGGGGGGGCTGAAGCCCTAAGCTCTTCCCTTTCTCCCTTCCTCCTTTGTAAGCATTGCAAAGCTTCAGAGGTTTCCAGCGTTTTGTTTGGGGGGGCTGAGCCACAGTTTGGAGGGGCTAAGCACCCCCTAGCCCACCCCTGGCGCCGTCACTGGGCAGCACCAACTACGTTATGCTGTATCTGGAAGCCCTGCCGATAAACCATGGGAGGATTTCAAAAAGGATCACGATTTGTACATTTACATCCAGTGCTTGAAAAGCTACTGTGTGTGCCAGCGACTTCAGCACCTATGGAAGTATTTTTCACATTGCGGAATTTTATGAGACCCCACAAGGCACGTCTTGGGGGGGTTGGAAACGAGCACCCTGGTTTATGTAATGAAGACTTAATGTCGGGTCGTAAGAAAGACCAGGGGGTTGAACCGACTTGCGGTGTACCGACTTGCGGCTTGTCAGCTTGTTTTCCTCAAAAAATGAGTATTGTATTGTATTGTATTGTATTGTAAGCGTTGCTGATGTCTTCGTCAAATCGAAACTTCAATCAATCAATCAATCAATGTGTTTATTGCATCAAATGACAATCAAGTACAAATCCTTTAACAAATCAAAAGCCAATGGTAATTACTATAACAGTAAGATTCAATTCTGGACAAAAAGAAAAGAAAAGAATGCTTGTTCTGTGATTCAGAATATCATCAAGAAATCGTCGAGCTTATAATGTAAAATTTATTTTCAGGATTGACATCTGAAGCAATAGGTATCCCCAAAGGGATGGAAGTCCCGCTTAGCGGGGATACCCTACAAGATCTAGTTACATAAAGTTATATGGCTAACTAATTGGTCACCTTCTCCAGTTCACAGTTAACCGAAATTTTGTATTAGATAAATAAAAAACTAGAGAGGTAAATCATAAAAAAATTAATTATCCTTAACTAACACCCTTAACTACATAAGCACATATGTGCTAGGCTCCAGTGCTGCCCTGCTCCCCAATCCGACCGACCAGAACAATTAGGGCCTAGTTAGTTCATTATCTTAATGTACCCTCATTTGTTCAAGATATAATCTCTGAGATGTTTCTTAAAAACATGTCTATTTCTCAAAGACCTTATTTTCAACGGGACCGAATTCCAGACCTGCGGGCCACTAGATTTAATGCTGAATCGTCTGAGGTTGTTGCGAGTTTTAATAGGTCTGTATAGAGACGCTGACGCTCCTCGTATTATACGCGTGCATTGACGATGCTGTAGTGAAGGAGTCCGAGAAAGATGCAGGTAATAGCTTATGTTCAAAGCAGTAAAGGAGGTCGGCTATTTGATATGTTTTTATCTGGTTTACGTTCAGCAGTTTTAAGTAGTGCTGCCCCTCGATTAAAATTTTTAATCGAAGTTAATCGATCGATTAAAAATTTTAATCGAAAGTTAACTGCAAATTAATCGCACTTTAATAAAATTATTTGTTAATTACTAAAAGTACATGTATTCTTCAGCATGGGCTCAGTTTTTCTAATCTTCTAA
Source organism: Allolobophora icterica (assembly GCA_963556255.1). NCBI lineage: Eukaryota > Metazoa > Annelida > Clitellata > Crassiclitellata > Lumbricidae > Allolobophora > Allolobophora icterica. The sequence continues at coordinate 12,042,125 of OY744602.1, forward strand.
TCTTCTAAAGATCTGACAATCACACTTTTGAATCAGAATCTTTTAAGTCTCAATGACTTAAAGTCTCATTCAACATTCACCAACTTCAAAATATTGATCATAAAATAAAAATACACTAGGGCCTAGTTGTTAATGCTTCATTCATGATTCCACTACAAATCTACGCAGTAATAGCTGTAGTCTTTTTAAATGGATTACATCTGACTTGAAGAGTTTAATCTTCAGCATCTTTAAAGTCTCAATTTGATGCCTTAAGTCTCATCTACAAATCTATGCACGGTAAAAGAATCATTTTAAATGATTTAAGCTTACGTCTTATTCTAAGAGTTTATCCTGTCAAGAAAATTCAGTCATTTAACCAAGCATTCATAAAGTCTTTAAATGGATTTCCTCGTATTTTAAGAGTTCACTTTTTAAGTGAAGCCAATTATTTAGGCAAACTAGCTTGTTCACATTGCTCGGATCAACCTCTGTTCTTATTAACTATGTGTCCCGATAAGGAAAACAATCTCACAGGGTAGGCCCTACAGTTGTAGCTGGTGAAGACAGATACTTCTTGGCTAGTCAAGAAACACGGCTTAAACGTCCATACTCGAATTATTTGCAAGGCTATTATGTGACTGCGTTAAAAATATTAATCGGCGTTAAAAAAATTAATCGTAGTTAAAAATTATGCGTTAATCGCGGGCGTTAACGGCGATTAATCGACAGCACTAGTTTTAAGTCTTTGAAAATCGGTTCCGAGTGTGCACCTCGTCTGGTTCCCTGAATCAATCTGGCAGCTTTTTTCTGCATTATAATCAATTTATGCAGACGCGATTGGTAATTGCATGTTAGCCCATATGAAGTTACAGTAATTCAGGTAGGGGTAAATTAAAGTGTAGTATAAACTCATTTTGATTTCTTTAGGGAGCAGATACGCTATCCTTGAGATAACTCCAATGTTTTTTGCTATCTTTAATGAATTATAGTTAATATGCGTTTTCCACTTTAGATGTTGACATGGGCGCCCGCAGCATAGGTCAAGGGGGGTCGCGTGATCCCCTGGAAATCATGATACGACTGCCAAGAGAAACCTTACTCTCTGAGTTTGAAAGCAACAGCAAGTGCTGGCTGTTGACGAGAACCCCAGAGTTGATACACTATAGAATTAATAGAAATAACACAGTAGGCACAATGGAACGGTTGGAACCTACCTAGAGCCGGCCAATGTGAGTCCTGACCTTAGGATCAGCAAGCTAAGGCGAATGCCCATGGGAATCATTCATACTGGAAACCGTATACTCTCTCGGTCTTAAAGGTTAAACAGGTGTTATAGCTTGGGTTTCTCTCTGCATGGTTCAAAGGAGGAGGATGGTGACGCGCAATATTTCATCCTACAAGACTGAAGAGAGAGTGGTTGGACTTGGATATAAAGATAAGACACAGGACAACTAATTACTAAGACAGTATATATATATATATATCATATTTATTTATGGGCTCTCAGATTGGGAGGAGAAAGAGAGACTAGATCAGTTCATTTCGAGATCCCATCATTGTAGGCCCTAATCGAGAATACAGAGGATTGTAACTAAATTTTAAATTAATAAAATTCATAATCTAGTGGACCGCCATTAAAGTAATTTAAACTTATCTGTCGTTTTCAAAGTCACCAACTAAACTGTTGAGAGTCGAGACTGCATTTATAAACAATTCGCCTAAATCTGAGCATCAGAAAAATTGATAATCAGGATTATAAATGGCCATGTTCCTTTAAATTTTACTTTCTTCCACACAAAAAAATCCGTTTTGTTCGCAGTTTTTATTTGTAATCGCAATCGTAATCTCGCGATTACTTCAATGCCCACAAAAGCTATAGGTCGCAGGAACCAGATTATTCACAGGCGCTCAGTCAAACAAAATCTACAGGCAAGTGCAAGGGGTCAGGCAGGCCTGGCAGGCAGTCAGACGGCTACGGTGGATGGAGTTTAGAATTGAAGCGGTATGGGAGGTAAGTGGAAGAGAAGGAAGCAGGTTAAGATCTGTGAAAGAGCAGTGTTTTGTTTTGAGTGAAAGCCATGTGGACAGATGACAAGAGGTAAGGTTTTGGTGAGTTCGTAGGAAGGATCTGATATTTGTCATAATTCTGGTGAGAGTTTATTCAAGAGAAGCAGAACAGCTATGGCTATAAAGCGATTTGCAAATTTTAGCTATGAGGTGACGGAAGGGCAAAGTGTTAGGGCGGATGAGGAGCTGGTTGAGCGGCGTAGTTGGACTGTGAAAAACTGACGAAGATAGGAGGCACACCATACATCCGACACACCATACATCCGACCCCCAAGTTTAGAAGAAACACCCAAAAAATGTCATCACACGAAGAAAAATTTTGATCTGTTTTTAAGCAGATCAGTTCAAAACTCCTTTTTGACCAGATCAGTTCAATAGTGTACCCCCCACCTGTCAAACAAGATCGCCGCCAGTGCTCCCGGCCGTCACTGACCTCCCCTGCAAAAAATCCTGCGGGCGCCCATGGATGTTGATCAATAAATATTCCCAAGAATTTAGTAAACTCCACTTGTGAGATAGGAGTATCATTAAGTGATAGTGACCATTGAATTGGTTTTATCTTTCTATGCGACTTAAATATAATGAAATTGGTTTTATCCATATTTAGAGTAAGTTTGTTAGCAGCGAACCAATAATTGTTAACTTTAGATAGCTCACGATTTACCGTTTCCATAAGGGTCGCATAAGAGCTATTGGAATATACAATATTTGTATCATCCGCGAACAATATGAAGTTAAGCTCTGAAGATACTTTAGCTATAGTCATGGAGCTAGCTCATGTTTCGTGTGCACTTCAATGTACCCTCAGTTTGACTTCACAGGGTCATTATAGGTCATCAAAGTGTGTCAAAAAAATTGGTCACATGACCCGCTTATTGATCGCTTAGCCGCCATATTGGATTCAAGATGGCGGAAAAAGGACTTTTTTAATCGCTTGTATCTCGGCCATTTCTTATCCAATTTCGACGTTTTCTTTCTTAAATAGTAGGTCTTGATTAGAGCTATCTTTTTGGTCCTCATGTATTTTTTACTAATTATGACCGTTTTTGAGAAATTTAGCAAAAAGAATTTTTTGAAAAAGAAATTTTCTGTATTTTTTACTTTTTGCCACTTAAGGAGTTGAAAATGGGAAAATATTACTCTGACAAAAGATTATCAGCATTTAATAAGCTTTAAAATGGTACTATTGAAAGTAGTATTATGTTGTGCCATTTGCTTCTAAGATTCAATATTGTAATCCAGTGCAGTGTCATTTGAGTAGCGAAGCGTACCTGTCATATGCCTATTTCACAGCTTTTCTCCATACGATTTTGACGTATTTTTCTTTGAATTGTAGGTCTTAATTAGAGCTATCTTTTTGGTCTTGCATATTGTTTTGCTAATTATAGCCGTTTTTGAGAAATTAAAAAAATAATGTTTTTAAACAAATTTTCTGTATTATTACACCAATTTTTCAATCTTTATTTTTTTACATTAAGGTTCTTATAAGTATCCAGGGGCCCTAATGGAGAGGGTACCTTTAAACAATGTTATGAAGAAGAAACATGACACCTCATGTGTTATCTGTCAAAAGAAGGGGGGCTACAAGCTTTCCACTTACAGTGAGAATAATGGCGGGAAGAAAATTCAAGAAGCGTCTGTTGTTCTCCTGAATGATATCTCGTCAGAAGTCCCAGAAGATGGTATGGACATTTACTAAACGTCCAACCTGAAACGCACTGATCTGAGCCACCCCGCCCCCCCCCAAAAAAAGCGTTGTAGCAGGAGAAATTCTGAACAATTGAAAGATTCTTCATCTTTGTGCGTGATTTGTATGAATCACGTGAGTTATGGACAAAATAAACTATTTTGTATATGCTGGAAAAATTCGTTCTAGATTTCTTAAATGCTGTAGTATACTTGATACTATCAAGATGATGTTCTAAGAGAACTTCAACCCTTCAAGATGACAAGTCCATTTTTGCTGTTGACCTTATGTCTCACAAGAGGTGCATGAACAGGTATATACTGTATTTCAAATGAGATAATGAACTGAAGACAGAGAGCCCTGATGACTGTATTAAAAATGGATTTAAATATATAACCGCCATATTGCAACTTGAAACAGCAGCTTACAGTATAATCTTCCTCAAGGAAGAAGTTGAATAAAGAATATCTTTCTGGAGACAGTGGAGATAATTATCTTTCAAATCGCCCGATGAAGACAATGTTGATTGAATAATCTGGTTCTTACACAAGAAAAAAGACACTTTTCTGAATTATGCTACCCAATCATGAGAAATTAATCTTGTCAAATCCAAGGAACATTGGTATTGATCTTTCAACAGAACTGGCGTGAAGCTCCCAGTTTCCATCTCTAAGAGATCAGAGTACTGGAATAAAGACAATGATGAACTCATACCAAAACTGAAATAGAACACCTTTGTTTACACCTTCTGCAAGATATTCAGCCATCTGACTCTGAAGAACGTGAAGATCTTCATTGACAGCGGTGTAATGATGTGTTTTCTATGGATCCTTTGATGTAACAGCTTCCTGTAGAGAAACCAGAGTCCACTAATTCTTGCTCCAGTAGGATTTCATTACATTCCATGAAAGCTTTCCACAGTAGCCCTTCCATTGCCTCAGCTAACATAAACTGACTTCTAAAGGACCGTGCATAGCTTCCAGCAAGAATGCTCTGAACTATTACAGGACCAGACACCTGGTTCTGTAATAATACTGTCAGTGCCACTATGTGATAGATATGCACCAATACAGGCAGAATGGAAACCTCTGAGACCAAAAAAAGGTTGGTAAATTCTTGTGCCAGAAGCAGTTGCAGCTCTTTTGCCACACCTTCATCGCACCAGATGGTTGTCTCACTTGCAATGAGCAATCCTGGAAGTTCTTCATGCAGCTATATTTTGTATCATAAACAGTTGCAGAGTGTGGTATTATAGGAGTGAACGCTGTGGCTTGTGAGTGGTAAACTTTGACTTGAGGTTAGACTGCTGAATGCACTCCATGATGGGACGATTTTCTTCGATTAGTCTCTTTCTTGGAAGGAAAGTTTTTGCTGTGAAAGAATCTAGCAAAATCTATTTTATCCATGATTTCTTGTGCCTCTCTTGTTGTGTTAGGATCCGGTGTCGTCTCTGCTGGAACAAAGCCTATTGGAATTTTACAACGCATTCCAGGTTTACGACAGTGGAGTAGTTCCTAGCAAGGCAATAGTTGCTAGAGAGACTTGCCTGTCATTTTTGGAAGTGTTCCAAAGTTCGGCTGAGCTAGATTGTGCTGATGACTTGAATGACTAACACCATCAGTTTGTTCTGCAAAATTACAAGCGCTGTATCATGACTGTTACCTGTTACTATTTCCTGATAGAACATCAATCAATCAATCAATCATAAAATTTATATAGCGCCTCTTCAAGAGTTCTACTCAGAGGCGCTCCCGAGCCAGGCCTGATCATAGAGAAAAGTCTTCAATAGGGTGTAGAAGGAAGACGAGGGTGTACGAGGAGATAGGCGAAGGAAAGATGGCAAGTCATTCCACACTGTTGGACCAACAACAGAAAATGCTCGACGCTGCATTGTAGCAGTGCGGGCAAATGGAACCAGAAAGTCACCCCGAGTAGAGGAACGAAGAGCTGAGCGACCCGTAAAGGAGGAAGAGAGAGTAAAGATGGAGCATAAGTAGCGAGGAGCTGTGCCCAAGACGCTTTGCCAGACAAGAGAGCAGAGCCGATACAGGCTCATTATCGTCGAAATTGCCCAATGCACCTGATTCCAATGGGCAGATTTCTCTGCATATCAGGTGGAAGTGGTGTTCTTGAGTATAGTTTGCTTCCTGTACTACGTATTTGAGTCAGTACTGTAGTCTATCAACCTGTCGTTCGCAGGCAGGGATCTACATTTTGGGGGCCCTGTGCTGATCGAATGACGGGCCCCTTACAATTTTAAGAAGCAAGGCAGACATACAATAACCCGACACATAACTTGTTATACTTTACAGCACATAAGAAGTAGATAGGACGATTGTCACGAGATCACGACTCACGCACTGACATGGAAAGAACATAGTCTGTCAAAGAACAATATTTAGTCATAGCTATGATTGCTATGCATAATGCATTGCAATTTGCACTGTTTCTTTCCTTAATCCTTTATTCTTTTTTTTACTTTTACAATTTGGGGGCCCTGCGCTGCAGCACAATCAGCACCGTGGTTAATCCGGCCCTGGTCGTTCGACCTCATCTTAGCTAACACCAAGGTCAAGTCTGTTCATGATCTGTATTAATGTCTCTGACCATGCCATTTTGTGTATACTTTGTGACATCATAATCAACAAGGAGGCTTTCCTTTATCCATCATGTATTTGAATACTAAATTACATTTTCGTTTCACAGAATGTGATGCAGAATATGATGGTAAAAGTGTAGAGAAAAGTTTCCCATAACTGTGGTTTACAGGCTCTAAACTCAACCAGTGATTTTCTTATATCATATGCATTGCTTTTAATTGAAAAGCGTACTCAAGACATTCTTGCAGTAACTGCTTTGAACATTCCTCAAGTGCTGGAGTATCTCTCAGCCTTTCCACCAGAGTAACTGCAGTGACGTTTGTGGATAGCACCATTTGGGATTCTGTCTTCTTGCTTGTGTAAGTGAAAAATCATGATGAACCAAATTAAAGGGTTGAAGTTCTATCAAAAGCATCATCTTGAGAGTATCGAAACTGTAGCATTTAACTGTAGCATTTAAAAAATCTAGAGCGAATTTTTCCAGCATATCCGACATACTTTATTTTGTCCATAACTCACGTGATTCATACAATTCATGCACAAAGATGAAGAATCTTTCAATTGTTCAGAATTTCTCCTGCTACAACGCTTTTTTTGGGGGGGCGGGGGTGGCTCAGATCAGTGCGTTTCAGGTTGGACGTTTAGTAAATGTCCATACCATCTTCTGGGACTTCTGACGAGATATCATTCAGGAGAACAACAGACGCTTCTTGAATTTTCTTCCCGCCATTATTCTCACTGTAAGTGGAAAGCTTGTAGCCCCCCTTCTTTTGACAGATAACACATGAGGTGTCATGTTTCTTCTTCATAACATTGTTTAAAGGTACCCTCTCCATTAGGGCCCCTGGATACTTATAAGAACCTTAATGTAAAAAAATAAAGATTGAAAAATTGGTGTAATAATACAGAAAATTTGTTTAAAAACATTATTTTTTTTAATTTCTCAAAAACGGCTATAATTAGCAAAACAATATGCAAGACCAAAAAGATAGCTCTAATTAAGACCTACAATTCAAAGAAAAATACGTCAAAATCGTATGGAGAAAAGCTGTGAAATAGGCATATGACAGGTACGCTTCGCTACTCAAATGACACTGCACTGGATTACAATATTGAATCTTAGAAGCAAATGGCACAACATAATACTACTTTCAATAGTACCATTTTAAAGCTTATTAAATGCTGATAATCTTTTGTCAGAGTAATATTTTCCCATTTTCAACTCCTTAAGTGGCAAAAAGTAAAAAATACAGAAAATTTCTTTTTCAAAAAATTCTTTTTGCTAAATTTCTCAAAAACGGTCATAATTAGTAAAAAATACATGAGGACCAAAAAGATAGCTCTAATCAAGACCTACAATTTAAGAAAGAAAACGTCGAAATTGGATAAGAAATGGCCGAGATACAAGCGATTAAAAAAGTCCTTTTTCCGCCATCTTGAATCCAATATGGCGGCTAAGCGATCAATAAGCGGGTCATGTGACCAATTTTTTTGACACACTTTGATGACCTATAATGACCCTGTGAGGTCAAACTGAGGGTACATTGAAGTGCACACGAAACATGAGCTAGCTCCTAGACTACTAGGTCATTTATGTATAATAAAAATAGAAGCGGTCCTAAATTAGACCCTTGAGGTACCCCAAAGGATATGTATGCTGACTCTGATAAAGCCCCATTACATAAAACCCTTTGGGTCCGAGATTCAAGGTAACTTTTGAACCAATTCAACTGCACTCCCCTAATCCCACAATTGCTCATTTTTTTAAATAGAAGAACATGGTCGACAGTGTCGAAAGTTTTGGCTAGGTCCAAAAAGACTCCGACTGTATAATCTTTACTGTCTACTGCTTTAGAGACCTTATCTTCCATGTCGAGCAGTGCCATATACGTGGAGTGCCCCGCTTGGAACCCATGCTGGGCAGTATGTATAATTTTACTTTTTTCAATGAAAGAGCTCGAGCCTGTCGTACATAATTTTTTCCAGGAATTTTGCGAAGAAGGGTAATACCGATATTGGCCTATAGTTTATAATGGTTTAACTTGGAAACCGCGATTAAAACAACAAGTAAAATATTAAGTGAACGAAGTCGCTAGCAGTCGATAGCTTAGCGACTGGTTCGACTTGAGGGCTTAGCGGCGGCGGCTGATGGCAGCGGCGCCGGGGACTACTACTACTACTACTACTACTACTACTACTACTACTACTACTACTACTACTACTATTACTACTACTACTACTACTACTACTTCTACTTCTACTACTGCTACTACTATTATACCAATCTGACCACTGACGTAAACTTGTCCAAAATATGGGGGTAGGCATTTGCATAGGCGTAATTTGTGGAGGTACGAGGGGTATCCGTACCCCCACTTTTTGGACTGGGGGTACCGTACCCCCACTTTTTGAACAATGCCAATCAATATTTTATTAATGTGCCTTCCCGAGATCTCGGTCTCAGCCTTGCTTCATGTATGTAAGAAATTGGTACCCCTCCCACTTTTAAGACCAAAGTTACGCCCCTGGGCATTTGGATATTCATTCTACACTCGTTGCATTGGGTGTACAGTCCAGCTCAATTATTGGGGAGCACGTGCCCCGAGCCTCCCCCGCAGAGTCTACGCCTATGACTCTGACTAACACTAAAGACTTTGTCTCCTTTGTCTCCAGGGGGACGCGGTGGTGTATTGGTGTAGGTCGATGCCTTGTAACCGCAGGGTCGCAGGTCCGAATCCACCTAAAGCCACTGCGTAGCGACCTAAGTGCTTCTGAATCGTTGCTTCGATCTTATCGACTGTCTACGAAATACGGCACTCTAATCTCCAGTAATTAATTAAATTACCTGGCTGTTAAAAACGCATTTTTTTCTCAGACTGATGACGAGTGAAATGCTATATATAGGGACAAGAAATTTTCCATGATTAGACCAATCAGAAAATAGTGAAACTGGAAATTTCGTGGTTATAGGCTACTTCACATCACATTTATAAACATCGGCTTCATTTTTAACATAGCCCACTACACAACCACACTGTACCATTTTGCACCGGTATATAATACTATATGCGCCTAAATAAGCCGATTTAATTCGTTACCGTCAGCGTATAAAAGCTTCTGCTAACGTAAGCGTTGCTTTCAGTTCAGTACACTTCAGAATCGATGTTGGTGATTATGGTATGAAGAATTCTCTCATTCCTTTTACGCTTTAAGAAGGATGATTTTAAATTTGCATCGAATCACGTTGAAATGCACTAAAATAAAAATGCGCTATATACATAGGCCTTTTAGATTGTAATATGGAATGTCAGAGGAACTGTTCGAACATACCTTAACTAACGTTAATGTGGAATGTGCGCACAGTCGTTAAGAAAAGATTTTGGCATTTATGTAGCGCATTTCGTAATTTCCAATTGTAAAGTCACTTGAGATTTGCCATAGATTGCCCTGTGTTGTATTTCATTCTAAATGTATGTATTGATTTTTATTTTGCAATGCATTGCTTTGTATTGCACTACGTTGTATTGCACTGTAATGCATTGTATTGCATTGCATTACCTTCATATTGTAGACTACTGCATTGCATTGTATTGTATTACCTTCATATTGCACTCATTGCACTGTATTGTATTACCTTCATATTGCATTGTATTACCTTCATATTGTACTGCATTATATTGCATTGTACGTCATTGCATTGTGTTATATTGCATTGTAAGCTTATGACACTACAGCATATTATATTTCATTGCATTGTATTGTAGGCCTATTTCATTGTATTGTATTGCAATGCATTGTATTTTATTGCATTGTATTGTATGTTGCATTGCATTGTGTTGTATTTTTCATTGCGTTGCATTATATTGTGTACTCCCTGTATTGTACGCTACATGTTGACATTATATATTGACCACCATGCTGTATCAGACAACATATTGCTTCTATTACCCGGCATATATATCTGTATGTACAGATCAACTTGTTAATGAATCTGTGCTCTGGTTCGGCTAGCTACATTGATTAAATCGTACGTCCCATGCACTTCTGTGCTGAGGATGCCGGTTCACATAGCGGCCGTGGCTCATTTCAGAAATTTGAATCTCATCCATTGAATCTCACAAGATATATTCATTGAAAAATGAGCAGAGTCGTTGTCATAGAGCCGCTATAGAAAATGGTTTACATTTACTTAGAATCCGTTGCTAAAGGAGAATTCGAAACAGATGGAAACACTGGAAGCGACCTCTGTCCTTGAGACGGGGTTCTGTCTGGATGCCATCCATAGGCCTACAGCTGAAGACTCTCGACATGATTTAACAGGTGCTTATTATAATGCATCCTCCGCCTAGTAGCCAATATTACGCAAAAAATTTAATTTATTTGCCTAAGTGTATTTCAGGCAGTGACATATAATCATTTACTTGCTATGACTTTTCCATTAATTCTCCAGTTGATAGTTATCTTTTTTATTTTCTCATTTAGTTTTTGTAAAGACCCTCTGTCTAATTAGATATAATAATAATAATAATAATAATAATAATAATAATAATAATAATAATAATAATAATAATAGTAATAATAATAATAATAATAATAATAATAATAATAATAATAATAATAATAATAATAATAATAATAATAATAATAATAATAATCTGTTCCTTAATTAAGCGCCTGCAAACGCACTGCGCTTGTACAGTGAACATACATATAGTAGAAACGGCAGCCACGCAGAGGCGCCTTACGTACATGTATACAGAAGCACATGATAACAGTTTTACTGTTACAGGAGTCGAATATAGGCCTAACTGTTTAAGCGGCAGCCACACGGCGCCAACCACGGCCTACTATTCATTTAACCACTGCCACCTAGCGAGTGGAAGGCTGAATAAACCTTACGGGGTCTTCGGGGTTCGATCTTGGTATCTTCAGTTCTTCACGGCAGCGTGTTATCCATTACTCTACGGGCAGTCATGTTGTCCTCGAGACCAAGGTCTTGGTCTCGAGTGCACTCGGGTTCGCTTTTAAAAGTCTTGGTCTTGGTCTCGGTCTTGAGATCAAACGTCTTGGTCTTGAGGTTCAAAGTCTTGGTCTTGGTCTTGCAAGACCAAGACCAAGACTCGGCTGTCAATATGAACAGTCGTTTAACAAAACTCAAGAATTTAAAATTGTATCAAGCCTGTTTACGTCATAAGACCAATATCTGCGGACAGATATAAGTTTTGTTGGTCAGGAAAACCCATCGGCAGCAGCAGCAATTATGCTGCTTATGAAAGCCTTGCCGAGACTTGTTTCTGAAACCAGACGATCTGATAAACCATGGGAGTCTTTCAAAACTCACGATTTTTGCATTTACATCCAGTGCTTGAAAAGCTACTACGTGTGCCAGCGACTTCAGCACCTGTAGAATGTTTTTTCACATGGCAGAATTTTAAAGTCTTGGTCTTGGTCTTGAGACCAAAAGTCTTGGTCTTGAGACCAAAAGTCTTGGTCTCGGTCTTGGTCTTCAGGTTCAAAGTCTTGGTCTCGGTCTTGGTCTTGAGGTTCAAACTGTTGGTCTTGGTCTTGGTCTTGAGGTTTAAGGTCTTGACAACAAGACTGGATATGGGATATTTTAAGGAACTAACAATGGAAGAAGTAGAAGAGTAATACAATCTAAGAAATTAATAGCATAGTTATAAATTTTTATGGGAAGTTATGAAAATAATCTGTGGAAGTAAAGAGTAAAAATCTATGAAAATATAAGAAATATTGTGCTGAGACACTGATAATTCAAATAAAAAGTGTAACCAATCAATCATTCAGTCGAAATTTATATAGCGCCCCTTAAAGATCCCTACTCAGAGGCACTCCCGACCCAGGCCAAGAGTAAAAAGTTGTCATAAGCAGTGAGCGTAACTGAGAAGAGGTTTGTTCCATATTGTCGGACGAACCACAGTTTTATACCTTTGTTATTACATTCACACATACATACATATTCAATTCAGAACCGTATTAACAGCATTGTAGGCCCTGGGCAAAGCAATGCACTGCGGCGGCCCCCGCCCACCCACGATGGTAACAATTTAAACGGTCAATAAAATTAAACCTAAAGATTTATTGGTAGGCCTACTTTCAACATTTACTTTGTCACAATATAAATATTTCAACATAAAGAAGCATACTGTAAAGTGAAGATTAATCAACACAAACTTTCGAACAACATAGGGGCCATCCACATATTACGTACGCACTTAGGGGGTCGGGGGGTCGGATTTTGGCGATTTTGCGTACGGGTGCGAACGGGGGGGAGGGGGGGGGTAACAAAATGTGTACGTACCCAAAATAAATTTCTAATTATGACGTCCACATTAGCCTATTTATAACTCTGTATTATCCTATAGTGGTCCCATGGCATTTTATTACATTATATAAAAGCCATGTGCAGTTATTCTGTGCTGTGAACGACACCTATAATTTGTCTATATTGGCCCTTCAATAATCTGGCCTAAAGTGCAGACAGGCTGCCTGGAGACACTTTCTGCAGCTGGTCATCGGGGGGGGGGGGTGCGTAAAACGTACGTACTCGGGGGGGGGTGGTGGAAGAAAGTACGCTTGCGAACAGGGGGAGGGGGTCCAATTTTCCCGGATTTTTGTGTACGTAATATATGGATGGCCCCATAACATAGGCCCAAGCCTTGCAGTCATAGCTAAGGAGAAGTCTTTCACTTCTGCCGCTCGTGGAGGTCACGCACACATTAATTTTTTTGGTCTCTTTAATTTGGGGCCCCTAGAACCGTGGGCCCCTAGCGACTGCGTGCCCATGCTTTAAGACGGCACTGATTCATTTGTTCATTCATACTTACACACATAGTGCGACCGTACGTTACCTCACGGAATAACGTACGCGTACCGTACGTACGTTATCGAAAAAAATAACGTACGCGTACCGTACGTACGTTAAAAATGCCACAAATTTATCTGATCATTCACAACTTCAATATAACTATAGCCTTATAAGGTACGCGTACCGTACGCGTACGTCAAAAATGATCAGTTTAGCTCTACAGTATTAGTCCCCTCGTACGCAGACCTAGTTATTTACGAACGGTACCGAAATTTAGTATTACCAATAAAATGACCACTTGCACTGACCATCCTATAAAGTGTGCCGTAAAATCTCAACAGTCTTCACACTAGGTGGCCTATGCATTAGACAGAATGTTAGCAATTTGGAATTTAAAAGTTTGAAAGTAGAGATCATTGAACAGCCACAGATGACTGATGTAATGGTTAAAATTGTTTACGACCGTCAATCACAAACTATTATTGACTTTTCTTGTGCATAATGATAGGTATTTTATTTTCGTCATGAACAGAATGTGAACGTACGGTAACGTACGGCATAATAACGTACGCGTACCGTACGTACGTTATAGAAGAAAATAACGTACGTACCGTACGTACGGTCGCACCTTGCTTACACATATTCATTCATTTAAAATTCCTCCTCTGTAACCGACTCCTAGCTGTATCATAGAGTTTGCAGCCTATGCTGCTGTACAGAGGGAGTTATTTGAAATTCAAATTTAAAAATCCACAATGTTGAAATGTGGCGTTTCAATTCAGAGCGTGATTAATTAAATTCAGTTGGTTAGAATCACAACACTTCTACACAGGTATAATCTATTAGACTTTAATTAACAGCTGTATTCTGTTTCCTTCGACTGGCTGAATCCATCTACTATAGAAAGCAACTTTCCGAATATGCAGTCACTGACAGAATCCCTCCACGAGCAAGAAGAGCTGGAAAGATGCACGGGTTCCGAAGGCTACCGAGATGTACACGAGTCTGCACAACTACTGGGTTTCTCTCATGGTGACCCAGAAGAAGGTCAGAACACCCTAACCTCTGAGCTCTTACAGCTCAATTCTTTGGACCCACATTGTGGTAACTGGTAGCCAATTAGGAGCCCACATTGGGCACATAGTTGGCTCACAGTTGCCACAAGACTAGTGGCACAATGCGGGCCATCTATGCGGCTGATGAACGTGGCTGGATGTATATAGTATGCTTTTAAACGGGAGGACTAGTTGTGACTTGCGAGTCAATTATAACCTAAAGTTCCTTGCAGTTTCAAAACTAAGATGCAGAAAGAAAAACTGCTTTTAATGATAAGATCGTGTGGTTTTCTGTCTGTTGAAACTAAAAGTTGTCATAAACCCCACATGCAAACATATATGCATGCATACATACAGGCGTCTATAACACACATGCGCAGGCCCTATATGCAGTCATACATTCATACACATTCACTTGTTCGTTCATACATGTAGTAATTTCTTCATATATACATGCATACAAACAAACAAACACATTCATACATAATACATACATACCTACATACATACATACATATGTGCATTCATACATACAAACATGCTTACATACATAGAAACCTACATACAAATATAGTATCCATACAGATACATGCCTACATAAATGCATTATGCATGTATGCATGCATACATACATACATGCATGCATGTACGTACATACATACCTTCATACAGGCGGGCAAACAATCATTTATACATACATACACAGTGCAACCTTCATTTACATGTTTATTCATGCATAGCTATATTGTGGGCAGTGGATATAACGTAATAGGCGCTCGAGTAAGCTTAATGTAGGCAATAATCACTTACTCACATCGTTAGTCTAGGCCTATATATTATATTTGTCGGTCAGCTACTATATGTCTGTTTATGCCAGTCAGTCTTCTCTCATTCTGTCTCCTGGCACTCAGTCGTAAAAACTTAGTAGGTGACTAGTCAGTCGCGACGTGGACCTTAGTCGGCGACTAGCAGTTAAGACGTGTTCATGCGTACGGCCCCAGGTATTTCAACATAGCGGCTATTCCTACGTGAGTGTCTTAGTCTCTATCATCAGCGTATTTGGTACCAGGGAGGTTAACCCCTAAAATATAGGCCCTATACCTGTTTATATGCGCACATATATATCGTATTGTATCCTACCATCACGATGCGTTTAATTTTATC
>OY744602.1:12062505-12180005 GCA_963556255.1 Allolobophora icterica
CTTTAGGTATCGCTTTAGAAAATTTGTAGTTTATAATAGGGCCTATTGTTACTATTAGGACCTACGATTCACAATTGTTTTCGGTTACACGCCTACTCAGTTGTTTCTGTAACATACTCATATTCTGGATATTTTCTATAGCGCCTCTCGAAGTCAACTACTACTCACAGGCGCTCCCGACTACAGCATTGGTATACTGTGCCGGAATTTTCACGCCGAAGCGCCACGAGCAATTGCGAGTGAAGGACTTGCCCAAGGTCCGTACGCAGCGGCTAGAGTGGGATTCGAACCTGCAACCCTCCGGTCACAAGGCGCCGAACTTACCACTGAGCCACCACGCCCCACAATGCATGGGCGCCCGCAGTATTTTTGACAGAGGAGGTCAGTCACGGCCGGGAGCACTGGCGGCGATCTTGTTTGACAGGTGGGGGGCACTTTTGACCTGATCTGGGAAAAAAGAGTTTTGAATTGATCTGTTAAAAAAATGTAAAAAAAATTTTTGTCGCGCGTGAAATTTGATGACCTTTTTCGGTGTTTCTTCTAAATTTGGGGGTCGGATGTATGGTGTGTCCCCCCTCCACTATTAAAGGTTGGGGTCTTGTCCTCTCGACCCCTCCGGGATCGCCGCCCATGGCCCGGAGAGTTAGCTGTGTAATATATATAAATATGTCATTGATTTATTCAAGTCAATCACCGAATGCGATTAATACACTGCAAAGCATTCAAAGACACGTAACTCTGTGTGCCCCTGCCTATAGATTTTGTTTGACTGAGCGCCTGTGAATAATCTGGTTCCCGCGACCTATAGCTTTTGTGGGCATTGAAGTAATCGCGAGATTACGATTGCGATTACAAGTAAAATCTGAGAACAAAACGGATTTCTTTTGTGCGGAAGAAAGTAAAATTTAGAGGAATATGGCCATCTATAATTCTGCTTGTCAATTTTTCTGATGCTCAGATTTAGGCGAATTATTTTAAAATGCAGTCTCGACTCTCAACAGTTTAGATGTACTTACCATCACATCTTCCAACCGGTGACTCGGAAAACGACAGTTGGTTTCAAATTATAGACCTATCTCGATTTTGCCTTACTTTGCAAAATTTTATGAAAAAGTAATGGCAAACAGGCTAGTCAGTTATATAAATAAATCTAATATAATCTTTCATTCCCAGCACGGTTTTCAAGCGGAGCAGTCCCCCTCCCTAGCCCTCATTAATTTGTATGATAAAATATCTAATACCATTGATAACAATGAGTACTCTATAGGCATTTTCCTTGACCTTTCCAAGGCTTTTGATACAGTAAATCATACTATACTCCTTCACAAACTAGCTAATTACGGTATAAGAGGTATTCAACTGGAATGGTTTAAGAGTTACTTAAGTGGCAGGTTGCAATATGTGTACTGTAATGGTGCTGCATCTGATACTAAAAGCATTAAATTTGGGGTTCCCCAAGGTTTTAACCTTGGACCTCTGCTCTTCCTGCTTTTCATTAATGACTTGCCCAACGTATCGTCTATCTTATCTTTTATACTATTTGCTGATGATACGACCCTGTTTTATTCGGATAAATCCTACTCAAACCTTGTAAGTACTTTTAACACTGAACTTTGTCTTATATCTGAATGGTTTCTAGCAAATAAATTATCCCTCAATGTTGATAAGACAGCCTTTATGCTTTTCAAATCTCGCAGAAAGGCTGTGCCGTGGGATAGCTCTATTAGTCTTACTATAAATGATCATAAAATTAACCAAGTTCAGAGCACTAAATTTCTAGGAGTGATAATAGACCAACATCTAACCTGGGACTTGCACATTAAGAGTATTGCAAATAAGGTCGCAAAAAATACAGGAATAATTTACCGTGCTTCAAACAAACTACCGCCTGTAATACGCACCCAATTATATTATTCGCTTATTTACCCCTATCTATCCTACTGTTGTATAGTGTGGGCCTCCACCTATGCCTCTAGGCTTCATAAGTTGGGTCTCTTGCAGAAAAGAGCCATACGTACTGTTAACGGAGCTGCCTGGGGCGCACATACGGATCCAATATTTATTTCTTATAAAATACTAAAAATTGATCAAATTAGGAATTATCAAATAGGACTACTTATGTTCAAACTTACAAGAAATCTTCTACCTATTAAACTTAAGAATTTCTTTAAAACTGGCTCTGACATCCATTCCCATGACACTAGGAGTGCCGCTAAATATAGGCCAGTATTTGCACGCACAAACACACGCAAATTCTCGATTAATGTTTCTGGACCTCAAATATGGAATGCCCTTCCCCCTTCACTTCAGAAGGTGGGGACTCTTCAGAGCTTTAAAAAATCACTGCGCCATTACTTACTAAATCCCAGTAATTGAATCGTGTTTTTTTAGTAAATGTACGATCCAATCTCTATCTATTTTTATGTTTAACCTTGATAGAATGTCTGATCCTTGGCTCAGTATCTTTCCTGATCGTTTGCCCCATTGGACTGAGTCTCCGACAGTTGGTCTTTTACCTTTTTCTTTTTTCCTGCGTTTCTTATAATTTTTTGTTCACTGCCCAAGTGTGGCAATGTTAGTTAAGATTTTTATTCTGCTATGTATATGCAAAATAATTTAGATTACAAGCTGGTTTTTGTTTCGCGCCATTGTATTTTTGCTTTGCAGATAGGTGTCCCTGGTAGCGGGAGCTTTTCCCTTTTGGGACATCCTTTTGTCACCAGCTTCCTATGAAAGTATAATTGTATGCACTTTACGTTGATTATTGGTCTCAATAAACGAGTTTGTCATTGTCATTGTCATTGTCAGATAAATTTAAATTACTTTAAGGGCTGTCCACTAGATATTATCAATTTTATTAATTTAAAATTTAGTTACAATCCTCTGTATTCTTGAATAGGGCCTACAATGATGGGATCTCGAAATGAACTGATCTAGTCTCTCTTTCTCATACCAATCTGAAAGCACATAAATTAATATTATATATAGATATAGACCTACATATATATATACATATAATAATTAGTTTTCCTGTGTCTTATCTCTATATCCAAGTCCAACCACTCTCTCTTCAGTCTTGTAGGATGATACATGTATATTGCGCGTGTCACCATCCTCCGCCTTTGAACCATGCCGAGAGAAACCCAAGCTATCTTTCAACAGCCAACACATGTTTAACCTTTCAGACCGAGAGAGTACACGGTTTCCAGTATTGATGATTCTCTGGGCAGTCGCCTTAGCTTGCTGACCCAAAGGTCAGGGCTGGCATTGGCCGGCTGTAGGTAGGTTCCATTAGGCCTACTGTGTTATTTCTATTAATTCTATAGTGCATCAACTCTGGGATTTCTCGTCAACAGCCAGCACTTGTTGTTGCTTTCAAATTCAGAAAGTAAGGTTTTCAGCATCCATGATTCTCTTGGCAATCACATCATGATTTCCAGGGGGTCACGCGACCCCCTTGACCTATGCTGCGGGCGCCCATGCTCATATGTTCTAACTTTCTACAACATATTCAGATGTTTCTGCAACATACTGTCCTAAATTCGTTCTTTCCCCCTTCTGGTGGAGAAGAAGATTCAAACTGAACGAATGATGAGGTAAAATGGACGAAGTCTGTGGGACTGGTGTGAGTCAGGGCAAGAAGTTAGCGGGAACTAGAGGCATGCTGGGATTAAAGATTAAAATAATTTCCATCCTCGAGTCACTTCTTAGTGGCAACAACGCATGCAACTGTCATGTCAAGCACTGGCGAATTTGGCGCAGGTCTTGGCTGGGCGCAAAACAAAAGCTTGTTGTTGAACGCGACTCGATTACAGAGAAGTTCGCTCAATTAATAATACTGAGATTGCATATAAGAAAAATTTGCGTAGAAAATCGAATATTAGTTCATCTCGGCCCCACATGGCACAGTTTTGAGGTCGCTTCCGAGAGCTACTAAAAATGCGCTATTTAAATGTATGCATACATGGGTCATTATCCGAAAAGTTCAGAATCGATGTCCCATGCTGGTTTTTTGAGTTTTTTTTAGATAATTTCTTCAATTTTTTTGCCTATCCTTCAAAGAATGAGCAGATTAACATTTCCCATCATTGTTTTAGCTGCTAGATTTTGGAAATTTTGAAAAATTACTAAATGTATACAAAATATCATTACCATCCAATGTCCGAGACGGTGTACAATGCATTAAATTAAGCTTTTACGCAAATTTATTCCATTACAACCTGTAACAAAGGTATATTATTTTGATTAATTGGTAGCTAGCATATGCAATAATTAAACATTTAGACTCATTTTCATAATATTTATTTCTTTTTGGACCTATTTAAACTTGTCCATAGAAATAAGCATCATAGCCATCCCAATTTTTGGGAAGCCTATAACTTTTACAGAACGTGCTTACTTACTAAAAGAAAAGCACCAAGAATGAGATATTGTCAACTATTAGTGGAATCACAGATTTGTGTTGAAATTCCTAATATTTTATTTTTAATTTAAGTTTGTGTGTTCCAAATTACAAGAAAAGTAAATTTCTGCTTCATTACCATCTCGTGTTGTATTTCCTGGTTTAGGTAGATTACAACATTGACAAGTTGTTTTATTTGTCGCTTTTGTTGAACAGATTGAAATTACTTATCTGATGGAGTAATTCACGTGAAAATGTTTGACGGCTGCTTTAAATTTCATCATTTTGTCATTACCATTCGCGGTTGTTTTCATCATTACCATCCGAATTCATCAGATTTTTGCTATTTTCTCATGACAGTCGCATCTTGTCTCGGATGGTAATGACGCATTGCTCAGAGTGAATTACATGTATTGTTTGTGAATTATTTGATATAAAAATAAATTGCAAGTAATTAGAATTTACTATCAACTCTTAAAATGTTGTTGAACTTGTATCTAATGCATATAACATACAGTTATAGCTAATGCTGCACAGATTTTTTTCTGCAGCTGAAAATTATATTTATTTTTTTAAATAATTTAGAAAAATGTCTTAATTTCTTGACACCAGACTAATATATTATGTGAAGGAAAGGCCTATTGTATACCTACTGCTGGCATCATCTACTTTTAAGAAATTGCCATTTTATAAGCACCAGAGGAATATTTCAGGTTCCCGCGAATAAATATGATTACAGAAAAAGGGCGGATTTCAATGAAAAAAGAGGAGTTTTGACTTTATAATTTCTGAAAAAAATTAACTTGTGATTAAAAATATACTGGATTTATTTCAAATTAGTTAAATTTAACTATGTACATGACTAAAAAAACACTTGCAACCAATTTTGGGGAAAATTTTTTTTCTCTTTTTCAGAGACGAAATTTGTAACATTTCGGATAATGACCCACATACGTATATGCATACTGTTGGTTCGTTGATCTAGGAAGTATTAAGACTTTCAAAACTATTGACTTGAGTGCGTTTTCTTATTGACAACTATATACAATTGGAACGACAAGGACACTTTCAACATGAACACCGAACAAAAGCGTCGAACAATGAGCAAACAGTCAGACTCAGAAAAAGACGTCGGCTTAACTAAATAACTAATACAAGCGTCATCTACAATAAGGGAGGCTAAAATGAGACCCGGAATGTATACAAAAACGTGACCAAACAAGGTACACCAAACTTGTGACCAAAGCTTTCCCTAAACAAAATCCGCTCTGAAGTTTCTACAGAAGGGCCTGTCCTTGTATACCATCGGAACAATCCTTCTTACAGAACAAATGGTGTGTGTCTTAACTAATTGCTCAATATGTGCACGTGTGAGGTGATGAGATGGTAGGCCATTCCTAACAATACAATCATGCATGCGTACATTCACACGCATACATACATACATATACGTGCGTACATGTACAAATACATACGAACGTATTTAAACACATGCTAACAAACGCTCATGCATACATATATGACATTGTATACATACATAATTTATTTTATACGCATACATACATACTGGCTGGCTGACAGGCAGGAAGGCTAGCAGGCATGCACATGCATACTACACATACGTGCACACATACACACTCATTGTTTACCGTTGGTGGGTATGATGGTTTTGCTGGGTTTGGCTGATTAGATGCCGGGTTTTTCCAAGTCAATATAACTGCTATCCAATAACAGAGACTAAAGTCCCACAGTTTGGTTGGCTGTTCTTAGCACAGAATTTTGCTAAACCCGTGACTCGGATTCTTTCAGTTCACAGAGGGATGTTTCCAATAGTTAATTAACATCAACTTAATTGTTAACCTACTTTGATATTTTAAAGATGAATCAATACAATCGTCGGCTTGCTACCTTTTCCGTATGTTCACGTGAGCTAAAGTTAAGTCCGTTACAGCTGGCTAGAAACGGTTTCAGCTATGATAGGAAGAACTTCCAAGTCATTTGTGACGATTGCCTGATCAGTTTCGACAATCTGGATATCTCAGGTGGAATGCCCCACCATCCGGACTGTCCGAACTATGAAGAAAATTATACAGGGAGACAGAGCATTCCCGCCAAACCATTTGTAAGTATATCGACAATGGACATCCAACCTGTTTGCGCATCGCCGACAGTCCTTGAACAGAATCCATGGAAGTCACAAGGGCTTTCCTCCTCGGACGAATTCGAAAACACAGTAAACGAATCCTGCAGACAGTCGTCAGGTAAAATATAAATGTAAATGTAAACGCTTTTCTATAGCGACCGTATGGTTTCGACCCTGCGCATTTTTCAATGAATTGATCGGGAGAAGTTCTTTGCCACCGCTCTCCCGTTTTGAGTGGGTAGATTTATAGTTAACATAGGCGTAGCCACATTGAGGCAAGAGGAGGCCCTCCTCTTGCTCTTTTAGGTTTCAAAAATTTTCTGTGGGTTATATCCCCGCACACCTACTACACCTGGATGTCTCCCGGAGTTGCCTCCTCTTGAATTTAAGTCTGGCTACGTCTCTGATAGTTAACGGCTGTAGTTAACAACCAGTACGACTTTAAACTACTACTTACTACTTTAAACTACTTTTTGTTAGTTAAAAAGTAAACTACTTTTGCAAAAGTAGCTGTGGTCAGTAGGCCTAGTTAAATTACAAAATATCAGTTTCTAGTTGGCTACTTAATTGTTTTAACTACCTTTCGGCAATACAGTTTTTCAGTTGCTTAAATGTATTATTTAACCAGCTTTTCTCTTTTGTCTCCAAAATATCGTTCAATCGCAGTTCGCCACCCCTTTGCCAATGTGTAGAACATAACTATAGAGTAGTCGTACGATTTGGAATTAATTAAGTGAAAATATAGACCTATTATAGCGCAACAGTTCATTGCTGCTATAAAAGTAAAATGTAAAATAAAAAGATAATACAGTAAAACTGGATTTGATTTTACTCTGCTTCCAAAGTTCAGAAGTGAGCACACAGCCATATGACAGAACATCAATGGCGCTGAGCAATTGTGCATGATGGACTTGTTCAAGTATCCTTACACAAAGACCGTCTAAGTACAGATTCGAACCCGTACTCTCCACGTTACAATTATTTAACGCATAGATAAAATGTAAAATTTGTTCGTCCAATATACAATGTGAATGACTGTAACTGTTCCTCTTTAGCACACACAGATCGACGCCGTTTTATATCTTCAGCCGTTATTAAACTCTGACGAGCCTCTCCCGCAGGGTCGCTATATAAATTTTAGATCACAAACACATTCACTGTAAGGTGGCGATCGTAAACAGCTGTATGAAACGTTAGAAATAAGTAAGACTAGATTGTGACCAGCAGATCATCTATATCTCTCTCCGTCCACCCGTCTTTTTCTCTGTCTGTCTGTCTGTCTGTCTGTCTGTCTGTCTCTCTCATTCTCTCTCTTTTTCTATCTATCTATCTATCTATCTATCTATCTATCTATCTATCTATCTATCTATCTATCTATCTATCTATCTATCTATCTATCCATCCATCCATCCATCCATCCATCCATCCATCCATCCATCCATCCATCCATCCATCCATCCATCCATCCATCCATCCATCCATCCATCCATCCATCCATCCACCCACCCACCCACATATATATATATATATATATATATATATATATATATATATATATATATATATATATATATATATATATATGATTCATGGTATAAGACTTCTTCTGATGTAACACGGTGAGGATGTGGATTCCAAGATTAGTTAAGCAAATAAAACAAATTGAAAATTGCAAATAACTTCAAATATAGCGTTATAATAAGTTTCTGTTTATTTATGGTACTTACACTGTAACACTGCCACTACTACTAATAGCTTCAATATACCGAAAGTCTAACCATCAATCGATCTAATAACAAAGAAACATCTCTTACGACTTGGGATCGTTCTATGATCACAAATACACTTTCTTACGGCCCTGAAGGCTGTCTTGCAATCGTAACCACGAATTTTCTTTTTCGCCATTTTAAAGGGAAACCACTGAGGGGTGCTATCAAGCTGACAAGAACACGGCCAGATTAGACAAATTAAACAGTGTACAGTGATAGAGTTCCGCATACGACAGAATGCAAATGTTTATAGATAAAATTTTACTATCTGACGAATCCGCGATGTGCTTTGTTCTAAAGCCATCGGTAAAATCAGTCAAATAAGCTATAGGTTGAGCCTTGTGACGCGCAGTATCAGAGTTGCATGGTCTCGAGACTAAGTCTCGGTATCGAGTCGTCTCGAGATAGGTTTTTTAATGTCTCAGTCTCGTTCTCGGGGTTGGAATATATATATATATATATATATATATATATATATATATATATATATATATATATATATATATATGTGGTCTCGTCTTGGTCTCACTGTAATTTCTCGAATTTTTAGAAACAGTCTTGTAGCCAAAGTCTTGTTCTGTCTCTGACTAAAAAAAAACATTCAGCGTTACTGCAACTTCATCTCCTGTGGAAAGAGTTTTCAGCCATAGTGGACTTTTTATGAGTCCTCATTGTGCAATGTGCACGTCTAGGTGACACTATGCTTGAGGATCTTGTATACATAACATATAATGGTATTTAAGAATAGCTGGGAAACTGATACATGACTTTTCATCGTTTATTCTGTGATACACTGGAATAAATGCCGAATATGTCTTGTACTGTCTTGGCGCTCGCGTCTTGGTCTCGTCTTGGTCTCGAAACTCAACTGTCCTGGTCTCGTCTTGGTCTCGAAGTGTAAGTCTTGCACACAACACTGCGCAGTATACGGGTTCGAGCCTCCTTTGACACGTTACTCTGTAGAGACCTTAAGTAAGTCCTTCACTCACAGCTATACAATAATACATTACAATAAGTTGCATTTTATATTGCCCTCCTTCCAAAGCTCAGAAATGCACGCGACCATACAAAAGAACATCGATGGCGCAGAGCAACTGTGAGTAAAGGACTTGCTCAAGGTAACCCAGTAACTGGATCTACTCTCCGCGTTACAGCTGGAGCGCTATGACCAATCGGCGACCGTACCACCCAGTTGCTCAGCGCCATCAATTGACACTTGGTCATAAGATAGTGACGCTTAATGTATGCGTAATAATAATAAAAAAATAATAATTTAACGACGGTCTTCTATGTTGCTATTCTACATTTCTACTCGTAATAAATTGAATTTTCCATTCGAACCGTATTCGGCCGAAAGATAGCAACATTTGCAAATCCTTTTTTCGAAAAATTCTAATTGTAAGAAACCGAGGGCATCAGGATTTGCAAACTTTAGCTTGGTGACTCTGATCAGTAGTTTAGTACAAGTATTTAATATTTTAGCAATAAATTATTTAGTGTTCGAGTTTTTACAATGTCTTAATTTTTACGTTTTCAGAATTCGTTATTTTTCCTAATCAATTTGGCCACAAGAAAGCTAATTATTCTTATTCGGCGGAATACTTAAACACTGCTGTTAGCCTATTCGGTACATCTGTAGTTTCTACTTCGTTATTCTATGTTTCAGGCGAAGCGTCCGCCATGTTGGATGATAGCGAGGGTCGGGAGCTGAGTCCTGAATGGACATGTAAGATATGTTTGGACATAGAGGTCAGCGTCGTTTTCCTTCCGTGTGGTCATCTGGTCAGTTGTGTCCAGTGTGCCACGAAGCTACGCATCTGTCCCATCTGTCGGACTCGAATCTTGAAAACGATCACTGCAAGAATGGTATAAAGTTCGTCGTTGGCTTCGTGTGTCAGAGACAAACACACAGACAGTCAGAGACATAGGGACAGACAGAGACCGCGCAACAGATAGAAAGACATACAGAGGTGGATGGATATATTTCCACATGTGTATTCTGACTTATTTACTGACATAAGAAGCCTACCACCTGCACTAAGTCACAAGTCTAATAAAAGAAACTGTATCTTTAAAAATCACCTATTTTATTTACAATGAATAATTGTTACTTCATTGTTATTACATTGTCATTTCATTGTCATTTCATTGCAATACATTAGGCCCTACATGTGCATTAAACTGTGGCTCGTTATGATAAGCACGGAAATGTGCTTACTGTGATGCATACTTAGACCTAGTTGAGTTATAGTACAATGCAACGTATACGACTGTGGCAGGACTGCTTGTACCATCTGTATTCACGTTATCTAGCGCCTATATTTCTAATCAATTTTTCGGCTTTAGCTTAACTCTCGATTTGGTTTAGAAGCTAAAGTGGCCGGCCAAGAAACGGCCTAATGTGACATCGGCAGATTATTGTGTTCGTATCGTGAACTCTAAAATTACTAAAGCGCTACGTAAAAGCTATACACAGAGCCAAAGCTTAGCCACGAGCTGAAAAATGTTTAAAAAAGTAGAATGAGTAATGTTGAAAAAAGTAGGAACTCTTATAAAGCTTTAAGTTGAGGAAAGGAATGAAAATTATGAACGAGTAAAAGCTCTTATAAAGCGTCAGGCTTAGGCAAGGAATGAAACCGCAGATAACTTACGAATCTCTATAGCGAAACACTGGGAACTGAGACGCGGGTCCGACGTACAACTGGTAGAACAGCAGGAACTGATTGCCGGACAGGCTGAACTAATAGAATTTCAGGCCGTGACGTTAGACTCGACAGTCGAAAGATTAAACCAGTAAAGAGACGTCAGTAAGTGAAGTAAACGACCTTAATAAGTATGTTACAGAATTCCGAAAGACCTACCTACAGCCATCACTAGATGGCAAAGGATACTGATTGCCCAGATAAATAAAATGGGAGAATACTGTCATGTGTTTAACTTAATTAGAATACAAACTTCGTAGAGCTGTGAACATATTCAGTAGGGCCTATATACGTACTGTACTCATTCACATTATGGAACAAAAAGTCCCCTGTGCTATTCGCCAGGTGGGGCATACATATTAAAAAAAACCAGATCCATCGATCGGTACCGATTTTTATTCAGTTGACAAAAGGCATGTAACGAATGTAGCGGAACTAACAAAAGCAACCGATCTAAATAAGAATCAGCCATGGCATAATTATTTCCTTTGGGAGGCATTTCAAATTTAAATACTCTAAATTTTATATTGTATCGTTGATATTAATTAGTTAATTAATTTATTTATTGCAATTCGACCAAATGCACATTGTCAATGAGAAAACAGTTTCCAACTTTTATCACATGGGTGATCTTTACAACGCTGCAACAATCCACTACATACCAACCTACGTAGGCCTAAACATATTGTCATTAACTCAATTATCATCGGTATCGGAAATCAAACAAAAAGTTCTGAGACCTGCCATTTCAAAAATTCTTATGACTTTGATAGCCTAGTTATGTCCTCCAGATAAGAAGGAACTGTTAACTTCTTAACAGGCACTATGCAGCTAGGCCTATATATTTTATGCGAGACACTATCACAGTATAAATAATTACACAGTACGTCGACTCCCGGCCGATGCATCAGTCAGAATGTGTGACCGATCGCCATCTTGAAAACAAACGTTTACACGTCAATACACCCGAACCCATCACATCAAATATTTTTAAACGTTACAACAACATTGAGGACCACACACCGATACACCGGAATCCATTTATCACAAAATATTTTTTAAACGTTACAACAACATCGAGGACTTCATTAGAATTAACAGTATTATTTTTAACGTTAATTTCAGCTTAAATCTATAATTCAAAAGCTCTGTTTCAAGATGGCGTCACCCCAAAAACTAGTCAACAGTTGGCAATGCGAGTCGACGTACTGTGTAATTATTTATACTATGACACTATTGTTCAAATCATAAATGCTGGAACAATGGTTCCTGGGTCATGTCACAGTTTGCAGCATTAAGTCTTTAACCGTTCCACCCTTGTCTGAAATTTTAGGCTCAACATAGATCTCACCAAGTAGCGCAGCCACATAACACTCATGTGGCTCAAGCAGCTGACATTTTCTGTCAGATAAGCTATGTGAGAATTGCATTCAGTACCAGGTTCAACAGTAAAGACTACCCGTTACGTATCGTTTTTTAGAGTACTATGTAGACCGTTACCTCTTGTCTTTTAGGCTACGTCCATAGAGTAGTGGTAACATCACGGGCGTGAAGAGCAGTAGGTAGCGGGATCGTTTCCCGCAATCCTCCCAAAGGTCCACTCAGCTTATCATTCGCGAGATGGCGCGTTGTTACAATGAGATGTTGGACATGATGGGCGCCTTGCTTGGCTGCCGTATACAGTTACATTCGACTCCTGTAATAAGTTGTGATCATCCGTTCATACTGATTTGTAATCATACTGCGTAATTGTCAGTTTGAAAATATTAAACGAAGATTATTATTATTATTATTATTATTATTATTATTATTATTATTATTATTATTATTATTATTATTATTATTATTATTATTATTATTAGACCGTTACCTTTCGTCTTTCAGGCTACGTAAACCGTTACATCTCGTCTTTAAGGCCACGTTGACCGTTACCTCTTGTCTTTTCGGCTACATAGACCGCTACGGCGCTACCTTTCGTCTTAGGACACGTAGACCGTTATTTCTCGTCTTTTAGGCTAGCTAGACCGCTACCATTTGTCTTTTAGACTACGTAGAACGTTACTTATTCTCTTTCAGGCTTCGTAGACCGTTACCTCTAGTCTTTTAGGCTACTTAGACCGTTACCTCTCGTCTTTTACTCTACGTAGACCATTAGCTCACTATTATCTTCACGTCATCACCACACAGTACTTGTTATGGCGTCACCTAACCTTTGCTCAGCAGCGCCTTACACAATATAATATTTGGAAAAGGCCACACGAAAGAAGTAGAAGAAGGCCTAAGTGACATGACCCAGGCAACCACCGTCCAAGCATTTATGATTTTCTCACAGAAAATATATCGCCTGAAGCTTAAATAGACAAATCTTCGCTGGGTATTTCAGGCAGTCTTGCTGAGTGTTTATCGTAATCGTAATCGTGATCTCAAATTTTATACAGCGTCACTTTAAAGCTAAGAGCAAACACCAGCTTATTCACGAGCGCTGCGACGTATCCGAGGGGTTGTCCATAGATCGATGACCATTGGTGTCCGAGTCCGGTTGCCAGAGAGACCAGAGAAGCAGAGCAGCTGTTACGGAGGGTTTCGCTGACGTCGAGAAGGCTTGAAAGGCAGAAGGCCAGATGGATAAGGGTGTGAATTCTTGAAGAGGTGAGTCTTCAATATGGAGTGGAAAGCCTGTGTGGTGTACTGGGGCGAGTACTGTAGAGTGAGATATTTGAGGATGAACGAGTTGACGTGGGTGGCAGGATGGTGGAGAGTTCACGGAGGTATTTTGGCTGGGAGTATTGTAGTGAGTTGTAGGTAAACGACAGGACTTTGAAGTAGTTTATGGTTGTTTCTTAATTTAGTCTGAACCTTGCAAATTGTTTACTGGCGCTCAAGTTCGCAAATGCCAAGTTCTTTTATTCACTTTCGGTGCTAGGTATGGTAACTGAAGAGGTATAGTTAAGACATACAAGGTATAAGTCCTCGAGGTAGTTCGGCGTTCGTGAATACGCTGGAGCCATGCGCTTGGCCTTCGAGTGGCGCCTAAGAAGTTATACTACGATTACGATTATTAGGCGTTTCCATGTTATCGTGGATTTCTCTGCTGTAGGAAGAACCGCGTGCCTTCGATTTCAGTAGTCAAGGTATCATATTAAAAACAATGGCGCTGTAGAATTTCTATGACTAAAAATCTATTATTTACCGCGCTTCAGATTCGCATTTCTGTGTGACTTTGCGCGCGTTAAAAATGGTCGTAACAAATAAATAATAAGTAAGAAAGAACCCATAATATAAGATAATTGAGTCTTGAACCCATTCATATATCAATAATTTTCTTAAACACAAGCAAAAGCGGTAAAGGCTTCATTTGTAAGTTATCAACTAGATTTTAAAAGATGTTAATTCGGTCATAAAATTCATTTTCAGTTTGATTGTAATAAAGTATACAAATTGCCTCCATTGCAAGTAAAATATTATTCTACTTCACTCAATTATTTGAACTCGAAAAATAAAATCTTTGTAGTCTTCGATTCCCAGTCAACTACAATCAGCCGACCGTTAGGCTCATCCAGAAGAATCCTCTTTGGATTTTGTAATTTGTATTTTCCTTCTGTTGAGAGAATTTCTTTCCTAAATTCCAAGTCTGAATCCAATAACAAAACTCGACGGTTCACCATATCAATGATCATCACGAATCCATTCCCATCGACGGACAAATTGAGTGGAATCTTCGTTTCTCCGAAAGTCCATTCAGATTTTCCACAGAATGACTTCTCAAGTTTTAATTCTGCATCAATTATACACACTCTATTCAGATTCGAAACATCAATGACTTCACTGACCACGAGATGACCATCGGTCAGTTTTATCGTGTGTGTTGGATTACGAATTCCTGCCTCTGACAGATCTATTTCACGGATCAAATGTCCATCTGGTGAATATTCAATTAATTTATTTGCTTTACCAACAGTTAAAATAACGTTCGATTCAGGTGTAACAGAAAGATCCCATCCACTATCGTTTCCTGTTGGCCAATTCTTTATTAATTTTCCATTTGGATCAACTCTCAGGATTTCATTCGGGTGCCATGTTACGGCTCTGCCATTGAAGATGTAGAGACATTTATTGCTGTTGCAGGATGTTATGGCCAATTGGCCATATGGTTCCTTGAATTTCAATTGTCGACTGAAACTTAATTTAATTGAATCGTAAACATCAATTTTGTTTTCCAAGTAACGGGCAGCAAACAATTCTCTGTCTAAAATCGTCAATCCAATAATCGAACAAGCGATGGCGTATTCAGAGTGTTTGTGTGTGATCGTCTTAACTAAAACTGGATCAGATTTGTATCGAAGTTCAACTGAAATTAGAAAATAATTCTTCATGTAAATATCTGTTTCGATAGACTTATTGTACTTGTCATTCTGCATCTAAGAAGTGTACTCATGTTCAGTTGTACTGATAATATAATGTGTTATTTGTCATTTCAAACAGAATTTATGCTGTACAAGCAACCCTGCTAAGCAGGACTTGGGATTTGGGGTCTCTTCCTTTACATTTAAAAGCATATTTGTATGGTGTATCTTGCGTTTTAGTTGGGAACTACAAACGAATAAAGCGAAATGAAAGGAAACAATAATTATCGGCTGTCTTTTATATCAGTTAGGCCTATAGGGCCTAAAAGGTTTAACAAAACCTATCAATTCGTTTCTTCGCCATCAGAACATCTTCCTCTCTTGTCACGTCCTCAGTAAAAATTTTTAATAGCTTTATAGTCGAAATTGCTCCAACGCATCAACAGCAGAAAATCTGGACAAAACTACGGCAACTATCTGACCCATGCGACCAGCTCATTAGAAGTCCTCCTTTCACTGAAAACTGCTGTAAATAGTGCTTTTAGAAGTATATCCAGTCGCCTTTTGCCATGGAGTAATTTCGAATTCAGTGATGCAACTGCGAGACTAATGATATAGATTGTCGTTGGCCGATAATCAGGAAGAGGTTGACGAACAAGGAACACAGAGCATGGTGTTAACTGTCATTGATGGGTGAGATTCCGTTGTTTGGGAGACGAATTTCCCTGCTATAAGAGAGTAATGCATTAAATAGATACTTTCAATGCGCCATGTTGCATGTCTGGTTCCATATAACAAAGTATTTATCTTCCTCGTCGTTCCACTTCAAAACACCATCCACTATATATACTCACCTACTTGACTGCATTTCTTAACCATGATTTTGACATGTAACTGACCGAGGAGCTCACTTGCTACGCTAACTTTGTATTGGTTAAGGGGTCTCCATTAAGTTCTGCATTGAGTGCAGTCACTCTTTCGAGAGAAATGTGCACAAGTGACGGTTTGAATTTGATTGTGGCACATGATGTTTCTTCTAAGTTCTAATGTACATTTAACTTCACGGAAAAATCTTGGTCGATTGTTGCAACATGTATGGTAGCCGTGTGTGTTTAGACATGCCAGGGAGATTGTAACACGTGATATGGCTCAAAGTTTAGACAGCACTGTTGAGAAAGTTCGGGCGTCGTTGTGTAAATTTGAACAGTTTGATGTGAGATTTGATATGAATTGGATTGTGCCAGGCAGAACAGCCAGTTCAATGCATCGCTAACTGGATGTATACATGTCAGCAGATATGGCTGGGCTTGAACGGATTAGTTTGCGTGATTGTAGACTGTCTGAGAATTTATGTTTCACTGTGATGGAATGTTTTGCAGTGCGTTGTTCTGTCTGTGACATTGGATAGTGTTAGCTCTTGTTCAGTTGAAGAAATCATATTCTCAGCGCAAGGAGAATTTGCTGTGCTGTTGCTTATGGTTTTGTTGGGTGGTGTTGCATAACAGTCGCATACCTTATAAAGTGAGTTGTCAGGCCCGGTTCGTCCATATGGGCAACTGGGCAGCCGCCCAGGGCCGCTGATTTTTAGGGGTCGCCAATTTTCCATTTGTCAAAAATTATTAATTATTATTCGTAAAAAGAGGTGAATGACTAAAAAAGTCATCAACTTTTTTTGTGCTTAGGGCCGCCGGTTTGCCTAGGGCCGCCAGTTTGCCAAGGGCCGCCAAATGTCTTGAGCCGGGCCTGTGAGTTGTACTTGGAAGTGGTTGGCTTCTGGGTTGCAGGACAGAATTATATCTGTTGTCTACAGTAGTGTCGGTTTCGCAGGCTCAGGAAAGTAAAATAAACTTTGCTACTGCTGCTCTTTTCGATGTGAAGTTTGTTCGATATTTGGAAATGTGATGACGTGGCTTCATGTTTTCATAACTCTGTCTATGGTAATTCAGTTCTGTGATATATGTACGATTTATCACTAAGCAGTTGTGAGTCACAATTGTGATGGTGCAGTTGTCGCTTCGGATGTTCTTCTGACTTCGAATTTGAGTATACTGCCTATTGTGACCACAAAGCTGTTGGATTGTGAAGATACTCATGTCTGTGTGAGTGTTCATTTACAGGAAGTTGCTGTCTTGAACCTATGTGTCGGGAGGAGAATTCGCAAGCGCAGATGTTTAAGTTCTTCTGCGACTGCGAACGACTTTGTTCCCTCTTCACATGTCGATGAACTTGTTTGTTGATATCTGCCGTTGTTCTGGACGATGTGGTGACACGTTGAAAGGTAGATATGTAAATACTTGTGAATGTAAATTAACGTATTGTATTGTATTATATTGTATCTAGAAATTTATAAAGCGCCTTTCGCAGAATAACTATTCAGAGGCTCTCTCAGCACAGACTCCCCAGGGAAACAGAAATGCCTTTAGGGAACGCGAGACCGATGAGGAAAAGCCAGTCATTAGTTTGGCCCTGAGCAGAGGGGAAGGTCGTTTCAGATCGTGGGTTCCACTACTGCAGCAAACGCCCGGTGCTGGGCCAAGGCAGTTTTAGCCCTGGGAACAAAATATCAAGCCGATTTACAGAGCGCAATGAGCGAGAATAGAAGACGATGCCGATAGCCATTTTCGCAGATAGTTGGAGAGATATTTCGGGGCAGTAGGCTGCTGAGATTTGGAGACAAGGAGAGAATCTTATAGGTCTATCGGATACGCGCAGCAATAGGGAGCCAGTGAAGGGTATCAAGCATGTAAGCAGAGATATGGGCAAACCGGGGGAGTCGAGCGATGAGTCTAGCAGAAGCATTTAGAACAGATTGAAGGGGGAGAGACGCTGCTTGGGGAGACCCATGAGAAGCGAGTTGCAGTAGTCCAAGCGTGAGCAGACAAATGCGTGAACTATGGTGATAAAGACAAAAGGTGAGACTGAGCGTCTGATGGTCCTGAGACCAGTGTTTAATCTAGACGTCTTGGGGAAATTTGGATTTGTGTTTCCCATCCCCCCAGAGGCCAGCAATATTATAATGTAGAGACCTTTTGAGGAGGGAAAATCCCCCCCCCCAGGATACATGGTTTTCCCCTCCGAGAGTCGAGCATTATACTTTCTGAGAGACGAATTCCTAAAAAAGATCATCAAGGTTTTTGAGAGAGTAATTGTTATAGAAAAAGTGACAACAGTTGGACAAATGACTAAAAAAAGGTCATCAACTTTTTTGGAAGATGATGAAAGTTGAAAAAGTTTGGATGAAAGATGGCCGAAAAATTGGTTGGTGCCCCAGAAACCTTGTTTCCCCTCCCAGAAGAGGGGGACTAGATTAAACACTGCCCTGAGACGCCTCAGTTGAAAGAAACAGGAGCAATGGGATTTGCACTCTTCTTTTCTTACTCTTGAGCTTGTTTTTCTCATCGAGAAGATCTGTGATCGAGTTTCAAGTCAACTTGGTCGGCGATAGTTGCTCTCTGATAGCCGCGGTTCAGCTCCAGCTCATCGTGCCTTATTACATTAATGTCTAGATACATGCATGGATATATACATGCAGACATACATGCATACATAAATACATACATGCTGCACTCGCCGGCAATTTAAAAGCGCCGTGGAACCTCGATTCACTGTTGCCAGCTAGCAACTAGCTCCACCTTGTTCCAGCAGCCCGTTTGTGATCAAATATTACAGATATTCTAATGTGGTCAGGATTTTTCTGCAACAATGCAACAGCACAATGCAAGTCAAAGAAGCTATGAAGAATTAGGGAACCAAGTCAAAGAAGTTATGAAGAATTAGGGCACCAGTATAGCTGTCTGAGCGTTAAGTTGACTTTTGATCTAATTTCTTGTTTTTCATCGGTCTCGCTTTTGGCTTAATATTCATTTTTGGTTCTTTTACTCAGGACATCGATCCTATTTCAAGTCAACTTGGTCGGCGATAGTTGCTCTCTGATAGCCGCGGTTCAGCTCCAGCTCATCGTGCCTTATTACATTAATGTCTAGATACATGCATGGATATATACATGCAGACATACATGCATACATAAATACATACATGCTGCACTCGCCGGCAATTTAAAAGCGCCGTGGAACCTCGATTCACTGTTGCCAGCTAGCAACTAGCTCCACCTTGTTCCAGCAGCCCGTTTGTGATCAAATATTACAGATATTCTAATGTGGTCAGGATTTTTCTGCAACAATGCAACAGCACAATGCAAGTCAAAGAAGCTATGAAGAATTAGGGAACCAAGTCAAAGAAGTTATGAAGAATTAGGGCACCAGTATAGCTGTCTGAGCGTTAAGTTGACTTTTGATCTAATTTCTTGTTTTTCATCGGTCTCGCTTTTGGCTTAATATTCATTTTTGGTTCTTTTACTCAGGACATCGATCCTATTTCATTTATAATAACCAAAACTGTCTCTAAAACTCCTCAGATAAATTTTTAATCTGCCGCGAGACGCTCGTGCTCGCCTTGGTGTATTTGCGTCTTCGGCCATTATAAAAATTTCACAATGCCTACCTTTGAATCAACATTACTGTTGCTTCTGTTCTTTCTTCTCTCTCTACATCCCATCGGACCTAATCATCTCTCGTGCCCCAATTCTGTACCACCAACTGCCACTGTACAGTATTCTCATTTCAACACCATTCCTTCCGCTTCATTCATCATCATCACTCGCCGTCCCATAGGTCATCTTTCTGCCATAAACTCCCGACAAATCTTGCTCACTCTTCTGCTTTCCGGTGACCTCAAAACAAATGCTGGTCCCAGCAAACATTCTTTGCTTCATAAATCCATGTCTCCCAACAAGAAATTTCTACTTTATTCCCTAAATATTTGATCTTTTCTCAACCCCCAAAACTCCCTCGCCCTAAATGATCTTGTCACCTGTTGCCGTCCACCTGATCTCATTGCCCTTCAAGAAACTTTGATCCCAACTTCGTTCTCTGGCCCTCATCTCTCCGATTGCACTTATCGTGGTTATTTTCTGCTAAGCTTTCCTCGCATCACCTGCTCCTCAAAATCTGCAAAAACTTCAGGTGGCGCCACTGCCATCTTGGTCCGTGAACCGGCTGTCGTCCTAAATTCCACTCGCCATACCTTCCGCTCTTTTGAATGCTCCTCCCCAACTCTTCGACTTGCTTCCGACCTATTCACAGTTTTCAATATCTATCGCCCTCCCACCTCGCCCACCTACTACTTCAAACCCTCTATCTTCCTTGGTGAATTTGGCTCTCTCCTCTCTTGCTGCCACTACTCCCAACGAGTTTTTACTAACCGGTGACTTCAACATTCATGTCGACAATCCATCTGACCACGCTCTAATCTGCACTCGGGTAGACCTTGACAATGTAGTATACATTGGCCTTTCCTCCGCCAATATGCACAAACTCCAGACTATCCTTAATGCTGCTGCTCGGCTTATAGGTGACATTCCTAAGTTTGCCCACATTTCTGCCTTTATCCGTGATTCCCTCCATTGGCTCCCTGCTCAACAGCGAATTCAGTTTAAAGCCCTCACTCTCATGCGCAACTGCCTTACTGCCTCTGCTCCGTCTTACCTATTGAATTTTTGCAACCCAGTTTCTTCCTTGCCTGCGAGGGCTTCCTTGCGATCTTCGGCTCGCGGCCATATGGTTGTCCCTCGCATGCGATCTTCCACGGCACAATTCAGAAGTTTCGCCTATGTTGGCCCCTCTACTTGGAACTGTCTCCCCTTGTTTCTCCGCCAAGAGCTTCTTGCCCTCTCTCCTCTCCAGTTCCGTAGACGCCTGAAAACTTTCCTTTTTGCCGGTGCCGGCATTGAAGCGGGTTGAAAGCGCCGCTGATTTGAGTGGCGCTATATAAGTTTTCGGTTGCAATTACAATTACATTACAAATCTCACATCGGATTTCCTTAACCCCCTCTCCTCAGTCAATCTCACCCAACATGTTCACTTCCCGACCCATGTCAAGAATCACACCCTTGATCTCCTCATCACCTCTGACGCTTCCCTCTTATCTCCCAAACTATTCCACTCTGTTCTCAACATTACTGATCATTATCTCATCATGGCTGACCTTGAAATCAAGCCCATTGCTCGGTCTCCTCCCTCGACTCATTCTTTCTGTCTCACCGGATCCATAGACCGTCAGGCATTCATCCATGATATTCTTGATTCACAACTGGTTCTAAATCCTCCCTCTTCCCTTGATGGCCTGCTCTCTTGTTACAATTCCACACTTTCCAACCTCCTTGACATTCATCACCAAACAGAGTTCACAGGTCAGCAACCTTTGGTTTACTTTCTACCTCCAAGCCTTTCAAACTTACGGCAGACGCCTTGAGCACATCTGCCAGCACACTTTCGATCCTGCAGCTAGATCTAAAGCCCTCAACACCTTGAAATCAACTACCAACAAATACCACAAACTCATCGCTGCTGCCAAAAAGAAATACTATTCCTCACTTATCCATTCCAGCGCCTCAAACCCTAGACAACTCTGGAAAGCTGTTAACACCTCCTTCATTGCAAATCTCCCTCCCTACTGCCTAGCTCCATTCCCTCCTCCTCTGTTGCTGATACTTTCTGTTCATTTTTTCTGACAAAATCTCATCCATTCGCTTTACATTACAATCTCTTCTAGACACACTTACCCCCTTGCCTCCTCCAGCACTGATTCACCTCCTCTCAACCCTACTCCTGCTACCTCTCAGTCATCGCTCCAAATGCTCTCTCCCGCCTCTGAAGCAGAACTCTCTCCCTAACAAGCAATGCGTACTTGATCCTATCCCCACCTCTCTTCTAAAAGACTCTGTCCTTGTTCCTGTAATCAACAAAATTATCAGTCTCTCACTCTCTACCGGTAATTTCCCTATGGCTTCTAAGCATTCTATTGTCACTCCCCTTCTCAAAAAGGCAAACCTTAACAAGGGAAACTTGTCTAACTACCGCCCTATCTCCAATCTTTCCTTTCTATATAAATTAACAGAACGAATTAACAGAACGAATTGTTTTTTCTCGGCTAAATGACTACATCTCTTCGAATTCACTTCTTAACCCCCACCCAACCTGCCTTCACTAAACACCACTCCACAGAAACCTTACTTGCCTCTCTTTACAATGAACTGGGTCTCTGCCGTCAGCCACCAACAAGTCTCTTGCCTATGTCTTCTTGACATCTCCGCCGCTGATCACAGCTTCCTTCTTCAACGACTGTCTTCTTGGGTTGGCGTCTCTGGCACTGCTCTACTCTGGTTTCAGTCCTACTTGTCTTCCCGATCCTTCTCTGTTAAAGCCTCAAGCCACTGCTCTCAACTTCTCCCTATTTCCAGTGGTGTCCCTCAAGGCTCCGTCCTGGATCCACTACTTTTCATCCTTTATACCACACCTTTAAGCCATCTCATAAAATCCTCCTCTGTCGACCACCATCTCTATGAAGATGACTCCCAACTCTTCATATCCTTCTCCCCAGGCTCTTTTGTCGCCGCCATCACACAACTACTCAACGTAGTTAACCTTATTTCACAGTGGATGTCATCCAATCTCCTCTGCCTGAACCCTTACAAACTGAATTTATCATCCTAGGCCTTCCTGATCAAATCAAAAAGTCCCTGATCCTTCCATAAACCTTTTGACTAATTCATCGTCTCTTACCTTCACCTCTGACTCCCCTGTCCGCAATCTTGGTGTTACTTTTGATCCACATCTCTCCTTCTCAGGCTTCTCTAACCACATCTCCAACATCTCGCACTCCTGCTTGATTACCATTCGTGACCTCCGACGCATACGGCCCATGCTCGACCTTAAAAGTGTCTCCTCCATTGTTCATTCAAAGCTTGATTACCGCAATGCTTTTTTCCTCAACCTTTAATCCACTCAAATCAAGCGTCTACAGCCTCCAAAACTCACTAGCCAGAGCTGTCACTAGAACCCCGAAACATCATCATATCACTCCCATCCTCAAATCACTTCATTGGTTAAAAATCCCAGAGCGAATCCACTTCAAAGTCCTATCACTAACCTACAACTCCCTACAATATTCCCAGCCCATGTACCTTCGTGATCTCTTCACCATTCAGACAACCCGCTCCACCCGATCATCGTCTTATCTCAGTCTTTCTCGACCCCAGTCACTACTCACCTCAAATTCTCCAACCGAGCCATATCCATCACAGCACCCCGCCTCTGGAATGATCTCCCCCGCCCCGAATTCCGCAGTTTCTCAATGCCTCTATGATCATTACAACCCGTCCTTCATCCTCCTCCTCCTCATGTTCCTCTATCTATCACCCCCGGGCTTTCCACTCAAAACTGAAGTCTCACCCTTTCAAGTAGTCCTACCTTGATTCATCTGATCCTCCGCCTTCCAATTATCCTCGCCGTAAACGACACCCGCCTTGACAGCTGCTCTGCCTCGCCTGATCTGGTACCCTGGAAATCGGACTTGGACCTCTTTTGGACTACTCTCTGGAAACTCCCTCTGATTTGGTTTGGCCTTCTGGAAATCGGACTTGGACCTCTTTTGGACTACTCTCTGGAAACCACCTCTTACATGGTTTGGGCCTTCTGGAAACCGGACTCGGACCTCTTTTGGACTGCTCTCTGGAAACCCCTCTGATTTGACGTGGTGCTTTTGAATGGCCTTCGAGTGGCGCTTTAGTGGCGCTTTAGAAGTTCGGAGATTACGATTACGATTGCGATTTGATTAAAAGTATGATAAGAAATGATTTGAAACGGATCAACGCTATATTATCATTTAGTATGAAGTCCAAGTCATTCTGTGATGCTGCATTTCGCATTCCTAGTCTGTCTGATGAATCGAAAACTTTCAGTACATGAGATTCAAATAAAATTCCTACCTAAACATTCTTTCCATTTTTGTATTTGTTTCATCAGCTGCTCTTTCTCTTCTGCCCATAGTTTTCTCTCGTCTTCTAGTTTTTGTTCTAGGTTGGACAATCTGCTATCTATAACGGCATAAAAATGAATAGAAAATTTTATCCAACATGAAACGAATATGTCAACCAGTGGGAATGTCATAGTGCTTCCCTGAGTGGCGGGACAATCATGAATATCGCAGACATTAATAGTAATTTATCCAACGGAAATAAATTGTGAAATAAATAGATCATGGTGGTGGCTAAGGTGGTGGTGGTGGTGGTGGTGATGATGACGACGACGACGACGACGATGATGATGATGATGATGATGATGATGATGATGATGATGATGATGATGATGATGATGATGATGATGATGATGGTGATAATGATGATGATGACGGTGGTGGTGGCGGTGACGATGATGATGATGATGATGATGATGATGATGATGATGATGATGATGATGATGATGATGATGATGATGATGATGAGATAAACCCTTAGTTGAAGCAGAACTTTATTGACCTGGAACCCATGCAAAGATTTATGGAAAGCATTATGTGCTAATATTTTGGCGCATCGGTTCTGGCTCTATTCGTAGAGGTCTGAACTCTGCAATTTCTGAATGGTTGCCGTTGTGGTACCGGTAAGAAGCGAGTTACAGTATTAGACTGGAAACCACTGCGTTTGCCATAGATCAGTGGTTCTTAAAGTGATCGTCCGCGGACCGGCGCCGGTCCGCGAAGCTCTGGTCCCCGTTCCGCGAAGCAGTACTTACAATTTATAACTTTTCAACTTATTCTCGGAAATGTTCAATCAACGGTTTAAATTGGCAACAGTAATTACAATATAGTTGTTATAAACAGTGACAATGTTATATGAAACCTAATTTTTAATATAACATGCCAGACATGTAAGCTGATGTTGAAAAGCACCGGTTCGCGAAACGGCTGGTCCGCAGCATACTAAAGTTTAAGAAACACTCTATAGATAACCATGAAGACATAGATATATGCCCTACTATAGTACGCAATTCTGTGTATGTCACAAATATACAGTAAGCATGACAACTTAAAATAACAATTGATGCAATACTACCGTCAAATACAGGAGTTAGGAAGCCAGTATGGCAAATTTCACTTATGAGCTTCATAGGCCCTAAATATATTCCCTTAAGGCAGTTCATTTGTGCAAAATTCTATGTTTTTAAAAGGTGTTCTTATTCTGAAAATACAATATCGCATCTTAATTCGTATCCTAAAACATTTTTCTGGAGAGTTTTGTTTGACCTTTTCCCAAAATATCTTAATCCCACCCGCAAATGTAAGCATTATACACCTATATTGTATTCACTGCATCGGCTGCCCATTGAGCAAAACCTTCAATTTTTAATTCGCCGTATAGCTCACAAAGTAATATGTCCTAACAAATCGACCTATCCCTATATCACGCATACTCTCATGCAACAGATACTGCACTCACTGGACACTACGACTCTTGTGTGCCCAGAACACGTAGTGTTGGACACTCGGGTTTTCTTGGTCGCTGCTACGATTTTACTCGCAGCTACCACTGAATGATGTCTTCGGCATTACGATAATGGAGCGTAGAATACTTTAAAGTAAACAGACGGTACAAATTTAACTTCTCCCTTTTTTATTTTTAAAGATATAAGACTTACACAAAGGTTTTGGTCATTCAGAATAAGCGACTATCCCTCGTTTTTCTGATTAAACTATGATTTAACTTCACTTTAGGCCTTTATTCATGAACTGACGAGTTTGCATAAACTTCAGAAAACTGCCACTTAAGTCTTCAAATTGGACAGCATTCGTTTGTTTGGCATGACATTCTTTGCAGTTGGCCGGATATGCACCGGATGAGCAATGTCGCATCTTGGCACTTGTTATATTAAGACGATATTTTACGATTTTCAGATTGTATTTTCTATAATATTAAAAACAAATTCTTAAAGTAAGCCAACGACTAAACAGCAGGAAGTAGGTTTTTAGTTTCACAAAATGTCTTGAAACACGTTGAGCTAACCTTCATTTTTCTTTAAGTTCTCGAACACCTCCTTGCTTTCTTTCAGCTCTTTAAGTATTTTCAACTTTGAGCTTTCGTGTTCGTCTTTCTCCTTCTGTAGAAATTCTATCTCAGTCCGATGCTGTTCAAGCTGCTTAAGAAAATCTTTTCTCACATCTTCCATCTGTATTTCTAATTTCTGTTTCTCTTTGTTCAATTCAATCTGTGACTTCTTGTTATGTTCATCCTTCTGTTTTTGAAGAACTTCAATCTTATTCTGGTACTGTTCATGTTGGTTAAGAAAATCTTTCTTCGCTTCTTCCATCTGTTGCTCTAATCGTGCGTTTCTCTGAATCTCTTTGTCCAAGTCCATCTGTAACTTGTGTAGGTCATCCCTCTGTTTTTCAAATCTGATGTTTTTTCTGTTTCTCATTTTCTAGTTCTTCTGCCTTCGTCTTTAAAGTTTCATTGAGATGGCGCTTGTTGTTCCTGTGCCATCCTAATTCTTCCTTCAATACACCCATATCTGCCTTAAAGTGTTCATTTGACTGAAACGAGTTCTCGGTCAGGTCCGTCACTTTTTGTAGGACCTCGTCCAAATGTTGAATATGGGTTTGCTCTGCGGTTGCTTCGTTCTTTCGCCTAAGTAGCTCTACAAAAGACACCATAAGGATTTGATATATCCGAAAAACAAGAAAACAATAGGAATAACAAGAAGACGACAATTGAGAAACTGATGCAAACCTTCGCGGAATCCTATATTGGTCTGATCGCGATTACCTGAGATATCATCAGTTAGAAGCGCCAACCAGCAGAGATTTAGAGGATTTTTTTGGCGCTTGTTTTTCTGAGAAAGGTATTTAATTGGTGTAAGTCTCCTCAGCAAGGTCAGACAGAAGGTCAGGCTGCCAGCGACTTTTAATGTCAATATGAAACCGTGATCCTCGCATAAGATTCTTTGAAATGATGACCAAGAATGTTTCTTTCTGTGTTTGAAGGCCTCATGTTGTGAAATTAAGAAGCAGGTACTTCTTGCATTTTCATCGCTGACTTACTTTAAGAGCTTGTTTTCTTAAGCGTTACAT
This sequence comes from Allolobophora icterica, assembly GCA_963556255.1. Classification (NCBI taxonomy): domain Eukaryota; kingdom Metazoa; phylum Annelida; class Clitellata; order Crassiclitellata; family Lumbricidae; genus Allolobophora; species Allolobophora icterica. The sequence goes on from OY744602.1 coordinate 12,089,823, forward strand.
GAATGAGTTAGCTTAGGCCTATATCTGGTTTATGATAGCCAAAGAAACTTTATTGCGCGCTGCAATGCTGTATGTACCGTAGCCAACAGATACCTCCGCTGTGACATCATAAAACAGACTTTGTTAAAAGCATTCGCTAGGAAGGCTTACAGCATAATGTAGGCCCAAGCATAATATGCATGTGTACATTTCTAATGCACACAAATGTTTTAAATACAGACGAATGCTGCAACTGCGTTAATTTTTTTGCATCCTTATTTAGTGCCGTTGGGTCATAGGCGCCGACTCCTTGGGAGCCTTGGGTACGAATGCACACAGAGAGGAAGTTCAGTAGGTGCGTGGCATGCAGAGGAATTCGGACCTTACATTCAAACTTTTTACACCTACAACATGTAATCTCACAACTTGAGAAGTAGAACTGCAACACAAATACGCATGATCTGACAGTCACAGCCAGTACATAAGTTATTTATTTAATTATTTATTATTTAATATAATAAATAAATACTTTTTCTAACATCGTATCCCTTCACAATAAAACAATTTTCTTTCTCCGAAAATCCGCTAAAACCCACCCACCGAACGGGAGAGAAAGGAAAAGGGAGGGGGAGTGGAAAGTGATAATGGGAAGGGAGGGAGAACCCATGCACCCAGAGACAAAAGCAAAAGTCGGCGCCTATGCGTTGGGTATTTATATATTTTTAATAATGTACCTTTTAGAAATTGTTGAAACATAAGTCCATAAAGGAATCTGGCTGCAGAGTGGTTTTCTGACGCAACGCGGCTACTTTGCATGAAACTTCAACCTGGAGCTCGTCTGGCAGAGCGATGAAATTTGTTGCTCTTGTAAACAACGGCTTTCTTTTCTGAAATTAAACAATAAATATCAGAATATCGGTGGAAAAGAATAAAATATTACACAAGTTATTATGTTACACATTTAGAATCAATGCTAATGCATCTATGTTGATTGAATATTTAGTGGCTTATAGACGCTGCGGATACGACGCTGTCAAGAACAGAACTCAATGCCAAGATTCCTGGCCAACTAAACCCACCATCCATCCAAGGCCAGTAGCCTATGTGATTACAAATGGCAGATTAGGCAACTTTTTTAATATAGCTGCGTTAGCGTTTCAGCTAAAATATTCTTCAAAACTCTGAACCACCCTTTTCATGAATGCTTATAGTGGCGCGTGAACAAGCGTGTTACCCATTTCCATTACACGGTCCATATGGGTCCCATGAATGTTCACAAGCATTGTGGCAGAGATGCTCTATCTTTCATCCATATTTCTTAATCACTCCATTATAGTTCATCTCACAACTCTTCTCAATAACTATACACTTAGCGATATATTTTCCTGCCCCTAAACATTACTAATGTTCGATGCTCTGTGTAATAATGAATTTTGCCTTTATCGGTTTCATTAATTGAATTACGAATCTTTATATAGGCTACCATGAGAAATTGTGGCCTTTTGTACGTTTCGCGATTTAGAATGATGTTCTGTTCATGTTGACGCAAAATAGGATCTGAATTGTTTTCCAGCTTCGGTTTGTGGCTGATTTTTCTGTGTTCCTCGGAATTTAAAGTCTTCAAAATTTGCTGATTTGCCGCTGAAGGTGCTTTACCTGTGTAAATATGCGTAAACAAGTTCAATTTTCATTGCATAATAATGCAATTTCCAGATGCGATTAATATGTGAACTACTTTAAGAAATCTATTCTTCTCTAACTTGATAAATATCAATCAATTTATTTTCAATTTCTATTATTGCTCCAGAAGAACATAAGCAATGCGAAGTCAATACATTTTAGTGTCGTGAGGTGCATGTTCTAGAGGGCACAAAAGGGGAGCCCAGAAGGGACGAGAGTCCCGCTAGGGTAGGGCCACCAATGTAACACAAAGAAAATAGTGATACTAGCTGACAAACAGTAATAACTCACTCGGAAATCATAGAACGTATGTTGTAGATAGTTTCGTTGAGGTCAAAAAGATGATTTTATCCTAACTATGCATCTTTTTTAACCTAGGCCTAGAGAATAGTTAACATCAGTGCGGGGATTTTATAAAAATAATTTAGTGGGGGGAGGGAGATTGAAAATTTTATCCGTATTTTGCCAACTGATGTCAACGAAATTTGAAAGCAGCTCATTTCAACACTAGAAGTTCTGTAAGTCAGACTCCAATCAAAATCATTTCCTTTGTTGAAAAAAATCAAAAGTGAATATATTACATAATACACTATGGAAATTTCTTCTCTTTGACAGAGATATGGTCAAATAATGCTATATCACACTAGCACAACTGATTAGGTTGGAAACGACCCCTGGGTGTGCAATGAAGACTTAACCGGTGGGGTCCTAAGAAAGACCTGAGGGTTGAACCTCCAACTCCGACAATTACCACCCAGGTTAATATTATACACAAGACAAGAAAACAATAAAAGTTGAACCCAAAATTTTAATTAGAATAATCCATCAACCAAAGTGTAAGCTACTCTCTGAATAATTTACGGTTGGATATAATTATGTCGACGTTCATAAGGCAGTTTGTTCCATGTACGCGGACCTAGAAATTTAATTGAAGACTATCGGGAGTTGTACGAGCATAACCACTTCTGTATGAATTAAAGTTGTATGGATTTAATTTTACTTGAATATGCTTAGACAGCCAATGCGTGGACGATGTTGGTTGTATAGTCGGGACATGTGTTCGAGAAATATTTAAGAGTTGGAGTAATCGAATCGAAAGATTTAGCATTATAAGCCTTTTGACTGTAACAGTTGTTGAAAGTAGGCCTAAATTCGTTGAAGCTTGAAAAACCAAGACGAAAACATTGCTATTCCTTAAGAAACTGTAACATTTTGATCGTTGGAGATAAATATAAATAATGACAAATGTATTTTTGCAAACGACTGTAATCGTAATCGTAAGCTCCAAATTTCTAAAGAGCCACTCTAAAGTTAAATCGAAGAGCACCAGCTTATTCATGAGTGCTACGTCAAGTTAAAGGCGTTGTCCAGAAATATTCCGAATCCGGTCGTCAGAGACCAGAGAGAGGCGGCGGAGAAACTGCTAAGTCGGGTTTTGTTGAAGACGAGAACGCTTGGAAGTTGGGAAGGCGACGGTTTCGATGGCTTAGATTAAGATTTCTTGAAAAGTTGGGATGATGGTGGGTGAGCGGCGGAATTGGTTTAGGAACTGAGAATTCTCTGAATTCAGGAAGAAGGTCCTTCCAGAGTCGATGTACAGCGTAGTTGACGGATCGGCTGGAGAATTTGAGGCAATTACTGACTGGGAGACTGGAGAGAGTGAGATAGGCATATGATCGAGAAAAGCAGGGTGGCTGGATGGTGAAGAGTTCGGGAATGTACCTTAGCTTTTGGCATTGTAGGGAGTTGTAGCTTACCTATAGAATTTTGAAGTGGATGCGATCGTGTATTCGCAACACTAAAAAAAACTATTACTGCATATTATTAAAGTGTCTATTGGATATTTCTAAAAATATATGAAGGCGCATTTGTACTGTAAATTATTTCACCTTTTAGCCTGTGAAAAATTGCTGGTATGCACAAGGTCGACCATAATGAAATTGAACTGAAATCGTTACACTGAAGTTTAGTGTAACACTTTGAAATTGCCCAGTGAAGATACCACTTACACTGCTCTCCAGTTAGGATGGAAACGATATGTTGCTGACTTGAGGCTTTCAGCGCCTCTACGAATCTCTCAAATTTTCCAGGTTCAAATTTCATGGCAAGATCCAATAATACGTCGTTCTTCTCATGATTGGTAGGTCTGGCAGAGATGCTCTCCATTTCTCTGACCGTTATTACATCAGCTTCGTAGAGATGATCCAACAAATTTCCACAAGCAACATCAATATTATCAACGAGTGTCGTGTAGTTCCTTTGGATTATAACCGATGACTTAGAATCTAAGTACTTTTCTGCAAACAGAAAACACAAACCTACATATCGATGGCTGGAAGCACAAAGGTGCTAAGCGCACTTTTCTTAATTCTAAGAAAACTGAAGTTGAAGTTTTGTTATGTGTTGCTAAAATTCATTATTCAAAATAATTCGATTTGCAATGACTTTTCCAAAAGAAGAGCTTATTGCAGTGTTACAAGTATTTTTATTTTTGCACAAATAATTCTGTTTGTAAAAAAAAAATGACTTTGTAAAATTACTGTAAGGAAATATATGCACTTAGGACTTTTGTGCGCTGATGCTGGGACACCTGAAATACTAATTCATGTCAACTGTTTTGACAATTGTTTTAGAAGACCCTTAATAAATACTGTTCTAACTAGCCTTTAAGCATTTGTTAATTTATTAAGCACCACATGATTATATTATTTAATTTTAAAATGTCTTTTAAGCAAAAAAACTCCTAATAATATCAGGAAAATAACCAAAAATAATTTAATTCAAGTATGAGCGACTCTTACGCCGAGTTTTCCTTCAAATTAATGTGATAATCATAGCTGTCATACTTATCATTATAATTAACATCCAATAAAGATTTAAGAAAAAAATATTATAATGAAAATCAAGAAGCACCAAAATGCATCTTCCTCCATAATTTATCCACATTTCACACGTTGAAGAAGTAAAACAATAAAATGCAACAGTAATTATAAAATAATGCTCTGCATTCAAGCCATTAGTTTCAGATAAGAAAAGAATAACATTAAGTTTGAATTCAGTCTTCTTCCTCGTCAGCACAGGGCTCCGGAAGACAGTCTCGAGCTCTAGCATTTGAAGGCAAGTCATTGTAGAAAACCGCATGCTCTGCCGGAATTACTCTGCTCTTCAGTAGCGCAAGGAGGTCAGCTTTTTTGGCCGTCGAGATTGGGATTCGAGAGAGATAGGCTGGTGTAAGGTCCCCTATCAGTGTGTTTGGCCTGCCGCGTTTGCTGGATATGTTGAGGCGAAGGAAATTCTCATCACTAATCTGGTATTTGTACTCAATGACAAATGGGTGAAGTTTACTGAAGCGCAGCCACTTAACACGTAGCCAATTCACCGTATCCCCCTCCATATTCTTGCTGCGATTTAGTAGAAGAGTAGAAGCCAGCATCTTCAAGTCACTGAAGTCTGTGTGCATCATTCGCTGAACGATAAATGGAGGAGCTTTCTTTCGTGCACCGGCTATCGCCACTTCCCAATCACGAGTTGTATAAATTTTGAGATGCTTTGTAGCTCGCTCAATCAGGGAGTGCATTAGATCTACATCTAAATACGAGTGGCCACTCTCCATATACTTTAGATCAACAGTTTGTAGAGAAGGCAATGTTCTAATGGCGTACAACATGACTGCACAGATAAACTGGTTGCGATTTTGTCCACCGCAAGTATCTGAGAATGATGTGACGTGCGTGACGGTTGCTGGAAGTTTTCGCAAGTAATCCAGAAGGGCGGACCCTATATCATTTGCTCCCCTACCACCTTCTGTCTCGTCCCATATGTAATTGAATCCTTGTTGGGATGCCGATTCCAGTATCGTAAAGTTGTACACAGCAAGCTTCCTTCTATAATATATTTGTGAATCACCTGCATGTGGAGTAGAGAGAACTGCTTCAAGATCAAATGTTATGGCTCGATACGATTGGTCACTGCAAGCTTTTACTTTATCGCGACTCTTCTCCTCCATAGACTCTTTTTCTCGCCTTTTATGTGCTTCCCATGCATCATGCAAGTTCGTCTTCTCTGTATCCACAGCATTTCTGTAGCTATTACAAGTGGAGCACTGATCTTTCTTAGGAATAAAGAAGCCAAGATTAAATTGGGTATTGAAGACTCTTCGATAGATTTCTTGCTTAACAGGTGCTACTCCAAGCCTTTGACAGTAATCCTCACTGTACAAACGGTAAAGCTGTTGAATATTAAGATCAGGTGCCAAATACCGTTTACGTGAGTCTTTGCGAGTGTAATGCGATTCAACCTGCGGAAAGCTGTTTATGTGATCGACGATCTTCTGGATATTCTCATCTGAAGTTTTATTTGCAGGAACCTTTCCTTTCCGACCATCTTTTCCAACAAATAAACCAGTATCTGATTTACCTTTTAAAGCCCTGTTAACAATCTTGATTGAAATAGCAAGAGTACTGCAAAAGAAGTTTCTACAGACACGCATTCGATCATCATCGGACATCAAATAATACTCTCGACTTTTCTTGCGCTTTGTGCTTACAGCCTCTCCAGTTGCAGCATCTATGCTACGCCTGCGGACAGCAACTTCAGTGACTGCGCTGCAGAGGAACTGAGACTTGCACTGAATGTCTTGCAACGAGTAATACTCGTTGCATAATTGCACTTGCTTATCTTCCGAAATCATGACCCCACACTTAAAACGACATCCTTCTTCGCAACCCCCACATGGTTTTTTTCCCGCCACTAGTTTCCCTTTCCTCGAAACATACTCCTTTCCATTAGCTCGAGATAGCTGCCTAACATTTCGTTTCCAACCTTGTGTATTTCGTTTACGCTTTCGTGAACGCTCCTCCATATCTGATGGTGGTAGGCAAGGTGTAGATGCATCGTCGCTGAGAGGAAGACTTCCTGAGGGACCAGGCTCTTCGTTAGAGAGAGAAGTTGAACGAGTAGACACTGTAACTTCTGTTGGATGTGGAGGATTAACTACATCAACTGTTGTTGGAAGCACTGAATCAGGTGACATCTGTTGAGAAGAAATAACCCCGACTGGAACTTGCAAAGGTTGCAAGATTGATGGCCTACATGACATGTAAAATAAAAATAAATGCCAATTAAACACTCATTTTTAATAATTTAATAATCTTCCTTTATTGAAGTTCACATTCACAGAATGCATTGCGATTACAATGAAACATTCATAATCATAGTACACTGTAGTAACTGATGACAAGTTTAACAGAAGTTTAATTTAACTTTTGTATTTTCATCATAAGAGTAGTTTAAGTAAATTAATTCATCAATTATAATGGCAGAAATACAAGAAAATGACTACTCCATAGAGACAATGACTATTAGACCTACATCTTAAAATAATAATTGAAACCACATTTGAAATGATAGTACAAAGAACTACCTTAGGCGAGTAATGATGATAACTTTACGGGTACGAGTTCTTTCCATCGGAGTGGCCATACTTGCAACATGAAGGTTGAAAGGCTCGGACGTCAGCAGGTGTGAATGGTCGAGCACTTCTACTGCAGAAACCTCTCTGCAAAAAGGCTCCAAGACTAGAGGAAGTGTAGGATCAAGCCCTTCAACTGTCATAGCAGGTGTACGATTAAGCGGAGAAGAAACCTCGAGGTCCAGAGGAAGCATAGTTGCAGGCAAATCAGTTGCCAGCGGGTGTGAATGGTCGAGCACTTCTACTGCAGAAACCTCTCTGCAAAAAGGCTCCAAGACTAGAGGAAGTGTAGGATCAAGCCCTTCAACTGTCATAGCAGGTGTACGATTAAGCGGAGAAGAAACCTCGAGGTCCAGAGGAAGCATAGTTGCAGGCAAATCAGTTGCCAGCGGGTGTGAATGGTCGAGCACTTCTACTGCAGAAACCTCTCTGCAAAAAGGCTCCAAGACTAGAGGAAGTGTAGGATCAAGCCCTTCAACTGTCATAGCAGGTGTACGATTAAGCGGAGAAGAAATCTCGAGGTCCAGAGGAAGCATAGTTGCAGGCAAATCAGTTGCCAGATGTTCAGTAGATGTTCCTAAGACAGACAAAATGCATACCCAAGTTAAACAATGTAAAGAAACACGGAGGGATGCATCGCTGGTTTTAATATTCACTATGGCAAGCAATACCGGTCTATGCGTCTGCAGGTGTGTTCTGGTGGTCACGATCCCACCTGTAGTTGCTTAATAATACCGATGAGACGTCCATGACATTGCCTTTCGATGCAGCCCAAACCTTACTGCATAATACCGCATAATTTTTACAATTTTACCACATAAGCCGATTTCGAGCTTTAAATCACTTAATTTCCCAAACATCAACATTTATTTTCCATAATTTTACAGCATTTTCTAAGGTTCCTATTCATAAGCTTACCATCATCACTGGATTCCTCGATTGAATCATTAAGGTCCATGATCATCTGAAGCGCTTTTGCAGAACTGAAACGATGCACTCGTTTATGCATTTCAATAATAAAGATTTCGAGATATTGTTTCTGTTATTTTTAATGTAACTTTTATTATTTTTGTAACGGGGACGACGATAAACAGTAATGGCGAATGGCGTGGAAGTCAACAACAAAGACAAGGCGTTAAAAAAAGAGGGTGCACATAGGTATTAAGTGCGCTTGAGCTATTTGCGCTCTATGGATTTCAGCCAATGAGACTTAGCCCAATTGTGTTTTTGGTGCCAAGTGATCCAAATTAACATCGTAAACGTTAGTACCTTTGTGCTCCGATGTATATTTCTTCCAGGCATATTATGCACTACTTTTTTGAAAAACCCAAAAAAGTGCGCTTAGCACCTTTGTGCTTCCAGCCATCGATATACATTATCGCTTTGGTGAAGCACAATCATTACATATAGGCCTACTTCAATCCATTTTAAACTAATATGATCTAATATAATGTAATCTAATGTGATATGATGTTATGCAATTCAATATACGCCTAATTTAATATTATTTTACATAATCTGAACTGACGTAATATATATTATTCTCAATAATTGCGAAGGCGCTGGTTAACAATTGAAGCCTTCATCGGAAGAACCACTAGAGTCCATTTTTGACATTTTTGAGTTAACTGTGTCCTGTGATACTTAATGCTATAGAGCATGTATTTACAAGTGTGTTTTTCAGAAAACTCACGTCAGTCCAGAGTTACAATGGGAAGAAAATATAGTGTTCATGTAAGAACCACTAGAGTCCTTGGACTTACGTGGTTCTTCCATGAATCGTCAACTGCAAACACACAAGGCAGAAAATTTTTACATTTAATTTTAATGCTAATTTTAGCTTAAAGGCATCAGCTATTATGAATAATTTGTTACTGTTGAACAAATTTGCAATTATTCATTGAATACTGTCTATTCACGGCGAATAAATGAAGTTTACATAAGAAATTGCCGTACGCAGCATAATGTAAACCTTTACAATGTGGCGCCACCTACCTGTAAAATCAATAACTTTTTACATGTTATAGAGACATAACACATCCGTGTGAATGCCAAATTTCTTTTCGATATTTTCATAAATAAAATACTTGTAGACTTTCAAAGTTTGTTTTGTGAATATCTCAAAATGTTAAAAATGGACTTTAGTGGTTCTTCCGATGAAGGCTTCAATTGCTAAAAATTTACATCGGAATTCGAAGTCACAAATCACTGGATAGTATTCCAATTATTTCGAAATAAATATGTAAAAAAGAAGACAACACATGCTTTAAAAGTTTTGAATGGCATTTAATTTAGTGACGCAAGTAAAAAGAATGGTCACATGGGGCAGACTGACCAATCATCGGAAAGTCGAAAGTCTTAAACTGACCTAACTGTCTTAAGAGTGACCTCGACAGTCAACTACTTGGCACTTTAGCGACGACCTTCTTTGGTTTCCCAGTCACTTTTAGTACAAGCTCATCGTTAAACAAACAGCCCAACAATTATAGATGAATGGCCGTCCTTTACAGACAATAAGTGATGCGATGGATATCTGAACACGTTGTGTTCTACTGTCATTGATCACCTTTTTATTATTGATAACTTGTTTGGTGAATTTTTCATTCAGTGTCGAACAAATACTCCGAATAGCTTGTTCGAAACATCCGTTGTTCTTATTTTATGTATGAGCCACAGTCAGCAAATTATGACAGTTATTGAAGCATCATTCACAAGAGGATGATCAAACTTGCCATTCTTAACGAACTCATATGATTTGTGTTAGCAATTAGTGCTTCCAGAGGTATCTGGAGGGCACTTTAGAAGTGTTTAGTTACAACACATTTTCACATTTTTACAGTTGCAATCAATTTATCATTACCGTCGTCGCTCAAGAATTCTGCAATGTGGTTTTGCCCTGTTTTGCTGAGAGTTGTTAAGAAGCACTCATACTGTAGGCTTGATCATCTTTCATCAGCAATATGTTCAGTAGTTGTTCATTGGCTCTGATCGGAGTTGACAACAAATTCTGGACATCATCTTTCTCTTTTGCGTTTAGTACTTCGTTTTGAAATAACTCTCCCACAATATCTCCAGTACGAATAAGTACGTTGCAAATATTGGAGCATTTCGAATGAATTCGAAGTGCCTTGTCATCCTCTAATTTGCACAAAAGTTGCAAAAATGTTTACAGAGTGTGCCGATAATAGCATCATGTTTATTTGATGCATTAGTAGTAAAAACGCTAACGGGTCGCATTTTACTGTGTGCATATCCACAACATTAAATTGTAGAAGTAAAAAAACTAATTGAACCTTACGCAAAACGCAATGGAAGGGCTGGTAATGAAATATAATTTTATGGTGCTTATGCCATCACGATACTTCAAATCGAAATCACAAACTTGTCGAACAATGAACGTTAACCAGATTTTAAGAAAAATATTAATTTAAAAAAGTAAGTAGCAAAAGTTAACGTACGAAGCTGTTTCTCCACGTGTTCTGGTATGAGTGATCTCAACCACCAGATCGTGACAAGAGGGAACATCTGTAAATAAGCAAGAAATGTCACGAAGAGTCAACCATTGTACGGTACAGACAACTAAAGTTCTTAGGATCGAAAACAACACCAACAGAACTTAACTGTACATTTAAGAATAAGAAGTACAAACTCGTAACTTAATACGCAAGTCACAACAAATTGTCTGAAGTAGCGGAACCATGCGCGTCACATATTTTTCCTGTCTTACGTCACTGCTCGTGAAACCTAAGATCAGGCCTACCAGTTACTGAGCAGTTATGATTTGACCTTTTAACAATGATTCTCGGGCATGTCTATTTTACGAAACTTATAGAAACGGTAAAACAAAATGTGGATAAATTTATCATGAAACGTACTATATATAAAGCACGTTTCAGTAAACCTGCCGTTGTAATTTATTGAAACATCGGTTGTAATTGTGGTTTTAATTTTATTTTGCAAATTTATATAGCACCACTTCAAGAGAGACTCATCAGAGGCGCCCCCGAACTAACACAACGAAACAACGATCAGACAGAGAATGGTTATCAAGCGAATGCGGAAAGAGGCAAAGAGATGCTGAGGAGTTCATGTCGCAGGTTGTAAGATAGCTTATTCGAGGAGGATGGGCCGACCACAGCAAAAACATCTAATTCTTAAGCTGGATTGTGAAGTCTGAGCCGGTGTAACAATGAAGTTTCCCTGCACTGAACAGCGAAGTAATCTGCTAGCGTATATGGAAGATACTTGAGATTAGATGGCTTCAACTGAATATGCCAATGTAAATTTTTCTGTTGTTTCTGACGAGCGTATGCAGTAGTGATACTCGTAGAGATAACAATGTAGTGGCTCCAAGCACTAGCAGGGCTGCAGCATTGGGGTGTATGCAGTACCCGTTAGACAAAGGATGAAACCGATTCAGAAGCACATACTCTGTACTCGAGCAACTCCTGGTGTTAGACTGCGCTAGGAGATAAAGTACTATCTGTGATGCAACCCTCATGAATAAGATGATGATCCTTTGAAATTTTTGAGAAATGGCAAGTTGCCACCAATGGCGTAAATTTGTCCAAAATATTGGGGGGATGGAGGTCTGGACCAGAGGTGAAAAAGCAAGTTTTTTTCAAGATGAAAAGCTGTTTTTTGTGGTTTTTTTGGTTTTTCGCTTGTTTTGTTTTTATGGTTTTTGTTGATTTGATTATTTGTTTTCAAGATTTTCGAATAATAAAAACCCTGAAAAATGGCATGAACAAGAGCTCCAATTCAGTTAACTTCAATTAAAAATCATTATATCGATATTATTGAAGTAACTTCTGCAAGAATAGGAAATTTATAAAGAAAACAAAAATCCAAATTTTGTGGGTTTCTTGTTTCTTGTCTAAAAAACGGAAAAACAACTGTTCACCCCTGGTCTGGACAATCAGCGAGCCTCAGAAGAGTTCTGTGTTATGTAATGGGCGACTAACCATAAAGTGTCAAATTCGGTCAGGAAAGGATTTGTTGCAAGTTTTTTTAGTCGTTTACATAGTTAAATTTAACTAATTTGAAAGATATCCACCATATTTGTAATTGTAAGTTAATTTATTTAAGATTTTATGCAATAAAAACTCCTGTTTTGTCACTAATGTCCCCCTTTTTGTTGAATCACATGGACCTGAAATAGTCCTGAAATATTCCTCTGGTGCTTAGAAAATTACAATTTATCAACTAGATGATACCAGCAGTAAGTTGGAATAGCCTACAGCAGGCCTTTCCTTCACATAGCATATTAGTATGGTGTCGAGAAATTGAGACATTTGTCGAAATTGGCTGGGTTTTGTTTACATGTAAATTTGTTTCATATTGAAGATATAAATAAATCTTTGTTTTTATTATGAATTTCTGATAGTATTTGAGTTCTTTGTCTCTGTTTTTGAAGAAATTTGTCTATATTGAAACATAATGTTTTAATATTTCGAAAAATCTCCTCGATTTGGGGGGGGGGCATTGCCCCGGCTCCTCAATTATTGGGGGCACTTGCCGCGGCTGCCCCGCAGAGTCTACTCCTATGGTTGCCACTACTTGAAGCTCTTGCTAAGAATTATTAGTACCCGGAGTCAGTCGCTAAGGAGTTAGCGACTGACTTGATGAGTTAGAGACTGACTTAGCGACTCAGTCGACTAAGTCGCATGCTTATCGACTGACTAAGTCGCTTAGACTTATTGACTGACTTAGCGACTTGCTAACGACTTCTCAGGTAATCAGGTATGTCTATTGTACATACCTGATTACCTAACAATATAGCAATGCATTTTACCGCATACTGTTCTGACCGTGCCATCATTTCTGTGAGCATTTAGATGGGACCCAAATGGGCTCCATACGGGTCCAATATGGGAATATGGGTCCTACATGGGCTCTGCGCCATGTGGACATGCTGACAGACCGTTGAATGTGAAAATTAATATTAATGCGAATTTGTGACGCATTGAGTGTTTATAAAAAGAATAAAGCATACCACTAGGTCCAAGGTTGCATCGCAGCGCTTGCTCACTGCTCAGCCTATTTCTAAAACAGTTTTTATGTTGAAGAGGCTCAAGGGATTAACAATTTTAGTAGCTTGCATGAATGTCACGGTTTCTGTCATTAAAACACGAAGGTAAGAATCGATATTAATTGAAGCAGTAACAGATGATAGTTAATGTGATAAGAAACTAAAGCATGCAACATGAAAGTCTCTGCCTACAGTAGTAGTCCTACTGCATGTCTGACCTATGGTAGCATAGTTAGCCAAATTGGACCCAAAGCCCCGGATTTCTCTCGGGAACACAGATGGCCTCCAATTTTCCCACATTTTGCAAACATGTTATAAATTTTCCTGGCTTCATCTGCAAGTCGTTGAAACAGTGTATTTTCAACGAGACGTTTGACTATATGCATGGAACTGATATTGTATTGTATTTTAAGTGTTGTTCATGACCTGCTGCTGATGTCTTCGTTAGACCGAAACTTGGAAACCGCGATTAAAACAAGCAAAGTATTAAGTGAACGAAGTCGCTAGCAGTCGATAGCTTAGCGACTGGTTTCGACTTGAGGGCTTAGCGGCGGCGGCGGCGGATGGTGGCGGCGCCGGGGACTACTAAGAATGTCCTTATTCAGAGCGCCTCTGCAGTACCGGTTGAGAATACGTTTTCGACCATGGGCTAATAATATGATATATGTGTGTGCGTTTATCGTGTTCACACGCCGGTGCGTTGACTCCGTCTATAATTCTCGCTAAATATTCCGTTCTACGTCGTTTAACTCAGTTGTAGATTTGATAGATTCTTGGACACAGTTTTCCTGGACCTTCCGTTGTACTTGTCAATGGAATATTCTACTTCGTCAAAGAGAAACTTTGATTTGTTTTTGTCTATTCTACGACAATCTACTCTCGAAGCCTTGGAATACACACGTTTTCTGTGTGTACGTCGCTGTACGTCTACGTACGTCTACTAGTGCTAGACCGTGTCTACGCCTGTGTATGCCTCGTGCCTACTTCTAGGCCTATCGACTTTGATGGCTCGGACTACCTATTCATCTCAACAACTATGTTCAATCTGGTCGAACTGTTTTCGACCCTCACGATCTCTGCGCAAGATTCTGTTCGGGGCTCAGGTATGGTGCCCCGCCTGCTGCCGTGAAGATCGCCTTCCTCCCGTCAGCCATGCGATCGAGTCAGTGACGGCTTCGCCTACGCCTGGCTCGACTTCTTCGCCGTCATCGTCTTCGTCCTCCTCCTCATCGTCGGTCTCTCACGAGTCTTCTCCAAACCCTGCCGACTCCTCTCATCCTCCGCTCAGTCATTCGACAGGCCTACGAATCGCCTCCTGGAACGCTCAATCCTTGTCCGACAAGTTTGCTTTTGCTTCTCAATCCCTCCTCCAGGACCAACTTGATGTCCTCGCGGTCACTGAAAGTTGGCACCTGAGTTCAGACGACATACCGATCCTGAGAGCGACTCCTCCAGGCTACTCTTCCCGTGATCGCCCTCGACCGCCTCATCCTGATGGTCGTCCGGCTCGCGGTGGCGGTATCGTCGTCTTTTTCCGATCCGCTCTTCGGGTCACACAGGTTCCTCTCGATCCTTCGACATCTACGTTCGAAGCTCTCTGTCTCAGCATCGCCACTCCTCGCGGCCCAGTGACCGTCCTCACCGTATACAGACCTGGTTCTGCTCCTGCTACTGGTCAGTTTTTTGAAGAATTCTCCTCCGTTCTCGAGAATCTCATCACCCGCAATAGCCAACTCGTCATTCTTGGCGACTTCAATCTACACCTGGAAGACCCTGCCCTTTCCACCTCCTCCCGATTCCTCGAACTGCTTTCTCAGTTTGCCCTCCGTCAGCATGTGAGTGAGCCCACACATATCTTGGGCGGCTGGCTTGATCATCATCACCTCTGACGATGATCAGGTTGACGATCTCCGGATCCTCCCACTGACGCTCTCCGACCACTCATTCATCCACTTCACCCTTCCTTCCGTTCATCTGCAACCAGTCTACTCCATTCGAATGCTGCGAGGTTGGAAATCCTTCGACTCTCTGGCCTTCAGCGTCGCCATCCGCAACTCACAACTCTCCGCGACATCTGCCTCTCTTGACGGTCTTACAGTTACCCAACTGTTTGATCTCTACACTTCAACCACGACGTCGCTCCTAGATGAGGTACTTCCGCGTCGTAGCGTCAAGAGCCGCATTCGTCCTCTGGCTTCCTGGTTTGACGCCGAATGCCATCAGATGCGACGCCGTGCCCGCTGTTTCGAGAGACGTTTTCGTCGATCCAAGGATCCCTGCGACCGGTTGGCCTGGGTCTCTCAACTACGTGCCCTCCATCGCCTTTTCCACCATGAATAGGCTGCCTACTGGGAAAATCTAGTCTCTCGGAATGCCAAGAATCCGAAGCGTCTCTGGTCCTCCATCTCTTGTCTCCTTGGCCGATCATCTCGCTCCTCCGAGACTCCTGCCTTCTCCGCCAACGACTTTCTCGACATTCTTACTGCCAGGACCGACCGTCTTCGTGCTACCACCGCCGATGCTCCTCCTCCGACGTTCACCTCGACGACAGCTGTCTTCGATGGATTTCGACCTGTTACTGACTCTGTTCTTCGTTCAATTTTTTCATCTGTGAATTTAAAATCATGTGAATTAGACCCACTTCCCCCTTTCATTGTTACCGATATTCTGGATGACCTTGCTCCGTTCTTTCTGTACCTCTTCAATAGGTCTCTCTCTGAGGGCTATATCCCGGCCTCACAAAAACGGGCTGTCGTCTTTCCCTCACTTAAAAAGCCAAATCTTGACACTAACCTCTGTCAGAACTATCGACCTATTTCTAACCTCTCTTTTCTTTCTAAAACCCTTGAACGGCTGGTTTCTATGCAGCTTCTTCCCTACTTGGAACAATCTGGACTTCTCCCACCTTGCCAATCTGGTTTTAGAGCTAATCACTCTACAGAAACTGCCCTCCTCTCCCTGCTATCAGAGATCTATTCTGCTGTTGATAAGTCTCAACTTACTCTTCTGGCTCTTTATGACGTTTCTTCAGCCTTTGACATGGTCGACCATGAAATCCTCCTCCAGCGCCTTGAGATTTCTTTTGGTCTAAAGGGCACTCCTCTCCTTTGGTTTCGGTCTTACCTGTCTGAACGCTCTCAACTGATCATCTCCGGTGATTCTAGAACTCGGTGGGTCTCGGTAAAACTTGGTGTTCCTCAGGGTTCGGTCCTTGGCCCGCTGCTCTTCATTCTCTATACAGCTGACATTCCTTCCCTACTCTCTAAACACGGGGCGGCTGGTCACCTTTTCGCTGATGATGTTCAGGCTTTTGTCCATGGGCCTTCATCTGCTCAACTGCTTCTCACTGGGTCCATTGAGGCTCTCTCAAGATCTTCATTGCTGGATGTCTTCAAACCGCCTTTCTCTAAACTCTTCCAAAACTCAATTCATCTGGTTTGGCACCCCTCAGCAACTCAAAAAGCTTGATTTCGTGCTCCTGTCTGATAGGTTTCCTCACTTCACTTTCTCGTCCAGTGTTCGTGACTTAGGTGTCACTCTGGACAGCGCGCTCACTTTTGCTGAGCACATTTCCAACCTCACCCGCTCCTCTTACTTCCACTTAAGGCGTCTCCGGGCTATTCGGCGGTCTGTCTCGTCCTCGACCTTCACCTCAATTGTTCATGCATTCGTGTGCTCTCGGATTGACTACTGTAATTCTCTCCTTATTGGCCTTCCCAAGATCCGTCTTTCTCCTCTCCAGTCCGTACTCAATGCTGCTGCTAGACTCATTGCCCGCCTTCCTCGGTTCTCTCATATCTCCACCTTCATGGTTGAACATCTCCATTGGCTCCCTCTCTCTGCCCGTATACAATTCAAAGTGCTTATTCTTGTGCTTAAATCTCAGCTGGGTTTTGCTCCACAGTACTTACGTGATCTGTTTCAACGGCCTCATTCTGCTGCTTCGCTGCGTCGTCTCCGATCTTTTGATCGTCTTGACCTCTTAGTTCCTCGTGTCAGGACAACTATGGCTCAGTCCAGGTCCTTTGCCTGCATAGGTCCCTCACTTTGGAACCGACTTCCTCCTTCTGTCCGCACCACCATTCTCTCTGGTAGCGTTGCTTCTTCCTTTTCTCACCTTAAATCCTGCTTTTTCTCTCGGGGTCTCGCGCACTGGGAGCGCCTCTGAATGGTATATACCGCGAGAGGCGCTTTATTAATGCCCATATACAATACAATACAATACAATAATAATATTGAATGGCTAAAGGTAAACCCTCGCTCTTCATAGAGCTAATTGACTGTCATTCATCTGGGACTATTATTAAAAACTGTACTTTAATTGAACAGCACAGATTGATTGCAGCATGTTAAAGTTAAAATCTCTAGACCATATGAAATTGGTTTCGTTACTGTTAGGTTTATGTTTATCCAGTTATTTGTAGAGAACTTGTAGTGTACTTGTTAAACTTTTCAACTGCTGCTAATTGCTACACGTAACTGGATTTATCAATGCTGAGAGGATTGCAGGCTGAACAAGCACTGCAATGCAGCCTTGGACTGAGTCGTAAGCTTTATTTCTTTTAGAAACACTCAATTGCGTCTATCACCTTTCATAAATTCACATTGGGCCTAACATTTCACAGTCATTGGCCTGTCCTTTATCAGCATGCGCACATAGGGGGCATATAGAACCCACATTCCCACATTGGATCCATATAAAGCCCACAATGATGCCCACGGAAATGACGTCCGACGCTAGTGTACCCCAGAGGGTTAAAATAAAACGGAGCATGTCGTTGATACCTTAAAGTGTTTTAGCGATATTAAGTTGAGGCCTAAACCTAAATCCTCATTCTATATCCTCAGTTCTTTTCACGTTCTTACTTGACCAAAGAAAGTAATGCAAAAACGAAAATGAATGTTTGAGACGGTCTTAGCGATTTGAATTTTTTGGCTCACCTTTAGATCAGTTGCATGCTTGGCATAAGAATTTCAACTTGTGTACATACAGGTCACCATCATTGCTCAGATAAATACCGCAATGTTGTTATTACATCTATGCTCTTTAATGTTTACTACAAACTTGGATAGGTTACTTCAAAATCTGTTTCCTCTTACAAATGCTACACAATCTCACTAGAAAATTAACATATGGACCGGATCTACCTCGTAAGCTAAAGAACAAAGTAGGAGGCTTCGACCCACTTAGATAATTGTATCTGTATATAGGTTTGGCCTAAACTGTCTCACCATCAGCACTTATTATAGCAGCCGTTTACTTAGACAGGAACAACATGTATCTACATCCTATAGCCCACACGATGTGCGTGTGGGTGTTTCCGTTGCAGGGACGTAACTACCGTTGGGCTTGGGGAGAGGCTTAAGCCCCCCAAACGAAGCTGAAGCCCCCCCCAATAAATCAAGCTTTGTATGCTTACGTCTAAAAATTCGCATGAACCCTGTATTCATGTTGTCATGTTCAAGGCTTAAGCCCCCCAAACGAAAATTTCTAGTTACGTTGCTGTTCCGTTGCTTCCTGTGTGTGTGTATGTGTGTTTGTATGTGTGTGTGTTTGTTTCTATTCTTTTGTTTGTGTGTGTTTGTATTTCTTTGTTTGAGTGTGTTTTATTTCTCTGCATGAGTACATACGTGTGTTATTGTGCATCCACTTGGGGGAGAAGAATGACCGTCTCACCGGTTCCTTGTTAAAACTAAGCGATTTACCATGGTCAATCACCACACGCAGATATGTTATTGATTGCAACCATGGAATCGACGCATCTCCTAGAGTCATTGGAATAACTACGAGTTTAGCCGAGTTTAGTAATGCCTTACATGGCTTTGAAAAATCCTGATGACTATGGAGACTATGTCTACGCTCCATCAGCAACAACCGTCCAGACGCTTGTCCATGAAAGAAATCATTTATCAACATGTTATTCTCAGTGATGGGCAATAGCTAACTAAAAAGTTGTTAACTTTTAGTTTAACTAAATTTTTTAGTTAAGGATGAAGTTTAACTAAAAAAAATTAGTTCAGTTAAAACCATAGTTTAACTAAATTTTTTAAGTTGCTGACTAAAAAGTTCAACTTAAAAAATCAGCAATAGGCAACTATTTTCCGTATTGAACATTGAACACTGTCAACAACTCAACGTGAAACTTATTGATTAACGCTGCATGTTTTAGCATTAACAGCCTGTGTGTTCAAATTCATACAGTACTTACAGTATGCCTGTAACTGTATGCTAGAACAGTACACATTGCATAGTTTGAAGGTGAAATTGTCATTGACGCTCTGCATTATTACAGTTCACTTAACCTCTGTTAGTGTGAAAATGTTTGTCGTAAAAGTTGGAAAAAGTTGGAAAAAGTTTAACTAATTTTTTTAGTTTTGTTAACTAATTTCCAAAATTAGTTGCCGACTTTAGTTAAAAAACTATATTTTTTTTGGAAAATAGTTTTAGTTTAACTGAAAAAATAGTTTAGTGCCCATCACTGGTTATTCTAGATTGAACTGCGCATTACACTGTTAAGGCTCACAGTCCTTCAGACAAGGAAGTTGGTGATATTAATTTTTTTTTATCAGATTGCACCATCATCTCCTGAGGGTCAGAGTTCACAACCATGACTTCAGATACCAGGACCAGGAAATGGCAATGAAAATAATATCCATTGGCTTGGGCCCATCTTCGACAGTCAGTGAAGCAAAAGGGTCTTCCATAACGTCTCTACTAGCAACAACAAAGCTCAAGAGTTTTTTTACATCACATGTGTATTCATGAAAATAATGTCTGCGTGGGCCCCTGGAGGTCGTCGACCCGGGTGCCTTGCACCCCCTGCACATATTATAGCAACGCCACTGATTTCGACCCCACATAGCACAGTGTCGGGTTCGCTTCTGAGAGTTACTCTAAATGCGCTAATTAAATGGTTCGTTGGTCTAGCAGTATGAAGACTTTCAAAACTGTTGATTAAACTGCGTTTTCTTATTGACAACTATAATTATGCAGTTGGAACGATACTGACACTTCCAACATGAATACCAAACAAAACAGTCGAACAATGAGCAAACAGCCAGATTCAGGAAAAGACGTCGACTTAACGCGATAGCTAATACAAACCTCATCCACATTGAGGAAGACTAAAATGAGACCCGGAAAATATACAAAAACGTGACCGTATAGGGTGCACACAAACTTACCCTAAACAAAATCCGGTCTGAATTACATGTAGTTTCTACAGAAGGGCTTCTCTTCTTTTATACCCTCGGAACAATCTCTATTAAAGACTAAACGCGGTGTGTCTTAACTAATTGTTCAATAGGAGGTGAATGTGTGAGGAAATTGGATGGTAGGCCACTCCTAACAATACATGCATAGTGCATGCATACATACACACGCATACATACACGCTACTATTCGGCCGAATACCGAAAAGCTTCTTGGCCCACTATTCGGCCCCGAAGCGAATATGAAGCGAATGTTTGGTACAGCCCTAATGCATACATTCACACATACATAACACGCAGACATACACGCATACATACATACATAGTTTATGATAGTTTGTACATACATGAATCATGATATACGCATATGTACGTACAGGCTGGCAGGTTGGCTGATAGGCAGGAGGGTTAGCAGGCATACACATACATACGAACGCACACATGCACACACAAATTCATACATACATGCGTGTGTCAAGATCGACTACAAAGCTATTCGCTATTCGTTTATCATTGATGGTCATGCGTCCATGGTTTTATTGGCTTTCTCAGTGAATGATATGGCTGATCATGTGGTGAGTTTTTCCAAGTCAGCTTGATTGGTCAAAATTGTAAATGCACAACTTTGTGGGAGAATGAAGATCTTTGACTTTAGTATTTGAGTGTAAGGTGGAGATGAGAGCAACTTTTAGCAGCTGCGGTAGGCGATTTCACCTCTAATTTCACCACTACAGCCCTGAGTCTGAGACTACATTTACCTTTGCTGTAAGGTGGCGATTGTAAACAGCCGTATAAAAACTAGGAATAAGATCAGAGTATGACCAGCAGATCATCTGTATCTTTCTTCGTCTATCTGTCAGTCTCTCTCTCGCCCCTCTCTTGGTCTTCCAACGGATCTGTAGGTCCCCATCGAAGAGCACCTCGGTTGTTTCGCGAGACAGATGCAAAGCTTCTAATGCAGTGCTCTAATGCTGAGTACTTCAGTCTATCTAAATTCAATCAAGAAATTTATTCACCTACTGAAAATAAACTAGTAAGTACGGTGGCGTCCTACATGGCCACACCCAGTGAGCATAACGTGGTCTGAATAAGGTCGATGTAGCAGTGTGACCGGAAATTTGTAGCGAATTATTGTTACATTTCACAAGAATCATCGTTATCACTATTATCACTAATACTATCATCGGCAAATTCATCGTCATCATCATCATTATTATCATCACCGCCGCCACCACCTCATCATCGTCAGTACTTCTGGTCTTATCTAATGACTTCTATTTAGGCGATATTGTAGTCAAAGTGCTGCATCCATTAAAGTAGCGGAATTGAAATCCAATAAGTCAGAGAAACGAGAAGTCAAACTACAGACGGTAAGCAATCTCGACGAGATATGTATGGTTTTGGTTTAGTTGCTGCCACCATTACCACCATGGTTAGACCATCACATCCATTTCCTAATGCCATCTATAGAGATTCGTCGAGAAGAGTTGTTTGTTACTGGTTTCTTCAGAGAATGCCTATCATCATCATCATTATTATTATTATTATTATTATTATTATTATTGTTGTTATTATCATTATTATTATACAACCAATAAACTAATGTGCAGACGAATTATGTTAACTGTTTGCAGTCACTATATTCCTAGGCCGTCATTCAGTCCTGGCTATACGGTCTTCTTATTGTTCCAATCAGAGGTGCCTAGAACAGATAGAGAGTTTCCAATCTGAAGGGCGACTGACAAACGCTGTAGCAGATGGCTGGTCTCACGTTGGTCACCTGTCGCTGCTTTAATTTTGCCTCCCAGTTCTTGAATAAAGTCCAGTGACTATTATTATTATTATTATTATTATTATTATTATTATTATATTTATTATTATTATTATTATTGTTATTGTTATTGTTATTGTTATTATTATTAAATAATCTGAAGCGCCATCTCAACGTCACTCAGTGAACAATTTATCATGAAAAGGTCGATGAGAAGCAGATGGCGTTCTAGCGTTGGACAGCTATCGACAGTCTCTGGAACAGGTAGCTTGTCTCAAGCGTGTCCTTAGTTGAACCCGTCAACCTACGTCCCAGTTCCAACACAAAATTCAATCCCTCCGTCGCCCGTCTCCAAGGCGATCGCCACAAAAGCATGGGTGTTAGTAATGCTTGAGTATTTTGCTCTTTTGGACAGTACTGCACGTTCCGCAGCTTTGCCAGTTCCGATGGATTTGTGGGCAAGATGGGAAGTGGCGTAAGTGTCGGGCACTGTCACATCCCATGTCAGGCATCGTCCACGTGACCAAGGGATCAGTGTGAGACCCTCTGGTCGCTTTCCATTTCCTCTTAAGAGGCCGAGAGGCTCTTTCTGAGCAGGGATTTTAGCTCTGCTCATCGCTTTCCAGCCAGATTCCGTCATTCAGCATAGCGTGTCGCTGTTGTTTCCCACCTCCTTTTCTACAAACCAGACCACGAAGCCCTCTTGCGTCGACATTTTCTCGGCAGTGGTGGCACAAGTGCGGCTCACAGAGTGTCGTACATAGCCTCACCCCGACAGCGATCCGTATCTCCTCGTCTGAGAGGCGGAGGCCCAAAGCAGTCACAGGGGGTGCTAACATCCAGTCACCAGAATGAGGTTCTCGTGAAGCTAGCAGGCAAGCACGATCGCGTGGACAGCTGGTGGACTCGAGCAGGCCTGTCCGTGCCATGTCTGTATATTGGGTATCCCACTCCTTTTGGCGATGAGTTGCTGCTCCTGTTGGTGGTTCTGCACCTGTCAGTGTCATCCACGCGGTGAGTGCTAAGTTGGCAATTTCGAATGGTATCTCAGCCGACTTTGTTGGTTAGATGCATGCCTGCAGTTCGGTTGTGCTAGCAGAAGAAGCCAGAAAGGCGGAAACTGCCAGCGTAGATGCACAACGAACTTCCAGACCACCATCTCTCACCGGCAAAGAAGCCTAGAGCCAACGGTCATCGTCAAGGCCAATATTCAAGATGTTCGATAGCCCTTCTCTCAACAAGTGGTCAAAACGAGTCAAGCCCGGGCAATCGGTGCAGACGGCTGTGCGCATACTGTATAGTAGCTTCGGGACACTTAAACTGTTTCTCAGAAGAACAAGAGCGTCATGTGTGTTAAGTAAAGAGAGTCTTGTGACTGCTCTCTCCAGATCGTTAGCTTTCGATTCTAAGACCTTGTCCACAGCTGGACCTGGTATAAGGGGTGCACCCAACAAGGTCATCTGCTCGAAGGTCATGTTTGTAAAGTCTTGAAACGCCAGGTCATCGATCGGCGTCTGGATGTTGTGGCAGGCGATTTCGCATTTGCTGCGGTTTAATTGCAAAACCAGCTTCTTTGATTCTTACGCGATCAGAATAACATCGGCGGCCACTGTCTCCTTGCTAGCACCGAATGTCAGGTCATCCAAATATCCAATCCGCAGATCCGATCTCAGCTTTATCAAAATCGGTTGTATTACAAGGCAGAACTCCAGAGGTCCCAATGGGTCGCCTTGCTGGGTACCCTCTTCAGATCGTACGATATTTTTTGATCCATAACATTATTATTATTATTATTATTATTATTATTATTATTATTATTATTATTATTATTATTATTATTATTATTATTATTATTATTATTATTATTATTATTATTATTATTATTATTATTATTATTATTATTATTATTATTATTATTATTATAGTAGTAGATTTGCCCGTTATCATGGCGTGAGAGGTAGGCATGGAGGGAGGGAGTAAACGAGGGAGGGAGAGACAGATGTAGGGCGGGAGGGAGGGAGGGAGGAGGTATAGACAGACTTACTAACTACTGTTTGTCTGTGTGTCAATTCGTCTGTCTGTCTGACCGTCCTTCCGTATGTCTGTTTGGCTTTGCGTCTGTATGTCTATCTCGCTATAGTGCTCAGTGTTTGTGGGCGGGGCGAATTTCGGGCGCCCGTGTTATATTGCATCGGCTATAATCAGTCTTTCCCTCGTCCTTGCTCTCTTCTCCCCCTCAATAGGTACAGAGGTAGGACGTGAGGAAGAGAGGCAGAGACAGACTTAATAACCGCTGTTTGTCTGTTTGTCTGTCGCGTAAAGTGACAAAGAAATGCGAATCGGAGGCGCGATTATTCGGTCGCTAGTGAAGAACAGTTAGATATCTGGATATTTGAAAGCCAATGAGAAATAGTATTGTATATTCGTTGCATGCAGGATCGAGCCCATATACTCCGCGTCACAAGGCTAACGAATTTTACTTAACGAATTTAACCCATGGCTTGAAAACAAAGCATCTTACGAGTTTGTCATAGTAATTATGCATTTAACATTTTGCATTCGGCGGAATTCTATCACTCTACACATGTGTACACGTAGTTTTTTCTATTCTGGCCGTGTTCTTGTCAGATCGAAAGCACCTCTTAGGAGTTTCTCTTTAAAATGGTGCAAAGCATATTCGTGGTTACGATTACGAGAGAGCGGTGCAGGACCGTAAGAAGGTGTATTGTGATCATAGACCGATCCCAAGTCGTAGGAATGTTTCTTTGTCATGATCATATATTTCAATAGTGACAAAAGGTGTTATTGCAATGCAACTATTCAAGTGTAGTCTCCAGTGTCGCTAACATTTAGCAGTTATTATTAACGCGAGACAAGTGTAATCTCCCAGAAACAAAAATTAAAATGTGAATTGCTAATATTTTTTACTTTTTCATTACCTGGTGTAGTTATGATCCCTCAGTTTCTTAAAATATTTCCCCGATACAATATTATTATTTTACCCATGATAATCTCTCAGGATTTAAAAATTATGCTAGGAGCTGTGATGGGCATCTGGCAAATCACGCCTCATCCTTCGCGACATCGATTTTTATTAGGTATATTATTATTAGTCATTAATAATAATAATAATAATAATAATAATAATAATAATAATAATAATAATAATAATAATAATAATAATAATAATAATAATAATAATAATAATAATAATAATAATAATAATAATAATAATAATTATAATTATAATTATAATTATAATAGTTGGTGACTCAACGGAGGACGAGGCCTGATTTCCTGGAATAAACACAACAACAAATTAATATCTAAGTCCCCGAAGGATCATAATATTATGTACCTTTGGGGCATAAAATAATAATAATAATAATAATAATAATAATAATAATAATAATAATAATAATAATAACAATAATAATAATGTAGCATTGTGCAAAAGACTTCTGCCTGGAAAAGCATAATTCTCTTATACGTCGTCACTCTGAAACATCATTTAATCTGAAACATCACGCAGCAGTGGCCCCAGACGTCTCTGCATGTCTATGTTTGATATGGGCATTCGCCTTGTATTCAGGCCAGAATTACTCACCCTTTCTGGCTTCTTCTACGAGCACCCGTTGTATCCAATCACCTATATACTTCATTGCATGTAAACAGTAGTATGAAAAACACATTTTTAAGAAGCCAAACAAGCTTTGCGCTTCAATGACTAACCTTTACGACCACAAGTCTCAAGCCGGTTTTAGCAACATAATGCCTTTCAAGCAATTTTCTCAAATCGTCCACCAAGTCAAACGTCAAATACACACAAAGACTAGTAACATAAGGCAAGATAGAGACTAAAAGCCTTAGTGCTAAGTTTTCTTTTGGATCAAGTATATTTTGTTCTTGTAATTAGCTCTGAAACAAAAGGCCTTTTCCACACCGCTCGCCTATCAGAATTTGTGCAGCAATATCAACTTGCCTTTTCTATCCTTTATTTCACCTTTTCAGCTTTTCTTCTCTGCTAGGCTGCGCGTTTCTTCTGTCTGAATGCGAATTGAAGCACTGTAAGAACCCTGGCGCATCCATGTAACTTGGAGGGCGGCAGCAGTATTATAACAGCAGCATTTAATGCATCAGAATAATGCAGCGACGGCGTCAGCGGTGGCGTTTGCCTCCGCAGCAGTCCTTCAGACACTCTGATGCCAAGCAGGTACTTGCACCCTTGGCTGCTGCTGCTGCCTCTGCAAGCCAGCTTCTGCTGCTTCACGGTAGACGTCCTGGTAGGCGAATCGATTGTATGCAGAGTCGCCCTCTGGGATATGTGATATGGATGCGGGTCATCAGAGAAAATTACAATCAACGCATTCTGTTGATTTAATCTGCTCTGTATATGAAAATCCGAGGCGCCGCATGCCATTCCGTTGTTGCTGTACAGTAGCTGTTGTTGTTTCCGTAATTGTTGTCTTTGCAGTGTTGCTAAACAAGTGTTGCTTGATGCAGTGCTTTCCAGACATTTAGGGACGACTTTTGGCATCTGGCAATATATGGCGAATAAAACTAAACTGCTTCTCATTTTGTATTTATTTTAAGAAATAACAGCTCTAATGAAATAGTTGAATATGAGCAGTATAATGTAAGCCTGACATGCAATAGTCTGCTGGTTAGCGCGCTGCAATGTCAAATTCTCAAAACATAGATTGCGATTCAAATCTTAATAATATTCGCGTTACAATTTTCGTTCACGCTCTGGCATGCCAAGTTTTTGTAGTGGCGCATGTCATGATAACAATTTTCTTTTCGATACAATCAGAACATGATCTTCATCTGTCGTCCACAGATTGTTCGTTTCAATCTATTTCAAAACGGAGTTCGAAAATTATACACGATCTCCGACCGAAAATCCCAAAATCTACCCCACAGTAGTGACCTCGGGGATATCATCGGCGCTTCTCTGGTGCTTCAGTAAGCCAGCGACAGGCTCTGATTTCTACGAATTCAAGAACGCAGTGAATCCCAGATATGGTGCTTAAATCCTGATATATTGGGACTAGTCTGCGAGTACAGCCATAAGCACTTCAATCGGTTCCCTGTCATTCTCCACTCCCAGCGTATTTTGTACTTTAAAAATCAACAATGGGTGGAACTCTGTTGGCTAAGTTCTACTGGTGTTCGAGAATTTTCCATTGGAGACTTTTCCAGTAAGGCGACCATCACACACGAAAATAAAATTCATTCTGAATCTCGTCAGGCTAACGAAGATTGCCCTAGACATAGGCATAACCATAGGCGCAATTTGTGGGGGTACGAGGGGTACCCGTACCCCCGAATTTTTAAACTTGGGGTACCGTGCCCTCACTTTCTAAACTATGCCAATCAATATTTTATTATGGCGCCTTCCCAGAGATCGCAGTCTCCGACTTGCTTCGTGTATCGCAATCGTAATCTCCAATTTTCTAAAGCGTCACTGTAAAGCTGAGAGCAAAGCGTCGTATCCGAGGGGTTGTCCAGAGATTGATGTTCATTGGTGGTCCGAGTCCGATTGCCAGAGAGACCAAGGAGAGGTAGAGCAGCTGTAACGGCGGGTCTAGATGAGGACGAGAAGGCTTGGAAGACAGAGGATCAGATGGATCAGGGTAGGCATTTTTGAAGAGGTGAGTCTTCAGTTTGGAGTAAAAAGCCTGTGGGGTGATGAGTAGAGGAGCCCGAGGTAGATGACGTTGAGTGAGTGGCGGCATTGGTGGAGGAACTGAGAAAATGCGGAATTGGGGGGGTGGAGCTCGTTCCAGAGTTGAGGTGCAGTGTGGGATATGGATCCGTTGGCGAACTTGAGGCGAGTAGTGACTGGGGGACGGGAAAGAGTGAGATAGGAGGATGAAATGGTAGCCGGGGTGGCTGGATGGTGAAGAGTTGGTGAATGTTCTTTGGCTCGGAGTATTGTAGTGTGTTGTAGGTTAGCGATAGGACTTTGAAGTGGATGCGCTCAGGGATTTTCAGCCAATGCAGTGATTTAAGAACGGGAGTGGGTACTAGGACTAAATGTCCCCAGACAAAATGTCCCGGACATAATGTCCCGGACAAAAGTCCCCAGACAAATATTCCCAGGATACTCAAATTTCACTTGCTGCAGTATGCTGAATGCACACACATTCTGTATCAGAAAACCGGTGGCAGACGATCATTTTTGCAGTTTGAGCATGATGTCATTGCGAAATTGCTTTTTCCGGAGGACGATAAACCAGTCGAGGACAAGTGACAAGCCATCGTTCGACTTATCGAGAGACACTTTCCGGCCCATTTGCAGCCAACTGCAACTTGGACAAAGCCACAGCCCACAGGCTCGCTGCCGTGTGTGTTCGAAGAAGGGTCAGCAGAGAGACGTCAAGACATACTGTCCTAAATGTCCCAGTAAACCAGGCTTATGCTCACTCCCTTGTTTTGGACTATGGCATAGCAAAGTGAAGTACAGGGAGTCTGAATAGACACATAATTTTTCAACTTCTAAGTAGCTGAACAATCTGTGTTATTCAAATTTGTTTGCGCAGTTGCTGAATGAATTGTTTTGATTTCTGTTTCTTGTTCTTGAATTCAGATTTTTTGGAAAATCTTAAAAATCTACATGAATGTTTGTATCATTTTGTTTTGCACATCAGATATAATTGACTAAATAACGAATGTGCATTAATGGGTGTGTTTTTGAAATTCTCACATTTTGGCTTATTGTGCGCGGCATAGGGAATTTTTGGGCTGTGGCGGCGAAATGGTTAAACCTACTGGAGTTGGTAAGCGTAAGCCTGACTTGTTGGCCCTGGTGGACGAGGTTGCCTATCTCGTTGACGTCACCATTACCTCGGACTGCAATGACATGAGCGGTCCATATGAGGAGAAAGTCTGCTATCGTGCTAGACTTGATGTCATAGACTGGGTGGCCAATGTCTTTCCGGGGGCGCCGTGTGTGTTTCGGGCGGTGGTTCTGAACTGACGAGGAGCGCTCCACTAATGCCCCTTCGGGCCTCCTCCGCAAGCTGGGGATGAGCACAGCCGACGAAAACCTCGTGTCGTGCCGGGTGTTGACTTATGCTGCCAACATGTTACGACACTTCACCCAGTCGACATTGAGGGGTCCGAGGACACCGGACGCTCAGTGTTGGGTACTATTTAAATAGTAAATACTATTTAAATAGTATTTGAATAGTTTATGACTATTGACACCACTATTTAAAATAGTCATGAAAAAGGTACTATTGAAATAGTATTTAAATAGTATGCGACTATTTACTATTTGTTAAAATTTAAATAGTCAACCACCAGTCTGAAAAAACTTCAAAAATTAACTACTGCATTTTCTTACTTATTATTATTAACTTTAAGGTAGTAATAATAAGTAAATGTCAAGCTTTTTCAATAATTACATGTTACCGACACTGATAATAGCTGGTTTTTAAATAGTCATGTCGACAATGATTTGAACGTTTACTGTTACTCAAAGTTAACAAGACGACTAACGGAACGTTACTGCATTATATAAAATTTCAAGCTTTCTCAATGATTATATGTAACTGTCACTGATAATAGCTAAATAGTTTTTAAATAGTCAAGTGGTATTTGCAATAGTCTGTAGCTATTGACTATTTTAAATACTACTTCAATAGTTTTTTTACATGGACTATTTACTATTCTCTTTAAAGTCAGCCTGACTATTTACCCCAACACTGCGGACGCTGATGCAGCCCAGGCACTGCGTTCATGAAAAGACCAGTGATATTTCAGTTAACTGAAATAGAAACTGAAACGAAAATTATGAATTTCCGTTTAACGAAAACTGAAACTGAAACGGAAATTATTTGCAAAACGGAAACTGAATAGAAACGGAAATGAAAATGTCAAAACGAAATAGAAATAGAAACGATAATTAATTCCGAACGGAAATTGTTGAAAATAAGTAAACATTTTCTGCTTTTGCATTGGGTTTTAGTTGGGCTAAATTGCTGACTACGTAACTCTAGGGTTTGGGCGGACCATTTATTCTGGTCATTATTCGATATCCATACATCGAAATCTATGTTTCCTGTTAGAGTTAGGTTGCTAAGTTTTCCATTGAGAATGAGTTTATCACGACTATTGGCTGGACGCAACCGCGAAAGCGGTTTGGCAGAATTTTGTTTATGATGAGAAAACGAAAAAGAGTTCGTGTTTAGTGAAAGTTGGATCAGACGTTAACAATAAACCATGTGGACTGCAGCAGTGCAGCTTGTCGGCAAGAATTCGACTAATCTGAAGGTAAAATATCTGTCATAATAGTTCGAAACTTGCTTGTGTCACGCCTTAGGCGGGAGTGTTACTGGGCCTGGGCCGCAAATTAGACAGGCCCACAAACAATAGACGTACAGACGCACAGCCAGACAGACACCTCTTCACATTCCCTTATTCATCCAATCCTCCGTCTTCTAAGCGTTCTCTAGGTCAGAGGTTCTCAAACAGTGGTACGCGTACCACTAGTGTACCACCAGTTCGCTAAGTGGTACGTGAACAAATAAAGAAAATAAATTTTCTATGAGTTTATGCCCATCTTTATAAAAAATTTCCATCTTTCTTTGATTAGCAATTAACTACTGAAGCCACTATTCTACGTAACCGTAACTGTAATCTCCAAACTTCTAAAGTGCCACTTGAAGGTCAAGCGCAGGGCACCAACCTATTATGAGCGCTATTCACGTCCACCATACGCTTCTTTTTCTTTAAATTTTCTATGAGTTTTGTCCATCTTCTTTCAGCGTCCACCATGCCCTTCTTCTTAAAAGTTTAAACTTCTCTACGCTAATTGCAAAGGGACTTCGCGCTCGTCTGTTCTTTTTGATCTGATCTCTGCTGGTGGTATGCCAATATTCGAATTTTTTACCTGGTGGTACAATAAAAATACAGTTTGAGAACCGCTGTTGTCTGTCAACGCAAATATATCTATGTAGGCCTAGAAACTGAAACTGAAATTTTCCAGAAACTGAAACGAAAACGGAAATTATTTTAAAACTGAAACTGTAATAGAAACTGAAATTATTTCAAAACTGAAACTTGAACTGAAATAGAAATTACGAACCCAAAACTGAATAAAAACTGAAACTGTAATTATTTTCAAAACTGAAATATCACTAAAGACC
Source organism: Allolobophora icterica (assembly GCA_963556255.1). Taxonomy (NCBI): domain Eukaryota; kingdom Metazoa; phylum Annelida; class Clitellata; order Crassiclitellata; family Lumbricidae; genus Allolobophora; species Allolobophora icterica. Next base: position 12,121,121 of record OY744602.1, read on the forward strand.
ATACCCATCTCGGACCAAGTACGGAGGTCCGTCCAACGCGGTCGGCCCGCAAGGCGACAACACGCGAGGAAGTCTCTGGTCTTGATTGCTCGGCGTTGCTCGCCAAACCAAAGGCACAAATTGCCCTGGGGTCAGCTCGACCGGGCCACCAGCTTCGTGCCTTCTTCTGTTGTGGAAGGCACAAACTCTTTGTGGGCGGGCATCCCACTAAAATAAGATCCGGTAGCCGCGAGAGCAAACGACCTATGATGGCGCGAACGATCGTAACATTTTCTGAGGGTAAAAATATATAGGTGGCAGGTGCTCGAGGCAGTTCAGCATTCGTGAATAGGTTTGTGCCTTGCGCATGGCTTTCGAGTGGCGCTTTAGAAGTTCGGCGATTACGATTACGATTATTAGGCGTTCACGTGTTACCGTGGATTTCTCTGCTAGAGGTATCGGCGACTCTCCTTCGATCTCACCTATTAGCATAGGCGTAGACTCTGGGGGGTCAGCCGGGGCACGTGCCCCCCAATAATTGAGGAGCCGGGGCAATGCCCCCCCAAAAATCGACAGGAGAATTTCTTCAAATATTAAAATATTATGTTTCAATATAGACAAATTTCTTCAGAAACAGAAAACAAAGACACAGAACTGAAATACTATCAGAAATTCATAATGAAAACAAAGATTTATTTTTATCTTCAATATGAAACAAATTTACAAACAAAACGCCCCATTCATACGCATTAACGTAACACCGGAAGCCTCTGCTGACTGTCCAGACCAGATGTGAAAGAAGTTTTTCGTTTTTTTGTTTTAAACAAAGACAAAAGAAAAAGAAAACCCCAAAATTTGTTCTTTTTTGTTTAAAAAATTAATTTTTTTGGCAGAAGTTATTTTAATAACATTGATTTAATTATTTTTAATTTTCGGAAATCTCAACTGAATTAAACTGAGTTGGCGCTCTTGTTCATGCCATTTTTCATGATTTTTGTGAAAAACAAAAACAGCGAAAACCATAAAAACAAAAAAAAACAAAAAGACAAGAATTAAGGCACAACTTTTCATCTAGAAAAAACTTGTTTGTTTGCACCTCTGGTCTAGACTTTATGCCCCACCAATATTTTGGACAAGTTTACGCCTATGCCTATTAGTCAACGCATTGTAGAGGCCTAATCAATACGATGGCGCTTCAGAATTTCTATGTTTGACATCTATAAAGAGCCTGTACATAAGATAATTCAGTCTTGAAGACATTCAGAAATCAATAATTTTCTTAAACGCTAACAAGAGCGGTAATGGTTTAATTTGTATTTATTCCGGATATTTCTATAGCGCCTCTCGAAGTCAACTACTACTCAGAGGCGCTCCCGACTACAGCATTTGATACTGTGTCGGGGTTTTCACGCCGAAGCGCCACGAGCAATTGCGAGTGAAGGACTTGCCCAAGGTCCGTACGCAGCGGCTAGAGTGGGATTCGAACCTGCAACCCTCAGGTCACAAGGCGCCGAACTTACCACTGAGCCACCACGCCCCGTAAGTCATCAACTAGATTTTAAAATGTTAATCAAAGATCTTTGTGTAAATTATGCTAGGTCATAAAATTCATTTTCAGTGTGATTATAATACCGTATATAGATTACCTCCATTACAAGTAAACACATTATTCTACTGCACTCAATAATTTAAACTCGAAAATCAAAATCTGTCCCTTGCCCATTTCGCCGTCAACGACAATCAGTCGACCGTTTGACTCATCCAGAAGAATCCTTCCTGGATTTTCTAATATGTGCTTTCCTTTTGTTGATAGAATTTCTTTCCTAAATTCCAAATCTGAATCCAATAGCAAAACTCGACTGTTAACCGTATCAGTGATCATCACGAATCCATTTCCATCGACGGACAAATTGAGTGGAATCTTCGCTTCTCCGATGGTCCATTCAGGGTTTCCAGAGAATGACTTCTCAAGGTTTCCACCTGCATCCACTATACACACTCTATGTAGATCACCAGCATAAAAGCCATCACTGACCACGAAATGACCATCGGTCAGTTTTATCGTCTCCATTGGATGACGAATTCCTGCACCTGACAGATCTATTTCACGGATCAAATGTCCTTCTGGTGAATATTCACTGAATTTATTTTTTGTACCAACAGTTAAAATGACATTCGATTCAGGTGTAACAGAAAGACCACGTCCCATATCGTTTCCTGTTGACCATTTCTTTATTAATTTTCCATTTAGATCAACTCTCAAGATTTTATGCGGCGGCTCTTTATTGACTATGCGACTGAAGATGTAGAGACATTTATTTCTGTTGCAGGATGTCATGGCCAATGGGGAAAATGATTCCTTGAACTTCAGTAGACGACTGAAACTGAATTTAATCGAATCGTAAACTTCAACTTTTGAACTCAAGAAATGCGCAACAAATAATTCTCTGTCTAAAATCGTCAATCCAGTAATCGATTTGAAATTGTGCATTTCTTCGGCTCTTGCTGTGATCGTCTGAACTAAAACTGGATCCGATTTGTATCGAAGTTCAGCTGAAATCAGAAAATATTCTTCAAATAAATACTTGTGTCGATGGCCTTGTATTTGTTTGATTTGTCTAATGTATGTTAATGAAAGGCCGTATACTGTGAAACTGTTTTCAACAGGCGAATGTGGCGGTGGTGTTGAGAAACAAACAGAACGATCAGATGCAGACAAACAAATAGGAATACAAACAGAAAAAGTGAGACATACACTTAGGCAAGCATGATAAACAGAAGCAGACGTACAACTGGTGTTCCTTAGCGCAAGATCAAGGACATCTACAGCTATCTAGTACGGAAGGCCGCTTCAATAAATAATGTCACCCAACACGGGGATGATTATTTCCTAATAACACCCATTTAATCAGAGGTAGAAATCATTTAGTAAAAAAACTAAAGTAAAATGACGATGGAACAGCATCATTGTTTTTAAAATAATAGGCAAATAAAACGTCTTTCTTAGCGATTTAATTTTCATAGCGTCAAGCATGCATTTTACAATATTGATCTAATAATAATATAATAATGCGAGGAGATGTAATTATATTCTTTATTATTTCAAACCCGACAGACGCAGTAAGATTACATTGAAACATGAAAGTACAGTCAATATCTTAATTAAACACACGGTTTGACTGCCATGCAAGGCACCGCCCTAGAGGGGGTTACGGGAGTCGATCCGCGTAGGCCTACCTTATGCTCTCCTGGCCATGAGTGTTACCACTACTCTATCTCCCCTAATAGGCTGCAATGTCCAATCAACTCGTTTGTGTCCAGCATTTATAAGATTCGAAACAAAAAGGGTAAATTAGGAATAAAATAGGTATAACCTGACAGATAAACAAGCTTATATTTCTTAGTGTTGTGTCTCTTCGTTAAAACGATGTTTTTCTGTCTTATTAGGCCTATGAATTAACCTGTTAGTAAATTTTATTTGTTCTTATCGTTCTGTGTCTAACAAGTGTACTAATGTTCAGTTGGACTGATGATGTGTTGAATATTCGTCATTTCAAACGGAATTTGTGATTTACAAGCAACCCTGCTAAACGGGACTTGGGGTTTTGGGTTTCTTTCTTATATAGCTCAAAAGCATATTTATATATTGTTGGGAACTGCAAACGAATAAAGCGAAATGAAAGAAAACAATAATTAACGGCTGTCTTTCAATTCTGCATCAGCTATGGGGCCTAGAAGGTTAAACAATACCGATCAATTCGTTCCTTCGCCATCAGAATATCTTGCAATTGTAATAATAATGATACTAACCTACCATATACACCAGTCCCAATATATGATACCTTAGAGAGCTCTAGATACATAGAGGAATTAGAGGTGTTCTCTAGAGAAGAGGGAGCCAACTCAATTCTTGATAATATGAATGCAGACCCTGATCAAAATTACTTCAGAAACTGCAACTGGTCTAGTAATTACATAGCCCCCGATGCACTAGAGAAACATATAAAGTTAGATGGAAGGTGTGAGGATCTGGGTCTCTCGGTATTGCATATAAACTGCCGAAGTATGGTTCGTATAGGGCCTCAATTGTAGCACTTACTGAAACTTGGTTAGAGGCCAACCTTGAGGACACAATACACATCACAGGATATAATTTCATAGGTAAAGCTAGAAATGGAATGAGGGGTAGAGGAGTGGGCTTATTGGTTAAAGAAAATTTGAAATTTCAACAATTCACACCAACGGGCGGCCAAACTGTCCACAATACTTACGAGAGTCTCTTCATTAGACTGCGCTTAAAAAGGGCTCCCAAGTGGTGGGGGTAATTAACAGACCACCTGGTCAGCAACTTACTGACTTCAACGAGGAACTGGATGAGCTTTTAGCGGGACTAAAAAATAATTCTAAAGAGATAATTCTGCTTGGTGATTTTAATATCGATCTGCTAAAAATAAATGATCACAAGGAATCTAATATGTTCTATAACTGTCTAACTTCATATCACTATCTTCCCGTTATAACCAGGCCCACTAGAATAACCCCCACCACTCGCACATTAATTGATAACATATTCTGCAGTGACTGGTCCAAGTTGTTTTACTCCTCTATCATAATCTCTGACATATCAGACCATCTCCCAATTTATGCTCGATTTCTTTGGGCATTGCCCCTAATAAGGATCTTTCCTACGGAGAAAAATAGAACAGTTAATGAAGTTGGTCTATCCAATTTCAAAGTAGCCCTAGCGGAGGTAAATTGGGAACCAGTACTGCAGACATGTCATCAGGGCAATACTGATGAGGCATTTGAATTATTTACTGGGGAATATACCCATGCCTATAATAATGCCTTCCCAATCAGGACCGATTCTAGGACCCGGAAGGTGAAATTTAAGAAACCGTGGATGTCTACCGGTCTCCTAAAATCCTGCAGGAAAAAAACCTTTTATATGTCAAGTACCTGAAAACCCCTTCTTTCCAAAATAAACGATAATTCTGTGAATATAGAAATAAGTTTAAAACTATAAGAAACACTGCAGAACGACATTATTACACATCTGAATTCTACAAGCATCATAATGATCTAAAATGACCTGGAAATTAATTAAAACAGCTATGCACCTAGAAGATAGAGAACTGAAAGTGGCTTCTTTGAAAATAAATGGAAACGAGGTTAAAGATATTGGAAAAATAGTAAATAACCTTAACAATAACTTTATTAGTATAGCTAGTGACTTAGCCAGTAAAATACAAAATTCTCCTTTTCCTTTGATGAGTACTTGCCACCGCCACGCCAAAATTCCAGGGGTGTAGTCAGAGCGTCTGATTTAAGGTGTAAGCGATCGATCGCTCTCCTTGGTCGCTCGCCTAGCAAATGTACCGGCGAGCGATTTACCGCTCGCCTAGCCGAAGGCTTCTCACCGTCGGTGACAGTCGGTCGTCGCTCGCTGAGTTAGACTCCAAGACGATAGACGAACCTGGAGCCAGACCATTATTTTATTTACCTAATTAAGATTACTTTACTTACTTGCGGCAGCGGTGAATGTGTGCCGTGATCTGTCCTAATTACTGCTTACTGATCCAACGTGCAATATGATTGGCCATAACAACATCACCGACACCTCACGCCGAGTGACATCATCCGTAACATCAACAATTTCGGCAATTATTTAAACAACAATGGCGGCGAGTTGAGCAAGTCAAATAATAATGTACAGTTGAGCACGTACCTGTCATGGAAATTAAGCGACTCGTTTGATGTCGATGTAGTCGAAATAGAACTGTGAGCAAAATTTATTGCAAGTCCTGCAGAAAACACGCCGATAAAATTCGAATGGATTGCCGGCTAAAAGGTCAAGCTAAAAATGAGTGTTCAACGTATGCCGAAGGCTCAACCAACGTTGTGAAATCAGCCGTCACACGTCATCTTACGTCGATGGTAGGTTTCTAGTAAATTTTCATTCATTCTGAGAATTTATATAGCGCCTCTTCAAGAGACCTGCTCAGATAACGGAACTGAAGTGATATAGGCCTAATAGATGAGTACTATGTGCGGCGATACAAAAAATTACGAATACGATACACAAAATACGCGTAACACAAGAGCTCCCGAGGTCGACCGCATATCGCTCGCCTATTGGATCCAGCGCGATCGATTTGCAACCCGCCTACTATTTTCAAACTGGGTGTAGTCTCGACCTCACCTGAGGAGATATTAAAAATTGGTAGCTATTTAAAAAACTCATACTACAGGCGTTGATGGAATTGATCCCTTTATATCCACCCGGAACTTAACCCTGGTAGTTCACCAGTTAACGGCAATTATTAACTGCTCTCTCTTAAATGGAATAGTTCCTGAATAGAATAAGATGGGTTATTCCTATTTTTAAAAGAGGTGAGAATGTTGTAACGTATTGTAATTGTAATTGTAACCGAAAACTTATATAGCGCCACTCAAATCAGCGGCGCTTTCAACCCGCATCAATGCCGGCGCCGGCAAAAAGGAAAGTTTTCAGGCGTCTACGGAACTGGAGAGGAGAGAGGGCAAGAAGCTCTTGGCGGAGAAACAAGGGGAGACAGTTCCAAGCAGAGGGGCCAACATAGGCGACACTTCTGGAGTGTGCCGTGGAAGATCGAATGCGAGGGACAACCATAAGGCCGCGAGCCGAAGGTCGCAAGGAAGCCCTCGCATGCAAGGAAAAAACTGGGTTGCAAAAATTCATTAGGTAAGACGGAGCAGAGGCAGTAAGGCAGTTGCGCATGAGAGTGAGGGTTTTAAACTGAATTCGCTGTTGAGCAGGGAGCCAGTGGAGGGAATCACGGATAAAGGCAGAAATGTGGGCAAACTTAGGAATGTCACCTATAAGCCGAGCAGCAGCATTAAGGATAGTCTGGAGTTTGTGCATATTGGAGGAGGAAAGGCCAATGTACACAGCATTGCCAAAGTCTACCCTAGTGCAGATCAGAGCATGGACCAGTGTAGTAACAGCATGAAATGAAAGAGACTTGCGGATGGATCGGAGCTGGCGTAGATGATAAAAGCAAGATCTGGATACAAGGTTAACTTGATCAGTAAAGGAGAGGGTAGGGTCAAGGACAATCCCCAAATCACGAACAGAGCAGGAGAATTGAATGAGGGGGGAACCTAAGATGTAGAGATTCAAAATCAATCTTGCTGAGTTGGAAGCGACCACCGAGCCAGATAAACTGAGTCTTGTCGGGGTTCAGCCGCAAGCGAATAGAGGAAAGCCAAGAATCCAGAGCAGAGGCTGCTGCTAAGATGCGTTCGACCATTTGGACAGCAGAAGAGGCTGGACCATGAATTAGAGACTGGGTGTCATCAGCATACTGATGAGACGAAACCCCATACTGCTGGAAAATCCCCCAAGGTCCGAAGTATATAGGATGAAGAGCAGAGGAGCAGGAACAGAGCCTTGGGGGAGACCATAGGAGGTAGTGGCCCAAGGAGTACGATGTGATCCAAAGACCACAGATATGGACCTGTCAGAGAGGAAAGAGCGGAACCATAAAAGGGCACTACCGGTATCAGAGATACCGAAGGACATAGATAGCCGATTTAAGAGAATAGAGTGTATGTACTTTTACGTATGTACTTTTACGTATGTACGTATGTACTTTTCTCACACAAATACACTTAGCCTTTAGTTAAGAATGTGAGAAAATAACGTGACATGAGTGATTTAGCATCATACTTGTTATGCAATAATTATTCAAGTAATTAACCAGCACGAAAATACCAGCCCTATAAGCATAATAATTAATGTAGAGTTAGGGGGAAACTAGCGGTTTGGAGAATCATCAACTACGAGGCGTCGAGATCCGATCTTCGGTCGTCTGCTCATGGCGTGGCAGTTGGCCGTGACACAACCGATGTGAAGGGTTGATGGCGAGAGAGTTAAGGCCGATTAACTCAGAAACTAGAGTGTTTTAAGGAAGAAAAACGCTCATATTGTTCGACAGTTTTATAGTACAGGGTACTAGGAACGATTTGAAGCGAACTTTACGGAATTCGGTTGAATATCGACTAAGTTACGGTCGAGTGAAGAATCGATGAGGTGAACTTGAATAAAATGTTGTCGTGAAAAAACCTTTGCGAAACGTTCGAAGGACACTACCGTCGAGACGTGTGGATTGACACATTAATTGTCAATCGAACTCTTTGGGAAAGCGAATGCTATAGAGATTATTCGAACTCTAACGTTCTGGTGAAAATACAAATGAAATTGATTTGACGAAGCGGTCAGGTCGAATGATTTCTACTCAACTACGAACAATAAGGTGAAGACGTGCGACAACCATACTAGACGTTAAAATACATCAAAGATTCATCAAGAACTAGCGAAGAATGGGAACCATGAATGGACCGAAACTCTTCTCCACGGGGAGGGTAATATAAATAAACTATCTCAGCAAACATAATATTAATTCTAATATAATGTCGTGCTGGTATAAGTAGATCAGATAGAAGTTTAGGTCTAGAATTATATGTCTAGTGTTATTGAGAAACTCTGAATGTATATACTAATCTAATGCTGAACTATATTACATATTATACTTCTAAACATTCTTCTTGTTGAACTTTGAATTTGAAATATGGATAAAATGCAAAGTGTAGAACTAAGAAAGGGGGCTCAGAGTTTTACAGCATACTAAAGTAACTAGACATGAGATCGATGTCTGTCCCTGAGAAATAATAACCAAATAAGGGGCCTACTATAGCTGTAATAGGTGTATTCACTACAAAGATAACCCTGCCAATTACAGACCAATCTCGGTCCTTGCCTACTTTGCTAAATATTTTGAAAAAATAATGTACGACAGACTTAGTAATTATATTAATGAGCTTAACTTGATACATCAAACGCAACATGGTTTTCAGCAAGGTCACTCCACTTATATGGCCTTGTTAGACATGGAGGACAGGATCTCGAGGGCAATTGATAACGATGAATTTTCAGTAGGAATATTCATCGATTTGGCAAAAGCTTTTGACACGGTTGACCACACCATAATATTATTGTTAAAAAGATGGCTAACTACGGTATAAGGGGCTCCCAATTAAAATGGTTCCATAGCTACTTCGATAATCGTACCCAACGAGTAATGTGCAATGGAGTCTTATCTGAGATTGGGTGCATTAGCTTTGGGGTCCCTCAGGGTTCAAACCTCGGACCCTTACTCTTCCTCCTATACATAAATGACTTGGCTAATGTTTCTGATACTCTTTACTTTATCCTGTTTGCGGATCATACCAATATCTTCTACTCGCATAATAAGTTCTGATGGATACTATTAACTCTGAACTAAGACCAGTCAGCAACTGGTTCTCCGCAAACAGGCTCACGCTTAACATAGATAAAACAAATTTCATAATATTCAAATCACATAGGAAGAATAACCTCAAGGACATTACCTTGAAAATCGAAGGAATTCCTATATCCCAGGTGAACTCTACGAAGTTTCTGGGCGTTTACGTTGACCAGCATCTTTCTTGGAGGGAGCATATTAATTATATCGCTCAAAAAGTAGCAAAAAATATAGGAATCATTAATAGGATATCGTATCTACTCCCCATTAATATCCGGCTAAATCTATATCATTCTTTAGTTTATCCCTACTTAAACTACTGTAACTTAACATGGGTCTCCAATTATGACTCAAGACTTTATAAATTGGTAATACTTCAGAAGAAGACTATACGAGTAGTAGAGGGCACCCCGAGATGCCCACACGAGCCCAATCTTTAAAAAACATAAACTACTGGAAATAAAGCAAATTAGGTTGGCACAAATTGGGAACTTCCTATATCGGTATGAACACAAGTTACTACCTGCTTCATTTTCTGGTTATTTAACTTTGGGATCTCAGATTCATGCCTACAATACGAGGAAAGCGTCTAACTACCGTCCTGCTAGAGCCCGTACTAATACACGAGAATTTAGCATAAAATCCTATGGGCCGCAACTTTGGAATTCAATCCCTTCAGATATTCGACTTTTGGCAAATTTATATAAATTTAAAGCCCGACTAAGAATATTCATTACGAACTCCTGATCGACTCACTATTGCCTTGATTTGGGTGAAGAATATACTGAGTGCACATGCCAGCACGTGGGCCTACTCTATGGCAGTCTCGTAGATATTTAGCCTAGTTAAGTTTAGTTAAGATCTTCTTAACTTAAGAAGATTATTTCAGGTATGATTATGTCTCCAGCCTGCCCATGAGTGGGCCTTTATTTTTTGCTCTGTCTATCGGTTTTCGGATGGAGGCTAAGACAGTCTTAAATCGATGTTGTACTTGAACTATCTAGGTGTCCCTCCCCAGCGGGATCATTATCCCTTAGGGTCACCTTTTGCAGCCAATGATGTGTAAGAGTATATATAATATGAATGTTAACCTGTTACAAGCATTACCGGTCGCAATAAAAGATTGATTGATTGATTGATTGATTGATTGATTGATTGATTGATTGATTGATTGTAATTGTAATTGTAATTACGACGATTTAGATAGCATCGTTGGTAGCGAGCTACTTCTAGGATGCTTCACATGAACGCAAGCACACTATCTACAGTCAGCGCAAAAGCGAATGTTCGGAGTTTTACCTAGCAAGTTTCAACTGTTTTTTAAAACGAAAATACTTTTAGTTTCCTGAATCTGAGCAGGAAGGCTGTTCCAAGCACGCGGGCCAGCGACTCGATAGGCCCGATCGCCCATTTTGGTTTTCGTTGCTGGCACGAAAACATCAGCGGACTTTGCTGATCGCAATCGCGACCTATTAGGGTCGTCCGATGGCGGCCGGATGTTGCTGCGAAGTAACGTGGAGCGCTGTTGTTCAGACATTTGTGCACCATGATGCAAAGTTTATATTTGATAAGCTCGCCTGCTCTGAGCCACTGAAGATCTTGGATCGCGGTTGTAGTGTGGTCGAACTTTTTAAGTCTCATGACCAGGCGAGCAGAAGCGTTGATGACCGCCTTCTTCTCTGGTCATTTCCACGTTAAAATTTGTTAATAACTTTATAGCCTAAATTGCTCCAACGCATCAATAGTACAAAATCTTGGCAAAACTACGTCAACTATTTGACCTATGCAATCAGCTGACTGAGAGTTCTCCTGCACATTCTTCTTGCATTCAAATCTGCAGAAAATAGTGCTCAAAGAAGTATATCCAGTCGCCTTTTGCCATGGAGTAATTTCGAATTCAGTCATGGAACTGCGAGACTGATGATATGGATCGGTGTTGGCCGCTAAGCAGGAAGAGGTTGAAGAACAAGGAACTCAGAGCATGGTGTAACTGTCATTTCTGTGTGAGTTTCACTTGTTTGGGTGACGAATTTCCCAGCTATAATGCAGCGCTTTTGAGAGATACTTAAAATGCGCCATATTGCATGTCTGATTCCATTATCTTCCTCGTCGTTCCACTTCCAAAAACCATCCACTATACAGGCCTACACTCGCCAACTTCACTACCTTTCTGAACCTTCATTTGACTCGTAGGCTTAACTGAATCGAGATGCTCGCTTGCTTCGCTAATTTTGGGTTAGTTAATATGAAAAAATTATTGGTTTCGAAGATCCGCAGTCTTTCGGATGGTGAAGAAATTAAAGTTTACGATGAAGATTTTAGAGACAATCCTCATCTTGAAGCTGTGTTTAGATATGACTTGAATCCCACGATCAGCTCCCAGTAATTGTAGCACTTGCAAATGACTGAAAAGTGAACGTGCATTCTATAAATAATATGATAGCCTAATCCTTTCAAAGCATGGCTTATCTTGCTTTAGTTATATTCTGCTATGTACATGTAGGCCTACACTGAGATTTGCGCTCCCTTTTTCACAGGTCATCGAACTTTACTTTTGTGCTTGCTTTCCTCCGTCTTCTGGTCAAATACTCATTGAAAGGAGAATTCCTCCCTTGCATCCAGTGACTTTAGATCTCAGTTTCCATACACAACTTCCTAGATTTCGATTTGTTTTCTACAGTTTGTAATAACCTTAATGAAATGTTCATCTGTACAGATTATGTCTTTCTTCTTCACTAGTAAATGCCACTCTCGAGATCGTTGCGTCTTCACCATGCATGGCTATGGTTCATGCAGACATACATACATACTATAGAGGAAAGTAGGCGGAGTCAACGACGATAATATTATGTATACTTGAATTTCCTGGAATTATGTTGTTAACTTTTATAGGTGGACTTTGATATAAGTGCATTGTACGAGGATATAGTTGTGTCGTGCAGAAGTATGTCAGTAACTGCTATGTATGAATAAGTGAACATTTATGAACTATGCATGAGATAAGATGGGCGATTAAGACTCGACGAAGGGTTAATTGACATGAAGCCTGACCGACTGTCATAAAGGAGCGCGAAGAGAGGAGTGGCGGAGGACTGATAGAACGAACAATAGGAGAGCGAGATTAGGGAAGAGATGATTGAATGACAGGTGCGGGCGAAGGGGAGAGGATGAAAAGCGAAGACTGGAGGAGGAATTTTTATTCGCTCACGGGAGGAATCGAGAGGACGAAAGGGAGATTTGCAGAGAAAGGCGAGGATAGGCAAGATAGAAGGGCGAAGTGAAAAGTACCCCGAAAGCGTCTTGGTCTAACGGAGCGTATACGCTCGACAAGTTGACGAAACCGTGCTAGTTGTAAATACGTTGTGAATCAATTATATCATAACAGTCATCAAAAACAAAGGACGTCTTTTTACCGTCTTCGCAAGATCGCTTACGAACAACCCAAGCATCTACGCGGTACTAAAGGACCCCGAAGAGTTTAGCTTACCGCTTGGACCGCACCGTTTGAAACCAAAAATGAAGCAAAGTCAATGCAGTCTGTCAAGAGAGGTCGTGTTCCAGAGCTAGCACGAATCTTTTTCGGTACACATAAATACATACATACATGCATACATACATGCATACATACATACATACATACATACATGTATACATACATATTACATACATACATACATACATACATACATACATACATACATACATACATACATACATACATACATACATACATACATACATACATACATACATATACATACATAATATATATATACATACCTACATACATGCATGCATACATACATACATGCATACAGTCGCAGTCGGAGGCACTTCAAATGCGCCGTGGAACCTCAGGCTCATTGATTCTATCCACCTAAATACTCACTCCGAGAGTGCAGAATTATTCAAATAGCTCCACTTTGTCCCAGCCACCCGTGTTTGGTCAAATATTGCAGAATATTCTATTGTGATCAGGAGTTTTCTAGAAGAATACAACGGTGCAATACAAGTTATTTGAAAAAAAGCATGATAAGGAATTACGAATCGGTTTTACACTATATTATTTAGTATAAAGTCATTCTATCATTCTGTTATTCGTATTTCTATTCAATCTGATGAATCGAAAAACTTTCAGTGCATTAGGTTCAAATAAAATTCCTACCTTTCAGTTTTTGTGTTTGTTTTATGAGCTGCTGTTTCTCTTCTGCCCATAGTTTTCTCTCGTCTTCCAGGTTTTGTTCTAGATTGGACACTGTGCTATCTGTAACAGCATCAAAAATAAATAGAAGACTTTATCCTGCATGAAACGAATATGTTGCCTGTGGGAATGTCATAGTGGTTCCCTGGCTGGAGGAAAAAAATGAATATCGCAGACATTAATAGTAATCTAACCAACTGATATAAATTATGCTAGATGAAAGTCAATGATATGCTGCGAGGCAATCTACACTTGTTGCGCGTTCCTCCTGTGGTATCCCGCACAAACTATGTTTGATTACTTACAAAATGACTGAATTACCCTATTCCAGACCATATCTGACTTCTTCATTCGAGTAGCAGACAACCACATAGCAGCTCCGCCAGTTACGTGTTGTAATACGGTTCCTCTCTTATGACGCGGCGGAGATCCTTGTTCACGCTTTTATCTCCAGTAGGGTTGACTATTGCTGCTCTGTTCTCACTGGACATCCATTGGCTCTAATTGGGCGGCTTGACCGGGTCCTTCTCTCTGCCGCTCGGCTCATTGCCCACCTCCCAAAATATGCACCAGTTTCAGCTTATATGCACGATGTCCTACATTGGCTTCCTGCCTCGCAGCTCATCTCCTACAGGGTTGCTTCTCTTGTTTGGCGGTCTCTCTCTCTGGTGAAGCTCCGTCTTACCTGTCTGATCTCTGCTGTCCTCTGTCTGGCCTAATGTCCCGTCGAGTTCTGCGTTCTGCAACTGGGGGTGAGCTGTTGGTCCCTCGGTCCCGCTCCTCAATTAAACAGCGTCGTGCCTTCTCAGTGGCTGGCCCCTCTACGTGGAATGGGCTCCCACCTCCTTTGCGCTTATTTCCACGAGGCAGTTCATCTGCTTTCTACCGCCTCCTTAAGGCTTCTCTTTTTAACCGTGGCTAGACTAGGAGCACTTCTGAGTTGGTTTCTTGAAGAGGCGCTATATAAATTATCAAAACGAATGAATGAATGAATGAATGAATATCGACTACTGTCCTCATCGAGAAATCAACTGAAAGCTCCGCGGTCTTGACGAAGTTTTGGCGACTGTTCCCTCTCTGTCTTTGGACCCATTGCGCGGAAGAGTCTTGCCGACTATGTGAGGAATGCGTCATATCTAGAGACATTCAAATCACAGCTCAAGGCCTATCTTTTAAACTTATCATATGACGGCTATTGATGGGTTTAACTCATGTGCAGCGCGTTTCTTCGACATCGGCTCTGCTTTTGCGCTATATAAATCGTCTTAGTAATAATACTACTAGGCCTACTAATAATAATAATATAATTTATTATTACAATTATTATTATTATTATTATTATTATTATCATTATTATTATTACTATTATTATTATTATTAATATTATTATTATTATTATTATTATTATTATTATTATGATGATGATGATGATGATGATGATGATGATGATGATGATGATGATGATGATGATGATGATGATGATGATGATGATGATGATGATGATGATGATGATGATGATGATGATGATGATGATGATGAAATGGAGATAATATTTTCGCAGCCATCGCCGCCAAGGCTGGCTCAGGCACTAATAATGGTGGTGATGGTGGTGGTGGTAATGATGACGACGATGCTGATACTGCTGCTGTGCTGCTGCTGTTGCTGCTGTTGTTGCTGCTGTTGTTGCTGCTGCTGCTGCTGATGATGATGATGATGATGATGATGACGACGATGATGATGATGATGGTAAGCCCTTACTTGAAACAGAACTTTATTGAGCTGGAAACCCAAACAAAGATTTACGGAAGGCATTTTATGCTAATATTTTGGCGCTTAAGCTTTGTGTCTATTCATAGAGGTCTGAACTCTGTATTTGTCAATTTTTGACTTTGTGATACCGGTAAGAAACGAATTAGAAGTATTGGACTAGAAACCACTGCGTGAAGACATAGATATATAGAGCGCAATTCTGCGTAGGCCTATACCTTAGGAATATACAGTATACATGACAATTTAAAATGACAATTACCTCCAGAGCACCGTCAAATACAGGAGTGAAGAAGAGAGAATGACAAATTTCATATGTTTTAGACACTGTCCTCATATAGGGCTGCCTATGTCCTTCATATTTTACCATATAGTAGTTACGTGCAAAATTCTATTTTTAATAGATCTTTTTATTCGGAAAATACAAAATTACTGTTTAATTCGTATCCTAAACTATGTTCCTGAAATGTGATTTTCAAAATATAATGTCTTAATCCCACTGGCAAATGTCACCATTATATACCCATATTGTACTGGCGCCCCACTGAGAAAAACCTTCAATTTTTTATTTGCCCTATAGTTTATATGCAGTGTTTAATCTAGACGTCATTTGGGGGGGAATTCCCCCCCCAGGATTTATGTTTCCCCCCCCCAGAGGCCGGCAATATTATAATGTGTAGACTGTTTTGGGGAAGAAATCCCCCCAGGATCCTTGCTTCCCCCCTCAGAAGAGGGGGACTAGATTAAACACTGGTTTATATGTTAACAAACCGACAAGGGACACTACGCCTGTTGTGTGCCCCGAACTCGTAGTGTTGAACACTCGGGCTTTCTTGGTCGCTGGTACAAAAGTCCGGATTTGTTGCCAAATTCTCTTCCTTCTGTAACTACCATGATTTCATTTAGCTACACATTTAAGACTTCTGTCTTTCAATTAGCGTATCCACCTTAGCCTGCTTCTTGTCTCTCTGATCTTCTGTATTTCAATCTGGCTTCTCCAAAGAATTAGGATATTTTTATTGCGATTTTACTCGCAGCTACATGTACCACCGAATGATATCTAGGGTATTGCGATAATGGAGCTTATAAGTCATTATCCTATAATACTTTAAAGTAAACAGACGGGACAAATCTAACTTCTTCTTTATTATTTTTAAAGCCACCCACAAATTTTTTGGTCATGCAGAACTAGCGACTATCCCTCGTTTTTCGGGTTAAACTACAATTTAGTTTCAATGTAGGTCCCTAATCATGGATGGACTTGTATGTCTTGCATACATTTAAGAAAACTACGGTACAGAAGTCTTCGAATTGGATAGCATTCGTTTGTGTGGTCCAAAATTCTTTGCAATTTGCCGTATATTCACCGGATGCGCATTGTCTTGTCAATTTGCTATTGTAAGATGATATTTTAAGATTTTAAAATTGTATTATTCATATTTAAAAAACTTAAAATAAGCCTGCGATGAAACAACAAGAAATAAAGTCTTCTTAATTTCGCAAAATGTCTAAAAAAAAGCATTGAGCTAACCTTGATGTTTTTTAAAATTCTCGAACATCTCCTTTCTTTCTTTTACATGTAGTTCTATGAGAATTTTCAACTTCGAGTTTTCATGTTCATCCTTCCCTTTTTGAAGAACTTCCATCTTTTTCTGATACTGTTCATGTTGCATAAGGAAATCTTTCTTCGCATCTGCCATCTGGTGTTCTAATCGTGTGTTCCTATGAATCTCTTTGTCCAAGTTTATTTGTTGGTCATCCTTCTCTTTTCCAAGAATATCTATCTTATTCTGATATTGTTCATGTTGCTTAAGGAAATCTTTCTTCGCATCTTCCAGCTGGTGTTCTAATCGTGCGCTTCTCTGAATCTCTTTGTCCAAGTTTATTTGTTGGTCATCCTTCTCTTTTCCAAGAATATCTATCTTATTCTGATATTGTTCATGTTGCATAAGGAAATCTTTCTTCGCATCTTCCAGCTGGTGTTCAAATCGTGCGCTTCTCTGAATCTCTTTGTCCAAGTTTATTTGTTGGTCATCCTTCTGTTTTCCAAGAATATCTATCTTATTCTGATATTGTTCATGTTGCATAAGGAAATCTTTCTTCGCATCATCCAGCTGGTGTTCTAATCGTGCGCTTCTCTGAATCTCTTTGTCCACGTTTATGTGTTGGTCATCCTTCTGTTTTCCAAGAATATCTATCTTATTCTGATATTGTTCATGTTGCTTAAGGAAATCTTTCTTCGCATCTTCCAGCTGGTGTTCTAATCGTGCGCTTCTCTGAATCTCTTTGTCCAAGTTTATCTGTTGGTAATCCCTCTGTTTTTCATATATGATGTTCTTCTGCTTCTCATTTTGTAATTCTTCTGCCTTCGTCTTTAAAGTTTCATCGAGATGGTGCTTGTTGTTCCTGTGCCATCCTAATTCTTCCTTCAATATATCGATTTCTGCCTTAAAGTTTTCATTTGACTTAAATGAGTTCTCGGCCAGGTCCTTCGCTTTTTGTAGGACCTGGTCCAAATGTTGAATATTGGTTTTCTCTGCGTTTGCTTCCTTCTTTCGCCTAAGTAAATCTACAAATTTAAAGACATCATTAGGATTTGAAATAAATAGGAATAACAAGAAGACGATAATAGAGATGCTGGAGCATAACTTCGCGGAATCCTATATTGGTCTTATCGCGATAACCTGAGATATCATCAGTTAGAAGTGCCAACCAGTTTAGGAGCTTTTGGAGGATGTCAGAAGATTTCTATCGAAGCTTGCTGCTTCAAGCCAAAGGCTTCAACACAGTTTTGAAAGCGGGTATTTTGAGCAAGAGTCCGGACATCCCTTGGACGCAAGGGGTTTGATGCATTGAGAAGGAGTGGCAGCAATTTGATACGTTATTCTGAAACTTTAAGGCTGGTTTGATGCATTTCATCATACCCTTTCGGGTAGGGCATTAATTCGGACATGTGTATGTCTCGTCAGCAAGGTCAGGCAGAAGCTCAGGCTGCCAGCGACTTTCACTGTTACTTTGAAACCGAGATCATGAAATAAAATTCGTTGAAATGAAAGGCAAGAATGTTTCGTTTCTTTCCGTGTTTCAAGGCATGTTGTGAAATTAAGAATCCCGTACTTCTTGCTGTTTCATCGCTGACTTACTTTAAGAGTTGGTTTTCTCTAGGCTGTACATGAATGAATTAGCGTAGACCTATATCTGATTATCCGAATATCCTAGTAACCTATTGCCATATGAGTGTTAAAAGAGCGCTTTTAATTAATATTTTGCAAGTATAATAACTATCACAAAAGAGGTTTAGGTAGGGTCTATGTAAGGTAATCATGGAACACAGATACGTGCCTAGGGAGATATAAATAGGATGTTGTGATGACATCTCTAGATTAAGATTAACTGCATTCACTGGCCAACTGCGAGAAAGCGCCTAAGTTAAGCTACACCGAGAACTTCACATCACTGGACATTAATAGCTCAAAGGAAACAGATTATATAGCAGATGCGCATTCTGGAAAGGGTGATCCATCCTTGTCAGTAAGAGTGTTCAATTGGCCAATAAAAATTATGTCGATTTGACTATAGAGCCAACCTACTGGTGAATCTAAGAATCTAAGGTATAGGCCTCATGGTTTTATGGACCAAACACAAGTACACCTCTACCAAAGAGCTCTGCAGGTCTCAAGATATGTAAGTCTGTAGATAGGTAGAGAGGGTAGAGTCAGTAAAAAGTTAGGAGAGCTAGCGGTCGCCGGTTGGTATCAGTCGAGTAGTCAGAATAAAGCTTAGACTGCGCATTCTGTAATAGACTGACATGCTATCCGTCCCGTTTGCCCGTACTGCTATCATGCAGACCCGCGCTTTCTCGGTGGTTGGCCCGACCATATGGAATGACCTTCCCTCTGAGCTGCGCCTACATCCTAGGTCTTCCTCTGGTACCTTCTATGACCACCTGAAAACTGCTCTTTTTCGCCGTGCTGGAGTCGGGAGCGCCTCTGAGTAGTTCCCTTGAAGTGGCGCTATATAAATTTACGAATGAATGAATGAATGTATAGTGCTAAGCAGACACTATAAGCGTTCATCATCTTATGAAGTCCAGTATAGAAGTTCTGGTAGTAGTCGCAGTATCGTAGGCTCGTAGCCATCATATCGGCAGTGTACATCTAATTGAACATTCATCTGCTACTGAACTCTGTATTATGTAAAGAGATAGTCGTACAGAGAATGACAATCAAAGGACTTATACAGAGACAATCAATTCTCCGCGATAATTCTGTGATAGCTAATATTTGATATCATACAGCTCAAGTTATGATAAAATTAATGATTCAGGATATTTTATATTGTGCAATTAATGTAAGTTAAAGTTTTAAAAACGATTACTTGTAGCAGCAGTGAGTAGAGTGGATTATACTTTGCTGTCTGACATTGTATTGCATTGTATTGTATTGTATTTACGAATTTATAAAGCGCCTCTTGCAGTACAACCTAATCAGAGGAGCTCCCAGTGCGAGAAGCTCCGTGAGAAAAGAAAAGTATAGCACACAAGCTGCATGCGCCATAGGATGGCATAGGTCATATGCACACAGCACTGGTTTATGGTATTGCACGCTGCTGCGCTGTATGTACCGTAGCCAACAGATATCCGGTGTGACATTATAAAAAAACTACTTTATCAAAGCAGTACCTATCAAGGATCACAACATAATGTAGACCCATGCATTGTATGTAGGCCTGTGCGTAGGGCCTATATTTCTAATGCACATTAATGTTTTAAATATAGGTGAATGCTGCAACTGCATGTACTTACATTTCGGTGTGACCATGCTCGCGTTACAAATTTAATTAATAATAATAATACTTAGCATCCCTATTTAATGCCGAAGGGTATTTTTTCTAGATTTTTTAAATAACAGACCTTTTAGAAGCTTGTTAAAACATAAGTCCATAAATGAATCTGGTTGCAGAACGACTTTTTGACGCAACGCGGCTACTTTGCATGAAACTTCAACCTGGAGCTCGTCTGGTAGAGCGATGAAATTTGTTGCTCCTTTGAGAAATGACTTTCTTTTCTGAAATTTAATTTGTCCACAAGATAAGTTTCTTATTGGCACTGGGAATTGCAGCCAAAAATCTTAACTTATACAATAACTTGTATGCGAGTCCATTTTCCAGTGAAATCAAAATAAATATCTTCTACTCCATTTCGTTCTTTCCTTCTGATCTCGTATTACTAAGTATTCTTATCATATTGCACTTTTCAATTTTTTAATTCCTTCTGTTTTCAACTGGATTTAAAGAGTTGTACAAGACCGGTCATTGTGGATGCTAATGACAATGATTTAAGCCAGGTCTCATACATTGTGTTCATGATCTAGGTGCCAACTATGAATATCAGAATATCAGTGGAAAAGAATAAAATATTATACAAATGATGACGTAATACTTTCAAAATCGATGCTAGTGTATTCAATTCAATGTCGTTTATTGCATTCCAAACAGTTTAACACATATACATATATCATTTCGTAAGGAATCTAGGAAGGCAAAAGGAAGACCCAAAGGGACCAAGGTCCCGCTAACGGGCCGCCTATTGGCCTACATGTAAATTACCAAGACAAATTATGATAAGAATCAGGAAGAAAAGCAGAGAAAAAAGATGAAAGAAGAAAAGAAAGAAGCTCAAGAAGAGCATAACTAAAAAGAAAAAATAACCATCTAGGTAATCTTAACTACTCTTAACTAAATTTAACTCGCGCCAGAGGCCATTCAGCCGACCTCCCCGCACCCCCACGCCGCGCACACACCCACCGAACAGAATATACCAGAACCTTTCTGAGTGGAGCCACCTTTGGGAGTTCCTCGGTTCAGATCCAGGTGATCACGAACCAAGTAGAAATTCTTTAAGATTTTTTTTGAAAGCATAATAAGTGGTAGCGGAGCGGATAACATGAGGGATTGATTTCCATAGCTTAGGGCCTGAAGATTTAATGCCAAACCCTCGTAAATTTGTACGCGCTCTGTCAGGGCGGTACGTGTGAGCATTTCTTGTTTGATAAGCGTGAGCCTGCGAGCCAAAAGTGAAGTACCCTTCAAAGGACGCTGGTAGCAGTTTGTGCTCATATTGATAAAGGAATTTCCCTATCTGGAGGGCTCTGATTTGGTCTATTTTTAACAGTTTCAATTCTGCGTATAGCGGCCCTGTATGGGCGCGTCTCTCTGCCCCAGCGATTATCCTGAGTACTTTCTTTTGCAGTAATACCAATTTAAGTAGCCTTGAGTCATAATTCGACGCCCAAATTATATTACAGTACGTGAGGTAAGGATAAATTAAAGTATAGTATAATTGTTGCCTTATGGTTTTGGGTAGTAAATATGAAATTCTATTTAGTATTCCTATGTTTTTGGCTAATTTCTGCGCTATATAACTAATGTGGTTTTTCCAAGTTAAGTGCTGGTCAACCAGCGCACCCAAGAATTTTGTGGATTCCACTTGAGTAATTGCCTTCCCGTCAAAGTTCAATTTAAGGTCCAGGGGGTGGGCCTTTCTGTGGGACGTAAATAGAATAATATTTGATTTATCCAAATTTAACGTTAGACCATTTGCTAGGAGCCAGTTGCTAAGTTTTGATAACTCGGCGTTTATGGTTTCCATAAGAACCAAACCAGACTCGTGAGAGAAGAAAATGTTAGTGTCATCGGCAAATAGAATATAAAAAAGGGTATCAGAAACTTTAGCTAAGACATTTATGTATATCAGGAAAAGGAGGGGTCCAAGGTTTGAACCCTGGGAGACTCCGTAGGTAATGTTTCCTATCTCTGACGAGGCCCCGTTACAGACGACCCTTTGGCTGCGATTATCGAAATAGCTATAGAACCATTTTAATTGTGTTCCCCTTATTGCATAGTTTTGGAGCTTTTTCAAGAGAATTTTGTGGTCGACCGTGTCAATGGCCTTAGCCAAGTCCAGGAATATGCCCACCGAATATTCATTATTATCTATAGCTTTAGCAATTCGGTCTTCCATATCTAACAAGGCCATGAATGTAGAATGTCCTTGTTGGAAGCCGTGCTGGGAATGATGTATAATCTTTATCTTTTTTATGTAGCTATTGAGTCTATTATACATTATTTTTTCGAGATATTTGGAGAAGTAGGGGAGTACTGAGTTTGGTCGATAGTTACATAGACTCTCTTTGTCTCCTTTTTTGAAAATAGGGATTACTTTAGCTATTTTTAACTTGTTAGGGACTATACCAAGAGTGAGGGAAGAATTAATGATTTCGGTTAGAGGATGGATAACCAGTTTCAAATTGGGAGTAGCAATGTAGGGGTCGATGTCGTCAGCTCCCCTGGAGTGAGTTTTCTTGATGAGCCTGCTTATGTCCATAATCTCCTCAGGAGTGGCTAACGTTAGCCCCATAGACTCTTTCAGAGGGGGAGGCATGTATTCCTCAAAGGAACAAGCAGCTTCTGGAAGTTTCTCAGCGAGGTCTGTCGCTATAGTTAAAAAGTAATTATTAAATTTATTCGCTATTACTCTAGGGTCCTCTATTTTGTACCCATCTATTATTAGGAGGTTAATTTTGGTATCTCTAGTTTCTAGATGCATGGCCGATCTTACAAGTTTCCAGGTTGCTTTTAAATCAGTGTGGTGCTTATGAAATTCTATGGCATAGTAGTTTTCTTCTGCATATACTCTAATTGCTTTAAATTTGTTCCTATAGGTCACAAATTGTTTTGTTTTCTAGGTTCGGATCTTTGAGAAACTTGGAATATAAACGATTCTTCTTCTGGCAGGACTTTAACAAGCCCGGAGTCATTCAGGGCTGTCTAAATCGGTTCCTTCCCGTTCTTGTCTCAGTTTTAATTGGGAACGCATTATCATACATTTTACTATAGTCTTCTATAAACAGGTCATAAGCTGTATTAGGGTCCCCATCTCTGCACAGTTTTGTAAACTGGGTCCCAGTTCACTTCTGAAAGAGCTCGCTTAAACTGGGATAAACCTTCCTCGTTCACTAAATGTGCGTCTCTTCGGTCACTCCTTGCTTTAGGCGTCTCTAAAGAGAAGGAGGCAAAAATGGGGAGATGGTCGGACAAATCCGACACCAGGATCGAGGAGGTTACTAGCTTAGACCAAGAGCTGCAGAAGATGCTATCTATTAGAGAATTAGTATTATCAGTGATCCTAGTAGGTCTGGTTATAGCCGGAAGGTAATGAGAGGACATTAAACAATTGTAAAATTTATTTGTTTCAGCATGTTCATTAATTTTTAACAAGTCTATATTAAAGTCTCCTAACAGTATGGCATCCTTTGATTTATTCCAGATACATGAAACTAGTTCCTCAAATTCCTCATTGAAGTCCTTGAGCTGTTGCCCCGGAGGACGGTAAACATTCAAATTGATTAAGTATTTAGTGGCGGTTTGAACGGAACTGACTGCCTGTCTCTTAAATATCAATAATTTTCATTATGATGTAATAGTTGGTCAGAAAGCTTTCTGGCCAACTAAACCCACCATCCCTCCAAGGTCAATATATGATTACGAATGAAATTTGGATATATTAACAATCCTTTTTTACTATCGCTGTGTTAGCGTTTCAGCTAAAATATTCTTCAAAACTCTGTTAGTGTTTCAGCTAAAATATTCTTGAAAACTCAAAAGTCTCATGAATGCTTAATGTGGCGTGTAAACATGCATGGGATCCATTTTCCTACATAAAACCATTAGGCCTACACGGTCAATTTGGGTCCCATGAATTTCTATGGACATGCTGGCAGAGATATACCATCTTTCCCCCTTATTTTCTTATTACTCATTTACACTTTAGACGGCAATTTTTCTCCATGATTAAATGCTTAGCGGGACATTTCCCGACCCCTAAATATAACTAATGTTCGATTTCCTGTGTAGCAATGTTGTTTTATTGGTTCATTAATTAAAATCAGAATCTTTTACTTACCACGAGAAATTGTGGCCTTTTATACGTTTCGCGATTTGGAATGATCTTCTGTTCACGCTGACGCGAAACAGAATCTGAATTCCTTTCTACATTAGGTTTGTGGATGATTTTCCTGTGTTCCTCGGAATTTTCTGTCTTCAAAATTTGCTGATTTGCCGCTGAAGGCGCTTTACCTATGTAAATATGCGTATACAAGTTTAAGAAGCACAATGTTTATGTTCATGTGCAATTCCAGATACCCGTGATTAATGTATCAACTACTTTAAAAAGCTATTCTTGTCTAACTTGGTAAATTTAACTTTAGCTAGACAACCAATACGTGGATGATGATGGCTGTGTAGTAGGGTGTCCCAAGAAAATGTTTTTTTTGGAAAATCTTAGGTCTCACCAGTCAAAAAGTTTCTCTGTGAGATGATAATGTTTGTGTAAAATTTTCAATTTTTTTAGATAATGTTTAGGGGTCCCCCAAGGGGTCCTAAATTTTGATTTTAGGGTAATTCCGCCTCAAATCAACAAATTCTTTGCAAGTTTCCCACTCAACCATCTCAGATTTTTATGAAATTTGCACATAATGTGTACTGATGTATTACAACATGCTGTGCAAAATTTCACATTAATATTCTTAGTATTTAATTTTTGAAGGAATTTTAAGTACATCTATGATGACCCCGTTTTTCGCGATTTTGAAATCGTGTCTTAATTTGGTGCCATATTCAGAAGGTCATAAGTCCACTATTACTGCAGATAAATGAATCAAATTTGCAGAACTCCTAGTTTATTTGGTGCTAGTCAAGGGAAGCTGGAAGAACTTGATGCCCGATGGATACTTTTTTTCTAGCTGAAGATTGAAAATGAGAAAAAATTACCCTCTCTGGTGCCAGTACTTTACTGCTCCACAATGACCAAATGGGTTGATTAGCAGAGAAATTGTGAACCACATGCAGTAATAGTCCACAAAGTGTGCAAAAATATGCTCAAAAAGGAGGTCAAAAATATTTTGACCTCTCTGGTGTTTCTAAAAATTTGGGGGACAAATATATTGTGTGTCCCCCACTGTTAAAGGTGGGGGTCTTCTACCCCTCGATCCGCCGGGATCGCTGCCCATGTATCTGCATGGCCCTGTAGATGGTCGAAGACATGTAGAAAAGGCATCAGAAAGCATCACCTCAGAGACATGATGCCTAAACTGCTCACTTTCTTTTGGCAAAAGGAACTTTATCTGTTACTAAACCATGTGGGTTTTATAGGTGAGACACATTCAAGCTGCCTTCTTCTTTTCAGGTATGAAGTCCATGTCCTCTTCCTGTGAGTCAGTAATTGTCTCCTGTGGATTGGCTTTTGCTAACTGTTTCTGATATGTTGGGCATAACTTCCATCCTGGCTTGACACAAATTTTAAAACATCTTTGGAACTTTGTGTTGTAATTGACGCTTATACGGTTCAAGCCAAGTTTCACTGGTTGCTTGTCTGTGAGGAATGAGTTGAAGCAATTTTTCTGCAAAAATTCATATGTGCTCAAGAGAACTTGCTTCTGATGGGAACAGATGGTTCTTGTTTCACTCACGGAAGATAATGTTGCCCAGATCACCAACAGACTTCTTTAACTTTCATCCAGTTCACTGTGGTTGTGTGCACTCTTGCCTAGAGAAGCAAAGTTCTGGTACCGTATACTTAATTTTATGACAAAGTTTGCAATAAAATGCACAAATTATCCTACATGCTGGAAAATTTATAATTGATTAAAAATGATCATTTAGGCCAAATGTTGATAACATTAAAAAATTGGAGAAAATCCAAATGTTAAAAATACTACTGGTCAGCAAATATTTTCAAATTAAATTGGTCATACAATATATACATTTGCCTTGTATATATTGGTGTACGACATTCTTCTTTCAGTGATATTCCAATACATATAACGAGGTGAGAAACCAGGTGCAGCCACTAATTGCATATTTTTGCACACTTTGTGGACTATTATTGCATGTGGTTCACAATTTCTCTGCTAATCAACCCATTTGGTCATTGTGGAGCAGTAAAGTTCGGGCACCAGAGAGGGTCATTTTTTCTCATTTTCAATCTTCAGCTAGAAAAAAAGTATCCATCAGGCATCAAGTTCTTCCAGCTTCCTTTGATTAGCACCAAATAAACTAGGTGTCCTGCAAATTTGATTCATTTATCTGCAGTAATAGTGGACTTATGACCTTCTGAATATGGCACCAAATTAAGACACGATTTCAAAATCGCGAAAAACGGGGTCATCATAGATGTACTTAAAATTCCTTCAAAAATTAAATACTAAGAATATTAATGTGAAATTTTGCACAGCATATTGTAATACATCAGCACACATTCTGTGCAAATTTCATAAAAATCTGAGATGGTTGAATGGGAAACTTGCAAAGAATTTGTTGATTTGAGGCGGAATTACCCTAAAATCAAAATTTAGGACCCCTTGGGGGACCCCTAAACATTATCTAAAAAAATTGAAAATTTTACACAAACGTTATCATCTCACAAAGAAACCTTTTGACTGGTGAGACCTAAGATTTTCCCCAAAAAATGTTTTTGGGACACCCTACTGTGTAGTCAGGATATGTGGAGTTATCGAATCGAAAAACTTAGCATGCGAGCTCCATATTATTGATTGCTGTTCTCTGAAGAGTGAAAAAGCAAGCTAACATTTCACTTCCATAGGAAACTGGATTTATGAGGACTGTAAAGTTGTGATCGTTGGAAATTATATTAAAAAATGGCACAGGTGTTTTACAAGGATCGTAATCGTAAGCTCCAAATTTCTACAGTGCTATTCTAAAGCTAAGCTCAGAGCATCAGCTTATTCACGAGCGCTGTGCCAAGTCGAAGGAGTTGTCCAGGGCAGTGGTTTTAAAACTTTTTGAGCCACGGACCCTTATTTTTCTAGGCATAATCTCGCGGACCCAAGTATGTAACAGCAGCGCCACAAAAAGGTGTGATCGAATACCCAATCGGACCCGTATGGATCATACAGTTAAAGGCATACTATGTGTAGTGCGGCACGGTGGAGTATCGGTAACGCGTTTGGTCAATGATCATGCGGTCGCCAGTTCGACTCCGTGCAACGACCTTGGGCAAGTTGTTTGCGCACACCAAGCAGTATATGTCACCAAGCAGTATAATTTGGTACCGGCGTAAGCTGGGAAGTAAACGGCAAGTCCTGTGATATCACTGGCCCCCTGTCCAGGACCTTGGGATTCGTCCATTGCCGGCTCAAGGGCTTAGAAAAGGAGATGAGCGCCTCACCTACGTCCCAGGCGGACATGGACTACTTTACTTACTTTTTTACTTATGTGTAGTGTATGAATTTGAAAACACAGGCTGTTAATGCTAAAACCCTGCAGTTTTATTCATTAATGAATATTTTCTGAACGTTCTCGCGGAACCCCGCCACATCATTCGCGGAACCCCGCCACATCCTTCGCGGACCCCTCTTGGTCCGCGGACCACAGTTTGAAAAACTTCGGTCAAGGGTGTTCCGATTCCTGTTGTTAGAGACCCGAGAGAGGCGTCAGAGAAGATGCTAAATCGGGTTTTGAG
This sequence comes from Allolobophora icterica, assembly GCA_963556255.1. Lineage (NCBI taxonomy): Eukaryota > Metazoa > Annelida > Clitellata > Crassiclitellata > Lumbricidae > Allolobophora > Allolobophora icterica. The sequence continues at coordinate 12,148,932 of OY744602.1, forward strand.
TTGGAAGGCGAAGGATTCAATGGGTTAGATTGAGATTTTATTGAAAAGGTGGGATGATGATGGGTGAGCAGCGGTATTGGTTTAGGAACTGAGAATTTGCGGAGTTCAGTGAGAAGATCGTTCCAGAGTCGATGTGTAGCGTAGTTGATATAATTATATAGATGGGCTGGAGAACTTGAGGCAAGTAGTGACTGGGGAACGGAAGAGAGTGAGATGGGAGGTTGATCGAGAAGAACAGGTTGGCTGGTTGATGAAGAGTGCGCAAGAGTACCTTAGCTTGGAGCATTCTAGGGAAATGTAGGTTAGCGATAGAATTTTGATATGTACTCGTAAACTGAAAACATATTAGTGTAGATCATAGTGCCCAGTCCGGTTTTTCTAAAAATAATTATATGAGGCGTATTTTTACTATAAACTTCAGTTATAAAATAAGCTGTCTCTCCACCATTCGCTAAACTGTCCTACCTGCAAACATCCTAAAATTTGCTGGTACACGCAAGGCCAACCGTAATAAAAATTGAACTGAAATGGTAATATTGAAGTTTAGTGTAGCACTTTGAAATTGCCCAGTGAATAAACGTTGTACTTACACTTCTCCCCAGTCAGGATGGAAACGATATGTTGTTGACTTGAGGCTTTCAGCGCTTCTGTGAATTTCTCAAATTTTCCAGCTTCAAATTTCGTGACAAGATCCAATAATACTTCGTTTTTCTCATGATTGGTAGGTCTGGCTGATATGCTTTCCTTTTCTCTGACCGTTATTACGTCGGCTTCGTAGAGACGATCCAACAAATTTCCACCCGCAACATCAATATTATCAACGAGTGTCGTATAGTTCTTTTGGATTATAACCGATGGCTTAGAATCTAGGTACTTTTCTGTGAACAGAAAACACATATATCTATATTTGTACTACCGTTGTTGGGAAACATATACTTAACTAATTTTAATCTAATATGATCCCATATTGTATATTCTAATGTGCCATGATGTTCTGCAGTTAATATGCGCCTAATTAAATTTTTTTAAATCTAAGCTACCCGAAATATATTATCAATAACTGTCAAAGCAGTGGTGAACAATAGCTAGGAAGTGATATCGAAATCCGGGATCGCAATCCACAAGCAAAAGAATTGACAAATAGGGCAGACTGAACAATCATCGGGAAACTTGAAAATCTTAAATTGACCTATAGTTCTGAGTTCTAATATGCTATCTTTCTTTTTACCTTTAACTGATTTACACTGTAAGGCCTTAAATTGGTAAAAAAAAAGGACATGTTTAGTATTGAGAAGACAAACATCTAACATTTTAATTAACATAATAAACATTATAATTAATTGGAAATTGTTCAAGATTAACCATACAGACTTAGCTGTTGAACGTGATATGAAGGACTGCAGTATATTTAACATTTTGTTCTTTTGAAGTGTCCGACACACTAAATTACCGTTGGCGATCAAATCAAATCAATTCAAAATTCTTTTACTGTTCACCAATCTTTGAACTATTACAATTTACATGATAACACGAACTTCAAGTTACATGCAATCAGTGACAATAAGAAATCCCAAAGGAACGAATCCGGGTCGCCTAATTACACAAGCTATAACAGACAAATGAAGTGGCGCTTAACAATGCAATACAGAGTTTATTCCTAATAACATCTGTAGCATAATAATCATGAACGTTTCGGTATTAACAATAAATGTAGAGAATTCCTATTTTACTTAATAGTATCGAGCGTTTAATTTCCTATTTAATTTATTGATACACATACTAGGCTACATCTTTTGCATAATAATCTAGAATGTTTAATAAGCTATCTAAGTTATGTATATATATACATAATAGGCCTACATCTTATGCATCTTAATCTAAAGTGTTGGATAGACTATATAGTTACAAACACTTAAACTGTCTTTTTATGCAACCCTCAGAACTGTTACTAGATTCTGGCTTCATTCTGAGAGAAAGAAAATAAGGAGGCAATACGCTTAAACATATCGTGCCTATAGTACAATACAGGTATATGTCCACTTTTTGAAAACCGAGAAAAACGATTACTTAGATTTGCAGTCGAAAATGTTTCGCGCTGTTTCTTTGATGGCAATTAAATTAACATTTTTGGACAACACTGTCTTCCCCTAGTATGACTATTTTTTTTGGATAATAATGTACACTTAGCATGAGTAAATTTTGATATAATTATGGCAGGGTTGTCCATTTTTTGACATAGAGCTGCATAAGATTAAAAAGTCCAGGTTATGGACACACAACGCCATGATTGCAGACAACGTGAGTCCTGTTATAAGGATATAAGTCCAAGTCACGTGTTCAGATCTCTCACTGGTATTGGCTATGGACATAACGCCGTAAAATATTATTCTTCAAACGTCACTTCATCGCGGATCTATCGAACACGCACGTGATACAAAATCATTCATTCTATTGGATGTGGACTTGTACCTCTGTAGCATTAAAATATTTTAAAATACTGTCCAAATTCGTGGACATAGAGCTATATGATCCGGACAGAAAGCGCTGAAGAAAACGTCTACAGTTAGGCTAAGCTTGACTATTCTGGACATAACCCATGTCATCCTGATAATGGATATAGTATTTGGCTGATCCATTGATTTTTCAAAAAAGTGGACATAGACCTGTATAATTCTATAGGCACGATATCCATAAGATGACCTCTTAATCTGTCTTTAAATTGAGGCACGCTTGTAAGTTTTGTGATCACCAACGGCAGGGAATTCCAGAGTACTGGATCGTAGTGTCTGAGGCTATATTGACTAATCCTAGTGCGTAATGCGCATACTACTTTGATGGTATTTATTTTTAGAACGTGTTTGATGACCATGGATCTCGTGATTTTTACAAAACCAATTGGCAAAGCTTTCCGGTAGCAAGTAACTATGAGACTTATACATGAACATCCCAACTTGGAGTTTATTATAATTTAATCGCGATCGGATTAATCAAGAATTTGGTGATGAAGAGACGAGGAAGAGTCTGTAAGAGTCCTCAGAGTGACGTCGACCGTCAACTATTTAACACATTAACCCTCGAATGCCCAAGGTATTTTTGGTACACGAATGCCCAAGGTATTTTTGGTACACGAATGCCCAAGAGGGGGTCCGACGGACCCCAATGTTTTCATTGTAATATCTGGAGAAGCGATTGGAATATTGTAACGGGATTTGTCTTGTTATAATCCAAATTGAATTTGCAATCAACTGATGTATGGTATTTCACAGTAGCGCCACCTGGGGCAACTTTATTTGAGCTTTAATACTCGTTTGTATTGTTTTATAATTTCGTGATTTTTCACAGGTATTCAATTGTACGGATGTAGCTTTGGCCTGTATTGTGTATAACCTCGAATAGGCAACAGTATCTACAGTAGGTCAAACTCAGCGTTTAATTCGCCGCCCAACGATGCCTTATAACGTGCGTTGACCAATTATTACTGGACTGGAAAACAATGTGCCAGTATGACCATCAGCCGCATATTTTGCGGTGTCCTTGGTATACGTTGGAACGTTGTGTTCAGTGAGGACCTTTCTATTATTGCTAACATGTAAGGCGAATTTTCGTTCAGAGTCGAACAAATATTCCGAAAGCTTGTAAAATATCAGGCTGTTCGAAAATCTGTTGTTATTTTTTCATGTATGAGCCACAGTCAGGAAATGGAGACTTGCACCAGAGGATGATCAAACTTGCCATTCTTAATGAACTCATATGATTTGTGTTAGCAATGATTGCTTCCAGAGGGTACCTCTGGAAGCAATCATTGCTAACACAAATCATATGAGTGGAAGGCACTACATAAGTGTTTAATTACGTAGGCCCTAACATTTTCATATTTTAATTCTTGCAATCAATTTATAATTACCGTCGTTGTTCAAGAATTCTGCAATATGGGTTTGCCCTGTGTTGCCAAGAGTTGCTAAGAAGCACTCATAGGCTTGGTCATCTTTCATCATCAATATGTTCAGTAGTTGTTCATTGGCTCTGATCGGAGTCGACAACAACTTCTGAACATCACCTTTCTCTTTTGCGGTTAGTATTTCGTTTTGAAATAACTCTCCCACAATATCTCCAGTACGAATCAGTACATTGGAAATATTGGAGTATTTCGAACGAATTCGAAGTCCCTTGTCATCCTCTAATTTGCACAAAAGTATTAACATTAGCACAGATTAAGCCGATAACATCATCTTATATTTATTTCATTTATTAGTAGTAAAAACGCTAAAAAAAGACAGTACAGCGCAGCCCTCGCTTTACCGTTCAAGACAGTATCTGTATGAATATCCACATCATGAAATTGTAGAAATCATAGAAGCTAATTGAACATCATGTAAAAAAAACATTGCAAGGGCTGGTAATGAAATATATTTTGATGGTTCTTACATCTCAAGTAACTTCAAATCGAAATTATAAACTATTCGAAAAATGAAAAATTAACAGATTTTTTATTTCAAATAATACTCATTGAATGAAAGTAAGTAGCACAAGTTAACGTACGATACTGTTTGTCCTCTTGTTCTGGTAGGAGTGACTTAAACCATCCGATCGTGACAAGAGGAAACATCTCTAAATAAGCAAGAAATGTCACGAAGAGTCATCCATTGTAGGGTGCAGACAACTAAAGTTGTTAGGATCGAAAACAACACCAATTATAGAACTGAAGTGTAATTCAAGAATAAGCAGTGCTTTTTTTCTGCCCGAACGCGCCGCAACGGCGTTCCGGCACCTTTTTTCAGGTACTAAAAAATAATTTATTTATTTTAACAATAAAAACAATAATTTAGTTAATTTAATTTAATTTCAGTGTCTTGAACTGTTTTCAGTGTTTATTGAGACCATCCCAACCCCAATCCCGTTTTTCTCGGGATTTTAGCCCGCTCAAAATTATTCCGTTCCGGAACCTATTTTTCCGTTCCGGAAACTTTTTCTCCAGAAAAAAAGCACTGACAATAGGAAATACAAACTCGTAAATTAATACGCAAATCACTACACCAATCATTGTGTGAAACAGAGATGGGCACGATTTGTTAAATTGCTAATCTATCAGAATTATAATTAGCTACTGAAATTTGCAAATCGAATAGAATTAGCAGCGGCTAATCAATTAGCAATTTGAATTAGATTTCGATAATTCCGTACATATATTTGCTTCGTAAATTTGTCAAAATTTGATCAAAGCACAGGAAGTCACGGTACTACAGCAAGTTACTGTAATCTTTTATAGCGCCTATGGAAGAACAACTGCCACTGGCGTAAACTTGTCCAAAATACTGGGGAATGGGGTTTGGCCCAGAGGTGTAAAAAACAAGTTTTTTCAAGATGAAAAGTTTTTTGTTGTATTTTTTCGTCTTTTGTTTTTATGGTTTTTGTTGTTTTGGTTATTTGTTTTTAAGATTTTCGGATTTCGGACCATAATATCATGAAAATGGCATGAATAAGAGCTCCAACTCAGTTTAATTCAGTTGCAATTTCCAAAAATAAAAAATCATTAAATCAATGTTATTAAAATAACTTCTACAGGGATAAAAAAATTATTTTAAAAAATCCCCAAAACAAATTTTGTCGGTTTTTTCCTTGTGCTTTTTAAACCAAAAACCGAAAAAACACCCTTTCACCTCTGGTCTGGAAATCAGCGAGCCTCAGAGACTCCCAGTGTTACGTAATGCGTATGAAATGGGTGCGTTTTGTTTACATATAAATTTGTTTCATATTGAAGATATTGAAGACAAAAAATAAATGTTTGTTTTCATTATGAATTTCGTATAGTATTTCAGTTCTGTATCTCTGTTTTTCTGTTTCTGAAGAAATTTGTCTATATTGAAACAAAATATTTTAATATTTGAAGAAATTCTCCTCTCGATTTTGGGGAGCATTGCCTCCCACTGCTCAATTATTGGGGGACACGTGCCAGGTCACCCCCAGAGTCTACGCCTATGACAACTGCTATGTCAGAACAGTCCATAAATCAGCAAACAACAACAAACCACATCGGTCTATACATGCTGCTGCAGTAGCTTACTATTGTATTTATAGTTAGCATGCTTGAATCAGTGCATCGCTTAACCGATTGCGCTTCATCCACCAGCTAACCGTTTTGCGATTAGAATTTGATAAAAAATTCCTAATCAGTTAGAATTAGAATTAGGATCAGGCGACAGCTAATCGATTAGAATTAGTTGCTTGTCTAATCGATTAGCTAGTAGGGTAGAGTGAAAAAATAGAAATTCTAGAAACTAAACGTAATAGTGAAAAACCGTTGCGTTTTGGTATAGTTAGTTACCATGCAACATAGTTTTTAAAAATTCGTTCTCTAAGATATGGTCCAGCGAGTTTTAAAATTTGACAATTTTTTAAAAATTGTCAAATTTAGGAAAATTTCATAAATTTTAAAAACTTTCACACGTTTATTGTAATAGTGCTTAAGCATTTAATGTTGACGTATTTAATGACCTTGCAAAATAAAATTTATAAAATCTTCCTTGTAAGATGTGCCTCATCGAGTTTTAAATTTGACATTTATAAGAAAATTTATTAAATTTTGTAACAATTAAATTAACTTACAAATTTAACACCTTGAATGGACAACAAGAACACCATTCTAACACTTTTAGTTTCTGTGAAACCAAAAGTTAACCTCAATAGGTCAAATGACCTTGAACTACCAGGTCACGGGATGGTCTCATGATGGTCATACGATGTTGATTATGACCTGATGGATTTCCACAAGGTCATTAGTACAACTCTTTCCGAAGCCGATTGGACTTCAGTTTTAGCTGCCTGCCATAGTGGGGACGCAAATAAAGCCTACGACATGTTTCTAGCGAAATATAAACAACTTTGTGATGCTGCATTCCCGGTAAAACCTAGCAAGAAGAAAGGTAAGCCTCTGTTCAATCACCCATGGATGACGAGGGGGCTCCTTAAATCTAGTAGGAAGAAGAACCAACTAAACCTCTCCTGATAATAGAAGCAAATTTATCTCGTACAGGTATCAATTTAAAACAATTAGAAAAAATGCCGAGAGGGAACAAAGTCGAGTTCAATAAGTATAGTAAAGATCTTAAAAAAGTTGGAATCTTATTCGATCAAGATGAGGGAACGGGAATCAAAAATCGATGCCTTAAAAATTAATGGCTCTATTAACGACTCGCCTACACTAATGGCTAATGAATTTAATCGCTATTTCTCGAGCATTGCCCATTCTCTAGCTGATAAAATTCCTCTCACTTGCTCCTCTATTTATAAGTACTTAGATCCCCCTTCCTAACTCTTTTGGCCTAGTCCCTACTTCACCTGAGGAAATTCTTAATCTAAGTAGGGAAATTCATAATATTCACAGCAGAGGGATTGATGACATTGACCCCTGTGTGGGGGCCCCTCTCATGGCTCTTATTGCTCCCATTTCAGCCGAGCTTATCAACTGTTCCTTTATTACTGGCTTAGTTCCACAAGCCTTAAAAATTGCTAAGGTTGTTCCTATTTATAGGAGTATAGAGAGAGAAATTACCCTACCAATCATAGGTCCATTTCCCTACTACCTTACTTCTCCAAGTACTACGAAAAAATAATGTACAGTAGGCTCATTAATTTTGTTGACAAATCCCACATTATTTTCCCTTCCCAACATGGCTTTCAAACTGGTCATTCTCCTTTCAGGCCAGTAATGACTATGCATGACAAAATTTCTAGTGCATTTGAAAACAATGAATTTTCTATTGGTATATTTTTCGATCTGGCAAAAGCTTTCGATACCGTGAATCAAGACATCCTTTTTCGCAAATTAGCAAACTATGGTATCAGAGGCACCCAACTTAATTGGTTTAAAAGTTATTTTGATAATCGTCTTCAATGCGTTCTCTGCAATGGCGCTTTATCTGGCTTAAGGGCAATCAAATACGGAGTCCCGACGGGGTCTAAACTTGGTCCCTAACTTTTTCTTCTATACATTAATGACTTCCCTAACGCATCACTCATTGTCTTTCATCCTAGTCGCTGATGACACTAACGTCTTCTTCTCTCATAAATCTCACCAAACTCTACTCCAGACTGTCAATGCTGAACTTATCCCAATAACCGAATTGTTTGATGCTAATAAGCTCTCCCTGAACTTAGAAAAGACAGCCTTTATCTTATTTACCTCCCATAGGAAAATTTGCCCCCGAACTGCTCCACTGCCCTATGTATTAATGGAACTCCAATCTCACAGGTCACCTCTACTAAATTTCTTGGTGTTTTTGTTGATGAACATTTAACATGGAATGTACACACAGAAAATATTTCTACAAAAATTGCAAAAAATGTTGGCCTACTATTTCGAACATCCTACTTGCTCCCCCCATCCGTCCGTGTAAAGTAATACTACTCACTGGTATACCCAAACTTATCCTATTGCAATTTGGTTTGGGCATCTACCTATGACTTCAGACTGCACAAGTTAGTGATATTACAAAAACGTGCAATGCGCTTTATTGCTGGATCCCCTTTTAACTCTCGCACTAGCCCATTATTTCATGAATATAAACTCCTCAAACTCGCACAGATTAGAGTATTCCACATCAGAGGCGTAGCTAGGGGGGAGCAGGGGGAGCTGCCGCTCCCTCTGAGACCATTTTCCAAAATGTGGGGTCTTTTTCACAATTTAGTTATTCCAATCGTTCGAAATTTATTCATTCCAATCGTTCGAACGACATAAGAAATACAGGGTGGGCCAGTAGAAATACACCAACTTTGAATGGATATAACTTGAACAATTGTTATCCGAACATCGTGCCAATATACTAAATTGAAAGTAATCATCCACTCTACTACTGTGTCAAATCTTGCACTGATATACGGCACCATTGTTATAGAATTTCGGTGCGGCGCACACCTCTCAATTTTGAATGTAAATATTGAACATCATGGCGCCGCTCACGGAAGAGGATAGAATTTTAATCCGAATTTTAAGAGCAGAAAAAGGATACAATGCACATCAGATGATGATAGAATTCCCTTCTAGAAAATGGAATAAATATGCTCTACATCGACTGATTAAATAGAACGACCGTGTTTATGCAAACGTTAGCTTTAAGCGTGAGGTTACGCCTGCTCGGCTTCTGAAGGGCAGGTAGCACTTCTCGCAAAGTGTGATGGTGTCGTTGGCTGTTTAAAAGCTTGGAAATACGGCGCCATTCTTTGTTACTCCAAAGGCTAAGGTGAACAGTGTTTATTACTGCGATGAAGTACTCAAGATATTAATTGTTAGTACTAAGTGATTGTTTAGAATTGACATCTTCAGTTTCAGACTTTTGTTTTTTCTTGCAGTTTTATGGCAAGAAAATGGCACATCGAATATTAATAGCATTATCTCAAAACTTCGTAATAGTATCTCGTAGATATTTTGCAGAAGGATAAAATGGATAACTATCTTCAATCTGATATATGGACAAGACACTCAGATAAAAAAAATGTTCAAGTTATAAGGCGTCAAACTTTTTGCATTTATACTGGCCCACCCTGTATATTACATTGTCCTTAAACGGTAAACCTCTTTAAATCCTTTCATAATTATATAGTAGGCCTATGTAATATATAGTGTATTTACTAATTGTATTTGTATAATATAGGCCCTAATATACATTAGGCATACAACAAATTTGGTTGCAAGGTAAGTAATTTTAGTTTAATTGCATTCAATAGTCTGAACACTGAGTTATCCAAAGTGCCTAATTCACAGTTTAGCTTAGTTACTGTTTCACAGAAAAAGTTTACAACCGAAAGTTTATTTAATTTATCTTAGCATCGTCTCAGCGGTCTCATTCGTCTGCTTTTTATAATAAAATAAAACATTAAACTAATTTAAAATCAAATACTGTGATCTGGAAACTGAATTCTGGCAGTTTTATTCGCATTTCAATATTAAAAGAAGAACAATGTAATCGTAGCCTATAGAATCTGTCGCATTGACTCTAAAAAAGACTGCGATACCAGATTGGCATATACGAAATCAGCAGTAGATGCACTCTAGAATTTACCAGCATTGACAGTTACCCTGCAAAGAATCGTGGATGGTGAGATTAAAAACTGGACTACTAAACAGTTGTTTGAGGCAAAGGTAACATCTGATACATATTTACAGAGAAGTAGCATTGATTTGGAAACAGCTTCTCATTTGATTCAGCTATTTGAAAGCGATATGAAGAACATGCGAAATGAATTTGAGTCTGAGTTCGAACTGATTGAGAATGAAGCAACTGAGCTGGCTCAAAAATGTGATATTACTTTTGACTATAAGCAACATAGAGTTCGGAAAAGAAAGAGATGCCACGAGGAAATGTCAGTGGATGATGGAATATTTGATTCGAAGAAAAAAATCATGGTTGAAACCTACATAGTGTCATAGATTGTGTCATAAATAGCACAACTAAAAGATTTGAACATTTTACAAAATGTGGCATCCAAATTCAGTTGTTTAGATCCAAAGCATTTCAGTATTGCGAATGCCGATAATGTGACCAAATTAGAATCTTTTGTAGACATGTAGGCCTACTCGGAAGTCATCAAAAGTCGAAGTGAAATTGTGCAAGAGCTTCTTTCATTTGAAAACATGTAGGCCTATACAAGGAATTAATCCGTATTATTATTAAGGAAAATTCCAGTGTCGAAGAAGTGACCATCAATAATGTACAAAAATTCATGATCGCCAATGACATGTGTTCCATTTGTACCGCATTTTTCTGACCTTGCCAACAAACAACGCTAGTGTGTAACGATCTTCCAGCCGACTTAAACTCATAAAATCATACGTTCGTTGTAAGATGGGCTTAACCTTGATTACGATCGAAATAGACCATAGGCGTAGACTGGAGGGGGAGGCAGCCGGGGCACGTGCCCCCAATAATTGAGATGGACTGTATATATAATGCAACAAGTACAGAAAAATAACAAAATCCCCCTCCCCATATTTTGGGAAAGTTTACGCCAGTGAAATAGACTACAATTCGCTAGTGAAGTGGATTAAAACGAAGCCTAGAAAAAATGCGGTTGTAATTGGTTTGTGTTTGTACTGTTATGTTACAGTATACTATACTATTACTCATTTACTATGCATATTGCTTTTGCCATCATAATGAATGTAATTAATTGTAATTATTTCCTTTTTTAATGGGGGCATTTTATGTGTTCGCTCCCCCTGGTGTTAAAACCTGGCTACGCCACTGTTCCAGATATGTAATTTCATGTACCGGTACCGTCAAGCTCACGACCAACTACCTTCTCTTTTTTTGGGTCAATTCCTTTCAGGATCAAAACTCACACTTCACTAGGAAGTCTAAATGTTTTCACTTCACTAGGAAGTCTAAATGTTATCGCCCTATATTTGCCCACTCAAACTCTCGTAGATTTTCAATAAAATACACTGGCTCAATAACATGGAATAATGTCCCTCCAAATACAAGGCAGGCCCCAAACTTGCACTCCTTCAAAAGATTGCTACGCGACTTCTTATTAAATGGTATTGCAATTAGCTAACCCTTGTTTTCTTTTCTTTTGTTGCCATCTTCGTTAGTTTGCTTAATTGATTGCTTCTGTTCAGTATGTTGAGATTGTAGAGCGAACTTTAGTTCAATCTCATTATATTTCAATATGTTGATTAACCTCATTATCTCAACTTTGTTCAAAGTGTTTCAAGGCATATAATTATTGTGTTGCCATCTTGATGTACTACTATTTTTGTTACAAGGTGCCCTAGTAGCGGGATTATTATACCTTCTGGGCCTCCTTGTTACCATTTATGACTAGAATACATCTTGCAATTACTGTGCCTTGACAAAATGGTTTCAATAAACTTGATTGATTGATTGATTGATTGATTGATTGATTGATTCATTGATTCATTGATTCATTGATTCATTGATTCATTGATTGATTGATTGATTGATTGATTGATTGATTGATTGATTGTGATCCGATTATCATGCAATGACGTATATAGCTTCTTCGACTTTTTAACCTTAAAAACCATCTCATGGACTCAAAATCAAGTCTCTATCGCTTGTGGTTCATGAGGTATTCTTGGGGTAAAATTACCCCAGGTTGCAGAATTCAACTTCCGACTCAAGGTTGCGGCACGAGTTTTAAAATAAACCGACGAATGCCGTTGATACCCTGAAGTCTTTTAGCGATATTAAGATTAGGTTTAAACCTAAATCCTGTGTCTAAATACTCAGTTCTTTTCACGTTCTGACTTGGCCAAAGAAAGTAAAGCAAAAGCGAAAATGAATGTTAGAGACGGTCAAGCGATTCGTTTTATTGGCTCACCTCTAGATTAGCATTAGAATTTCAACTTGTAGACCTACAGATCACCATCATTGATCAGAATAATACCGTAATGTGTGCTAGTACATCTATGATCTTAAATGTTTGCTATAAGTTTGAAGGATAGGTTATATTAAAACCTGTTCCCTCTTACAAATGCTACACACTCTCGCCAGGAAATTAAGGGACCTACTTCGTAACTTAAGAACAAAGTACGAGACTTCGACCCACTTAGGTAATTTTATCATAATGTAGGTTAGGCCTTCTTTGGCTGAGAAGAAGCACTTATTGTCAACCTCGTGGCCTCTTCTTCTTATCGTTGCCTCTACTACTTCTTATCACCTACTTAAACTGTTTCTCTACTTCAACGAATAAGTAGCTCAACTGTGGTAGTGCGTGGCTGTGCGTTCGCATGAACAGAGTCCACAAACTTTTCAATTATTTTTTCTGGCAATTCAAAACACAATATTACCTTTTACAATAACTCTACACAAATCAACTCTACACTTTACACTGCTTAAACTTCTAAATCATTTCCTTCCGCGCCAACACGTGCGTCGTATTATACAACATCTGAGTTACATCTCTACAACCAGCTAATTAGATATGCGAGACCCCCGTTCCAGACGCAAGCATTGACGCCTTACACACACATACAAAAACACACACACGCTATATTTTCGTGTGTGTGTGTGTGTGTGTGTGTTTGTTTGTTTGTATTCTTCTGTTTGCTTCTTTTTGTGTTTGTATTTTCTTTTTTTGTGTGTGATTGCATTTCGCTGTGTGATTGCGCGCGTGTGCAATAATGCATCCATTTGTAAGTTGCAGTATTGTTAAAAATATCGGGCGATTGTATTCAAGTAAAAGCAAAAGTAAACAGGACTTTACGTACTTAAGTAAGACTAAAAGTACTCATCAAAACTTTTACTTTGGCAAAAGTTAAAAGTATTCTTTGAAATCATACTTTTAAAATAAAAAGTAACAGTAGCCTAACTGAGTCTAGTTTCTATTATTCGATTCACTTAATATTTACTTTCAAGAACACTATAGGCCTGATCTCAAAATGCCTATCATTCATTTCAGTGTGTAAATGGTTCATTGTTAAACCGGCACAGCTAACAACTGTAACAAGGCGTTCGACTGCTGCACTGGCAGGAGGTGGACTGTTCAATCCAACAATTAGTTCGGCTGAACATGCATTCTCTCAACATGTTTCATGATTTTCATCGAATTGCAGAAGGCGAATTGAATGCACGACATTCACTGTACTTGGACGATCACAAGCAGGCAAACCATGGTCACAGCTCTATGCTTTAAATATGGCCGTGGATGTAAGTCAATCAATCAGTCAGTCAGTCAATCAGTCAACCAATCAACCAATCTATCAATCTCGCTTACCGTCTGACCTTCCCACCGACAGCGTTGCATGGACTTACAGAACTGTCAGTGCATGATTACATGGACCTAAAAAACCTAAAACCTAGTGTCAGTGCCAGGCAGTAAGGCTTAGGCTACAAAATCTCATTTTTAGTTGAGTTCGCCAGAAGGCGCTACCGCGCTAGTGGATCATTACTCTCCACGCATCGTTTCTGTCCTGGCTGCGATTTGAACTCAGACCTCGACGTTTAATGTTCAGCGCGCTAATCATTTAACAGTCGCGTAACGAAGACAGTTTTACTAAATAACTTTAGAAAACTTGCAAGTTAAAGATTTATATGTCTGCATGAAAACGGCGGCAAAGTCGATAAAGGCGGAAGCAAAATTTATATCTCCGGTCACAAGGGAAAGACACAGTGGATTAGGAAGTTATTATTATCATCATTATCATCATCATTATCATCATCATCATCATCATCATCATCACCGTCGTCGTCGTCATCATCATCATCATCATTATCATCATCATCGTCGTCATCATCATCGTCGTCGTCGTCGTCATCATCATCATCATCATTGTTATTATTCTCTAGCGCCATCTCAGCAGAGCTCGGAGTGTTGTGGCAATGTCCTGGAGAGGCAGATGGCGTTTCCCCGTTCAAGAGCCACCGAAATCCGCTGGAACAAGTGCGATATCTCCTGTGGATCGTGCGCAACGTTATCCTGCTTCCCAACTCCGAAGCGAACTGCAGACCATCTCCGCTCCAAAAGTCGTCGGTCTCCAAGGATCGCCACAAAGGCGTGAGTGCTAGTAATGGTGGAGTAGCCTGCTTCAACCTCCTATACATAGCTGCGCGTTTGGCGACTTCGCCATCTCTGATGAATGAGTGAGCTATAGATGAGATCTGGCGTATGGGTTGGGTCGAGTCATATCCCACCGTCAACGCGACCAAGGGATCAACGTGACACTGTCCGGTCGCTTTCCATTTCCTCTTGAGAGGCCGATATCCTCTTTCTGGGCAGGGATTTTCGCTCTGCTCAGCGCATTCCAGATAACATCGTTCACCATACCGTCCACTGTTGTTTCCCGCCGCTTCCGCCACGAATCAGTCCATGGAATCCTCTTGCGTCGACTTTTTCTCAGCAATTGTATATTATTATTATTACGATAGGTTAGTTAGTTAGTTAGTTAGTTAGTTAGTTAGTTAGTTAGTTAGCTAGTTAGTTAGTTAGTTAGTTAGTAGTAGCAGTAGCAGCATCAGTAGTAGTAGTAATAGTAGTAGCAGCAGCAGTAGCAGCAGCAGTAGTAGTAGTAGTAGTAGTAGTAGTAGTAGTAGTAGTAGTAGTAGTAGTAGTAGTAGTAGGAGTAGTAGTAGTAGTAGTAGTAGTAGTAGTAGTAGTAGTAGTAGTAGCAGTAGCAGCATCAGTAGTAGTAGTAATAGTAGTAGCAGCAGCAGTAGCAGCAGCAGCAGCAGCAGCAGCAGCAGCAGCAGCAGTAGTAGTAGTAGTAGTAGTAGTAGTAGTAGTAGTAGTAGTAGTAGTAGTAGTAGTAGTAGTAGTAGTAGTAGTAGTAGTAGTAGTAGTGGTAGTGGTAGTAGTAGTAGTAGTAGTAGCAGCAGCAGCAGTAGTAGCAGCAGCAGTAGTAGTAGTAGTAGTAGTAGTAGTATAACTACAATTATTAATTATTACTATTATTATTAATTGACCTATTAATAGGCCTATTATTATTACGAATTTTTTACGCGTCACAATCTAGTGACCAAACATAAATCGATGACACAGTAATTGTGAGTGAAGGACTTTCTCAAGGTCCCTAGGCTACACAATAACCATCCCAGAGGAAGCTCGAACCCGTACTCTCCGCGTTACAAGGCGAGCGCTCTAACCAATTGGATACGGTATCCCACAATATGGGAAATAAAAATGATGATATGAGAAATATGGAAACAGACAATGGTTCAGGCGACCAGTGTGCGATTAACAGTTAGCAGCAATGGGAGCATGGGGTATGATCTGAGTGGCAGATCACGAGATCACGTCCTGTTACAAGCAGCTCTGTGACGGAGACGAATGCCTGATTATCGAATAATTACTTTTAAGGGACCTGATACAATCCTCTTCTGTTTAACCACTGAAAGACCAGCGAGAAGCTAATTGCTATTTGTCCACAGACGGCTTCTATCTCCAACTCCAGCTTGTGGCGTCCAGCTGCGAGATTATCTAAATTTTCCAGGCGATTGAACTGGACATGCTGCGACAATGCCACGGTCCTGTAGAGGTCAATGACTTGAAATGACCCGTTGACGACATCGTCTGTTGGCCGACAAGTTAACGGATCAGAAAACAGAGTCATGTGACTCGAGTACGACACGAGAGTTCATGACATCATCTTCTGCGCAGCATGGAACCAATGAAGAGATGTCGACACCAGATGGCTACGAAAGAAGGCGCTATATAAATAAAAGCAGCTAAAGCCATGATCATACCTGTAAATGTTCTGTTTACCGTACGTAATCGTAATAGTAATTGTAAAGACTGTAATTGTAAAAACTCTAAATTTCTAAAGCGCTACCCTAAAGCTAAACGCTTAATATTAGCTTTATCACGCGCGCTGCGTCAAGTCAAAGGGGTTTCCAGAAATGGTTAAGTGAAGATCCGAGTCCGGTTGCCAGAGAGAAGAGGAAAAGGAGCTGCTACGGTTGAGTGACCTGCAAATGTTCCTTTCACGGTTCAGTAACCTGCAAACGTTCCGTTTACGGTTGAGTGACTAGCAAACGTTTCCTTACGGTTGAGCGACTTGCGAATGCTCCGTTTACGGTTGGGAACACAGTGGGCTTGTTCAGGATTTTTCGCTAGTGTTCTGGTTTTTTTAACAACTGTACAATCGTAGTGTCACGGCTATTTTTGAAGAGACAATTACCCATGCAGGCAACACATAACATTGAAATATAGTTTGCAATATTATAGTTTGTAAACACGTTGATCTAACGATTGAATTAAACATTTATAAAACTCTTTTTATCAGTTTATATTAGGAAGATGAACAGTTTGAACACTTACGTTATAGAAACTTGGGAAGAACATTCTTGCAACACTTTTACGAAAACTTTCTTTTGGCATTAGGCCTACTTGAAGACCCGTGTTTTAGTTGTCAAAAACAGCTGGGGTCGAAAATTTTTAATCTGTTGCTCACAAAACAACTGACGACTCATGATCTGAAATGAACATTCATCTAAATAGGTGTAGGCCTATGCCAAAATAACAAAAAACATAATTTGCTCTTAATTTTGAATTTGAACTATTTCGAGATCTGACCTCCAACATCTTTTCAGTTACTTACTTGCAATGGTTAGAAGAAGAGCTAGGGGCAGAAGGGGTTGAACCCCAACACCCTCGACAACTAAAACACTGTCTGTAGCAAAGGTTCCACAATGGTTTGTAATTAAATGTTCTACAATTGCAGACGGAGAGAGAAGGAACATAATTATGGTCGCCGACAGTAGGCTATATATAGCATTCTGCAAATGATGGGACATACCTAGGTAGATAGTCTTAAGTTCACCGAACATGCTACCGTCGTATCAACGAAACCAAGAAACTCCAATATCTCATGATCAGACGCCTTACTTTGCATAGGACGGTTTGCTAGCGTTTGATTAGAGACCGACTCTAATGATTTCTATAACCATGTATTCCGTGAAACAAGATGTTATGCTACAAAAAAACTCCTTTGATTTCCTCGTCATACTCACTTTCCAAGACACCGCATGCACAATTCGCCCAGGGCTGCGACCGTTTAATTATATAGCGCAAGATAATTCTGAATGGTCTATTATGTAAAGTTTGACCAGTTGTAAACATGACCAGTCAATCGTGGTCAAGTATATACTAACCACTGATCGAGTCTGATTCGTTAATGAACGCCTTTGTCAAAAGGAGTCGTTCGATGATTCTGATCAAGGGGCTGCAGAATCGGATCAATGTACACACGTCCGACGTGTATTAATTGCGTCTTAAATGGACTGTAATTAATGATTGAAAGGTAACTGCCACATCAAAGCATTGAAGTCCATTTTGTCAGTTATTACATTCTACGCGACTTTACTAAAGAGTTCCACTTCTCACAGGCTCAGCCACTGCACCTGTGATTTTTTAAGCTAAAAGTAATGTAGAAATAGTCGTAACATTCCGGCTGAATACAAGGAACGTTGCTCATAATTAAATAAAGAACTGGAAGAAAACAGGAAATTATGGCCAAGGGTACCATTGATTGAATGCTCTTGGTAAAGGTGCCTTGCTCTGAAAAGGCTGGAACCACTTTTCCAGAGAATGGTCTAATTTCCTTAATTATGGTCTGCTAATGTGCTTAATTCAATTTTCCTTCAGTTTTGATTTGGTAAGCGCAACTTGAAAAGAAACTCCAGTTCACTTCTTGATCGTAATACCTAACCCTAGCGAGGGTGTTCTAGCGGTGCCATGGAACAGGGCGCAACTCAAGAGGGGCGCGTAAATTTTGAGACGGGTTTATTTAATTATTAAATTAAATTATTTTATCTTGAAATATAATATCTATTTAAATGAAATAAATGTAATAAAATTAAATAACAACAAATGAAAGTGTGTGTATATATATATAATATTAATAGATAGATACCTGAAATTTGCCGTTTGAACATATTTATAGTAAATATTATATTCGAGGTAACAAATTTGGTCGTTATTGGTTAAGTTGATTTTGGGGCGCTTTATTTATGCTTGTAATAGAGAGCAATTATAGCTTGCTACGTTCCTGCGTATTATGTCCGTATTTAAGTGTTTACAAACACCACCATGAACAAAACTCCCCTTAGATCTACAAATCAGACATCCTCAATTAAACATCAGAAACGTATGTTCCCATCGACAAAACCATTTCCGCCCAATCGACCAAACTCAATTTGCGACGACTTTTCCCGAGCGCCGACCCCTTAATGATCCTCAATCTTGTCCGCCTTTAATATCCGTGTCGATGCGATTACCTGAGGTCACGGTCTGTCCTTGCGGCGGTAATAAAGGTCCTTTGTCTGGGCTAAGAGTGTGTGATTAGCTCACGCGGAAGACGGTTAATTTACTCGCAAACTTCCCTCGACTCTTAAGCCGACAACCGTCTGCCTGATTCACCCAGCGGCGGCAGCCATGATGGGTTGTACCATTGTTCCCTATTATGAAATACTGACGCCCTCTGTTGGGCGTTGGGACGACGTCCAGTCTGGCACGTGACAATTATGTCGTCTGCTGACTGGAGTGAAAGAAGCAGATTCGACAGCGAGTCAATTAATCACCTTAGGACCTCATGATCGTGCATCAGTCTTTGCAGACACCGCTCCTCATGCTTCCCCTCTCTGAAGATAAACCAAAATGTCGTTGAAACAGTTTTAAAACTGTATCCAGCAGAGATTGGGCCATCTTTTCAGTGCGGTAGACTTAGATTTTGCAGAAGTTAGCAGAGTCTATAAATTGCAAATGTAGGCTGTTAAATTACATACTGAGTTATTAACCTTAGGACTAATTAGGACCCTACTTAAATTGGCCTATACACGTCTTGAGCCCTGTGTAGAGCCAAATAAAATACCATATGACTGCACAATTCTTGTAATTTAAAGCAATATTGACCAAAACATTGAGATTTACAACCGAAACAAACTAGTACATAACTCAACAAAATATTGTCTTAAATGCAGTCGGACGTTTTCGATTTTATCATTGCACTATTATGCTGTTGCGAATCAATGAGGTTAATAAAAGGGCAACTAGGGCAAGTGTTTCAGTTGTCGGGGCTTGGGTTGGGAGTTCAACCCTCTAGCTCTTCTAGCCCCCTCGGCTAAACTACTGATACGTAACATGTTGGGGTCGGGTCCTGACTCCGCCGAACTCTTGTATGAAGTGTAGAAGAACCGGCAGTTCAATTATTTAAAGTGTGTTTTGAAGTGAATTATTTACTTAGGCCTAAACAAGTCCGTACTTCGCAGATTTTGCCTTAGGGCCTACTGAAGAGAAATTCTTAATTTTACGACATTCTCCGTTTCCCAATTCTGGGACCTGGTTTAAATTTCCAAATTTCTTCGTGCCTCTCTTTACTTTCTAGCAGTGTGATTCTCGTTAACGGTAACGGTAACGAAACTTGTCGTTAACGAAAATAAAATGATTTCGTTAACGATAACTATAACTGTAACTAAAAAATATCATTAACTGTAGGCCTATGTATAACTATGACTATAACGAAAATTATGGGAAAATAACATTAACGAAAATTCATAGTTGTTTTCGTTACAAACAAACTGAAAAGTTTGATTGATTGATTGAAAAGTGCAATATCGACAAACATGAGAACGTGAACGTGCGCCACAACTAATAACATATATGGTTCGCCTTGGATGTTGATGAATATGGAGTGTCGTGTATTCATGAAGCTAAATGCATTCATTCTTACAAACCTTTCGAATCTCTAATCAAATTGTGTAACGAGTCTTATTATCAGTGTGATTCTCGTTTAAGATGACGGTAACGAAAATGTTCGTTAGCGAATATAAAATGATTTCGTTACCGATAACTATAACTAAAATATCATGAACTATAGGGCCTAACTGTAACTATAACGAAACTGAAAAACCATTAATTGTAACTGTAACTAAAATAAAATCTGCTTTCTAGGCATATATATGGGCAATCGATCTAAATTGTTCGAGTTACAGCGTTAGGCCATTGTGTCACCATTTCGCTAGCAACGTTTCACTATCGCCTTCTTTGTCTCTTGCGAATATCACGACTAAAGACGTATCTGCATCAGATCGCAGTTGCCCGGGTGTTGTGCCCCAGCTCTAGTGCTTATTCTCCTTGTTTTCCGGATTTGGAACTGACTTGTCTCACAAGTTTTAAATCGGTTTTGCTATCAGCGTATCGTTTAAGGCTCAGAGTGTTAACAGTGACGCAGTAGACGTTTCTATAGTGATGTGTAAAAAATATGATACATCTACCATTGTTCTCTTTCAATGGGTTCCTGGAATGCTTTATGCAAATTTCTAGGTAAATCTTTTCTACACATAACATTGATGTGCCATGATGCAGTGAGAATAAATACTTAGAAACTCATCCAGCTTAAGGTTTTAGAAAGGCATTATCGCACAGATAACAAAAAAAATCATTTTATGTAATTATATTGTGCGATGTTAATTGCAGCCTGCATTAACAGCACAAAAATACACACAACAAAGAGAATGTGTAAAATATAAGATCTTTAACTTAGATGTGCAATGTTTTGGTAACTTCTGAAACTTCTAGTTGTAAATGACATTTAACATCTGAAGGCTAGCGCAGAGAGCGCCTCTGATATGTTGACTCTTTGAGCGGCGCTATATAAATATCCGATAACAATAACAATTATAATGTTATGAATGGTCTTCTGAATGCAGTTTTCGAGATACCAAACGTGGGATTAAATTATTAGTCTGTATGCATTAAAAAGTTAGGTAAGGCAAGCTATAATAGGCAAAGCATGGCATGGGAAGTTAATTTGCGGTTACATGATAGGTAACTACTGCCTGGATGCTCATGGAGGAAATTTAAAGTAGGGCAAAGTAAGACAAAGTAAGGTCCCTACGTAAGGTAAGGAAGTGCAAGGAAATGTAAGGTTACTAAGGTAAGGTACCTACGTAAAGGTTGAACCATATTAGGTAAGGAAACGAAAGGTAAGAAATAGTTAGGTCAGGTACTCTCGTAAAGGTTGGGTTATGTAAGGTAAGGAAACGTAAGTTAAGGCAGGGAAATGTCTTTTCTGTCCTTCGTTGCTGAGTTGCTCGTTCCTAATACCGTCGACAGTTGACGTATTCGCCCAAAGTCTCTGCCACTCCTGGAAGCAACGATCCAGCTGACCGTAAATGTTCCAGAGTCTGTTGTCGAAGAGGGCACGCGCTGACATTGACCCCCGCAATCAGTCTTACGATCCCTCCACCCTCGTCTCCTGTCTTCCTCCCTGGTCTTCGATCACCGGAAGTGTCCTCTGAAGCCCTCGGTCCTTCCTCCGCGGAGTCTTCCGTGTCCTCTGAACCAGACTGTACCATCAGATTCTGGTGTTCGGCGGTAGAGATGTTGTCGTTCTGCGCTATCGTTGACTCGCTTCCGGTTATCTTGGGCGACCGGAAGCTGTTCACAAGGTCATTCGAATCTGATTGGTCGTCGAATTGGACGCTTGGACCTGACTCCGCATCCGTCGTCTGCTTCAGCGACTGATCTGACAACCTAGATGAACATTCGTCACGAAACCATTGCATCTCAGCAATCATATATCGTTATTATTACACATTTATTAAACGCCACTATCTAATGAACAATCATCAATCGATGGCGCTTTTGAGTGAAGGACTTGCTCGAGTTCTCTATACAGCAACCGCCTCAGAGGAGGATCGAACCTGTACTATCCGCGTTACAAGGAGAGTGCTCTAACCAATCGGCTACCGTGTCCCAGATGGCGGCTTTCACTTGAAAATTTGCATCGCGCATTATTTTACATAGCGCCTTATACGCATACTGAAGGGGTCAGGTATTTAAAATTACAGATCTTGCACGTATATTAATACTTTTGTATAGCGTCTTTTGTTGGAGGCTCCTCATGGAGGCTCCCTTTGGAGCGCCTCTCGAAGGCGAGGCGCTTGAAATAGCAATAGATGATCAAGGACACCACCACCATCATCACCACTCTCACCACCATCATCATCACCACTACCACCACCATCATCACCACTACCATCACCACCAATACCACCACCATCACCACGCGTATAAGAAAACTTAACGCCACAATTGGTTACGATTGACAATATTAACAGAGCGCTTCTTGAATATTAAAAGGGCGCTAGATGAATGAGACTACGGCTGTTACAACGTCGACGTATACCCGACCATTTATATAGCGATTTTGGAGCACCATGATAATTGCGCTGTAGAAGTCATTAGCTTAGATTAAATAAGAAACTTTCCAACAGCTGTAAAGATTCATGTAATCAATGGCTCTACCAGACAGAGATGCAAATGCATGTGGAGAGTGATGCTGACTGCTGAGGGGTTATAACCTCGTCCACAATGACGCCGATAAAACTTCTGTAAGACGGTGACTTCATAAGCTGATGCTCCTACTGCTGACGAGGATGAAGATGTTTGTTTACTGGAGATACTGTCGACTATTGATTGCCTGCGCATCGCCCCGTTCTCCTCTTCCTCCTCCATCTCCTTCCCCTCCTTATCCTCCTGTTCTCCTTTTCTTCGCATACTGGTCTTTCGCTCGTTTTCTTCTTCGCATTCTTCCTCTTCTTTTTCATCTTCTTTTTCTTTTGCTTCTTCTTCTTCGCATTCTTCCCATTATTCTTCATCTTTTCCTCTTCCTTCTCCTCCTTCTCCTCCCTTCCTCTCCTTCTCCTTCTTCTCTTCTTCTTATTCCTCCTCCTCCTTCTCCTCTTCCTCCTCCTCCTTCTTCTTCTCCTTCTCCTTCTCTACCTCTTCCTTCTTCTTCTTCTGCCTCTTATTCCTCCTCTTCCTTCTCCCCCCGTCCTCCTCGTCCATATCCTCCTCCCCTCCTTCTCCTCCTTTTTTCTTCTTCTTATTCCTCCTCCTCCTCCTCCCCCTCCCTTCTCCTCCTCTTCTCCTCCTCCCCTTTATCCTCCACCTTCTTCTTCTTCTCCTCCTCCTCCTCCTTTTTCTTTTTCTTTTTATCCCTCCTCCTCTTCCTCCTCCTCCTCCTCCTCCTCTTCCACATTCTTGTTACTTCTTCTCCTGCGCCTGGTCCGTGTCGTATTATTCCTATTCTTTTTCATCCTTCGTGTTACACAGTTGTCTCTGTCACGAAGCAGTTGAATTCGGTATAAGGATTCCTAAAGGAAAACAAACGACAAGTCCCTGCGACGTCCTTATTCTGTGTCCAAGAGTTTATTCCCACTGCCGTCTCGGGGTCCTATATGGGCAGGAAATTAGCGTTTTCCCTGCTTTACTCTACAGAAACACGCGATTTTACTTAATGTATACTTCATTTTCCCCAGCTATCTCTCATCCTTACTTCGTTCAATCTCTTTCCATCACTGTTTTTCTTTTTATGGGTTCTCCTTGTTTCTAGCTCTATTTTCCGCGTGGCTTCTCTCCCTTATCAGCTCTGATTCTTCTTGCGGTTTATTCTCTTTCCATCTTTATTTCCACTTATGGCTTCCTCATTTTCTCCTATGTTTCTTTTTATGATTTTTCCTTTTCTCCTCTATTTCTCGTTTTGAGTTCTTTCCCTCTATTTTCTCCTTATGATTTTTCAGTTTTCTCCTTTTTCTCTCCTTAATTTCTCCTTATGGTTACTCCTTCTTGTTGTTTTATTTCTCCCTATGGTTTAACCTCTTGATTTCTATTACTCCCTATGGTTTCCCTTTTCTCCTTTATTTCTCCTTATGGTTACTCTTTTGTTGTTTTATTTCTCCTTATGGTTTAACCTCTTTGACCTCTATTTCTCCTTATGGTATACCGTTTCAGTTTTTATCCTCTATGTACTTCTCCTAATGTTTCCCTTTCTATTCTCTATTTTTCCTTATGGTTAATTCTTTTTGTTGCTTTATTTCTCCCTGTGGTTTAACCTCTTTTTATCTCTATTTCTCCTTATGCTCTTTCCATACTTACTTTCCACCTCTCGTCTTCACTCACTGAAACAGGGATCCAGCTGAACTGGCAAAATCAAACCGCTGGTCAAAGAACCGTGACGAAGGGGAATAAATCAGTTTAACCCGCGTTGCGGGGTTCCGAACCCTCGCCTTTGTTGCCGCGAGATCAATCATGACCTATGTAATTACCTTCTCCGCGACAGATCCGCTTATTCTCGTTCATAAAACAAACAACCTACTCGATTTGTTCCCTTATTGTCAGCCAGAGGGCTTCTGAACTGAACGGCTGGACTCTCGACACCTTGATTGACAGCCTTGTCTTTCATGATTGGCAGCTCAGGCAATCGTCGCATTTTAGTGAAACAATAATTATTTTGTCATTTCGGCTTTAAGCTTTTAATCAGAATCGCATATAGACTTTTAAGTTTTTATTCAGAATCACAATCTGGAAGCCTGCTACGACTGATGTTTGCTACGATTAACCGTCTTCCAATGCCATACAGCCACATCTTAGTGGCTACTAAGCTGCTTTGCCCATTTCTTTTATGTCGACGCTTAGCACTAATAAAATTAAAATATATTATAATTTTTACCCACGGTAAGTGTAATCCCTCAAGAACAAAACATTAACCTAATAGGTGTAAATCGGTATCTTGAAAATCAGGCCTCGTCCTCCGCAACATCAGCGAACGTGCCTCGAAATGTTATGGAATTGAGCGCTGGATGGAAAGGCACTGGGATTGGAAACTGACCACACGTGACTCACCAAAGATGGTAGTAAGGCGCTGGTCAACCTCACGGATGAAATCCACATGAGCTCTGTCTCACATGGATGGACGCCTCTGCTTTCATCTGCTTCTCCGCATTCCTCTTAAGGGCCCGTACTGTTAGTTTTAGGTGAAGTAAGGTAAGGTTTGGTAGTGTGTGGAAAGGTTGCTTGCCGCACGTAGTTCAATCACTTTCCTTGATCAGACAGTAATTAATACAGCATTTAGAAGAGCTTGGGTCGAAAATTAAAGAAATTACCAAAGTACACGAGCGCAGGTCAAAATCAAATTTGCTAATTCATTCATTCATTAAGACATTTATATAGCGCCTCTTCAAGAAGACTACTCAGAGGCTGAGTCAATATGTTGCACACGAAACAACTGACGACTCATTAGGTTTTCTGAGCCCCAACATATTTTCAGTTACTTAGTATAGAGGAAGAATCAGGGCTTGAACCTCAACCCCGACAACCGACACACTGAATTTATATAATTCTCATTCATATAGCGCCATAGTTGGGAGTGACTGACCTTTCGTCCTTTCCCTCCGATGCTCTGTCCCTCTGCCTGCGGTTCTTGAACCAGTTGCTGACCTGGATCGTCGTCAGACCAGTCCACTCGGCCAGCTGTCGCTTCTCCCTCGGTGACGGGTACGGATTGGCATCGTACCAGTTCCTCAGGATCGTCCTCGACTTCTCCCGGAAGCAGTAGCTCATCTCCTCGCCGTCCCAGATGGTCCTCGGCAGAGGGTACTTCCGTCGGACGCGGTACTTCCCGACGGCACCGAGGGGCCGTCCTCTCTGGCGCTCTGCCTCGACGTAGTGGGCCCTCATCCAGAGTCCTTGAAGTTTGGAGTGGTTGTGAGGCGAGAAGTGGTTGCTTTCGAGGATCCGGTAGAGTTCTTTGAACTGTCCGCGGTGGAAGCTGATGAGGGCCTTGGCCTTCAGCACACTCTCGTTCTTGTGTAGGTGGTCGCAGGCTGGCAGGGACCAGATGAATCGGGCCAGGCGGTCGATGTTACCGCTATTCTGGAGGACCTCGCAGACGCAGGCGACCTGCTCCTGGGTGAAGCCGAACGAGGGTGGGGTGAGTCCGTTGGAGGCGTCATCGACCCCTGACCCCAGGATAGGGGTAGTTGCTGTCGGAGGGGGACAGAGGTTGTCGCCTCGAAACATCGGCTTCGGGTGGGGAAGCGTAGGGTGAGTTGGAACACCGGGGTAGGAGTGAAGGGGAAGGTGGGGCGTGTGTGTCTGGTGGGTCGATGCTTTGTAGTCTCTTCCTGTTTCTTGCTCTGCTGGCCAGCGGAAAAAATTGCCTGAAAGCAACGTCTAATGAGACTTAATCACAAGATGATAACGACGACGACGACGACGATGATGACGATGATGATGATGATGATGTTGATGATGATGATGTTGATGTTGATGATGATGATGACGATGATGATGATGATGATGATGACGACGACGATGACGATGACGATGATGATGATGATGATGATGACGATGAAGATGACGATGATGATGATGATGATGATGATGATGATGATGATGATGATGATGATGATGATGATGATGATGATGATGATGATGATGTTGATGATGATGATGATGATGATGATGATGATGATGATGATGATGATGATGATGATGATGATGATGATGATGATGATGATGATGATGATGATGATGATGATGATGATGATATTGATGGTTTAAATAATTATCATGATTGTCTCTGGATAGTATGATGCAGTCGGCAAGAGTGATGATGATGACGACGACGGTGTTATGGTTGTGATGATGGTTGCAGAAGAAAATTAAGGAGAAGAAGATGCTGGAGATGATTGTGATCAGAAAGAACTATTTAAAACAAAGAGTTATATATATACATACAATGTACCCTGTATACACAATCATATAGGCTTATAACAACATAGAAATTCACAGATTGTATTGTATTGTATTGTATTGTATCTAAACATTTATAAAGCGCCTCTCACAATGTTCGCTAATCAGAGGCGCTCAAGATGCATAGTACATGGCACACATAAGAAGTATACCTCAATTGCGGTCATATATAACATATTATATGGGTCATTATCCGAAATGTTAAAAATTTCGTGAAGTATACCTCAATTACGGTCATATATAACATAATTATATATGGGTCGCATTAAACACTCGTGATAACTATCGTATCGTATCTAGAAATTTATAAAGCACCTATCACGGAATATTCAGAGGCGCTTTCATCACAGAAGCCCCGGGAAAACAGAAATGTCTTTAGGGAGCTCGAGACCGATTAGGAAAAGCCCATCATTAGTTTGACCCTGAGCGAGCAGGAAGGTCGTTCCAGCTCGTGGGACCCACTACAGCAAACGCTCGGTGCTTTGCCAAGGCAGTTTTACTTCTGTGAAAAAAAAATTCAAGCCGATTCGCCGAGCATAACGAGCGTGAAGAAGATGCAGATAGCGGCTTTCGCAGACACTTCGAGAGATATTCCTGGGCAATGCTTGCTGAGATTTGGAGGGGCGAGTTGCAGTAGTCCAAGCGCGAGCAGACAAATGCATGAACTATGGTGGTAAAGACAGAAGGTGAGACCAAGCGTCTGATGGTCCTATGACGCCTCAGTTGAACGAAGCAGGAGCGAGTCATGTTGGAGATATGCTGTGCGAATGTGAATGAGGAGTCAAGTGTGACGCCCAAGTCGTGGACGGTGGCACGGTGCACAGAATAGCTAAAAGCAGGGAATTTCAATATGTATGTATGTATTGTATTTGGACATTTATAAAGCGCTTCTATCAGGAGAGCCATTCAGAAGCGCTCCCAGTGCGAGAGACCCCGAGAGAAGAAACAAGTCTTAAGGCAAAGGAGGAAGAGATGCTGCCAGAGAGAATAGATGAACGAACTTACGGAGGAAGCTCATTCCAGAGAGCAGGGCCAATGAAAGCAAATGACCTACGTAGATTAAGAAATTAAAGTATGTATGTATATAAGCGCATACAACAACTATTTGCACATCGTACAATCAAACACTCACGCATAATGTTTTATATGCATGTATATATATGTGTGTGTACAACAGTATAAATATATACATATATATAGGTACATATATATAGGCTATTAAATACATATATATAGCCCAACTTTTGCATGCATATGTGTGTTGTGTGGCTATTTTTGTACAGTGCAGGAGTGTGTGTATTGACACGAGATTGCATCCATAAGAATCCACCGTCTGACATCTGGCTTTTAGCATGCCTCTTCCACGTCTCTTCGATTCTTCCGTCACCTCCGCCGAATTTACCCCCTCGCTCCGTCTGGTGGAATAGATCCTCTAAGCGAGACATCTGTTTCCTTCTTCGAACCCCTCGCGTCAACCGTAGAACCCTTCCTCACTCAATCCGGTCGCCCCATTCCCCAAGATAACGTAACCTAGATTATCTGGAAGATGATCAGTCCGCAATTATCTCTCCGACGCCCCTGGGGTTTCTTCCACGAGAAAGAGGGTGACAGGGAGCAAGGGAGGGAGGGAGGGGTGGCAGGCGACGTGGAAGAAATGCTGATGGAGGTCTTTATAGTTTGACCCTCGGGGGTTAAATGGGGTCGTTCACGGTTGTCAAATTTCGTCGGCGATTGCATCGTGTGAGTTAAGGGTGGCCGTATTGGGGTTATTAGGGGAACATGATGGTTGAGATGGGTGCCACTGGTTGTTTTACATACATACATACATACATACATACATACATACATACATACATACATACATACATACATACATACATACATACATACATACATACATACATACATACATACATGCATACATACATGCATACATACATGCATACATGCATACATACATGCATACATATATACATACATACATACATGCATACATATATACACACATATATATATAGGGCCTACACATACATATATACATGCATGCATGCATACATACATACATTTACATGCATGCATACATACATCCATACATGCATAATGTTTTTTTTAATATAATAATTTTTTTATTTATGGAATAGAAAAATACAAAGGTCAATCTCTTTAGCTAATCCAAAGAAACAGTAAGCTTGTGAAGGGAAGCGGCTTCATTTTCTTAGCCTCGGCATATGAGGGTGTTTGCCAGCCCTCTCTTTGTTACCTGGTATTCCGACCAACAGTTAACTCACTCACTCAGTCGTTAACTTACTCACTCACTCCCTCGCTCGCTCACTCACTCACTCCTACTCGTTCACTCACTCACCCGCGCTCACTACATCTCTCGTTCATTCACTCACTCACTCACTCGCTCACTCACTCATTCATTCACTTATAACTACCTTCTTTGTTTTTTTATCAAATTATCTATAAACATGTGACTGCTTATTTGGTCGATCAGATTCATTTTACTAGACTTTGTTGTCTGAAAAACGTTTCAATCATTCCTTCATCCACAATCTGACGACTTCCGTGTATTATCCTGCGCATTACAAAGCGTGACACTGAAGAATCGAGTCGTCATAATGATATCCCAGGAGCCAACAAGGAACAATGAATCATAATCGCGAACATACATGCAGACGATTCGGCGCTTGTGAATTCTATTGTTAGATTTCTATGATATGGCTGTCAAAATGGCGTCGCACAGGTGTAATACGTCTGCTGGATTACAAAATCCACGTCCATAGTCATTTGTAGCTGTCCTTCGTCTAAGCAATTAACCCTTTATTCGCGTAGAATTGACTCGGAGGATAACATCAGACAACGATTTGTCACCGAACCGGCGTCGACCATTTAGGACACGATTTTCGTTTTCTATACGTGACCTTTCTGTCCACCTATCACTGATCTTATCGGACTGTGACGCCTTTTGGGTTGTCACATAACGTCTTTAATCACTCCAGTCAGACCATAATGCCTCTCACTTCCGGATTTAAACTTGCCTGTGATTGTTCGACGATGCACCGGCAGCTGGCCAATCGCAATCGAGTTGAAACTTAGTGTATACCCATTGGTTAAAATCAGCCGGACCACGCTAGATCTGAGATTCAGTATACCTCTGATTTGCGATTCGCTATAATTCTGAACTTTGCTATCTCTCACTAAAAGATGATAATCGAAATATGCATCATGTTTCACGCATTTGTAGTTTAATCCGAATAGCGAGTATAAGTTATAGAGTTGCCAGACATATACTATAGCTTTGCAAACATTTGGAGATCCGCATGTAACAAAAGATTAGCAATTAACTCTGCGGGTCTTCCAAACTGGTCGCAAAGCATTCAGTTTAAAAACTAATCTTCGTTATAGTCAGTGCACGAGGCAATGCAGTTACGTTCGTATAGTATGGCCCGTACTTGATCCGGTAGTAAGCTTATACAGTTACTAGAATATGAGTTAAAACTTAACGATCGGAAGCTATGATTTAGAGAGGTTATAAACACCATATTCGTTAATTTGAAGAAGGCCTATAGTGCCATATACAGTCCGACCGCTGGCAAATAGGTTACAGTTTTGAATGGAACGTATACACGCTGTTGTCAAGTAATCGAAATTGTTTAATGGTTATATATATACGAATAAACCTGGAACTATATTAAACTGAAATTAACAATTAATTTCCAGCAAACAATTGAATGTAATGAACTATCGTATCCTTTACCACACGAAACAATGCCTGGATATATGTTTTAAAATCAATAATATCCAAACTATCCATCTGCAATCATACATACGCATTTTCTGGACACCCACATCTTACTGTATATTTGCGAGTTACATAAACTGTATGGCTTGCATACACATGCGGAGGCGGGTTCGCCTCCCAGTGGTGAGTGTTTCAGAGATTTAATCTCGGGAGCACAGTCCGTATACACGCTGAGACCTTGAAAAGCAACGCACCTCTGGCAGCGGTGATGAAGGATT
>OY744602.1:12185005-12200005 GCA_963556255.1 Allolobophora icterica
TTAATAATGTATACATAATACCTTATACTATATATAATATTGCCTTATGCCAAATGAATTACCTTATATACCATATACTTTACCTCATATCAAATAGCGTATATACTTGTCAGGACTTCTCTGGCTCAATCTGTATATGTATAGGCCTACGTGTAGGTCTTTTGCTTCCATTGGCCCCGCTCTTTGGAATGAGCTTCCTCCGTTCGTTCGTTCGTTCGTTCTTCTATTCTCTCAGGTAACGTCTCTTCCACTTTTACCTTTCTTATAACTTGCTTTTTCTCTCGGGGTCTCTCGCACTGGGAGCGCTTCTGAATGGCCTTCCCGCTAGAAGCGCTTTATAAATATCCAAATACAATACAATACAATACAATACCTCGTTTACCATCCTCATCCATTCCTTTGTCATTACTCGAATCGACTACCGCTGCTCGTTCTACATTGGTTTTCAGGCGGGGAGGATATATGGTGCTTGGAGCGGGTTCTTCACTCGGCAGAGCGACTATAGTTGGGCGCATTCCAAGGTTTGGCCATGTTTCTGGTTACATGCGCGACGCTCAACACTGGCTTCCTCTTCCGCAGCGAATCGCTTACAAGGTCTCTGCCCTCGTGTTGCGCTGCCTCTTAGGTTAATGTTCGGCCCTTGCATACCTAAGAAAACTTTGTTGCCGTACCAGTAGCGTAACTATGGGCCCGCAGGGCCCGCAACTGCGGGGGGGCCCAGGTAAAAGGGGCCCATTTTCAAACCTGAAAAAATGAACTATTTTAATTAATAAATGCACAGCAGAAAGCCGGAAACCGAAACTCCTTGTAAACTCCTTAGCCTTGTAAAATCAATAAATCATGCAGGCAGGCAGATGATGTGGAATATTACTATTGATGCGCGGTCGGCGCATATTTTTCTAGGCTTTGATTTAAGCTAGTGAACAGTGACTCGAAGGCAAACTATAATCGCCAGATGACGCTGAAATTTGCAGTTAATTCACTCAATTAGTTTCACTTTTCGTCTTTGATTTATGCTGACGTCATTAGTCTCATTGCCAAGTTTCCGTCGGCCATCGTTGTTGATATTTATTTAAAAAGTTTGTTTAAATAGATTAGATCGGATTACAATTTACAATACAAAATTTAAGATTTAAAAATAAAAAATTGTACTAATGATGGCTAGCAAGCCTCTAAGTGGAGCAGCTAAACGACGGAAAAAGAAGGATTTACAAAACGAACTTAAAAAACGATGTAAAATTGACTCATTCTTGTTACCGGCACAGACTAAAAAGGAAGAAACACAATCTGTTGCAAATGTACGTAATGAAGAAAATGAGCAGGAGCCTCAGGAGGATACCAGAGGCAGTGAAGTCAGTGAACTACAGATAGATACAAAACTGTTCTTGATTTATGATTTCGTAACATTGAATAAAACAATATTCAGTAACATTTCATTTATAACATTTAATCAATTTTAATGCAAATCGAAAACAATTTTTAGTTGTGGCATAAGATTACAAATTAATAATAAAATAAAATATCATAAATTAAAATCATTAAAATGTATGCCTCAAAAGTGAGTCGATAATTTGAAACATAAAATTGTCTATCAGATTGTCATCGGCTGTATGGAGGGGGGCCCATTTTGAAAATCTTGCAGGGGGGCCCAGAATATGAAGTTACGCCACTGTGCCGTACCCTGGATGGGCAGGCGCCGCTCTCTGCGTTCCTCTGCAGCTCAGGGCAGGGCGTCTATCCCCCTAAGTCATTCTTCCCCTTTCCGTTCCACCCCCCAAATTGGTGGCACACACACTGACAGATCTCCCCCCATTTCTTGGATTGAGCATTTGCTCCAAGGTTTCTATGGTGTAGACGCCTCTGGCTCAGGGAGAGCTTCTTGTCCCCTACGCACGAACCTTTATCAGGCGGCATAGTGCTTTTTCTGTTGTTGGCCCTTCGATCTGGAATTGGCTTCCTGTGACTCTGCGCTTGCTGCCTTTAGGGTTTATTCTGATACGTTTTATGCAATCTTAAGACTTCTCTTTAGCCGGGGCTGCAGGGTCGGGAGCGCTCCTAAGTAGATATACCTTGGAGGGGGGGGGGGAGGGGCTATGCAAATTCTTGCAATGAATGTATGAATTTACCTTACACCATTATGCATAGCTTATAAATTATACCGGCCTATTATTAGATTCATATGCATAATGCATATACCCTACCTTATATACCAATATACCCTTCATTATAGCATATCATACCATACCTTATACCGTGCATGCTTTGGTCATGTATACCTTATCGCAACCTGCCCTACTTCACATAGGTTATGCATCGTGCACGCTTTTCCATGATCCGTTCTTTATGAGAAATTATGACATTTAACGAAAGCAACATTTGCTTAAAATTTTCCACACAAATTTTCCACACAAATATTCATGTTGGGAACAAAAACATGTAAATCACAGCATGAATGTACCCAACATGTCAACAGAAATGTAGGAATTCATTGTTAAATATCTGTATTATACAGTTATATATATACAGCCAGAGTTCTGTTATAATACAGCTGCTTGGACAATGTTTGACGTATGTGTTTACATCGCTTTGGTGGTGTACATTCATAGGCCTAATGTTGCTGTTTTGAGTGTATCAATTCATTCATACATGAAAACATGCATACATACATGCATTGCATGACACGTATACACGCATGCATGCATACTTTACACATACACACTATTGCATCCATGCATACATACTTACATGTATATACATGCATGTATGCATACATACATACATACATACATACATACATACATACATGCATACATACATGCATACATACATGCATATATACATACATACATGCATACATACATACATACATACATACATACATACATACATACATACATACATACATACATACATACATACATACATACATACATACATATATACATACATACATACATAGGCCTACATACATACATACATGCATACATATATGTATACACATATGCATGCATAATACAGTAGACTTACCGTAGTATAAAGGTCTTTCAGAGGGAGTGTAGTAAGATGCATACATATTTTCGGACTGCAGATGATGCGATTTGAGACGATTTGGACGTGCAGTCTTTTTGTTGCTAATTGACTCTGAGCTGAGCGCTGCTGTTCATCGAATAGGAAGATCGATGAATTCAAGATAACCTCAACAAATCAATATGCTAATACATCAATACAGGACAAACGTTCAGATCAGATCAGCGAAGATATTTAATCGATCCTTGTCATGAATGGACTAACCATAGATGATAGATTACCATCCCCAGTAGTATACAACGTTTCTTCAGTTGCACTAATTCTTCTTTAAAAATTCTTCTGTCGATTGCTATACTAGCAATTGAAACCTATGATTTCATCCAAGATTGTCTAATTTTCACCAACATACAACATACATCAGGTGACCGCGTCAAAAAACCGTCAAACTATCATAAGCTCAAGTAGAAGTATACTCGTCATTTCAAGAAGCTATGAATTTCAAGTCCTGAGTATACACGCTGGCCACAACGCTGGCTGCAGTTTTCTGCTTATAAATATTAAGCTTCAGGCTAAAAGGTTATAGACCTATATTATAACATCGAGAAATGTTGCCATGGCTTGAAAGACCCAAATGATGTAATTGTATACGGTTTCTGTCTATAAAGTGTTAACGCCACAGATTTGTCTTTCTTTGCACGAAAATATGACACCATTTAAAGTGCGCATATGCGTTGAAAGGTCTTCAGACAATATTAACAGAGGCTAAACGGTCTGAAAATCAATGCAACTATATGAATTATTGATTTGCACGTGTTTACCTTTTATCAGTGCAGTATCTCCACAATTCTGAGACGGAAGAGTATGTTTAGTAATCCGTTCGTTATAGTATCAGTGCAGTATCTCAATAGTTTTCTCTAGGTACTCAATTCAGTAGTCCATAGTACTGATGCAACCAATTTAATCGTAGTCGTAATCATCAGTTAGAATCAGTTAGTGTGTTAGCATTAGTTTAGTATCTCAACATCGTTTAGGTGACCTCTTTAGCAGTCTGCTTATAGGCTGGTGTCAGAGCAGAGTATCGATAACTTTCTGAAGGTACAGCTTTCTGAAGATACTAGATTTAGCAGTGCGTTCGACACAACTAGTTTACTAGCTGAAAATCTCTTATATGCTCTGTTTAGTGGTCCAATACTATTACTATCAGTGCATTATAGGCCTAAATAAATAGTTTTCTGAAGGCAGCCTGCTCCATCAACTGGTACTCAACATAGTAGTTCGCTTGTTAGCATCATTTTAGTACCTCAACACCTCCTAGGTACTATATATAGTAGTCCGTGACATATTGGCACGGGCTGTCAAGTCGTCAAGTCGTGTTTATGTTAACTGCTTACAGGTACGTAAGTACCTGCTACCGATGTCTTTACGGAGAGATAGTCGTCTGCATACAGATCGTATCTAGGTATCGCGGGTTCTCTCGTGCGCCGTGTTTTAATGTGGACGATGGCAGTGGTCACGATGCGACGGGGATCCACGTCTGTCGTTTGTCGGCTACGGTTGGTCGTGGTGTTGGTTGTCTCTCTCTAAGCACCGCCTGCTGCTCTCAGAGCAAAGGCACGATAGGATGAGGGTGAAAGTAGACAACGAATCTAATGACTTTATCGGGTGGGAGAGAGGGAGAGACAGAGGCACAGAGAGACAGCAAGAGGAAGAGAAACCGCTTTGGATCTATCTTTCTCTATCGCGCTATCACTCTGTTCCTTTCTATAGAAAGCAGAGAGAGCTACAGACAGGGAGAGGTAGAAAGAGAAGGGGAGAATAAGAGAAAGAGGGAGAAAGAAAAATGTACAGAAGCACATACAGAGATAATGAGAGCGCCAAACTGACAAAGGCAGGTAACCAGAGCCAAAGAGTCAGAAGCAAAGACTAAGGGAGAGACACGCACGTAAAAAAACAAAATGAAAATCAGACTGGACTGATACTGGTTCAGACAGACAGACAGACAGACAGACAGACAGACAGACAGACAGACAGACAGACAGACAGACAGACAGACAGACAGACAAGACAGACAGACAGACAGACAGACAGACAGACATATAGACAGACAGACAGACAAACAAACATAAAAAGCGATGAGCTGCATTGGTATTGGCAACAGCTCCACCTCTCTCTCAGCACTACAATGTCTCAATTGGACACGCCTCCTTCGCATGGTAACGCCCAAACTGACTGACAGCCGTTTATTCAATGGCGCAGGCGTACAAAAGACGAAGGGTGTCTAGCTGATCCCTCTACCGGTTACGATCTGCTCACATGCTCACTTGTGAATCGCCCATTAGTTGCCAATAGACGCCGATTGGGAAAGATATCTCCTTAGGGATATTATTCGTATGACTGTAATCGCCTGTAATCTTTTGAAACATGGTATACATCATCCCTTTCTTATACCTTGGCTCTATCCAATCGTTCTATGATCGTTATGAGTATTATGATGATAATTACGACGACTACGAAGGTGATGATTGTCATCATTTGAAGATTTTCCCGAGGTGGAGAGAATCAGTCGGAATTTTGAAAAGACCGATGCTAGTTGGTCGCCAAGCGTTCCTCAAATTTCAAGCGGCTTTCCAATACAAAACGCTCACGGGCGGCCAGCTAGGTAGACTCATATCAGACGAAAACATTGGCAACACTAACCCTAGGACTAACCTTAAACGTCTGAAACCTGCCCGCTGAGCGGCTGAAGGATCCCATTCGGGGACTGCTGACAAAGTCTGTGTTTTGATCAGCCCGTATAATCGTACATGCCTTGGTTGCCCTGCATGATCGCTCTAAGAGATATCGCAGTTCATTCTTGGCACATACATGCTGCTCCGGCGCATATACTTTTCATGGATTCTAACGTTTTGGCATGACGCATCGTATGATTACTAAAATTATTCGTTTCATAAAGTATCTTGGAATTTTCTAAGCCATTAAAGCAAAGAATTTGACCAAAATAAAAGAAACTGTTCTGGACGTTCTGGAATCACGTGACTGGCAGTCTTGTTGTCCTCGAGATCAAGGTCTTGGTCTCGAGTGCACTCGAGTTTGTTTTTAAAAGTCTTGGTCTTGGTCTTGGTCTTGAGGTTCAAGGTCTTGGTCTTGGTCTTGAGGTTCAAAGTCTTGGTCTTGGTTTTGCAAGACCAAGACCAAGACTTTTGACACAAAACAGACTCACGATTAATTTGTACATTTACATCCGGTTCTTGAAGAGCTGCTTTGTGTGCTAGCGATTTCAGCACCTGTAGACCGTGTTTTTTCACATGGCAGAATTTTTATGAGGCCCCACAGGTCACATCTTGGTCAGAAAATTCTGAGCAAATTGGCTTTTATAAAATTCGACAGGCATTTGGAATAACATTTCGCATGAAGGACTTTTGTAAATACGAATTCGGAATTCTCTGCAGTCTCCATTTAGAGTTGTTTTGCTTGAAAAAAAGAAAAAACTCATGTTTTCATTAAAACAACGAGTAGTCCGACTGGACAATTTTTAGTAAGGAAAAGAAGTCTGGATACGACTGTGATTTTTTGGGGTCTTGGTCTCGGTCTTGGTCTTGAGGTTCAAGGTCTTGGTCTTGGTCTTGGTCTTGAGGTTTAAGGTCTTGGTCTTGGTCTTGGTCTCGAGGTTCAAGGTCTTGGTCTTGGTCTTGGTCTTGAGGTTCAAGGTCTTGGTCTTGGTCTTGAGGTTTAAGGTCTTGACAACAAGACTGGTG
Organism: Allolobophora icterica; assembly: GCA_963556255.1. Lineage (NCBI taxonomy): Eukaryota > Metazoa > Annelida > Clitellata > Crassiclitellata > Lumbricidae > Allolobophora > Allolobophora icterica. The sequence goes on from OY744602.1 coordinate 12,191,788, forward strand.
ACTGGTGACCCGCTACATTTTAAAATGCATGGGTCTCCTGGCAGTCCGTTAGTCATTTAGTTTTTAAAAAACAAGATAGACTAGTCTTGTCTGCATTTTATTATTAATAGAAGATAGGCATAATCGTGTAACTTTGTATTGTTAGGCCTACTGTGGTCTTCGGTCACCACCAGTTTTGAAATGGGAATCTGAGGCGCTGTTAGTCATGCGTTTCTTAAAGGAAGAGGAAGACTTTGAGCATCGAACAGGAATAGTCCATGGTCACAGTCGCAACTACTTTGTCCCCGTGCTGAATACCAATCACTATTGTATTGTATCCAAACATTTATAAAGCGCCTCTCACAGTGTGTTCGCTAATCAGAGGCGCTCCCAGTGCGAAAGTCCTAGTAAATAGAAAGTGGTTTTAAGACAGCGGAACGAGGCACTTGGGCCACCAGCTAATCAAGAGGCACGTGTCACTGGAGATAGTTGATTCCATAGAGCAGGACCAATGCAAGAAAAAGCTCGGGTTTTAGCCATATAGTGGTCTTGGCTCGTGGTACAAGAAGATCATGGCGATTAAGCGATCGCAATGGACGGAGGGAAGTAGCTGAAAGTGGCAGACGAACAATGTCACAGAGGTACTTGGGTGCTAAGCCTGTACAGGACCGAAGGACTAAAGTGAGAACCTTAAGCTGAATCCGAGCAGTAAGGGGAAGCCAATGAAGATTATCGAACATGAAAGAGGAAAGTTGGGTTTGAAGCACTTTGAAACACGTGACTGTTGTTTATCACTTTCGTGGTCTCAGTGTCGCCAACATATTAACAGTTGTGAAACAGAGTGTAAGCATATACTTTGTTATTATATGCGAGTGACCTTTAAAGTGGCTGACAAAACATATTTAATTCTAATTTAGGGGAAGGCGATGGGAGGAGAGAGAGGAAAGAGAGGAGAGGAGAGGAGAAGGAACGGGATTAGTCGCCATCAGTTGTGAGACGTGTGAGACGAAGGTATGTCCTTGTGCATGCACGGGAAGAATGCATGTTCTTTGAAGGTGGCTTGACAATACACAAAAGGGATGACCTATTTCACTTATTGACAGTATCGTGTTGAGACGTCGTTGTTTCGGTAATTATGACGACAATATAACGATGACGATGATGACCACCATCAGTGGTGTAGATCCATGCAGTCTTAAACTTGGGTTTTGCGGGAATTCCATTTAAGATTCCTGAAGTTGAGGTCACGCGCTTAACGTTCATCGATGAAATGAAAATGAGGCTCTTATAACAGATTTAAAACCTTTTTATCCTCGAAAGCTGCTATGTCTTTGAGCACTTCGACAAAATTGATGGAAGCGGGTATAATTCATTCTGGTTGATGAAGCTGCTGCATGGGGCATGACTGGTGTAAATTTAGTTGTTGAAGATTGTATGGTTTGTTCTCCGTGAATCCAAGCTCGGAGGATGTTTGATGCGACACGCGCAATATTATATCAAACAGCAAGATAGAGATCCAGAGGAATGGGAAAAGAGTGGTCTAGTATATAGAGAGAAGCATGACTATGGCCTACTAAAGACAGCGGTGACTATTATATATGCATACTTATAGCGTAAATATATAACATTCGATGCGTGAGCTTTCAGAGAGAGTGAGGGAGAGGGAGACTGGGTCATTTCATATCGAGGTGGAAACCCGATAGGCTCTCTATAGCTGTACACAGTGTGCGTATATCGAGTCTAAAGTTTCCCATCGGCATCTTTGGCACTTTTTGGACTTCGACATCCGTTGTACGCCATATGACAACCATTAAAATTAAGGGCGTAATTAAAGGCTGAAAAGGATGTCTTTAAAAATTTCATTTTGTCGCCCATTTCGGTCAGTGCTGTCCAGCAATCGCCCATCCCCAGATAGGCAACTGACCTTAGAGCAGGTTGCCACGCAACTTGTAACATGAGCTTCTTGCCAAATTTTCTCTGCATGCCTTTATTTCTCTCTGTCTCTCTTTGCTACTCTGTGTCTACCTTGTCTGTCTTTGACTCTGTCTGTCTGTCGGTCTGTCTCTGTCTGTCTGTCTGTCTGTCTGTCTGTCTGTCTCTGTCTGTCTGTCTGTCTCTGTCTCTGTCTCTGTCTCTGTCTCTGTCTCTGTCTCTCTGTCTCTCTGTCTCTCTGTCTCTCTGTCTCTCTCTCTCTCTCTGTCTCTCTGTCTCTCTGTCTCTCTGTCTCTCTCTGTCTCTCTCTGTCTCTCTCTGTCTCTCTCTGTCTCTCTCTGTCTCTCTCTCTCTCTCTCTCTCTCTCTCTCTCTCTCTCTCTCTCTCTCTCTCTCTCTCTCTCTCTCTCTCTCTCTCTCTCTCTCTCTCTCTCTCTCTCTCTCTCTCTCTCTCTCTCTCTCTCTCTCTCTCTCTCTCTCTCTCTCTCTCTCTCTCTCTATAAGAGACATATATATAAGTTATAAGTCCTACACAAATGGTTTCGATTTCGTTATAATGAAACAGAGAACTGCATCAGGTGTTCTCCGATTTTTCGGATAACGCCTTCGACATGGCGAGTATCAACATGTAGACAAAAAGTCATATATATTTACACATATATTCCTATAGATATTTCTGTAGGCCTAGGTAAATGCATGTTCAATGTAAAATGCCAACTATATAGGCCTATATATATTTCACTTGTAGTCATTTCAAAGCTATGGCACGAGCCTGCATGGTATTCTACAGTGTGCTGTCGCCATTTCATAATTATTAAGCGAAACAGTGAAGAAGGAAATTGGAAAAAAATTGGTATTTCCACTTTCTAGACCAAAGCTACGCCATAATCGTTTGCATCACGTCTAAATAGCTCGCAGTTGCAAATTGTAAGCTAGGAAATTTCTGTAAATTTTAGACTAAATATGGTGCCAACTTACTCGCGAGCTCACCGTCAAGTCCACAGATATCGCGTGAAGCACGAAATCCTGCTGTGAGAAGATATCTCTTGTAAGTGCAGATGTATCTTTATGAGACGGGGTATAGATCAGTACACAGAGATATCTCTAAGAAACGATGATAACTTTACGAGACGCAGCGTCGATGAATGACAATGCTTCTCTCGCTGCTGGTGCCTGCATTCACAGTGCATGATTTAGAGCCAGACTTTTTCATTGCATTTATTTTTGCTCATGCTCCTCATGTCCCTGTTTTTTTCTTATTCGTTTTCTTCTTCTCCTTCTTCTTCTTTTCTTCCTCTTCTGCTGTTTCGTCTTCGTCTTCTTCTTCTTCTTCTTCTTCTTCTTCTTCTCCTCCTCCTCCTCCTTCTTCTTCTTCTCCTCCTCCTCCTCCTTCTTGTTCTTCCTCTTCTTCTTATTCTTCCTGTTTTTCTTGTTCTTGTTCTTCTTGTTCCTCCTCTTCTTGTTCTTGTTTTTGTTCTTCTTCTTTCTCTTCTTCTTTTTCTTCTTGTTCCTCCTCTTCTTGTTCTTGTTCTTGTTCTTGTTCTTTCTCTTCTTCTTTTTCTTCTTCTTTCGCTTCTTCTTCTGCAGACGATATATATAGGCTCTATAATAGAGAACAGGTGTGCGATGCTCATGGATAGCTCTTTTCGTCATCAGTGCACGGGAGACTGAAATTAATCGGTGCCCCTGCCTCACCCCCTCCCCAACCCCTCGGTTCATCGTGACAACAACTCTGGAAATCTGAATCGTGACGAGGTGATCCAATCTGATAAGGTCCTACAGATCGTGACGTCGCCGGAATAAAATGAAATACTCCGGACGCGCTGCTTCCACATCTATTTATACTCTCGAAACCTGTTCATATATATCGCTTTTCGGTCGTCTGAATCAACGCTCATGACGTCGGCTTCGTTTTTTCTTACGTAATGTAATGTAACAGATTATGAGACACGGTAGCCGATTGGTTAATTCAGAGCGCTCGCCTTGTAACTCTCCAAGACGGTTACTGTGTATATATGGATCTTGAGCAAAAATGAGCAAGTCCTTCGCTCATAACTGTTCATTGCCATCGACTGATGCTTGGTCTTTAAACAATGGCGCCTAATAAATGATAATAAAATATTTGTATATAGACACTTACTATATAAATCAATCAATCAATCAATCAATTCTTTATTAAAGCCATTAAAAAACAGAGCAATATCAGCACAACAGTTTATCTGCATTAGCAACAATATCACCTTTCAAATACCTCACAGAAACGCTCCCTGCGCAATCTTAAACGATGCTACAGTCGTAAAGAACAATAAGTTAATCAGTAAGTGAGCAGTGCTCGCATAAATAGAAGAGTCGCCACTGGCGAACTCCCGCATACACGCAGAACCGAACCGACGGATTCTTATCCCGCAGAGCTGATGGTATAGACACAATCAGTGCATATTTTAACTGTTTACAATTTGACTCGGATTTGACCCACAACTGATTTTTCTCCCACCACTCATTTTCTGAGGCATTAATATTAGTATGCGTAAATTTCGGTGAACAAATATTGGTATTGCTCTAGTCTGAATTAAACAAACATAATTTTCATTGAAAACTGTTCTATAGTCGAAAAAACCAAATTTATACTTTCAGTTTCAGTGAATGCTTTTAATACCATTCAATGCATTTAAAACCTCACACAAATCATGCCACAACTCAGACAACTGTAAGTTAAAATGTAATGAATAATAATTGTGTAAATGCCTACGTAATGATACTTACAGAGGTAACAATTACGGTGTGCCGACATTTATACACACGACAGATAATCACGCGACATTTAAACACAGACACTTAAACACACGACAGATAAACACATGGACAGATAATCACAGCGACATATTAACACGAGAATTCCGAATCGGTTAAAAACAAATGAATGAACCTTGATAATCTTGATAATCTGTCTTAAAAACAAAAAAATGCAAAAACATAAAAATCATTAAAATTCAAAATTCCCTTTCAATTATTCAACTAAAAGTATTTGATGATTAAGTATTCCTACTTTTAAACAATTGGTGAGACAGACGAGCTATTGCTTTCAAAAACTGCGGAACGTTTGCAGCTAAATAGAGACTAACGGCACGTCCTACACGGTCCTTCAAATCACGATACTTCTTCCTTGGTGGTTGATCCACTCCAGATATTCCCTGTAGAAAACTTGCCTTCTGCTTCTGAATATCCTTCGAGATTCCATCCAAGAAGGTCCAGAGAGTAGGATGATGACACTGGAACAAGGACTGGAGACCATAGTGCCATCCCTCTACTGAGTTTGTTGTTCTGGCAATTCCGTCAACTGCAGCTTGATGTTGATTCCAACGTTGGATTGAGAATAAACTTGGTCCGTAATTCGCGTTTCGTAAACCTAAATTTGTTTTTAACCGATTCGGAATTCTCGTGTTAATATGTCGCTGTGATTATCTGTCCATGTGTTTATCTGTGATTTGTTTAAGTGTCTGTGTTTAAGTGTCGCGTGATTATCTGTCGTGTGTTTGAATGTCATGTAACCACAATTACTGTGTAAATGCGTACGTAATGATACTTACGGTGGTAACAGTGGTTACATTAACCAATGGCTTCTCTCTTCTCTAAATTATGAGAGAAGAAACCAAAAATTTTGGCTCTCGTCAGGTATTTGTCCCACCACTTTAAATTCACTAAAATTTGCGTTGGACACAATGGTCTATATAATACTATTCGTCGATAGGTGAAGAGAGACAACAGGTAAAGGGTCGCAACACACGAACTCCACATTCTCAGGATCCTCAGTTCCTTTACCTATAAAGGCCACTTCGCCGTCAAACATCAATAATCGAGAGTCGTCGACGAGAACTTGACGGTATACGACCGATCCTTCGCGCAGAACTAGACACCCCTCTGAGATGTTTACATACCGTCTTGAAAGGTGTCTCAGTACACGGCGATGAGCTTTGAGTCGTCGACACGCGCTATTTGATAAGATTCCATTACTCAAAGCGCACAAAACGCAAGCGCAACAGACGTTCGCAAACGCTAACTATAACAAACAGACACTGCAGAAAGTATACTCATCAACTTCTCAAAGGTAACTTTATGGAATCTCTCCTTCCCTCTGCAGGAATGATATATTCGATTAGGATGCTTGTCGTCGTTTTTAAGGCAACCCAACATTTGCAGTAATTGATTTCAGTGGCTAACTTCTTACATGCACCTATTGACCCTGCGTGAATCACCGCGAGGGATTTAAACTCGATCAACTGTTCACGCGATTTTAATGTTTAGTTTTAATTTGGATTTATTTTGTTCTGCTTCAAGAGAAACAAATCGGATATTGTTATTATGCAATACAATACAATACAATACAATCATGGGCGTCAGGAAGGGGCAAGGAGGGCTTTTTTGCCCACCTGGATTTTGAAATATTAAAAAATAAAAAGTTTTTGATTATTGTGATTATTTCAACAGTCCCAACACGATTTTCAATGCGAGAAAACACTTAATTATTTCGGTAAAGTCCTTGATCATCATTCATTTTAATATTTTTCTATGCAAAAATGTCATTTTGCCCCGCCTAACAAATTTTTGCTCCCCCTACCAAAATTTTGCCCCTCCCCTTTAAAAATTCATGGAGCACGCCTATGAATACAATATATGCACCATCTTAAGCGATGTTGCAGTCATAAGGAAAAATAAGTTAATTAGTTATCCTGCAACTCGCTCTGCTATTCTCACAGGGAGTCCTGCTACATTCATCTGTTGTCTAAACTCTGTTCTCTTTCCTCGGGGTTCTTCAGCTGGGTTGTGCTGAGAGTGGCGCATTAGAAATTTATAAATGCAATACAATACAAGATTACAAATACAATAAAGATGTTTAAATGGCATTATCAAATAACCAGATATTGATCGATGACACTGAGTAATCGTGAGTGAAGGAGTCAGAAAGACAGTCAGGTAACCTAGCTGACTTTTCTCTTTGATCTGAGTGCGACCTTCGATACTGTCGACCCAGAACGCCTGTAAAAGTCAGTTGGTATTTTTGGGTTGTCCAACCGTTGCGGTTGTGGTCGTTTCTCTCAGTCGACGGTGTTTGTTTCCACCGTTTCCACTTGGACTGCCACAAGGTTCTATCCTCTGCCTTTACCTTGTACAATGAAGACCTAAGCCACGTTCTTATCTCCCTCAGAATCGCTGCTCACCAGTGTGCTGACGACGATACTCAAGCTTCGATTGGTTCTACATGTATGCGTGTGTCCGCAACTCTTCTCGTTTTCCGTGCTGAAATTTATGTACATGACTGTATTTAACATCATATAGGTTAGCTCAGATTGACGCAAAAACAAATGTCTAATTACGATAACAGTTAGGCCCTACGTAGGCTGGTGTCTATTGTGTTATTAACAAAGCTATTGAAATAAATCGATCCGCTGATCTTAGGAGTTAACCAGAAACGCCCATATACTGTCCCGACTAGCTGCATTGATTAAGGCTTACGTCCCATGCGCCTCTGTGCTTGCAGTACTGGTTCGTATAGGCTACCGATTGTGGCTTTATCTAAGATATTTAAACCTCAGGCTAGCACGTCTGTACACTGGGAACTTAAATGGCGTGGCACCCATTCAATCGGGCAGCGATTGTGAAGGATCTAACCCGATCAATTCATTGGATAATCAGCAAGGTAGAGGCCATACGGTCGCTATATAAAAACGTGTGCATTTACATACTTATGTCGCTTAATTCATCGCCCTCACTCTGCTGCCTTACTTCGTCCTCTTCTTTCCTCTCACCGTTTGGACCTCCTCGTTTCCCCGTGTCAGGACTTCACGGGCTCAATCTAGGTCTTTTGCCTCCTCCGTCCATTCGTTCTTCTATTCTCTCAGGTAACGCCACTTCCTCTTTTATCTTTCTTAAAACTGGTTTTTTTCTCCCTGGATCTCTCGCACTGGGAGCGCTTCTGAATGGCCCTCCCGCTAGAAGCGCTTTATAAATATCCGAATTCAATACAATACATCCAGCCGTTTTCGAAACTTAGGAAGTAGTAGTCACACGGTCACACCTCCCGTTCCCACGATTAAGGGGTTCATTTGCAAGTTGCACGTCATCAGAGACTCAGGTCTGCAAGTAAGAGATTAAGCTGTCACCACTGATCACTTTTCCCAGGAGTAGTACGATATTAGTATCACCCACTTACATCGAGGGTTCATTGCAATCCCCCGACATCTGAGCCCCATGCAGGTCACAAGCAAAGGAATCACTCTTATCACTGGTCACTTTTCTCAGGAGCAGTACCC
>OY744602.1:12202505-12220005 GCA_963556255.1 Allolobophora icterica
CGGAGAGTGCGGGTTCGAGCCTACTCCCTGCGGTCCTTGAGCAAATCCTTCACTTACAATTGCTCAGCACCATCGATGCTCTGACGTATGGTCACGTGTGCACGTCTAAACTTTGGAATATTGTATAAATATTAAATATTGTATTGTCTAAACCTCAGTTGTGTTGTATTGTAGTGTATTGACAATAGATGTCTGAACGATTTTGGCAGATTTAAGCTTACATTACATTACATGAAAACAGTGTCATCATTGATTTATTTCGCTATAGAAGTCGCTGGCTAACGTTGAACAACGTAAAGTAAGGCAATCGATTTTGTTTTTGACTTAGAGCTTGTGGATAAGCCGGTTCTCTGACTAAGTTTTTTCAGTGCAGAAGCAATCCTTAGATTACCCAAACCAGTCGGAAACCTGAGTAGAGAAGATTGAACACAATGGTTTTCAAGTGCTTACGGAAAATAGCTAAAGAGAGACCAAGAAGCTCGACATGTCATAACAAATACGCAAGTTAATCTATTCCAGAAAGTTGGACCGACACCTCATTCCCTGTTCACAGCTTCTGAGCTGTGGATGTTCTGGATGAGAGATCAACCAGGTCACACTGCGCATGATGATGGCGTAACATTTCTGATTTTTCTTACAATTCTTCCAATATCTATATATCTTTATATATTATTAAATCCGGTGTTATCATCGCCTCCTATAAAATACAATTAAATGCGCAAAATAAATAAAAATGATAAATGTCCTAATCTGCACATCTGCCTACCTGGCAATTTTCGTAGTCCATCGTACCAGGCTTCCTATTGTTACCCCATCGAAATGACCCCTCCCCAGCGAAACGATCGACATATGGGCTCCGATGACCCGGGTCACTGGGCGACAAGACGAGGGGTGATGAAGGGAAAGAGGATCTGGAACTCGCCAGAGGACTGAGGGGTGTTAACCCCTGACCGTTGGTAATACAATCCGAATGACCGTAATCGCCATCACCCGAAATCATCCACTCATCCACATCTGTTCTGCTGAAACGGAACGTTGCTATTAACCCTTTTTGAATTACGCTCCATTGTAATTACCAGCAACATCATCAACTGACCATAAGGACCCGGCAATAATGCATCACACCTCTATCCCTGTTCATCCTCACTCCTTGCCTATTTTCACTCTTTGCCTAGTTTCACCCCCTACACAGTGTTTAATCTAGTCCCTCATCGGGGGGGTACAATGTTTCTGAGGGGACCAACAAGGGCGACCTTTTTTGGGAAATGTTAAAAAAATTTGATGATCTTTTTTAGGAATCCGTCCCTGAAAAATTTGATGACCTTTTTCCTTTTTTTAGCAATTCTTCCCACAAAACTTTTTCGGAAATCAACCTGAAAAATTTGACGAAATATTTCTAGGAATTCATCTCTCATTAACTTTCATATATCTTATTCTATTATTTTATTCTTATATTACTCGCCTCGGGGGGGGGGGGACATGTATCCTGGGGAAATTCCCCCCAAAAAGGTGTCTATATTAAAATATTGCTCGCCTTGGGGAACATAAATCCTGGGGGAAATTCCCCCCCCCAAACGTGTCTAGATTAAACATTGACCCCTACATAATCTCATTGCTTGCCCAGTTTCAGCCCTTGACTAGTTTCACTCATTTCCTAGTTTCACCCTTACTTAATTTTACCCCTTTCCTATAATTATGTAGTTTAATTCCTTGCTTAGTCTCACCCAATGCCTAGTTTTACCACTTGCTTAGTAGTTTCACCCCTTGCCTATGCTCATTCCTTGTCTAGTTTAACTCTTACTTAGTTACACTTTCACCCCTTGCCTAGTTTTACTCGTTACCTAGTTTTACTCTCAAATTTGACTTGAACTTCTAATTCTTACTCTTTACCTATTCTCCTTTCTTGCTTTTTGGCCTATACTTGCCCTCTATGTCTATAGTATTCTTTCATGCCTACTTGCACTCCCTGCCTACTCTCAATTGTTGCTCACTTTCCATCTTTGATTCACCCCGGTCTTGCTTACTTACCCTACTTTTAATATACTGTAGACGAGGGCATACGCGAGTATACAGCATGTAATCACTTCTAGAGACCGTATACTCTGCTTAATTTACGTGACGACGCCGAAAGTTTAGAAGTTTTATTAAAATAAAATAGGGCCTAATAATTTTCAGTCAAAATAATTTAATTATTGTCTAGATTAGGCCTACATGCCTCCTCCTCCGTCCAAAAATGAAATAATCTACTTTCTTGTTGGGCCTATCAACTTTGAGGCCAAATTGCCTAAAATGCGATTGCTTTTTGTTGTTTGTTTTCATGTCTGAAAGCAGTGAGTAATCTAGACGTCTTTGGGGGGGAAATTGATGTTTCCCCCCAGAGGCCAGCAATATTGTAATGTAGACACCTTTTGGGGTGGAAAATCCCCCCCAGGAAACTTGTTTCCCCCCCACAAGAGGGGGACTAGATTACAGCCTGGTCTGAAAGTCACTGCCACTGGATGCAAAAAACATTATTTTTTCAATAAATTTGAGCATAGTTGAGGCATCAGAAATTGAGGATTCCGTTATTTCAATAGGTTAAAAGCCCACCAAATCGTTTCGATATTCCAAATGATTTCTTGCGCAGCCTCCCTCCCAAACCCATCCCGCTCAGTGTTTCGGAAAACTAACCGGTAGTGTGTAGACCTACTCACCTCCAATTCTACCACTACAGCCTTGGTTCAAATCTCTGCCAGGGCATAAATCTGTTTTAAGAATAAATTCTACGTAATTAATCAGAGTGTGTGCAACTGCGTATACAAGACACCAGTCCCACTCGTGCTTGTTTTGACAAACTAACCAAACTCTACAGTCTAATGGGATTACTGCTGTTTTTTACTATAGACATTTTGGAACACTACCGCCCTTGAAATGTGATTAACGTTGTTCAGCTCTATATTGCGCATGACTTTGTAACGGGTTGCGGTCTGTCAGCGCGGTCACTGAACCACCTAGCGAACTCCGCTATAACGACTACACCGACCAAGCACTGTCAGAGGGTAGATCGGACACCAATGGAAAGGATTGGCCATCCGCTCTCATATGCCGAGGCCAGGAAAAATGAAGTCGCTAGCACTCCATACCCATGACAGCCTCTAAGGACACCTTAAAGGACTGCTCAGTCACCAAAAATTAATTTAAAATCTACCGACTGCATATCAGCTCAAGTCCTTTATTACCGATCACCCTATTGATCCACAAGCATTACCACACGACAACAGTGTCTACTGGTATACCAGAAATTCTCAATTTCTCCATCAATACCTGCCTCAAGAACTCTATCTATCACCCCTTAAGCTTTGGACTCCAAATTAAAGTCTCACCCTTTCAAGAATTTCCTACTCTGATCAATCCACTCCCCGTCTTTCAATCTCTCTCGTCCTAACCCAACCGCGCCTTAGCAGCCCCTCTGCCTCCCTATCTCACTGGTCTTCTGGCAACCGAACTTGGCAACTCTGGACAACCCCTTTGACATGACGCAGCGCTATTGAATGTGAGCCTTTAATAGATGCCTAATAAATTTCGAGTTTACGACTACGATCACCACACACTGCATACACGAGTATATAATATATTATGAACCAGTTGTGCCTATGTTTATACACACACATATATATATATGTATATTTATGTATGTATGTCTGCATGGTTGTACGTATGCATGTAGGCAAAGTTCGTATGTCTACGTTTACATTTACGTTTATGAATACATTTATATAGCGCCATGGCCGTCCGGAGGGCGACAAGGGCCTCCTGGATTTTGGAAATAGTTACAAAAATAATCTTTTGATTATTATGATTATTACAACAGTCCCAACATGATATTCAATGCACAAAAACACTTAACTATTTAGGTAAAGTCCTTGACTATTACTTATTTTAAAAGTTATCACTTGTTCTGTGTCCATGCAAAAACGTCATTTTGCTCCAATCTACAAAAATTTTCCCGCCCCCATAGAAAAATTCCTGCGGACGCCCATGTATAGCGCCTTTGCAATATTTCTCAGAAGTGCCTGTGTGCATGGATATATTATATCTATAAAACAGATCGCAACAGATGCCCCTAACGTAGGTCGAAAATATTTTTGTAGCGAGTCCTGCAAAAACAGTACCTAGATATTCAGCGAAATAGTAGCCTACGTAAGTATGCGTCTAAAGTGCACACGATGACGTTGCTATTTGCTATTTGTCTTTGTAATAATATTGTAATCGAACGTTTATAGAAGCGCCACTCAACGAATCGCAAGCGTTGCTAAATTCCACCCTGATTCTTTAATCAGATCTCGCGTTATCTCCAAAGCCTTCGACATCGTCTGTTAGTCATTAAAGACAACCGGAGGGAGCGAGGAAGGAAAGGGAGGAAGAAGGGGATGGAGGGAGGAGATGGGAGGAAGGGAGGAAGTCTGAGGATTGGGAAGGAAGAACTGTCGTTTTGTACGGAAATTCCAATAGGTAGTGTGAGATGTCCACTTGCATGAGATTAGCCTGAAATTAAAAGAAACATATGGTTAAGAAATTGAATGAAAAGAGACATGGTTAAGAAATAAAATCAATCAATTAGAAAATCAGTGAGTCATTCATTTAGTCATTCATTCATTCAGTCATTCATCATTCATTCAGTCAATCAGTCAGTCAGTGAGTCAGTCAATAATAAACAGTAAACGTAATGCAATCATATCTGATGTAATCCCAGTTCAACACAACTCCATCCAACACTTTTCAATTACATCCAGTTCAATCTCATCTAAACAACTTCCACAATTCAAACACCTAATGCCATTGTACCTTACCCATGTAACTTTGATCCGCATTTTTTACCGCTTTCGTGTACCGTCTTCTGTGGTAACAAGTGCTCAAAATACCTTACCCACACAACTCACCTACTCAGTTGTTCTTACCCTTTTCATGTTCAAAACAGCTAATTGTTTCCTATGAGGGTAATACTGTAAATGAGATACCTTACCCATGTAACTGAGCAGATCATTGTTTTTTTGTTAGCATTTGTTACAGCTCAGTATTTCCTCTGGAGGTAATAGCTCCTCAAAATACCATACCCAAGTAATTTTGCAGCTCACTTTTTCTTACCACTTTTGTGTTTGAAATACCAGAAAGTCTCTGTTCTGGAGGTAAGAACTTTGCAAGATACCTTACGAATGTAATATACCCGACTGGTTTCTCTTACTGCTTTTGTGTCCATATGTTTCCCAGGATGGTAAGTTCTTCTCCGTTCTATGTTTTTCCCACCGTTCATCGTCCGATTCGTGGGTGAGGTACCTATGTCCCACGTGGGTCTCCAACTTGCGAAGATCACTCCAACACTGGTAATCCTAAGACAACAAAGCAACATTTATATCGTCACCTGCTTATAACGATGAAATACTGACAGACAGATACACAGACAGACATACATACATATAGACAGACAGACATACAGACAGGCAGACATACAGAGACAGACAGACAGAAATAACCAGACAGGCAGATGGACAGAGACAGACAGAGATAGACAGACAGTCAGGCAAGTAGGCAGGCAGACAGACAGGCAGACAGTAAGTGATCTGATCCAACCTAATCTAATGACTTCCATAGATTCATCATCATAACCATAGTCGACAATCATAATCCGTTGATTAACAAGATGTACAATTATAATATTAGCGTTCGTGTGAATGACGTTAGATAAAAAAGAATCATCAACATATTACGCAATATAGAGTTATAGACAATGCATTTGTCAGAGGTTTAAAGTCTCTTGAATTCGTTACCTGAAGCCAAACGTGATTGAGCGATTTGTCGACAGTGAATCGGTTTCCTATCTTAACTTGGAGAACCCTACTGATCAAGTCCTTAGCTACAATAAAAGAGAATACATCATTATGTCAACAAAAAAGCACATGAAAACAATAGCCAAAATATCGGTTCATTTGTAAGTGCTTGGGGTGCGCAATCCCCGCCAGTAGCAGAAATTTCTGCTACATCTGCAACCTTATCCAACTCAGCTATAATGAGTACACTGACCGTACACTGAAGGTGGGAAGGTCAGAAGGACAGGGAGAGGACTGGCCACCGCTCATATGCCGAGGCTAAGAAAATGAAGTTGGCTAACACTTCGTACCCACAGCTGTCTCAGGGCTAGCTTATGGGACTGCTCTTCTTATTTTGAGTGCTCGGAATACAATACAATAAACTACAATGTATGAATGTATATGCATGTATGTATGTATGCATGTATATGTATGTATGTATCAAGATACTTAATATAGCACCTTTTAGATACCTCACAAAAACGCTGCACACATAGCTGGCTATCTGACTGATCCACATAGGTGCGTTTAAAGCACTGGCGTAAACTTGTCCAAAATATTGGGGGGACATGGGGTCTGAACCAGAGGTGGGAAAAAAATTTTCAAGATGAAAAGTTGTTTTTTTTGTTGTTTTTCGTTTTTTTGTGTTTTTATGGTTTTTGTTGTTTTTGGTAGTTTTTCAGATTTTCAGATTTCGGATCATAAAAATCACGAAAAAAATGGCATGAACAAGAGCTCCAACACAGTTTAATTCAGTTGCGATTTCTTAAAATTAAAAAGCAATGTTATTAAAATAACTTCTACAAAAATAAGAAATTTATTTCAAACAAAAAACAAAAAAAATTGTGGTGTTTTGTTTAAAACCAAAATCCGAAAAAACCTTTTTTACCTGTGGTCTAGACAGTCAACAGAGGCTTCCAGTGTTACCGTTCTTCTATTACCTCGTTGGGTGTTACGTTAATGAGTATGAAATGGGGCGTTTTGTTTACATGTAAATTTGTTTCATATTGAAGGTATTGAAGATAAAAATGAATCTTTGTTTTCATTATGAATTTCTGATAGTAACCTTATTTCAGTTCTATGTCTCTGTTTTTCTGTTTCTGAAGAAATTTGTCTATATATGGAACATAATATTTTAATATTTGAAGAAATTCTCCTCTTAATTTTGGGGGGCATTGCCCCGGCTCCTCAATTATTGGGGGGCACGTGCCCCGGCTGACCCCCCCCGAGTCTACGCCTATGGTTTTAAGACAGTCATGTTTGCTGCACATGGCCGAGTGCAACAAAGCTTAAATGCAATGGAAGACTTTCCACGAAGATGGTCCAATACAGAAGAAGGCGCGATGAGCTCTAGTTGAAGTGCAGAAGCGTGGCATCTGCATATCTCCACAGCTAGCAAAACTCAACGATCGCCAACCAGTTTGACTTGAAATGGGGATACAGCACAACTGTGATTTGACAATGCCCTCTTTAGAAAATTCAGAATGCAAGTTGCAAGTGAGGTATACCAAATGCCATAAAATATTGTTATGAGTATCATTTGCTCGTTTTGCATGTGATTTTCTAGGCTACCTTCGCGAGAGATGGTACTCCATGGATTCGGAGGATACATGAAGGCTGCGTTCTGGATTTGATCCGTTATATCCTCATCCTCGTTAAATGGAAAGGTTCCACTGAGGCTGAAAGAACAGAATCAAGTTGCTACCTTAGGAAAGCAATATTACTTTAACATATCAGGACCATCTTTCTGCTAAGCTGAAGTTTTCAAATGGCTAATGCTTCAATGAGGTTTCAATTCCAAACTGCAAAGTGTTAAGCTTGTACGTCATAATACTTGTGTTTAACGACATCTTATAGCTGCCAGAGCCGTTGACACAGCCTCCTCGTCTACTCAGGCTTGAGACTGGCTCCACTAGAGTACGGGCAGTGGCAGAGACGGTTGCGAAGACAGACAGACGTCAGACAGACAGACATGATGGACGACACGACAGACGGATCAATAAGATTAACAGACAAGACAGACAAGAGAGACAGACAGACAGACAGACATGAGACAGACAGACATACATGATTTATTGGAATACTTCACACTTTAGTAAGCAATTAGAAATGGATTCAATTATATGGAAAACAGTGAATTCCATCTCAGTTCGGAACATCGTTAGAATTTAATAGTTTTATGAAATTCATTCTAAAAGACACAATGGAAGAATAGGAGTGTTACCTGACATACATAATGACCCCAACTGACCACATGTCCAGTGATTTGTTGTAACCTTTGTTCTTCAAAACCTCTGGCGCTGATAAACAGAAATCAATCACAATGAAAATCACTGGCAAACTGACCAACATCTTCCTACACTCACCAGATGGCACTAAGCGACACGTGACCAACACTGGTTACATTCGCCAGAGGGCCACGCTAGCTACATTCGCCAGAGGGCCACACTAGCTACATTCACCAGAGGGCCACACTAGCTACATTCGCCCGAGGGCCACACTACCTACATTCGCCAGAGAGCCACACTAGCTACATTCGACAAATGGCAACCCTCCTCCTCCTCCTCCTCCTTCTCCTCCTCCTACTACTACTACTACTACTACTACTACTACTACTACTACTACTACTACTACTACTACTACTACTACTACTACTACTACTACTACTACTACTACTACTACTACTACTACTACTACTACTACTACCACTACTACACTACAACTAATACTACTATTATGATTATTATAAATAATTTAAATAATAGAGTGTATGTGAAGACTGGCTATGTCCACTTACCAAGATAGGCTGGAGTACCAACAACAGACCTCCGAAACGATTTCTCACCAATGACACGTGAGAACCCGAAATCACACAGCTTCACCTGAAACAAAACTCAACAGAATGCACGTCGAAAACTGGTTTCACCAGATGGTTTTACAACCTTGATTATATAGATCACGACCCAAACACTTCTACTTGTACATCGGGATTCGTCCATTGCCGGCTCCAGGGTAAAAAAATGAGTGCACCCTCTTCATTCTCCTTGTACTCTGCACCTTGCCAATTGAATCTGACTGGATGCCGTATGGATGATCTAGCCTATCTACCTTATCTACCTGTGGATGATGATCCATCTAACAGTGGATGATACAAGTACCTGTGGATGATCTATCTACCTGTGGATGATTTAATTACCTGTGGAAAGGGGTCGTTCGTCGAAAGCAGAACGTTCTCGGGTTTAAGGTCACAGTGCACCACGTGACGAGAGTGCAGGTGTCGAAGGGCAATTAGGATCTAGAAAAACAGAAGCATAAACAAACAAAATATGCTGAGGCAGATTAGATGACCTTATATTATATTATATTAAATTAAATTACCTTTGAATAGATTACCTTAAATTAGATTACCTTTTATTAAATTACCTTTGAATAAACGACCTTAGATTAGATTACCTTAGCTTAGATTACCTTTGATTACCTTACCTTTGAAAAGATGAGATTTGAATAGATGACCTTATAATTATTAGATTACCTTTGATTATACTACCTTAGCTTAGATTACCTTTGATTACCTTACCTTTGAAAAGATGAGATTTGAATAGATGACCTTATAATTATTAGATTACCTTTGATTATACTACCTTAGCTTAGATTACCTTTGATTACCTTACCTTTGAAAAGATGAGATTTGAATAGATGACCTTATAATTATTAGATTACCTTTGATTATACTACCTTAGCTTAGATTACCTTTGATTACCTTACCTTTGAAAAGATGAGATTTGAATAGATGACCTTATAATTATTAGATTACCTTTGATTATACTACCTTAGCTTAGATTACCTCAGACTACCGCTAGATAAGATTAGATACCAAAGATTATATACCTTATATTACCTTATGTTACCTTATATTACCTTAGATTATCTTAGATTATCTTAGATTAGATGAGATGAGATGAGAGTGCAACCTGTGAGACAACGAACTTCGTCAGCCGTTCAGAGATTCTTCCATTTGGACTGGACAGAATCATCTCCAACATATCGCCCTTTAGCTTCTCCATCACGACATAGATCTACAAGCAATCAATAATTATATCAATAATTAATTAATCAATGATCGTTATTTAACGATTTGTTGTCCTTTCATTTACATTTGACCATCAAAAATCCTCAAATGACATCAAAAAAATGTTCAAACGGAATTTCTCACTGACAAAGTGACAGAATATGCCCACTAGATGTCACAATACCCTTTGAAGAGTTTCACTTCAAAAGGTGCTTTGAATGGGCGACTACAATTTATAATAACTATTACTAGAATCAACATTTTCAATTTGGAGACCGTGTCTAGTCGATATACAATTATTGTATATCGACTAGACACGGTCTCCAAATTGAAAATATTGATTCTAGTAATAGTGCTATTCTCCGTCATCCCTCACTTACCATCTATCATAATTTATGTCATCCATCGTCAAATTCATCATCGATGTCGCCGTCACCACCACTGTCATCATCAACGTCATTGTCACTGCCCCAAAACTGTCACCGTCGTCACCACCCAGGCACCGTCACCACCACTGTCACCGTCGTCACCGCCCAGGCACCGTCACCACCACTATCACCGTCACCACCACTGTCACCGTCGCCATCACTGTTACCATCAACAACACCGCCGCCAACATTATCGTCACCACCATCACCACGTCACCACCAACATCACCACCTCAATCAGTAGGCTAAAGTAACAGCTGCCAACCTTTACTGAAAGCAAGCTTAGACGTGAGAAAAGAGTGAGAGTTTACTTCAAGACCAGAATACCAGATGAATTAGTGTAACCAGAAATTTACTATTAATAATTTAATAATTTACCTTATCTGATGATTCAAACATATATTCCAAGTTGATAACACCGGGATGACATAAATTCTAAAAATAAACAAAGTATTTTAATTGGCATATTCATTGGCATAATTTTGCGGAAAGTAAAACCATTACATTACACCATTCCCATTAACCTATTGTCTCAGGATTATAATAAGAGTTACATGTAATGATGCTAATGTAACAGTTGAGGATACATTACACAAATATTAGGTAGGGCTACATAATACTCAATGACTGGGGCTTGATCTTCTGATCATTGGGGCTCATCGATATCTGACTTTGGGGGATAAGGCTTTCTTAGCACTGGAATTCAGCAAGCTGAGTGTTTAGGGGAATTAACCCTTCTAATCATTGGGTTTATGATACCTGACTGTTTGAGGATTAGGATCTTCTGATACTCGGGATTAAGATACTCAGACTCCGATACTTGGGTTTAAGAGACTCAGGTTTAAGATACATGGGTTTAATCATCATCATCATCATCATCATCATCATCATCATCATCATCATCATCATCATCATCATCATCATCATCATCATCATCATCATCATCATCATCATCATCATCATCATCATTATCATCATCATCATCATCATCATCATCATCATTCAGGTTTAAGATGCTCAGGTTTAAGATATTTGGGCCTAAGATGCTCAGGGTTAAGATATTTGGGCCTACGATGCTCAGGGTTAAGATACTCAAGTTTAAAATGCTCAGGCTTAAGATACTCAGTTAAAAATGCTCAGGTTCAAGATACTTCGGTTTAAGATGCTCAGATTTAAGATACTTTGGTTTAAGATGCTGAGGTTTAAGATATTTGGGCCTAAGATGCTCAGGGTTAAGATACTCAAGTTTAAAATGCTCAGGCTTAAGATACTCAGTTAAAAATGCTCAGGTTCAAGATACTTGGGTTTAAGATGCTCAGACTTAAGATACTTTGGTTTAAGATGCTGAGGTTTAAGATGCTCGGGTTAAAGGTGCTCAGGTTTGAGATACTCAGGTTTAAGATATCTGAGCAATCAGGTGCAAGACTTTCTAAGCAATGGGTTTAGGCCTTTACGATATCTGAGTCAGGGAGGTTAGGACTTAAGTGATTTTGAAAGGTAACATCTGCTCTACCACGTCATTATGTTGGAGTGACACGCATATCATCAATCAATCAATCAATCAATCAATCAATCAATCAATCAATCAATCAATCAATCAATCAATCAATCAATCAATCAATCAATCAATAATCTGATTAGTGATTTTCTATGAGATTGATGAGTGCAAAAGGAACGTGAGACTGGTTCTGATGATCCTCATTTGATCCTAGCACCAAAATTTACATTAACAATTACAATAACATTTACATTCACATATACACCCACATTCAAATTCACATATACACTCACCTTCAAATTTACACTCACTTTTATACTCACATTTGCACTCACATTTACATTCACTTTCACATTTACATTTACATTCACATTTATATCACATTTGTAGTCACATTTACATTTACTTTTACATTCACATATACACTCACATTTACATTCACATTTATACTCACATTTGCACTCACGTTTTCATTCATTTTTACATTCACATTTACATTTCCATTCACATTTATTCTTACATTTGCATTCACATTTACATTTACTTTAACAATCTCATATATATACACACATTTGCACTGACATTTACATTCAAATTTATACCCACATTTGCACTCTCATTTACATTCACTTTTAAATTCACATTTACATTTCCATTCACTTTTATTCTTACATTTGCACTCACATTTACATTGACTTTTACATTCACATTTATACTCACATTCAAATTCACTTCTACATTCACATTTACATTCACATTTCGATTCACATTTGCATTTACATTTACAAGAGTCAAGACGGATCCAGACCTGAAGAATTGTGACCTCGTTCTTCAACTGAGCTTCGTGTTTGTTAGGAAAGCGTAATTTATTGATGACCTTGATTGCAACCTCATGACCTTTGGCCTTGTGGACGGCTGAAAGAAAGAAAACAACCTGTTTTCCTATTTAAAAGTAACCAAATTAATGCATTAGACACCTACGGGCGCCGAGTCCATGGTTATTGATTGATTTAAATTAATGCAGGCTTCAAAACAAACTTTGGAGGCTTGAGCACTTAAACAATAATATTGAAGCAGTGGTTTCACAAGGTACTTAACAGCTGATACTTCAAGTATCTAGATGCATGCCCATGCATATATACATACACACATACATGCATACAATCCATACATACATACATAAATGCACACACACACATACATATTTTCATACATACATACATATATACTAGCAAAGATACATACACATATATATACACACATACATATGTACATACATACATGCATGCATACACGCATACATACCGGTACATACAACCATACATACATACAATGAAGGAGGTGATGGTGAATTGGTGATGATGTTGGCTTTAGGATGATTTGTAAAATTTCTTATACATTTATTCTAAAGGAATGCGAATCCAGCCTCTACATACAATTTAAACCAAACATCAGATGAACCTTCATATACATTAGTATTCCAAACCAAACAAGGGAACATTAAATGAACATTTTGCAGGAAAAACCAAAGCAGGAATATAACAGTAAATACACAACCACACCAAACAAGGGAACGTTAGACCAACCTTTGTATAGAAAACCAAACAAAACAAGGAACATTAAATCAACATTTGTTCACAATTCAAAACCAAACAAGGGGACATTAAACCAACCTCCATATACAATTCCGAACTGTCCTGAGCCAAGAATCTCATCAGCGTAGATCTGGTACAGTTGACTGATATCCTTGAAAACAATTACAAAATAAATTCAGTCTATTTTATTTAAACAATTTAATTTAGCTAAAGGGCTAGTTTTTTTAACCTACATACAGTGCCTCCTAAGAACCTTCTAACCAACCTCAATGACTGTGCATGTTATTACATTATGGCACATTTGTATTACATGATAGCACATTAATATAACATGATAACACATTAATATCACATGATGGCACATTTCTATTATATTTTACATTTATATCACATATTACACGAATATTATGTATTGCAAAGTTACATTAAATTTTATCTTACAGATATTACTTTTATATTAAATGGTCTTACACGATGTCACATGTAAATTCATTGGTTTTACATAATGTTACATTTACTACCAACATAACATTTACGTAGCATATTACATTATGTTAAATTTACATTACACGACATAGCACAAAAGTTACACTTACATTCCATGATATTACATGGCATTACATTTACTTTATATGATGTTACACAGAAACATTCAGAAACAATCATACCGTAATCGGAACCTCCGTCGCCTCCTTTCCATCTGCACAAAAATTAATGAGTTCAAAGTTCAGCATTCAGAGAATAAGCTTTTGCCATGTGCTTTGCGTATCATCAACACTTTAAAAATTTTCAGCTAATAATTATAATTTTTGCAATGTGTGGGTTAATTAAATACATGTATTTATGTTTAATCTGACTGAAAATATTAGATAACATTAGACTGGCTGAGTGCAGAACAAAAATAGAATAAAACAGAATAGAAATAGAACAGAACAATATAGAACAGAACATAATAGGACAGGATACAAGGGAACAGAACAGAACAAAATGGAACAGAGCAAAACAGAATAAATCAGAACAGAACAGGACATAATTTAGAAGAGAACAGCACAGAACATATCAGAATTAGAACAGAATAGAATAGAAAATAAAAGATCATATCAGAATAGAACAGAAAAGACTAGAACAGAAGAGAACAGAACATATCAGAATAGAACAGAATAGAATAGAAGAGAACAGAACATATCGGAAGAGAATAGAGTAGAATAGAATAGAATAGAACAGAACATATCAGAAGAGAACAGAACATAATAGAAGAGAACAGAACATATCAGAATAGAACACAACAGAATATAGCAGAACAGAACAGAATAGAACAAAAGATATCAAAATAGAACAGAACAGAACAAAATAGAACAGAAGAGAAAATAATAGAATAGAATAACCATTTTAGGTAACAGAACAGAACAGAACAGAGTAGATTGGAACTGAACAGAACATAATATATCAGAAAAGAATACAGCAGGATAAAACATAACAGAATAGAACATACTGAATAGAACAGAAGAAAATAGAACAGAAGAGAAAATAATAGAATAGAATAACCATTTTAGATAACAGAACAGAAAAGAATATTCTAGAATTGAACTGTGAGCATACTGCCAGGTTTTTGTGTTAGTCCGTTCTGTGGCATGAGAGGCAGCAGTGCCTGACGAATGGCGTTTTCAAAGTAGACGGCCAATTCTTTTCCCACTCCGCTTTCCATCAGCGATGTATTCTTCACATCTCCTGGGTCCTCGCCGACGTAGTAGATCGTGTCACCAACTTGGATTTCGAACACTGGAGGATTAGTAGTCGTGTTTGGTTTGGTCGCTGCTGTTCCAGTTGGTTCCACCCGGAAGATGTCCTTAAGGAGAATTTCCTATGGTAGGACCAACAAACAGATCATTGTATTGATCATATGGTTCTGATACATAAAATGAAATGACGTAAAATTAAAGAAATAGACAGCTAGTTTGAAGCCTCTTGTGATTCTTCTAGGCCTTCTTGTGTATCAGTCCAAAGAATACAATTACGATTACGATCCACACAGATGGACTGATGAAAAATAAACAAACTTAGATTAAACCTAAATTTGAATGGTTTGGATTGCTTATGTGTAAGTCAATCGGCGTGGAACTACCCTGTCTGACTTTGTGAAACAACCTTCCTATCCTTCTGGAGGAAATTTCCATATTCTGGAAACCACCTTCCTATCGTTCTGGACAAAATTTCCATTTTCCGATACGGCCTTCCCATCCTTTGGGAGAAATGTTCCATTCTTGCAGAAAATCTTTCTTATCCTTCTGGAAGAAACCTTTCTGCCCTTATGGAAATTTAGGTTCTGAGACAATCTTGCTATTTTTCTGCCCTATAAAACCTTCCCCTTCTTCTCGAATATTTAAAACAACGTTTTTGCCTACTGGGAACAATCTGTAGAATCTGATAAGACAGTACAAAACTATATCCTCATAAAAGCTTCATCTATGACTACAGGTACGCTGTAATCATAAATCATGAACGCACCGTGCTATATGCAGAGCTAAAGACACAACCGTTTCATCTCATGTTACATCCTCGTCTCCATGAGGTAAGAAAAGTCGCCTTAGAGATGTCATACAAGCAGTTTCCTAGAATAAATGTATGCATGTATGTATGTATGTATGTATGTATGTATGTATGTATGTATGTATGTATGTATGTATGTATGTATGTATGTGTGTGTGTATGTAAAAGTGCAACAGCGTAACACCTGCATATCTCTATGGGCTGCAGAGCGCAACCATAGGTGATCCAGCTGACTCAACATATTCTCCCTTTATACATACATTACGGTTACTTGAGAAAAAAGTTACAGTACGATTTACAGCGTTTTTATTACAGACTACTGTAAACATCGAGTCCTACTCTGTAGTATCGACTTGTCGTATCATCGCAGAATAAAGTGATTGCTTTTGAGTCGACTTTCCAGTAATGGCGCTTCCTCTGCCAACAGAAATAACGCAAAAACGAAAAATAGTAACAAAGCAATTAAAAAAAAAGGAAATAAAAAGTCATTGAATTAATAATGAGCACTCATAGATAACAGTTTAACAGTTTGCAGCATTTCCTCTTTTTCACCTTCACGATTTTCTTCTTCCTTTTCTTATCTTCCTCCTCCTCTCCCACTTTCTCCTCCTCTTTCTTTTCTTATCCTCTTTTTTTACTCCCCTTCCTTCTGCTCTTTCTTTTCTTTTCCTCTTTCTATTCTCCTTCCTCCTCTTCATACTCTTCTCCTACTGCTCTTATTCCCATTCCTCCTCCTCTATATTTTCCTCCTCCTATTCCCCTTCTCCTCCTCACATTCCTCTTCCTCCTCCTGCTCCACTTCCATGCTTTTCCTCCTCTTCCTCTTCTCCTCCTCCTATTCCCTTTCCCCTTCTTCTCGTCCTCTTTCTATTCCCCTTCCTCTTCCTCCTCCTTCTCCTCCTATTTCTCTTCCTCCTCCTATTCCTATTCCTCTTCTTCTCCTCCTCTTCCTCAACTTCTTTCTACATAGTTTTCTTCCATCGGCCTAGAGCAGAATAAATGGCACTTTTTAATTCTGCTGACTCATTGTGGTGGATCGTTAAGTCCAATATTTCGACGACATATTATACGAACCGTTTTATCACGGTTGGTGAAGCAGACCATCCAACCTTCACGTATGATCTTTGACCCAGTGCGTTTCGTATGCTTCACTGATTGTACGACGCGCTGAAGCGGAATGTTTATACTGGAGATTCTGATTGAAATCAAACACAACATTAGACGTGCATGGTCATCATTCGTAATCATAATCATAATTATCATAAAATTTATAAAAACAATCACTATCATCTTCATCGTTATAATCACCTCATACATCATCATAATCATCATCATAATCTTCAAAAACTAATAATAAAATGAATAATAATAATAATTAGAATAATAATAACGCTACGTCATTACCGTATTCATCACTATTATAATCATCTTTGAAATAATAATAATGATAAAATTAAAAATACTAATAATAATAATAATAATAATAATAATAATAATAATAATAATAATAATAATAATAA
>OY744602.1:12222505-12255005 GCA_963556255.1 Allolobophora icterica
TTGTTACAGATTGTTTGGATGAAAACCACGAAATGTTGCAAACACGATATTTTACGCTACTCAAGTTACATCTGGCTTAATAAAGTAATCATCGTGTATAGGCTTAACATAATTATAGTCTAGTTGTATCGCGTAACTGCAAGTCGCCACTGGAGGATCCAACGTCAATATTTCATAAATGACGTACTGGCTCTAACCTTTGTGACGTAATGCCGCGTTCTTAAATTTGAGCTTTTTGTGACGTAATGGTGTTTCATATTTTAAACCTTTGTGACGTAATGCATTCTTTATCTTTAACCTTTGTGACGCAATGGCGTGTTTCCTACTTTAAACTTCTGTGACGTAATGCGTTCTTTATCTTTAGCCTTTGTGACGTAATGGAGTGTTTCCTATTTTAATCCTTTGTGTCCTAGCCTTATGTGTTCTTTATCTTTAACCTTTTCGACGTACGGTAATGGCGTGTTTTCTATTTTTAAACCTTTGTGACGTAATGCGTTCTTTATCTATAATCTCTGTGACGTAACGGCGTGTTTCCTATAATTATAGGCCTATTATAAACCTTTGCGACGTAAATTATGGCGTGCTTTCCATTCAAAACCCTTGTAAAGAAATGCGCTTTCTTTATTTCTAACCTATGTGACGTACTACCGTGTCTTCTACTTTAAAACTTTGTGAAGTATCTTTAAATCTGCGTTATTTTTAACGACGGCCTCATTATGCAAATAGCCTCCACGAGGATGCGCTGCGAGCGTAAAGAAACTGCGGTCTTGAATCTAGATCACGATATGAGCGAACGTGCTTTTCTTAGGATTACCATGCCTATAACTCCTCTTCGCTTATGAGTTTGTAATGCCCTCGTTCAACTTGTAGGCCTACTCGGCAGCCCTGATGTGTTCTTGTTCCTCGTTTCTGCCTCTGTTACAACTCCCTATTTTGCTAAATCGCCTTTTTAACTGATCCCCTATTGATCGTTAACGGCCTCTTCGTTCTTGCCAACGTCGTTTTCCTAGTTATCCCCTCCTCATTTAAAATTCCCTCCTCCTGCTCCTCCTCCTCATTCTCTCCTCCTCCTCTAACCCACGCTCTTTATCTTCTACTAGGGCCTATATTTCTTTCTCTTTCAACATTCCTGTCCTTCCTTTTCCAATACTCCTCTTATCCCCTGCCTTCTTTCTGTTCCTTAGTCTTCTCTCCACCTTTTCCTTCCTTTTCTGTTCAGTTTCTCGCCTTCCCCGCTTCTTCCTCCTCTTCCTCTTTCCTCCACTTCTGTCCTTGTTCCTTCTCCTCCTTCGCCCCCTCTCCGTGTATTTTCTAACTAAACCTGCTCGTCTAGATCCCCTGCCGGGCGCCTGAGACCTTCCAACTAAAATCCATTAATTCCTGCAGCCAAAATTTCTGCGAATTGTTGTTACAGAGACCTAAAAATCTAACGTTTCGCCCGACGACTCGACTTAAGAAGGAATGCCACGGCATCTAACAATACATCTACTTAGACATCACCGACAGTCACGTTCATCTCTCTTGAGAGGTCCTTACATGCACTATATAAATACTCAATGCATACATACATACATACATACATACATACATACATATATGCATACATGCATATATATACATATATATATAGATATGCACATACATATACATATATACATCAAATCAAAATCAAGTCTTTATTTATGTATGTATGCATATATACATATATGCATACATACATACATACATACATATATACATATATATATATATATATATATATATATATACTAACGTACATATATAAAATTCTATCAACAGGGTCCAAAGTTATGCACAAAATTCGAACTTTCCAACATGTAAAAATTCATTTCTTATTTTTTATTAACCTTTACAATTCGATAAAAACTTGAAGACATCAACATTTAGAAAATTAATTTGAGTCAAATGTTTGTTCTTTGAAGTTGATGTTCAAAATGCCAGCCATTAGCTCGAATGCAAATGTCATGCTCTAAGGTGATCTCGCATTCATTCAATGCACGATCAACAATTCCTTGATCAAAATGGTAATTCCTTCACAACCAGCTGTCCTGCAGGAATATGAAATTCCTTCAAAAACCTTTTTTGCTCCGTAATGTTTTTCTTGTCTTAAAATTCTAATCAAACTCAAGTAATCTTTACTGAAAAGCATACTCTTTTATTATCGTCTGCTTAAAGGAAAAATGATGTCATTATGACGTCATATTTTTTAAGGAGTAAACGTACGCAGTTTGCAAAAAATAATTTTTATCTTTTACATGTTGGAAAGTTCGAATTTTGTTTGTCCAACTTTGAATGTTTATAACTTTGGACCCTGTTGATAGAATTCGATGAAATTTTCGACAAATATTGATAATTTATCCCTCTTTCAATCCGTAAAATTTCATTGAATTTATTTTTAGAATTGACAGATTTATTAACAGCCAACACAAAAGGGTATCAGTTCAATTGGGACACAGTGTAGTTTCAATTTAAAGCAACCATCAACTGATGCCTTGTGACAACGGGTCTCTACAGAACACTGAATGAGATTAGATAAGATTGGATTAGACAAGATTAGATTAGAAATGATCAGTTCAGATAACGTCAGTTTAGATTAATTCAGATCAGACTAAATCATATTGAATTACTACATTAAACCGAATCAGATTAGACAGATTATGTTAGGTTAGATTAAATCAGATAAAACGAGATTAGATTAAATCAAATTACATTCAATAAGATTAAATTAAAAATACATTAGATCAGATTTGGTCAGATTAGACAGATTATATTGGATCATGCAAGATCAGATTAAATCAGATTTTATTAGATAAACTTAGATTACAATAATTTATAATAAACAGTTTTAACAAATCAGACCAGGTCAGGTTTACTTTCTTCCAATTAGATCATATACTAGATTAGAACCCAAGGTCCGTATACATGAACATTTCATAACTGCTAGTCGCCGAATAATCTTGAGTAGTCGGCGACTAGCTATAGTCGCGAAGTGGACCTTAGTGCGCGACTGAGCATTTAAGACGTGCTCATGCATACCGTCCCAGGACATTAATGACAACGATCGTTCAGTCGTCCATTCCTTACCGGTGCACTGGAACCCCTGGCGGAAGAGGGGCATCAGTTTGTGGCAATGTTCACACATCGTTGGTCGGGTGTAGTTGTGGCTGACGAACGTATGGGGCACTTGGATCTGGGCGCTGCTTCCGGAACTTGGAAGCCCCGCCCCTCCGCCTACGCTTCCCCCTCCGACTGATCCTGCGTCTGTCTCCTTGTTTTCCTTCCGGAAACTGGGACTCGTGTGCGGAGGGGACTTGGTCGCCTGGCGCATCTAAACCAACAACAATCTGATGTGTTACGTTACACCACTGTTTATGTATGTTTTAGGTTTTGTGTGCGTGTGTGTTTGTGTGTGCGTTTGCGTGTGTTTGCTTGGGTGTCTTTGTGTATGTATATATACACATGTCTATTCTATCTAAATACCTACCTATTATTATTATTATTATTGTTATTATTATTATTATTATTATTATTATTATTTTTTTACCCGAGGTAGATATGATCCCTCGGGTTGTCTAAAACTATATCCGGAGATGTTACTCTGGAACGGCGCATCACTCGACAATTCCTGCAGCACCTATCCCCCCGCCCCCTAAGTCATTGGAGCAACGTTCCCTTTCCCCCTCTTCTTCCCCTTCCCCTTCCTTCCCCCCCCCTAAAATGGTGGCACACACACTGACAGACCCTCCCCCCTATTTTTTGGATGGAGCATTTGCTCCAAGGTTTCTATGGTGTAGACACCCCTTAGTTCCTGACGCCAGCCATTTGACAGTGATGGGTACGAATAAACGTTATCCATTGTCCTTGGTCATTTGTCATGCCCAGTGTTCCTCTCACGGTTAGTCCAAGTGATGTTATGTCCTCGTTTATTGTCTCTCCATACAATAGCCGTCCAAATGGCCTTGATCAGCTGCCTAAATCCTTTTCATCTGCAGCACGGACATGCATTATTGTGTCCGCCGGAATTATAATTGAAGCAGACAAGGTAGACCCGAGCGATCGAAGGGGAGTCTGTTTTCATCAGGTGAAATGCAAAGAGAGGATGGCGTGTTTCTGCATTGCTAAGCAACCACTTTGCATCATTGATCAGATCAGAAAACAAAAACATTCCAGCATTCCATTATGTCTCTGGGCTCTTGTGTGTGTGTGTGTGTGTGTGTGTGTGTGTGTGTGTGTGTGTGTGTGTGTGTGTGTGTGTGTGTGTGTGTGTGTGTGTGTGTGTGCATGTGCGGATGTACGTACGTATGTACCTATGCATGTACATGTATGTATTCATGCATGTTAGTTTGTATGCATGCATTCATGTATGTGTTTGCATGCATGTATGCATGCATGTATGTATGTACATATGTATGTATGTATGTATGTATGCATGTATTACATGTATGACATTGACACTGTATGTATGCATTGTATGTATGCATTGTATGTATGTATGTATGTATATGTGTATGTATGTATGTATGTAAGTATGTTTGATCAGACCACATGCATGCATGTAATTATGAATACATATGTGTATGCATGTACATATGTATGTATATGTATGTATGTATGCATTTGTGTGTTCTTTGCGACTTTATGTATGTACAGAAGCATATGCACTGCACATGGCAATGCATAACATCATGAACTATATGACATTGCATAGCATTGTCTAAATGTCATTGTCTTGTATTGCATACCATAACACTGTATTGCATAAATGTCACTGCCTTGTCATGCATGTCATGTTGCTGCATCTGACTTAAGGCACGCCTATCACCACCAGATGTCACTGACGACAGAGCTCCTCACCAGGTGGCCGTGATTGCTCCGACAGAAATTACGTCTCCACCCCTCCCTCTCCCTCAGCCTCATCATCCACATCATCCACGGAACAAAGGAAGAAGCAGCATCAGCTTCAGCAACCACCAAACACTTCCACACCTCCCATCCACACTAGGTCCTCACAAAAGATTTCTATGCATAAATATACGCAGATATGCACACACCTACACATGTATATAAATATATATATATATATATATATATATATATATATATATAATCTGGTACACCTAGCTGAGAACAATTGCTGTTATACTCACATACATACGCATGCATATACATATATGTCATTTTTATACATGTATATCTCTATATTAGCTGGAGTCTCATGAAAAATATATACACCACACAAATACACCTCCTTTTATTGCATGCCATCATAGCATAAATCCTAATGCAATGCAGCCGAGTATTTGTATGTGTGCATAGACATATATATACATACATATATACATATCTATATAAACACATATATATGTATATATATGCACTTGAACGTCTGTATATCTCTCTAGCTGTAGTTGGATATGCATATAATAGCTTGAGGAATACCTCAGCTGCACTATAGGCGCCCAATATTTGGCTCACCCACCCGCTCTCTGCTTCAATGATGCCTTGTACAAATGACACTGGCGCCATAGAAGTATGATAATTAATTAAACTTAATCTCTAATAAAGAGAAAAGAAAAACTACTGACAAAATCACGCTAGACATCAACTGTAACTAAAAACAAAAGCAACTGCAATTGAAAGCTGATGTCGCCAAAGCAAATAAAAAGAGCTCCCTCTTTCAACAGAAGAGTAAAAACTACAGAAAAACACTTCAGGGTAAAATCAAAACAGTTAATTAAACCTAAACTCGAAGTTGGAAATCAGTATTTCAGAGGGGAACTTTGAGCCAGGCCAACAGCATAAATCAAGAAGTGTAAAACAGACCAAGACGTTTTCAGTCGAGCGAGAAATAAGTTCACTAGAACAGTCACAAACTAGAGTACAATAGTCGATACAAGTTGACAAAGAGGTAGGTCAAAGTCGCCACCGTCGAAGTGGGGAAAGTTGAGAAAATTCTCATAACCTTTTATAGTCAACATGTCACGACTTCCCTTCCTCTTTTTCTAAGAATATCCAATTTCCCGTGATCAATTTTACACAGTTTTGCAACCCCTATCTCTACCCTAATAGCAATTCCATGGGCATTTAAATGAACCCATATGGGCTTTACATAGGTCTGGGGTTGCCACCAGTCCCGGTTTGTCAGGGCCGTCCCGATTTCGAGGTAAATGTCCCGCGTCCCTATCTGACCTATTTGGGACAGCCAAATGTTCCTACTTTCAAATTTGTGGTATTTTTCCAAACTTACAAATGTTGTGGGAACTTGTGGCTTAAAACACATTACCCGTACTATATTTGTTCAACACAACTATAAATTTATAACCCAGGCGAAGTGAAATATCACAAATAACGACATTTAAACACATCCTGACATCTTAACGCGGTTCAAACTCATAAATCAATCTTAATCGTTTTTTTAAAATAAATAGTTACTTTCCCACAAAATTACTCGGTTGCACGACTTGCGCCTCTGGTCCCACATCGTGAGGTGATTTACGATTTCGGTGCTCCAAAAATGCGTCCCCAAGTTCCTAGTTTAGAAAGATGGCAACCCTATAATACAGGTCCCATATTGGAATGTGCGTACTTTTAAAGTTGTTTTCTAATTGCCCAGCTTTTGTCTTGGCCTTCACTACTTCACAAGTTCTGTGGGCAAACCATTTGGGGTAGGATGGGGCGGGGTGGACTACTCAGTGGCGTGGCACCCTAAATCAACCGAATGGCCGCTTGATCCGCCCATCCGTGAGAAGGAATAGAATACGAAATGGTGGGACCAGGTGCTGCGGATATATAACACAGTGGTACAGCATGCTAACTATTATCACCGTCTCATCGGACCGAGCCATGAAACTGACCAGATTGCAGATGTGTCTCAGAGCGATGCCCAGCGCATTTTGATAATGACCCTGTAGGCCTATATATAAGTCTCGAGATAGAGTTGTTTTGTTTAGCCAACATTAGGAGAGAAGCAAGAGTCATAGATTTGTGAAATTGTTAAGAGGAAGCTGGGAAGGCAGGGAATAGCTCATCTTGTCATCTCTCCACAGGTCTTTCACTCAAAACTTAAAGCACTGCTCTTACACAAATCCTATCCTGATTCCTCCTCTTCCCTTTACCTCCCTCGCAGTATCAACTCTAAACATCATCCACCGTAGCCTTCCGACTGTCTGCCTGCCTGATCCCTTCGGATCTTGACCTGGAACCGATTTTTAAGCCTGTCCTTCCCAGCTTCCTCTTAACCATTCCTCAAGTCTGCACTCAAGAACTTCTGCCCCAATGTTGCCTAAACAAGAACTACAGTCTGCCTCAAATTGCTATTATTATTATTATTATTATTATTATTATTATTATTATTATTATTATTATTATTATTATTATTATTATTATTATTATTAACTAGATTTGCACAATAGGAAACCATAACCCCACTGGTGATGATCTGCCTGTATATTGCCTTATCCAACGATATCATTCGTATGGACTGAAAGATTTTCTGGTTAAGACGTCTGTCAATTCGTTCATGGCTGGATGCAGAGGTAAACGACATCTTATGCTTTATGGCAATAAAGGCCGTTGACGTCGGCAGAAATTATTTTCAACAGTTCTTATATGGCATACTACGGCTTTCAGTAAACAACAAAGAGGAAATATAAACGGGTCAGACGCGTGCAACGATAAGACACAGCGACCACAAGGTGGCGCTTTGATAGTCGACGTTAATCTCCAGGAAGCAGGACCTCCTGCGTCGGATGATGAAGAAAAGCCGTGGTTACGATTTCGATTACGATCACCACTAGATGAAATCGCCCGTTTTGAGAACCACCCTGATTAAACTGAAGCGGCAGAGTTTGTTAAGTTTGACCTGAATAAGGTTACCCAGGTGAGAATTGTCGGGGGTTTGGGTTCAACCCCACAGTCTTTCTTAGTACCCCCAGTAAAGACTTCATTGCACACCCCAGGGGGTCGTTTCCAACCCCTCAGTTGTTCTAGAGTGATAATAATTTATTTTGCATATATTTTAACATTTTCTTTCACAAATCACTTTGTGGGTTACTAAAAAAGTAATGCTCTGATTTATAGTGAGATTTGTGATCATGTGAATTGTATAGGCCCTACTAATAATTTTGGTGATGTCATCACTTCAAGGAGTTTATATTGCATTTGTGAACTTTCTTAGTTTCCAAAATTCGGATAAAATATTCAAACTCATCAAAGTCTAACCCCTCAACCAGTCTTTTTTCTACAATTCTCACACTGGGGTTACCGAAAGGGAAGACTGAGTAGGCCTCACATGGGGTTGACTGCTCTGTAGGTACTTGCATTTGGGTCTATGGCGTAAACTTGTCCATTGGGGGGATTTGGTTATTTTTTCTACACTTGTTGCATTGGGTGTACAGTCTCTAAATTATGGGGGGCACGTGCCCCGGCTCCCCCCAGAGTCTACGTCTATGTATGTAGGCTACGCACGCACGGTCTCTCTGGCCACTCTGGCAACTGGACTTTGATCTCCATTTGACAACTCTCCGGACAACCCCTCTGATGCGACGCAGCGCTCGTGAATAAGTTGATGCCACACGCTTAGCTTTCAAGTGGCGCTTTGGAAATCTGGAGTTTACAGACAAAATTATGTATGCGTGTTGCGTGCATATATATATATATATATATATATATATATATATATATATATATATATATATATATATATATATACACATGCTTTATATATATATATATATATATATATATATAAAGCATGTGTATATATATATGCTGCGTGCATATATATATATATATATATATAAATATATATATATATATATATATATATGCACGCAGCATATATATATATATATACACATGCTTTATATATATATATATATACACACACATACATACATACATATATATATACGTATATATATATATATAAAATGTCGTGTGTTTGGCCGAATTTATATAGCACATTCCTTCAAGAACCTTTTTCACGTGAAATGTTGGTTTGATGCCTCTGCAATTAAAGTCTCAATGGGTTAACACTAGGCTTGCGCTTACAAAACATCCATCAGTTGTCAGTCTCGACCTTGTACAAACCTATCCATTTACAACATATTACCATCGTCTCTCAACAGGGCTGGGAAAGTTCCGAGTAGATGGTTGAAGGGGTGCTGAATCAATTAATCTATGAAGGAAGGAGGGAGGGAGGGAAGGACGCAAGGAAGCATGCAAGGAAGGATTAAAGGACGGAAGGGAGGAAAGAAGGAAGCAAGGAAGGAGGGAGGGCAATAAGGAAGGAGGAAAGGACGGAAGCAAGGGAAGAAGGAAGTAAGCAACAGAGGAAGGAAGGAACACAGGAAAGAAGGAAGGAAGGAAGAAAGGGTTGAACAGACTAAATGGAAATTAACAAAGTTTAAGAAAACAGAAATAAAATTTATATAAAAAAGAAATTTTGAAATTGAACGGAAATAAAACAATTAGCTAATAGGAACATGCATGAATTACCTCGAATCAAACCCCGAACGAATTCCCGATCGAATCCAGAAAAGAACGGAATAAATTCAAGAATTAATTAAATATTTCATCCAGAGATGACTATTTGAATGACTGAAAAAACTGAATGCATGAATGCAAAAGACAAAATCAACCAACCGTGACCAAAGCACCTGCATCTTCCGAAGATTTTCGCCGTCGTCTCGTAAATTTGCAATCATTTGGAGGAATTTTATGTACGCATCTCTTGTGAAAACTCAGGCCACAGACTAGAAATAATCAATTTCATTAATAATCAAAAATCAATTACAATAGAAATAACACTAAAAATATCAGTTGCATTTTAAATATGGTATTTCTGCACTTCATTGGATGTAAAAAAACGTTAATGACATTATAAACATCAATAATATTAAATGTTGTAACTTTGCAGTCATTTGGAGAAATTTTATGAACACATCTGGCAATAAATCACTAATATCGATAACATTGAAGAGGGACAGTAGCACCTTACAGTTTGAACAGGTGGTTATACCATAAGACAGGATGGTGCTACCGTGGAAATCGTTGGTGATGGTGGTTATGGAATGGTGCGGAACAGATTCAACCGGTAAAGGATAGCTTGAAAAGTTCAGTTTTTGGTCTTGAGAGTAATGCTGCAGGATAGGGTAAGCTGGGGCTTGCGGAGCTTATGGATAGAAAATGACTCCGTGTTTAATGAGAGGACTGTCAGAGCCGTTGACGTCGCCCTCCCCTTATCCAGGCGTGGGACTGGCACCCCCCCTAAAACGGCAGTGGTGGAGTTGGACATCACACATTAAGGTTAGACTAAACCGAATTAGAAGTCTAAATCATCCGAAACTGTACTATACTAGGTTAGGTTAGATAAGCTCATTCTGGGTTGGACCACTTTTTCTAACGTTTAGGCCCATATACATGTAGTCTAGTGGTTAGCGTGTTGGACTGAGAGGTCAGGGGTTAAAATCCCCACCAGGGCAGAAATTGGTTTCGAGATGTATGCTCCACCTGCCCCCTCAGCTATAATAAGTATTGGCTTCTTGTTATTATTATCAGAAAAACAACGAAAGGGCAATAGGGGCGAAAACCCGTCGTAAACTGGCGGACCCAGGTGCAGTGCCATTGTCCAATCGAAAACAACCAAATGGCGCATATATTTGCATAAATTATCTTCGGTGAAAACAGAGCTATGAGTTATGTGTCTCTTAGACTTCGTTGTACTGAGAGATGTTGTCCAGTCCTGCTCCATGACCGGGAATCCTACTTAACAAATTGATAGGTGGAGTGGGTACGAGGAATGAGTAGGAGGATTGGTTGCAGGAATGGGTAGAATAAATGAGTAGGAGGAATTGGTTGAAGCCAATGGTTAGTAGGAATGGGCAGAAAAATGAGTAGCAACAATGGGTACAAGAAATGGGTAGAATGAATGGTATGAAGAATGGGTAGGAGGAATTGGTTGGAGGGAATGGGTAGGAGGAATTGGTTGGAGGGAATGGGTAGGAGGAATTGGTTGGAGGGAATGGGTAGGAGGAATTGGTTGGAGGGAATTGGTAGGAGGAATTGGTTGGAGGGAATGGGTAGGAGGAATTGGTTGGAGGGAATGGGTAGGAGGAATTGGTTGGAGGGAATGGGTAGGAGGAATTGGTTGGAGGGAATGGGTAGGAGGAATTGGTTGGAGGGAATGGGTAGGAGGAATTGATTGGAGGGAATGGGTAGGTGGAAAAGGCAGCAAAATGAGTAGCAACAATGGGTACAAGAAATGGGTAGAATGAATTGGTATGAAGAATGGGTAGGAGGAATTGGTTGGAGGGAATGGGTAGGAGCAATTGGTTGGAAGGAATGGGTAGGAGCAATTGGTAGGAGCCATGGGTAGGAGCAATGGGTAGCAGCCATGGGTATGATCCGTGGGTAGGAGCAATAGGTCGGAGCAATGGCTAGGACCAGTAGGTAGGAGTAATGAGTAGGAGCAATGGGTAGGAGCAATGGGTAGGAGCCATGGGTAGGAGCCATGGGTAGAAGACATTGGTAGGAGCAATGGGTAGGAGCCATGGGTATCAGCCAAGGGTAGGAGGAATGGGTAGGACCAATAGGTAGGAGCAATTGGTAGGAGCCATGGGTATGAGCCGCCTCACCCTATCACCACCAGTCTATACGAAATGCGAAATCGTGTTTCTGTTCCGCCCACGAGTTGAACCCCAGACCTATCGGTTGACACTCGATCCGGTTAACCACTTAACTATCGCGCATCTTGAAAGACCCCCGCCCAATTTCCCTGCCACCCCATCAGGGGAATCCACGACCCAAAATAATATCCTCAGTCGACAGCTATGAAACAGGAAGTTGAAGTCACGGAGATCGGAATTCGTGCGACTACAACGACTGATAGACTTCGTAGAACCAACGAAGAAAGGGAAAATATTTGCACAGATCTGGCTTGCTGTTGATTCACGTTCATATGCATACATTTATGTACGTGTGTACCGGTATGTGTGCTTGTATGTATGTATGTATACATCTATATGTATGTATCTGCGTATATGTGTATGTATGTATATGTGAATGTGTGTGTATTTATGTGTGTGTATATGTGTATGCATGTATGTATGCATGTATGTTTGTATGTATATATGAGTATGTATATATGAGTATGTATATATGTATGTGTATATGTGTATGTATATGTGTGTATGTATATATGTATGTATGTTTGTATGCATGTATGTGTATATATATGTATGTGTGTATGTGTGTATATGTGTATGTATGTATGTATGTATGTATGTATGTATGTATGTATGTATGTATGTATGTATTTATGCATACATGTATGTATGTATGCATGTATGTGTGTATATGCGTATGTACGTATGCGTGTATGATTTACATCCGGTGTACTTTGTCCTTTGACTCAAACGCAGTGTCGTCTGCTTCATTGGTTGCTTTTGTATAGCATGTTCTATCGCCAGATGGCGTGTGAATAAGAATGACTACAATGATGATGAAACTATATTAATGATAAGTCACCAACAGCGTAGGCATATATCTAGTTGTGTATATATATATATATATATATATATATGTATATATATATATATATATATATACGTACGTTTATACTTATTTCTACAAAACCTCTCTGTATATATGTAAGGTAGGCCATGCTGGAGTCGGGAGCACCTCTGAATAGCCTCCCTTGAAGAGGTGCTATATAAGTACTTGAATGAATGAATGAATGAATGAATGAATGAATGAATGAAAGCATGCATGGATTCATGTAGGTACATATGCATGAATACATACATACATAGTTTTACATACATACATAGATACACATATACATATATATTTACACATACAATATTATACATGCCTACAAACATGCATACATATATACATACATACATACATACATACATACACATACATAGGCGTAGACTCTGGGGGCAGCCGGGGCACGTGCCCCCAATAATTGAGATGGACTGTACATTCTATGCAACAAATGTAGAATAAATAGCCAAATGCCCCCCCCCCCAATATTTTGGACAAGTTTACGCCAGTGTACACATAGATCAGGGATGGCGAACCTATGGCATGCGTGCCCAAAGTCGAACACGTTGAAATTTATTGGGCACGCGGAATTCAGAGCGTCCCCCAAAATTTAAAACTTAGAAATACAAAATCCTTTTAGGAATCCGCATTTTCTTTGTTGAAGGACTTTATTTTAACACCATTCAAAAACAATCTTTGAAATAACGTCTTTAAGTCAGTTTTTGATACGCTTTGTTAACTAAAACCTATATGAGAAAAATAATTCTATACTGTGCAAACTTCCGAGGGGCACGCGACGGTATTTTCTAAATGATTTAGCACCTTTTTGGCACGCACCATAAAAAAGGTTCGCCACCTCTGACATTGATATACAGTGTGCGCCGCTTGTTTCAGCATGAGTCTGATTTGGCCTACGTGTTGGCTTTCGATCTCTTACTTTGGCTATGCCGTGTGCCTAGTGTTGGTTTTTTCATACCTTCTCCAAGGCTTTTCCTTCTGACGAATAGGACCGGATGTTATGTGAGGCTGTAGGTTGTGTCTGTACAGCGCCCTTGTAGCGGCATGGTCGCGTTACGGCGCTATAGAAATTGTCCGTGTTATTATTATTATTATTTTATTATTATTATTATTATTATTATTATTATTATTATTATTATTATTATGCATGTTTGTCAGGTTCTTAAAAGGCACTTTACAAATAGCCAAACCTATATGTATACATGTATGTATGTATGAATGTATGCACATATATAAGATAAGATATATGTATGTTTGCATGTATGTATATATATGTATGTATGCATGTATGTATGCATGTATGCATGTATGTATGCATGTATATATGTATGTATGTATGTATGTTTGTATGGATGTATATATATATATGTATGTATGCATGTATGTATGCAGGTATGTATGTATGTATGTATGTATGCATGTATATATGTATGTATGTATGCATGTATGTATGTATGTACGTATGTATGTATGTATGGACAATGACATATACATGTATATGTATGTACATAAGTGTGCATGCATAAATGTTTGTATGTATTTATGTATGCAATTGATATACATTCATTTATTTATGTCATGGATATTTATTGCTTTTTTTCTGTCCTTTATTCCCAGTTATTTTTCATGCCTGTCATTTCACTATGCCTGCTTGCACAATTGCACATAGGCACCTCGCTCACAGACAAATCTGGCTTACTAGAAGCCAATCTAGACGAGGCATACTGTGTAACACACGCCCTAACTGGCTATCAGGTCAAAGAACCAAGTAACATTAGCAGGCCTATACCACCCTTATTGCAACCTATATCCTCGAAGTTTCTATTTGTATAACCTGATAAAAACTCTTGCTAAGAACATTAACATAATGTTCTGCATGCCTCTGTGACATAAACACCATTATTTAATTTTCTCCTGTTTGTCATGTAGCGACAGGGCCTGTATCAATATCTCTCGGGTCCAATTATATCTCCGGTTTGAAGGATTGCAGACCCAGTTGAACAATGCGCTGGTGCACACGCACCGAGTGAGACTCAGTAAGTCATATTATAAGTCCGGTTTCACTAAATCATTTGATATAATATCAAAGCACGTGAAATCCTGGTTGAAGAACCAGGATCGAAGTGAAGACAAAATAACTGAAATATCACTTGGCTTTAAGCCATGCTTAATATAATGTTATAAGTTATAACAAGTCATATTATAGCACTTCATGGCCTGTTCAGAAAAATCTCATTATCACACACCATCACATGATGTGATGGTATGTGTTAATGAGATTTTGTTTAACAAAGACTTTGAAATGTGATGTGATTCACATCACATTTGAAAGTCTTTGTTAAACAAAATCTCATTATCACATACCATCACACTTCAATCCTTGCCAAACAAAATCTCATTATCGCATACCATCACACTTCAATCCTTGCCAAACAAAATCTCATTATCGCATACCATCACACTTCAAAGCTTTTGCTAAACAAAATCTCATTAACACATACCATCACATCACATTTCAAAGTCTTTGCTAAACAAAATCTCATTAACACATACTATCACATCACATACCATCACACTTCAATCCTTGCCAAACAAAATCTCATTATCACAATCCATCACACTTCAATCCTTGCCAAACAAAATCTCATTATCACATAACATCACACTTCAATCCTTGCCAAACAAAATCTCACTATCACATACCATCACACTTCAATCCTTGCAAAACAAATCACATCAACACATACCAATCACACTTCAATCCTTTGCTAAGCAAAATCACTTTAAAACATACCATCACACTTCAGTCCCTGCTTGACAAGGCCCCATAGCATATCTCCACAGAAGTCACAGAAGTGGGGCGTCTTGTAGGAGTGAACATTTAGCAAGTGAGGACGCGCTGGAAATTCCTCGTTCGACATCGTTGCTGAAAAAAAAACAGTAAATGCAATTCACTATTTATTCATACAGCACCCTTTTTTAAAATACCTACTGACAAGCATTGAACCAGACATAAAAGAAAGTGAGTGATTGAGCGAGTGAGCGAGTAAGCAAGCGAGTGAGATAGGTGCAGGCATGTAAGCATATGAGTGAGTGAGTGAGTGAGTGAGTGAGTGAGTGAGTGAGTGAGTGAGTGAGTGAGTGAGTGAGTGAGTGAGTGAGTGTTAGTGAGTTAGTGAGGGAATGAGTGATTAAGGAAGTGGGTGAGTGAGTGAGCGAGTGAGTGTTAGTGTGCTAGTGTGTGTGAGAGCAAGTGAGCAAGCGAGCAAGCACACAAAGGAGCAACTGAGTGACTGAATGAATGACTGATTGTGAGCATTTACAACATACATACTAAAATGAAAGACGAGAAAAGGTGAAAACAGGAAGCAACAGGAGACAATAACCTTTGAAGCCAGTACTGTAGGAATTAATATGTCATGGGTCACAAATATTCTGAACACTTCTATGGCATCATTATCATAATAAATGATTCACCAATTGAAGACGACTCGATTTTAATACCATCTAATGCATATGCATGACCTGTAGGGCCGCTAGGGCGTAACTATAGACGTCAAATACAATTTAGAAAGACTTAAATAATTATATCCTGTTAGGCATATATAAATAAATATATATATATATAGGCATATATATATAAAAATATATATATATTGTTAAAGTAGACTTCACTCTATTTCTAGTCTATTATGAGGTTTAACTTAAAATTCGATTTTACGATGTTTAACTTAGTTACGATTATAAGCTTTAATTTAAATCACATTTAACTTAAGTAACAGGTACAGTTACGCGATTTAACTTAACATCATGGATTACGCGGTTCAAGCTTAAACTTTACACCTAGGGTTTAAACTTAACTCACGATTGCAAGATTTAGCTCAAACTACAACTGTTCCGTTCTAACAAAATCCAACGTATTTTCTCAGAATTTCTTTCCCAACTACAGCGCTATATCAGATCGTTCAAAATCGCACCGGAGACCTGAC
This sequence comes from Allolobophora icterica, assembly GCA_963556255.1. Lineage (NCBI taxonomy): Eukaryota > Metazoa > Annelida > Clitellata > Crassiclitellata > Lumbricidae > Allolobophora > Allolobophora icterica. The sequence goes on from OY744602.1 coordinate 12,239,086, forward strand.
GTCACCTGAGTGTCGGTTACCGAGTGTAGGTCATAAATAAATATAAAAAAATGCTTTCAAAACCGGCTCCGTTCAACAAAGCCTGAGCGCCTTTATTGCCGACAATCGTTCATTGTTCTGCCTAGGAAATCACCCTGCCCTAAGTCAACAGGACCTAAATTGATTACAGGCATCGGGCAAAGAACCGTACGACAAACATTTCTCCTGGGCGCAGAAAAATGACCCCTCCCTCTCACGCACCCACCGGTCTTGTAATTACGCCTTTCCTAAATAAATATTCATAAGGTTAAAGGTTGTGTCGTAACTGACTTGTTTGAATTTTTTTCTTAAATAAATATTCATGATGTTATATCCTGACTTATAATTAACCTTTCTGAAACACATTCATCTGGTTATATCCTAACTGATTCATACTTATGGCCTTCAGAAAGAAATATTCATAAGGTTATATTCTAACTGACTCATAATTAAGCCTTTCCGACATAAAGGTTATAACCTAACTTACTCATAAGTAAGCCTTTCTGAAATAAATATTCATGATGTTATATTTACACAATCTTTCAGTCATACAGTAGGATACAGATGAATGTAATTTTACCGAATGTTTAAATTTAAAAGTAAACCAAAATTACATGACCTTTTGTGATAGTGTCTAACAAAGCAACGTATTAATAAATAAACTGATCGAATTTAAATTTCAGATTAATTTAATGATTGCTCTGTGGGATGTAGATGTGTCACTTAATGTAAAAATGAATACATTGCAATGCATCGTTATTTGCAAAGTGCTGTGTGCAATGTACAAAATGTAATACTAATTAATGTAATATGATGATGACTAGGGTGAGTGAGTGAGTGAGCGAGTGTGAGTGAGCAAGTGAGCAAGGAGTGAGTGAGTCAGTGAGTCAGTGAGTGAGTGAATGAGTGAGTGAGTGAGTGAGTGTGTGTGAGTGAGTGAATGAGTGAGCAAGTAGTGAGTGAGTCAGTGAGTGAATGAGTGAGCAAGTGAGTGAGTGACTGAGTGAGCAAGTGAGTGAGTGAGTGAGTGAGTGAGTGAGTGAGTGAGTGAGTGAGTGAGTGTGTGAGTGAGTGAGTGTGTGAGTGAGTGTGAGTGAGTGAGTGAGTGAGTGAGTGAGTGAGTGAGTGAGTGAGTGAGTGAGTGAGTGAGTGAGTGAGTGAGTGAGTGAGTGAGTGAGTGAGTGAGTGAGTGAGTGAGTGAGTGTGAGTGTGAGTGTGAGTGTGCTAGTTAGTGTGTGAGTGAGCGAGTTAGTGAGTGAGTGAGGAGTGAGTGAATGAGGAAGTAAGCGAGTGAATGAGGAGTGAGTGAGCAAGCGAGGATGAGTGAGCGAGCGTGCAAGTGTGTGATCAAGTCGGTGGTCCCTTTGATTGAAATCACAATCAAGACACGTCATCTCTTGGAAATCCCGGTCGAAGTTCGATGGATGAGAGAAATTGAGGCTTATGACATTTGAAGCGTGATGGCGAATGATAATCTGATCAAAGCTTATGGCCAGCCACATTCCTGCCACTCACATCGGTCATCCAGGCAAAGGCAATTTCCATGGCAAGCCAATCGACGAAGCAAAGGCAATCATTCCCTTACAACTGTAGATATATTGACTTGGCACTAAATACTGCAGATGTAAATGCGTGTGTGTGTGTATACGTGTGTGTGCGTATGCTTGCATGTGTCTGTGAGTGTTTGTGTTTGTCTGTGTGTTTATGCATGCGTGTGTGTGCATAGGTGTGTATCTATGCGTATGTGTGCATGTGTATGTTTGTATGTGTGTGCGTGTGTGTGTATGTATGTCTATGTGCATAATGTGTGCATATTTGTATGTGTGTGTGCGTGTTTGTGTATGTGTTTTTATGTGTGTTTGTGTGTGTTGGTGTGCATTTGTCTGTATGTATCTTTGTGTGTGCTTCTGTGTGTGTTTATGTGTTTGTATAATATAAATAATATACAATATATATATATATATATCTAGTAAATGTATTGTTAAACAACATTACAATATTTTGGTCCTTGGAGAAATTTCCCTAAGCGTGAAAGATATTCTGGCTGCGGCACTGACAAAACAACAGCAATCGGCCAGACATCTGGACAACTAGACAACCATTTCCATACAAATTGGTTGCACAGCTTGACAACATGCTGCACACAACATCACAACGAGATCAAACCCCTGGTTGAAGTGTACAGTAACGTTACATATATATATATATATATATATATATATATATATATATATACATATATACATATATATATCAAGGTACTTGATAAAGCAACTTCTTAGTAATATAAAGTAAGTATTGTATTGTATTGTATTGTATTTAAACATTTATAAAGCGCCCCTAGTAGGGTGAACCGTTCAGAGGCGCTCCCAGTATATATATTATGTACAATACAATGCAATAGATAGTATGTAATTTGATAATGATTTCTGATGAGTTGAACTTGCTCTGTAGACATACGTATCAAGACGATATATATAGGCCGTTTTCAGTACTGTAACTTATTAGTATACTATGTATGTCTATATGTATGAATAATATAAAATTATGTATTTATGATATATAAGTGCATGTATACTGTATGTAAGTATGTATGTAAGTATGTACGTACATAAGTAGGCATAAAGACACTCGATATAGCGCCAACAAGTTCCTCTCCAAATCACTGTCACTTCGCATAATGCCATTAGACCAATTTCTACGGCTACTTCTCTCGTCCTTTCCAGTGACAATTGTCTGTGATTTGGTAAAAGGCAGCTGCACGAACAATCTGCCAATCATGGAAGGGGACGGACGGACGGACGATGTCAAGACGGACGGACGAAGGGACGGACCGGGGTAGGGAGGGAGGGAGGGATCGAAGGAGGGAAGGATGGACGTAGGGATGGACAGAGGGACCAGACCGGGGTAGGGAGGGAGGGAGGGATCGAAGGAGGGAAGGATGGACGTAGGGATGGACAGAGGGACAGACCGGGGTAGGGAGGGAGGGAGGGATCGAAGGAGGGAAAGATGGACGTAGGGAGGGAGGGAGGGACGGACGGATGGACTGACGGACGGACGGAGGAAGGGATGGACGGACGGACCGGGATATGGAAGGAGAGGTGGAGGGAGGGAAGGATGGACGTGGGGAGGGACGGACGGAAGGACGGACGGATTTAGGGAGGGAAGGAGGGCCGGACGGATGGACGGACGGACGATGGGAGAGAGGTTTCGAGACAAGATCTGAACGACTTTCAACGAGACCTCAGAGAGTCACAGAAAGAAGAACTGCTTCCGGAGTGGAGTTGTTCTGACTGACGTCGCGAGGACCCAGAGGAAATTGGTTCAATTAGGAACGGTCCACAAGAAAAAGATACTATCAATCTCATGGTTTTACCATGATCCGATACCGTTCGTTTTGTATGCCACTTGGGTAAAACATTGGCCAACTATTGCCCTTGGATTCCCTATACACCCTGTGGAAAAGGCACACATAGCTATTGGTCAATGCAGTCTTTAATTTATTAATAGATCTGTGGGATTATATAGCGCTTGCAAATGGACAATAACTCGAGGAGCATCACACAAAACCATTGGATTCATTATTACAAACCTATTTTAACACGCAGAGTTACACATAGCGTGAACCTGGGGCACATGGCTGAGTATGGCTCAGTAGGGTTCAGTATTACTCAGTATAGTTCAGTATGGCTCAGTATGGTTTAGTATGCCCAGTATGGCTCAGTACGGCTTACTATGGTTTAGTATGGCTCAGTATGATTTCAGTATGGTAATTGGTTAAGTATGGCTCAGTATGATTCAGTATGGCTCAGTATGGCTCAGTATGGCTCAGTCCAGACACTGATTCAATGTTCAAGGCCTTTTGCATGGATTCAGTTCTGAGGTTCTCATAAAGGCGGTTTTATAAGTAGCTATAGACACATACAGACAATTTTCTGTCTGTTTCATTATTTCATTTTGGGTTCAGTTCTCTATTACCCTTAAACCTATCCATTGATAAATTCTGTTGAACTGGTGTGGTTTTTGTTCTGCATAAATCCAGCCTTAAGCCTACAGCTGTCATAAAAATCCTGTTTTGGTTTGGTTTCGATCTCCTATAAACCCAGCCTTTAAACCCTCCCATTAAGTAACAGCCAAAGTCAGAGATTGGTTAGAGAAAGAAGAAAATCAGTCCCCTCAGCTTGTCCCGAGTGATAGCCATGGGTACGTAGTGTTAGCCACTTGAGTCTTAGCCTCGGCATATATGAAGGCGGGTGGCCAGTCCCCACCCTCGTCTCGTCTTCCCACCCACAGTGAACATTCAGTGTACTCATCATATAATAGTTGAGTTGGCTAGGGGGCTAACCACTATAGACTTTCACGCAGCACTGGATGACAGAATTTCGATGACAATTCCTTCGCTAATTATCAAGTAACTCCAAATTTTAAAGAGCTAGCAGAACTGCAGAACTAACTGGAAAGAACAATTAATTAATAATCGACTATTCATGACCAGCTCCTCTGAGCAGCTTCTCTGCCTCCTCCCTCTAGTCCTTCTGGCAACACAACTCGTACATTCACTTGACTTCTCTGGACAAACCTTACTTGACGTAGCACTCATGAATAAGCTGGAGCAATGCGCTTAACTTTATAGTAGCGCTTAAGAAATTTGGAGTTTACAATTACAATTACAATTACGACGATGAAGAAATTTTAAGTTTACAATTACAATTACGTTGACTAAACAATTTGGAGTTTACAATTACAATTACAATTACGATGATCAAGAAATTTGAAGTTTACAATTACAATTACAATTACGATGATGAAGAACTTTGAAGTTTACAATTACAATTAGCCTACAATTACGATGATGAAGAAATTTGAAGTTTACAATTACAATTTCGTTGACTACAAAATTTGGAGTTTACAATTACAATTACAATTACGATGATCAAGAAATTTGGAGTTTACAATTACAATTACAATTACGATGATGAAGAACTTTGAAGTTTACAATTACAATTAGCCTACAATTACGATGATGAAGAAATTTGAAGTTTACAATTACAATTACGTTGACTACAAAATTTTGAGTTTACAATTACAATTACAATTACGATGATCAAGAAATTTTGAGTTTACAATTACAATCATGATGACTAAGAAGTTTTGAGTTTACAATCACAATTACGATGACCAAGTAATCCCTAAAATTCGGAGACTGATATTAGAACTAACTGGAGAGAACAACTTCGACGACTATTCCATCCGTGATGTCCGCCGAGGAAGTGATCAGTCGTAAGATGTTCCGATCAGTAAGGTCATGCACGAACAACAGCAATCGGTTGCTAAGGTCAACACCAGTTCCAAAACCCGGATACTACAACAGATAATACAAGTTTCGGTTAAATTATATCACAAACAAATAGGTGACAATTGTCTACCGCGGAAAAAACTCTACAGTCGATTGGCTGCGCTTTAGTTTAGCCAATTTTACATAAAGTTCAGGCTGACGAAAGTTTTTATGCAAATTATAGGTAATTCATCGTTTTAGTATTATTTACCTTATATAACATCTAGTTTGAGTTTTAGTATGACATATTTTCATCGCTCATCCATCGTCTTAACAAGTGACAATAAAACGATAAATTACCCAAATATAATTGTATAACTTGAAAAAAGTGTGCTGTAATTTAATTGTAATTTCAGATGGAAATCTTTTTACCATCAGAATATGTGGGCATGCCTCTGGCTTTCTCGCGTCTGACATGGAGGGCGCTATAGAAGTTATATTAAGTTACACAATACACACAAAAACAAGTTGCCATCGGAATGTTGTTTACGGTGACTAAGAAGCAATGGGGAACTTAGTCTGGGCTGGAATGCTCCTCGTTTAAACATAACCATTCGTTTATTGTTCCCAGTACAAAAAAGATAACAATAAACACAATATAGGTCTACAGCAGGCCTAATGTTGGGATACAACTGGGGAAAACCCAGAAGGGACCAATGTCCCGCTTATTAGGGTTGAACATGTACCATGAAATAAATTTAGAATGACAAATGCTTCTCCTAATTATTAGTCCAACTGGACTGTGAAGCAAAAACAGAACCAGAACGGAACAATAATTGTAAAGAAAGACAAAAACCCTGAACTACTACAGCAGAGTATCATCTGTTTCTCGTCACCTATTCCTGTGATATCATTTGTTAGCAATTACCATGGCTGCTTTTTCTTGAACAACAAACATGGACGCCTGTAAGTGGTAACTGGATAATAATTCATCATTACACCACAGAATCAGCCATCAACAGTCCACATTGTTCACTGACACGCTGCTTCAAGTAAACTCAAGTATCCTTGGTTTCAATCTCTGACACTTGGAAGAATTTAGAAAACAGTTGACCTATAGTTACCACTGAGCTGAGCACTTGTAGACAACTGCAGTGGTTACCATAGAGGTTACCATAGAGGTTGCAACACAGGTTATCATAGAGGTTACCATAGAGGTTACCACAGATGTTAGCATTTTGCTGTCAGTTGTAACATTTGCCATGGATGCTCAAATTCTTTGCACATATACAAATCGCTAGCCTAGATTTTATCATTTTTCAGGAAATTAGAAAGGTCACCTTAGAGGTTACCATTTTGCATCTAACGGGAACGGCTACCCTGGATGTTAGAACACTTTTTAGTCTGTAAAAATGGTCGCCCTGAATTTTGTAGAAATGTTTACCTCAGATGTCACCATTTTGCTGGCAAGGCAAATCTTTACCCTGGATTTAAGCACTTAGCAAAGAATGGAAGTGGTCACCCAACAGTTTAGCATTTGCAAGCATGGGGAACAGTTAGGAAGCCTGGAAGAATTTATAAATAGTTTACCCAAGGGGTTTGTCATTTTAAGGAAGCTGGAATGGTAAAGGTGATAAATAGCTTTTTGAAATATTTGTAAATGGCTACCAACAAGAGGAGCAAAACAGGTCTGCCTGCCTGTCTGTCTGTCTGTCTGCCTGCCTGTCTGTCTGTTTGCCTGCCTGCCTGCCTGTCTGTCTGTCTGTCTGCCTGCCTGTATGTATGTCTGTCTGTCTGTCTCTATAAACAGATAAACAAAAGGACAAAACCTGTTAACCATAGCGACCTTGGCTCATTTGCATGACGAAAACGTTTTGCATAAATTAAGATAATTAGCCGATGCTGCCTGAACTGGGACAAGCGGATATTTGCCGAGAAGGTGGCCTTTGCCTGATAATGAATTCAAATGAGTTGTATCTACTCCTCGTCTAATCTGTCATAGGAAAATGCTTAATGCACAGATAGACACACGTCCATACAGACGTACAACAGACGGACAGAAGCACACAAAGACACATGCACACATTAGTGGCCGATATTTAATGCAACTGTCTCATCTGTGACTGCTGCATCAGTTCCAGATAAACAGACACAAACATGCACACACTCTCTGTCTCTGTCTCTGTCTCTGTCTCTTTTCTGTCTGTCTGTCTGTCTCTCTCTCACACGCAGATACATAAGCAAAATATTATCTCACAAACAGACAAACATACACATACATGCATAGATGCATACATACATACATACATATATACATACATACACACAAACATACACACATGCATACATGTGTGTATGTACATACATACATACATACATACATACATACATACTTACATACATACATACATACATACAAATATAGACACATATGCGTACAGACAGATTCAGGCTACCAAAGGGAGGTAGAAATACAGAAAAAAAGAGACATCCAGGTTGAAATGGAGGCAGAGAGTGGAACATTGTACGAAGAATCACACAGAAAGGCAAACTGAGACATACAGTGTGACCAACAAGAAGTGAGACTGACAGACAAAGACAGGCAACCAAAGAGACACACAGACAACCAGACAGACCGAGAAAGACAGACAGACAGATATACAGGGCAGAGCAGGTGGAAGTGCTGTTTTCCTGGTTTCGTTAGCGACGACGAAGTTGAATGAAGATATCTGAATGGGTAAATATTCCAATCGAACGACAAACTCCACTCTCAGCCAAGCAACGAACAGATGGACAGAAGGACGGAAGGACGGTAGGACAAAAGGACAGAAGGACAGGACGGAGGGACGGACGGAAGTTAAAACGGACGGAAGACGAAAGGACGCAAGGACGGACGGAAGAAACACGAGAATTATATTGCCTATTTATAAGTGTTGCCAGAATCCTCGGTGGCTGTCTCCTGTCTCACAGTTCAAACCAATCAATCAGTTCTCCTGTTTAATTAAATCTAAAGACTTCTATAGCGCCTTTATGGTAGCATCAATCGATGTCGCTTCAGTTAGAATCGGAATCAGTTCAAGTCCACTAGGGAAGTCAGGTCGAAATCCGATCAGTCAGATTAAGAGAGAGAGAGAGAGAGAGAGAGAGAGAGAGAGAGAGAGAGAGACGAGAGAGAGAGAGAGAGAGAGAGAGAGAGAGAGACAGACAGACAGACAGACAGACAGACAGACAGACAGACAGACAGACAGACAGACAGACAGACAGTCAGACAGACAGACAGAGACAGAGAGAGGAGATACAGAGAGAAGGAGACAGAGAAGGAGACAGAGACAAGGAGAGAGACAGAGAGAGACAGAGAGAAGGGGAGAGAGAGAAGGAGAGAAGGATAGAGAGAAGGTGAGAGAGGAGAGGAGAGGAAGGAAAGAGAGGGAAAGAGGGAGGAGGGCGAGGGAGGGATGGAGAGAGGGAGGGAGCAACGGAGGAAGGAAGAGAGGGAGGGAGGGGGAGGAGGGAGACGGAGAAGGAGAGGGAGAAGAAGAGGGAGAGGGAGAGAGGAGAGAGAATACACACACACGTATTAATCACCTACCCAAATGTTCACCTACATATATATACATTCCTGCATATGTAAGCCCTAGCCTACAAATAGTTAAGGTTACATGTAGTGGCATAATTACTATCTAGCGTACATTTGAGACGTCCTTGGAGGGCGCCATACTGAGGCGTTGATGGACATATAAATGCATACATAGTTGGTGGGATCGTTGAGCTGTCAAATGCTCCACATTCTGATGTTATCACTTGGGAAAGAGAAGATGAAGAGTTATCCTTCTAACGGTCACAGAAGAGCAAACGACGCCTCTGCCTCAGCAGCTCTCCTCACTCCCTTCTATCCTCTTCCATTTTCACCAGAACTGATTCAATTAGTCGCGGCTGAGTTAGGAAAGAGAAAATGTCGACCTGAGCAGGACGCAGCCTTAGCGCCCCGCCGAAGCGACAAGAGAACATGTCGACTGAGAGGGACGCAGCCTTTAGCGCCCGGCCGAGCGCCATGGGCTTCTCTTCTGCAGCCGCTCCTCTCAGCTCTTTGCTCTCTCTCTTCTCTCTCTCTCTTCACTCTCTCACTTTCTCTCTCTCTCTCTCTCTCTCTCACTCTCTCTCTCTGCTCTCTGTCTCTCTGTGTCTCGCTCTCTTTCTATATCTCTCTCTCTCGCTCTCTTGCTCTCTCTCTCTCTCTCTCTCTCTCTCTCTCTCTCTCTCTCTCTCTCTCTCTCTCTCTCTCTCTCTCTCTCTCTCTTGCTCTCGCTCCCTCTCTGTGTCTCTCTATTTCTCTCGCTTTCTCTATCTGTCCGTCTCTTTGCCTCTTTCTCTCTCTCTCTCTCTCTCTCTCTCTCTCTCTCTCTCTCTCTTCTCTCTCTCTCTCTCTCTCCTCTCTCTCTCTCTCTCTCTCTCTCTCTCTCTCTCTCTCCTCTCTCTCTCTCTCTCTCTCTCTCTCTCTCTCTCTCTCTCTCTCTCTCTCTCTCTCTCTCTCTCTCTCTCTTCTCTCTCCCTCCCTCCTCTCTCTTTCTCTCTCTCTCTCTATATATATATTTGTCTCTCTGTCTGTCTCTGTTTCTCTGTCTCTGTCTGTCTCTGTCTCTCTGTGGTGGTTCTAGCTTAAGAGAACCTTGCCATGGACAATTTTTTCCTGGAATAACTTTTTTTCGTCAGATAAAAATAAACTGTTCTTGGTTGAATTTCCTTTGCGATAGACTGAATATCTGAACATCTTTCGAGAATTTGTCTATTCAGGTGACAGGCAGTTCTAGCTCAAGAGAACTTTCACGTAATTTTTTGTAAAGGAATATTCCGTTTTTCTTTTGTGCATTTCTTTCCTCGAATCGGTCTACCTTGAGAATATCTCAGTAGGTGACATCTTGAAGATCAGCCTTAAGAGGACCACATCAAACATCTTGCTTGATTTTCTCTTCCATTTCCCAGTATCATTTTAAAACGATTTAAAATCTCACGAAAATACTTTCAGTAACATTGGATTTCATTGTATTGCATTGTATTGTATAACTAAAAATCTTGGGACTTGTCAGATTGTGATGATTAAATCCCATTATACCCCCCCCCCCAAATAACTAAATCATTTCGACATCTCTTGAGAAAACTGTATCCTATATCATAGATTTTTTAGGACTAAATCACATAGCCTAGATTCATAAGGACTACATCTTGTATTATAGGATTTCTCAGAACTACATCTCAGAACACAGGATTTCTAAGGACTATATCTTATATCATAGGACTTGTGAAAACTGTATCTTATGTCATAGGGTTTCTGTAAGGACTGCAAAGGATTTCCGGACTATATCATACATAATAGGATTTCTGAAGACTATATATCATATAATTCTGTGAGGATGGTAGCTGATATCATTTAGAGCATCTCATCTCTAACTAAACCAATTGGAAATCTCTTACAGATTCCTGTACAGGATTTCCAATCTCTTAACTCGGCGTTTATATATGATCTGAAAGTCAATGGCCAATCAGCGGTTTCTTCTGATCTATTGCTCTGGTTACAATTCATTTTCACGAGGACTATATATTACTCCTTTGAATTCTTTCGAGAACAATTCTTTTCATGTGGCATTCTGATTATCGCAAATAATCCGTACGAATGATTCTAGGAAACATTTCTCAAGACAATTCCTTTGTCGGTATTCCTGTGTGATATTTTTCATTATTTCTAATGCATATATATATAGCATTTCACAATAAATTTCGAGAAGAGCGGCAGCCGAAGCTAGCTCCAAGAGGCGGTGATAGTTACGAAAATGTTAGCGACTTCACTTTCTTAGCCTCGGCACGTGAGGACTGCTGACCAGATCTCTGCCCCCCTCTCATATTCCCAATGACTGAGACACTCGCCTTACGTTCTTGTAACTGGGTGTTAAGTGCCCTTGTCTCCTTGTCCCTGGGTTTAAGGCCACGTCTCCTTGCCTGCTTGTCCCTGGGTTTAAGGCCATTCCCCTTTGCAGGGCTGTAGCGGTAAAATTAGAGGTGAGTATACGCTACCGGTGACTTTTCCGAAACAAATTAGAGGTGAGTATAATCTACAGTATTTTGTGAGTATACGCTATAGTATTTTATTATAAATAAATATAAATATTTTGTAAGGTGAGTATACGGTCTCTAGAGGTGAGTATACGCTGTATACCCGCGTATACCCTCGACTACAGCCCTGCCCCTTTGTCTCCTTGTCCCTGGCTTTAAGGCCATCTCCCTTGCCTCTTCATCATTGGGATGTAAGTCCATGCGCCCATTGACTCCTCCATTATCTCGTGTCTCCTGCCTTCACAACAACAACAACAACAGACTATTTTTGGATTACGTGCCAAAGGAAAATGAGAAATTCGATACCAGTTGTGTCGGTAAAAAAAAGCAGGTAGCCGTTGAGGCAGACAGAGAGGTAGTCAGAGATAGACAAGCAGACACACACAGACAGAGACAGACGGGCACAGACAGACAGAGATACAGACGTGAAAGCAAAATGTCAGAAGGGTGAATTTTTATTCACTCTGCCATATATCAGAACGTCATTTTCGGTCAGGGAAATAAATGCTTTAGAAACATTCCTCAAAATACCATTACATCATTCTGTTTTGGAATTCGGACTGTTTGATGTATGTATGCGTCCGTCCGTTTGTCTGTCCGTCTGTCTGTCTGTATGTCTGTCTGTTATTAGGCCTATATATGTATATGAAAGCATCTATATATAGTATTTACACATACATAATATATAGACAATTCTCTGAATGCCGTAAGAACAGATCACAGCATGTTTATTTCAAAGGCTTCGTGTCCACTAGCATGTCTGTTACTTGCCCAGTATACAATGGGGCTCAATTTTGGGTCACAGCTTATGCTTATCTTATACGTGCAATTGTAAATATACACGTTTTTATAGCACCGTTTGGCCTCGACCCTGCTCACTTTTCAATTAGTTGGTGGAGTGATAACATGCACCGCTGTCCGTTGTAATGGATGCCATGCTATTTAATATTAACACTTTAACGAGACTTACTAAAACTGAATAGGAAACCAATGCAGTTAAAGTGATAAATGACTTACTAGTGCTGTCCATAAATTATTTTTTTCAGTTTTTCTTGCGACAAATAATAGCACATTCATTTAAGACATATATCTGTAATTTCCTCGTTTGAAACAACCGCAAATTGCCAGCCGTCCGTTCTCGTTTCTAAGCCTATAAATTGTCCCTCGATATTGACAAGACCATTTTCACTCTCTGTCTCTCACATCTCACACTCTCCGTGAATATGACAAAGATTAATATGGATGGAAGAATGATCACCCAAGCTAAAGCATCATCTATAAATTATCTCTTATGACTATATATCTCGCTCAGAAAGCGACGTGGAAAGAGCACGTTAATTATACATAAAAACTGGCAAAATATATCACAGTTTTCTCCAGCGTCCGTCAATGTTTGCCTAGGAGTTGCTTCCAATGCTTATATTATTCATATAGATTTTCCATATCTGTCACACGGTAATGTCTCATCGGGGTTCAAATTATCTTTCTCGTCTGAAAGAATTGCTAATTATACAGAAGTGTGCTTTCCAGAATTTTTGCAATTTGCACTAACCTACCAACAATAAACCAGTATTTAAAATGATCAGAATATAATGATTAACATTATGCATTATTATGCGCCACTATCTAATGACCAAGCATCAATCGATGGCACTGAGCAATTGTGAGCATAGGACTTGCTCAACGTTCCTATACAGTAACCGTTTCAGGAAAGGCTGGAACAATACGATAATAAGACACAACGAGATTTATTATAAAAAAAACTGCCGTGTATTTTTTACTCCAGTATTGCTGTAGGCCCTACATAGGCCTACAGTAAATCTAATACTGGAGCAACATCAATATATCGTGAGACACGTTGGCCGACTAGTTCGAGCGCTCGCCTTGTAACGCGTAGAGTAACTGATTCGATTCTTGCAAAACCATATATGCTACTGATTCAATGTAGGTGTTCACAAGTCAATGCACCGCTATTAAATAAATCATTATGTACGATTCACTTACTCACCCATCAACTCAAACCCACTCACCCACCCACTCAACCACCAATCCTTCTGTAGCAAAGGGTTTATATGGTTGGTCGTCAGCGCACTTTGCCTGCAGGGACCGTTTGTTTTATGGATTATTTTGCAGATGTTTTTTCTCCAATTGCTCTCCAAATTTCTTAATGGAACATTTCCTTCAATCATCTAGCTTATAGACCATTGAAGAAAACTTTTGCCATCTAGACCTACTTCTGCCTCAATTATTCCGCCTCAATTATTCCGCTTAAATTATTCCCCCTCAGTTCTTCCTAACTCTTTAGGTGAAACAAAATTTCATGCATCATTAGTCTTTGTTTTGATTCTTCAAAAGAGTAGTGTAGTGTGGTCGTGCGTTTCAGTGTGGTGTGGTATGGTGTAGTATAGTGTAGCGTAGTGTGGTGTGGAGTGGCATGGTGGCGTGGTATAGTGTAGGGTGGTGTAGTGTGGCAAGGTAATATGTTATAATTAGTGTAGTTGGTGGTGTGTTTCAGTGTGGTGTGCTATGGTGTAGTATAGTGTAGTGTGGTGTAACATGGTGTAGTGTTGCAGTGGAGTGCAGTGTTGTGTGGAGTGACCTGGTGACGTGTTGTAGTCTAGCGACCTGTTGTGTAGTGCAATATGTAGTGGCTAATTCAGTGTAGCAGTATGGTGTGGTTTTGTTTTTTAATCAGATGTTGGGTTTTGTATATAATGTAGTTTGGTATAACAAAGGAAGACCCCCCCCCCGCTGTGTTGTTGTGGAGTTGGAAACCTCACATTCAGCTAGAACCCAGCACACTGAGGCTGCAAACTGAGCTCTTGACCCGTTAGTGAAACAGTCAACAAGTCAGAAATTAACAAATTACGGCAAGTGGAGAAAAACAATTGCAAAAATAATTAATAAAAGAAACGACACTCTGAAGAAAAACTGCGTTGACGACCAACCATATAAACCGTTTGCTGTAGAAGGATTGGTGGATGCGTGGGCGGGTGAGTGGGTTTGAGTTGATGGGTGGGTGACTGAATGAAAGAGCAAGTATGAGTGATGCATCCACGCATATATATATATATATATATATATATATATACATGTGTATGTGTATACATACATACATACATACATACATACATCCATACATGCATAATACATACACATATACACACATCCAAATTCATATACATGTACTTAATTTCATGTCAGTGGCATCTGTTGTGTGTTTTTTGCTTGTGTGTGTGTGTGTCTGTCTGTCTGTCTGTGTCTCTTTCTGTCTGTCTGACTTACTTTCTTTTGTTTTCTTATTCTATCTTTGTATGTCTATTTGTCCATCTGAGTGTCTTACTGCAAGTCATTTTCTATTCTTGTTTGTCTGTCAATATGTTCTTCTCTCTGTCTCTCTGACTGTCCACTGGTCCTTCTGCATGTCTTTAGGTCAGTCTGCCGGTCAATGTCTATGGCTTCATATTTGTTTTCCTGTCTGTGTGTCAACATGCCAGCATTACAATCATGTTCATCTTTCTGTCTGTTTGCCAGTCTCTCTTTATCTCGATCTGTCTCTGTCCGTCTCTTGCTGCCTGTCTCTCTTTGTTCCTGTCGGTCTGTGACCATCTCTGTCTCTAGCTGTCTTTGTCCGTCTCTTGCTGCCTGTCTCTGTTTGTTCCTGTCTATCTATGGCCATCTCTGTCTCTCTTAGTCTCTGTCTGTCTGTCTGTCTCTGTCAATTTCCGTCTCTGTCTTTGTCTGTTTCTGTCCGTCTTTGTCTCTGTCTATGTCTTTGTCTATCTCTGTCTCTGTCCGTCAGTGTATCTCTCTCTGTCCGTCTGTGTCTCTGTCTCTGCCTGTCTCTGCCTGTCTGTGTTTGTCTTTGTCTGCCTGTCTCTGTGTGCCTCACCCCGTCTATGTCTCTGTTTGTCTATGTCTCCCTCTCTGTGTCTGTGTCTGTTTGTCTGATTGAATGTTTGTCTTTGCGATGGAGAGAATTGGCTTTCTCCATTACTCGATCCTTGTCAGTCCTTCCAGCGTCTAAGTGACAGGATCTGTCGTCGAGTGCAAATGTCTGTCACGATCTCACGACAACAAAGGACTCAACTTCGAAGCCTCATGACGACGCAATTGTTGCACAAATTGTCATGTAAAACTGTAATGTATTGTAATGAAAATCAGTGTAATGCATCGCAATGCAACTGCAATGTAGTGTTGTGAAGTGTATTGTATTGTATTGTATTGTATTCGGATATATATAAAGCGCTTCTAGCGGGAGGGCCATTCAGAAGCGCTCCCAGTACGAGAGACCCCGAGAGAAAAAGCAAGTTTTAAGAAAGGTAAAAGAGGAAGAGACGTTACCTGAGAGAATAGAAGAACGAACGAACGGAGGAAGCTCATTCCAAAGAGCAGGGCCAATGGAGGCAAAAGACCTAGGTTGAGCCAGAGAAGTACTGACACGGAGAACGAGGAGGTCAAAACGGTCAGATGAACGAAGAGGACGAAGAGAAGCAGCAGAGTGAGGGCGATGTATTAAGTC
>OY744602.1:12260005-12267505 GCA_963556255.1 Allolobophora icterica
GCCCACCCTCAAATAACACAGCTGAATTTCATTTACATGTAATCGGTGAAGGGGTGTTGAGGGGAGGGGGTCGCTACAAGGTCCAAGAGAGACTGGATCGTGCCATGGATAACGAATGATTGGACCCATCGACTGTTGATTCTGCATTGCCGCAAGCTGTCGTTAGGAGTGCCATTGGAAGAAAAAGCGTCGACAAACGATGTCGAATGATCAGAGCAGGGACTGATTCAATCACCCATATATATATGTTACAGGGAATGTGTATTTTCAGGGAATATGTATATTCCCTGAAAATTTCAGGGAATGTGTATAGAAGCGGGATCTATGATGAAAATGTAACTATAAGACTAGAAGCTGGATTAGCGATAAAATGTAACTAAGGCTAGAAGCTGGATTAGCGATGAAAACGTGACTAAGGCTAGAAGCTGGATTAGCGATGAAAATCATATACATATTCCCTGAAATCTTCAAGTGATTTCTATACACATTCCCTGAAATTTTCAGGGAATATACATATTGCCTGAAAATACACATTCCCTGTAACATATACACGTCGTTAAAGGTCAAAAGGTTGGGACTGGTGCGCTGGACAGGTACGATTGATCAGGGACGGATGATCAGGTACGCTTGATCAGGTACGGACGATCAGTTAATCAGGTACGGTTGATCAGGTACGGTTGATCAGGTACGAATGATCAAGTACGTATGATCGTGTACGGTTGATCAGGTACGGATAATCAAGTACGATTGATCAGATACGGTGTATCAGGTACGGATGATAAGTACGATTGATCAGGTACGGTTTATCAGGTACGGACGATCAGATACAGTTAATCAGGTACGATTGATCAAGTCCCGATGATCAGGTACGGTTAATCAGGTACTGCTGATCAAGTGCGGATGATCAGGTACGGTTAATCCAGTACGAATGATCAGGTACAGTTGTCGACCTAGGAACGTTTGGCCAGGGTAAGGACGGACCGTACGGTTGGTGCTAGTAGAACAGGTACGGGTACGATGGGCCTGGTATACGCGTTGCAGGGTCAACGGTTTTCCAGTTACCCGTGATAGCGGTGGAGTGGGAGGTGCCGTGGAACGCAGACTGGAACTGATTGACTTCCAGATTCTGGAAATAATTTCCTGGAAACATGACGACGCAAAGAACCCAACCCTTCCCTACCCCACCCATCTCTACTCCACCCATCCCTCCCCCCCATCGGCTGTCGGTGACATTTACTATGCTGGTCGCCGTGACCGCAGCAGCCTGCTATACGTGATGGTGGCTACAACGACGATAATGATGATAATGATTGATGATGACAACGGTGATAATAACGACGATCAGGTACGGTTGCTGCTGCTGATGGTGGTGATGACTGTGATGATGATAATGGTAATGATAAAGATGGCAAAAGCAATGACTCTCATCATCGTCATAGTCATCATCATCCAAATCATCTTCGTCATCATCATCATCACCACCATCATCATCGTCGTTGTTGTCATCATCATCATCGTCGTCGTTGACGTCATCATCATCATCGTCGTCGTCGTCGCCATCGCCGTCACGACAAGCAACGGAGAGAAAGTCGTTTGACGCCGCTAGGTGGCAGATTTTTTAATAACCGGATAAATCCGGCCTCAAGCGGGAGAGCAGTGCGATCAGAAGGCTTACCAATAATGGCAAGGCGACATTGAGTGAAGCCACCTCAGCAGGGTCACAGAGGTCAAGGAAGGACATTTATATAGAAGTCTGAAATGAGAACTCTGGCTAATGATTAGCGTTCATTTGTGTGTGATTTGGAGTTGGCAGAAGTGGGTGAAAACAGTGAAATGTATGGGAATAATGACGTCTCTAAAAAGGCCAGATAATCTGACAGTGTGGTAGAGATGATCGATGCGTAGCAGTGAGATGTATGGGGTAAATGCACCTTGGGGGGAAGTGTAGAGGGAATGT
Organism: Allolobophora icterica; assembly: GCA_963556255.1. Taxonomy (NCBI): domain Eukaryota; kingdom Metazoa; phylum Annelida; class Clitellata; order Crassiclitellata; family Lumbricidae; genus Allolobophora; species Allolobophora icterica. Next base: position 12,261,963 of record OY744602.1, read on the forward strand.
ATGGTAATCGGTCTCACTCATTTGTTTTGCTTCAAAAAGACGCAAAGAACTTCATACCTAGAAACCTGTTCAAAGGCATTCATTAACTGCTTTTTCTTGAGGGAACATAGCAAGCAGTTTAGCCGGGCAGCAAAAGGTCGATTAGAAAAATCTTATCATATAGTGCTAGCATTAATTTAACCCACCCTGCCAAAATAGATCTTGTGCGAGACTCGATGCTTCTATTCGATATAACAGTAGATAAGGCCTAGGCCTACTCATCAATTGTTGCGTTCTGACAGCAGTGTTTAATTACGAATAAACGAACATACAATACAATTCATCATCATCTTCATGATCTTCATTTTCATCAGCAACACCAACAACATCATCGTCATCATCGTCATCGTCGCCATCATCATTACTATTATCATCGCTAACAGACAATAATTATCCCGACGTCGACAAACGTGGGCTTCTGTCGAAATAGTAATTGAACAAAAAGACGCAGAAACGATCGCTTCGGTGGCTATCATCAGAGAGATTACTAAAAAAATAACTTCTCTCCGTTTCTCTTTCATCTGCAATTGGGGTCAATCATCTGTCATAGTTGTTTACTTCACCGAAGCAAATTACTAATTATGGCATTCCAGTTATCATTATTTATATAGTTGTTTGCTTATTTTTTCTTACTTAACACACTAATTACGAATAAATCTTCGATATTTCTCAACTTCAAACTTCTGAGGCCCTACTCCAAATCCAAGCGCAGGGCACCAGATTATTCACGAGCGCTCCGTCCCGTCGGAGGGGTTTCCAGAGATGTCGAGTGAAGATCCGGTAGCTAGATAGAACAGAGAGAGGAGCCAGACTAGCTGCTAGGGTGGGTTTCGTTGAGGACGAGAAAGTCTTACATTGAGTGTAAGTACGGTCGTATCTTGACATTAGGCTATATATAGGGCGTTTTTCGAACCTATCGAAGACATTGTGAACTTTCTGTGCAAAAACACTGTAACATTTTTATTAGGTTCGGCCACAGTTGTACACTTTCCTCAGCTGCAGTCTCCCAGTTTGCACTTCGAGGAGACTGGAGCTAACTGTAACTGGCAAATGACACTGGAACACGAAATGGAACGATTGTTCCACTTCCACGGATGTCAGAGTTGGTCGTCTCAAAACATAGATATTCTCCGCTTTGCATCATCTCCCCCCCCCTCTCTCTCTCTCTCTCTCTCTCGCTCTCTCTCTCTCTCTCTCTCTTTCTTTCTCTCTCTCATCCTGACTGTCTCTCTTTCTCTCTCCCTATCTTCCACTGCACTCTTCCACCCCACAATTCCACACCACTCTTCCAAGCCTCAATTCTACCCCACAATTCACCCCACTCTTCCATCTCACTCCTCCACTCCACTCTTCGAACCCAACCTTCCACCCTACTCTCGCCACTCTAGCCTTTCCGTCCAGGCCGCTCCACTCGTTTTCCAGAAATTCTATCTCGGTCACAGTCACTTTAAAACCATCCTTTCCAGTTCACTCAGAATCAATGGCATATAATCTGCACTTCTTTCTAGCAGTTAATAAGGTAATACACAAACACAAACGCACACACACACACACACACACACACACACACACACACACACACACACACACACACACACACACACACACACACACACACACACACACACACACACACACACACACACACACACACACACACACACACACACACACACACACACACACACACACACACACACACACACACACACACACACACACACACACACACACACACACACACACACACACCTGCACACACACATACAAACATACATATATACACACACACACACACACACCTGCACACATACATACAGACATACATATATATATACACACTTACATACATACATACTCATACATACTCATACATACTCATACATACATACATACATACATACATACATACATACATACATACATACATACATACATACATACATACATACATACATACATACATACATACATACATACATACATACATACATACAAATAAACATATTGAACTTGGGGCAACTGCGACAATTACTCAAAGATAGAAATGCAAAGAGCCCATTTATTTCACATCCTGACCACCAACAGTCGTCCTGTGTTCAGTGCGAAAAGACCTTTAACCCCAAGAGCACAAGGGACATCTGCACGAAGTCAACAAAGGAATACAGATCAGAAATTGCCAATTTAAGCTCTGCACCATGGACTGAACTCGGGTCGCGGAGGTCAAGGTTCACGACACTTAGGCAATTTCCATCTACCAATGACACTTGGGTAAACGCGCTGGGACTACAAACTGCGGGCGCATCAAAAACTGACAGAGTTGGCGGAGAACTTCATCCGAAACATTACCAGGAAACATTTACTCTAAAAACATTACCAGTAAACATATAGGGCCTATAGGCCTACTGTAAAACACTATTAGAAAACATGACCCGTAAACATTCACTGTGCAATTCTTAAACTGTAAGAAAATATTACTATTACTATTATGATTTTTATTATTACAATTACTATTACTGTTGCTATTATAATCAATATTGCAGTTACTATTAGGCCTACTATTACTATTAGCCTACCAGTGCTCTTTTTCAACCGGAACGTGTTGGAATGGGGTTCCTGCACCTTTTTCCAGCTACTAAAAATTACTTAATTTTAGTAATAAGAACAATAATTTAGTTATTTTAATTTAATTTCTGCGATGTTAGCTGTTTTGAGTGTTAACTAAGATACCTCCCAACCACCAATACCGTTTCTCTCGAAATTTTAGCCCTTCCATAATTGTTCAGTTCCGGAACCTATTGTTCAGTTTCGGAACCTTTTTTCTAGAAAAAAGCACTGATTATAATGATTACAATTAGCAGACGATATCACTGGAAATATTATCCGACTCCGTTCCTCGAAAGCAGCAGGCCCTAATGGAAATCAGCAGAGAGAATCACAACCGGAAAACATAATTGGAAATCATTAATGGAAAACATTACCTGAAATGCCAACGAAAAAACTTTACCAACACAACTCAACACAACTGCTCTGCTTCTCCACATTAATCAATTCACAATGACAATTGTCTTGTGGAGGGTCACGAGCTCATTGATTGACTGTTGCTTTAGTTGGCATGCATATTAATGAAATTGCACCAGAAAAAATTTAATGGATATCAATACTGTATTTACTGAGCTCACAGATATAACATTACAGGAAAACATTACTTGGAGAACATATACTGAACACACGCACAACATTACTACAAAACATTACCCCAAAAAATTTCATAAAACATTACCGCAAAACATTAATGCAAAATATTACCGCAAAACATAACTGCAAAACATAGTCGCGAAACATTACCACAAAACATTACCCCAAATTAAACATAACCGCAGTTTTCTCGAAAAAAATTACCGCAAGACATTAATGCAAAACATTACTGCAAACAGGCCCGGTTCGTCTGTTAGGCAGACTAGGCAGCCGCCTAGGGCCGCCGATTTTTAGAGGCCGCCAATTTTCCATTTTTCTAAAATAAACATTAAAAAAAAAATTTCTGGAAATTCATAAATGAAGCAACGTTGGATTATTTTTTAATTATTATTCGCTATATGGAAGTATTACAGTGCTGGTGTAATACATTATGTTCTATTAAGGTAGGGTTCACCGTTAAGTTTTATTCATAAGTTTTTCCGGAAGTATTGAATCAGCAGTTCAGTTTACTCTAGTCTAGACGGTTAGACCATTTTCATTATTTTTTTATTTTTTATTTTAATGAATGTTTGAAAATAAATAACGTAAATTTCAGTAAATCATATCAGCTATAAAAGGAACTAAAAGCGATTGACTTCATTTTAATCGCAGGTATCTACACATATAGTTTCCTTACGTGTGTCTGTCGTAGGACGCTACGTCACAAACGCTTTCTGTTCTATTGTGAAACCGTTTGTGACGACGGCGGTGTTGACGACGGTCTTGACGACGGTGATCAGAGCATTTTAACCAACGATATACACTGCCGTCATAATTATGACGGTCAAATACACTAGTAATATTATATTATGGGTCGACAGGCCGCTCAAATGCAGATTTGCCTAGGGCCGCCAAATGTCTTGAACCGGGTCTGACTGCAAACATTGCGACAAAACACAATCGCAAAAACATTACCGCAAAACACTACCGCAAAACATGACCAACAACAAATGCAATCAAATGAAAACACTAGCAGTGGCCCATTGACCAGATTTCAACTTTAATCTAATTATTTCTGATCCAATCCAATCCAAAGAAATTCTATAACGCCGTAACAAACGTGTACATTGTACAATGCATCCATTAATCCTTTAGTTTAGTCCAACCTTATCGAAATCTGGTAGTTGCGGGAAATGAGAACTCAGGTTACCTTGGGTAAGCAAGTAAGTAAGCAACTCAGAATGTACAAAACCTGAACCTCAAGCCCAATCCGTACTGGTGTCACTGTGTCAACTCTGCATTCAACTAATAATGCACACTAAACTAGAAGAGTGATCAGTGGCTGACGCAAGCGCACACGTGAAGCCAATCAACGTGGAGCTAATTTAACCATCAATCCATCTGTAATTAACATCTACGACACCCCCATATGCTACCTGAACGTCGAAAGATAAATTGATTTCGCTTGCCATTAACCACCACTCGACTCCTGCAGCAAATATATCGATTTGCAATATACCTTTCACGCACGAGACAATAGGAGAAAGTGGCAATACTCGTCGATCCCATCAGCAATGCTATATCTGCAGTCATAAAATTATAGTAAAATGTCGGTGATATGGTAAGTTATGGTCTGTAAGGACATGAGGGTTACCATGGGTAATTGAAATACATTTCATCACATATTTCACAATCTGATAAGATCTCCATTTGGACGGGATTGAAAAAGAGATATCTTTTCAGAAGTACTGGAACAATGGAACCATTTTCTGAAATACTGAAACAATGGAACAATTTTCTGAGGTATTGGAATAGTGGAACCATTTTCTAAAGTGCTCGAACAGTGGAACAATCTACCACTACAGCTACATAGCATTATGCAGGACTCATGTCGACATACCTTTTCAACTCACATTAAAAAAAAGAAATCCATGCAAGATGATTTTAAGTCATTAAATGGTACATTTAGAAATCTTAAAATGGTGTGTATATATATATATATATATGTATATATGTATACATATATATATATGTATATATATATATATACATATATATATTATATATATGTATATATATACATATATATGTATATATGTATATATATATATATATAATAGGGCCGATGTTGTACCTGCCAGGTATTGTAAATGAATAAATTGTAATTTATAACTTCTATCTCGCTGGTGTCTGATGCCAAGGCATCCACCGTTGGTGCACCAAAACCCAACCGTAATGAGGTCGGTATCCAGAAGATCAGAAGATGAGTCCGTAAGACAGAGAGGCAGTCAATGGAGGAAAAGCAATTAAGACGAAAACGAAATGAC
>OY744602.1:12277505-12399505 GCA_963556255.1 Allolobophora icterica
TGATTGGCAAAGCAGATACAATGACTGACAAAACAGACACAATGATAGGCAGGACAAACACGATCAAAGACACACAGGTATACTGATTGACAGACCATCACACAAATATACGGAATATGGACGCACTAAAACACAGATTGAAAAAACAGATTGAGATGCAGACAGGCAGATATACAGTCAGACAGACAGTCAGACAGACAGACAGAGAAGGCGAATGACTGAGATAGACTATTCTAGGCATCTGTATCTGAGCAGTTGTGACGTAACGTAAGTTTTACTATAACACAACGTAAGTTGTAACGTGGCATAGCATAGGTTGTCATGTAACATAACATAGGTTGTAATGTAACATAGCGTAAGTTGTAACGTAAATGAACGTAAGTTGCAACGTAACATAGCGTAAGTTGTAGCATAACACAACGTAACTTGTAACGTAACATAGCGTCAGTTGTAACGTCTAGTATCTTTCTTCTCAAGTCACTATATATCTCGACACATAATAAAAGTCTAAAACAGAACTTTTGTCATCTTACTCACGTCAAGGTTCAGTTGCAGCAGCCTCCTTTCAAAATCTTATCCATTGTGACTTCTTTCTTCGAAGCCATATCCTTCTTGTCTTTCAGAACAACCCAATTACTCTTACACAAAATTTAGAGACTTCTCGCTCAAACCAGGTCAATCCAACAAGTTTCCGACACAACCTCCAACGAAACTAAGAACGTAATTGTAATCTCAGAATTTCCAAAGCGCTATTTAAAGCAACGCGCAGGGCACCAGCTTGTATTTATATTCACATGCTTTGCGTTAAAAAAGGGGTTGTCCAAAGATGCAAAGCGAAGAAGAAAATCCGGTTTCCTGAAGAGCAGAGAGGAAAAGAGAAGTCTGCTTAAAATATTTCGGTTCTTTTTCACACAGGCAACAGACTATTGGCATACATCGTTTAGATTATTTTCAACTAACTCTGTACACAACTGCTTGTCCCAAGGGTAAGCAAATACGGCCAAAGATCAACGTCCACGAGTCCTTTCAGTATTTTAAATACTGCATGAGTGTAAAAAAGCCATCCCTAAAACTGCTATTTGTATAACAATACAAATAGTTACAAGTATAAGAAAACTGAAATGCATTTCAATCTTGACTGTAACTGCGAAACGACTTTTGATGTCTTGGACGGCTCCATTAAATATGACGTCACCATGACGTCAATTGTGAACTACTACGTCAAAGTGACGTTCAACGAAAGAGGCAAACCAGCAATAAGTCCAATATGTGTGCGACTTAACCCGCATTGTCAAAGTCGAAGGAGGACATTTTGAGCACCAATAATTATAAGTTAAGGCGTGAACCATAAAAGTCAAATTGTTTTTTTCCAAATTCCATAACAACTTTAATTGTTAGTAATATCGAATGTATGCTATTATGAAGTTTCCTGTGGGTAAGCTTATCTTTTTTCACTCACGGTGTACACCAGACGCTTCATTTTACGATGCATCAAAGTCCAAATCCCCACATTCGTTACAGTGTGCACTTAAACAGTTTATGATCTAAAGCTAAGTAGGTCAATTCGAATATATTTAAGGTTTATATAACACTCACACATACACACACAAGTATATAGTTAGCTATATGTAGATATGGTTATGTAAGTGTGTAAATTGGTTTTTATATCATATATAGTGCATTACTATTCTTAATAATCTCTAAATTTATATAGCTCATCTCATAACATTAATGGTCTCAAAGCTCGTACATGTATTTGGGTATATATCCCATACACTTATGACCTAGTTCTATGTCATCTCATATAGTTTCCCAAATCTGAGTGTCCGTCTGTCCATCGTACGATAAACGCTTTGGAGTGCAGCGGCCGTTCCTTCTTGACTGCAGTGGAATGTATGGAATGCAACTCATGCTGCTAACCATGCCTTACACCACAGGCCGTTGGCCTAACTCCCTAAGACCGGCATCGGCCGAGGCCTGACACCGGCGGTCAGATAAACAGACAGATAGATAAACAGCGGTTAGTAAGTCTGACTCTGCCTCCCTCCCGTCTTAGCTCCCTCCCTCCCTTCCTCCCTCCCTCCGTCCCTCCGTCCCTCCCTCCCTCCCTCCCTCCCTCCGTCCCTCCCTCCCTCCCTACCTCCCTTCCTTCCTCCTTCCCTCCATCACTGTCTCCACCCCTCCCTCCCGGCAACACTCCCTCATTATGGCACAAGATCTGACGGGAGGTTGAGGGGGAGGAGGAGCAAAGACGAGGCGAAGACTCATTAGCCTAAACATCGATTGGTCACGTGCAATACAGGGCAAATACTTTATTGTTCGTAAATAGGCCTTTATAATTTCTTCTAACAGTCCACACGACGTCATTAAACTAGAAAATACTATATTATTGGTAAACAGTCCTTCAAAAATTTCGTTGTTTCATGAATTAAGAACGTCCCCAAGACCGACGATTACGTTTAAATCGTCAGCGATGCAAACATGGATGGCCCGACAAAGCCAAAACCTGCTCGAATTTTCACTCGTAATATCACTTATATTCAAGCATTCCAATAAACAAATTCTTTTCTCTTCCAATCAGTCCATTCATTTTCTTTTTCAACCCGTCATATGACGGGCAAATACTCTATAATAATAATAATAATAATAATAATAATAATAATAATAATAATAATAATAATAATAATAATAATAATAATAATAATAATAATAATAATAATAATAATAATAATAATAATAATAATAATAATAATAATAATAATAACAACAACAACAACAACAACAATAACAATAACAATAATAATGATGATAATAATAATAATAATCTTTTATTGATTCATTACATGATATAGTAGTAACAAACGATAAAAAGTTTAACGGAAGTCGAATTTAACTGCATGGCAGCCTGCAAGGCGCCCATCTGTCCTTCCGCTCGGTTTACAGTTGCCTCCTAGAGAGTGTAGGAAGTAAAAAGATTGAGTCAACCTTTATGTGGCTAGCGGATATCGAACCAGCGTCCTTCTGATCTTCGTGCCAGCGTGTTACCACTGAACCATTTTTTCCGCCCCGTGTTGCTTTTTATATTACATTTATTCATAAAATACAGCGCATTACAGAAACATTTATGCTCTCATTAGTCACATGGCAAATAATAGTTAGTGTTGTGTAGGTTTGTATCGAGCATTAGTTTAAAAACCTTTTCCGGTCTCTATTACTACGAGGGATGATTTGCATAATTTATATTTCAAATAATCCTTAAAACATTCTCCGAGCCGCTGAACAATCAGGGGAGGTTCTGACACACCTGTAGGTCTAAATCAATGGATAATATATGTAAGCGTGCAAATTGACATCTACAGGTCTGCAAATGACCATTGAATGGAAATATGGAGACCTGTAAATGGACATATGTAGGCTTACAATTGTACATCTGCAGACATACAATTGGACATCTGCAGGGCTACAGTTGGACATCTGTGGACTTACAGTTGGACATCTGTAGGCCTACAATTGGACATCTGTAGGGCTACAACTGGACATCTGTAGGGCTACAATTGGACACCTGTACGCTTACAATTGGACATCTGTAGGGCTATAATTGGACATCTGTAGTGTAGGGTTACAATTGGACATCTGTAGGCCTACAATTGGACATCTGTACCCTTACAATTGGACATCTGCAGGGCTACAATTAGACATTTGTACGTTTACAATTGGACATCTGTAGGGCTACAATTGGACATCAGTAGGGCTACAAGTGGACATCTGTAGGGCTACCAATGGCCAATGACCACTGAACCATTTTTTCCGCCCCGTGTTGCTTTTTATATTACATTTATTCATAAAAACAGCGCATTACAGAAACATTTATGCTCTCATTAGTCACATGGCAAATAATAATTAGTGTTGTGTAGGTTTGTATCGAGCATTAGTTTAAAAACCTTTTCCGGTCTCTATTACTACGAGGGATGATTTGCATAATTTATATTTCAAATAATCCTTAAAACATTCTCCGAGCCGCTGAACAATCAGGGGAGGTTCTGACACACCTGTAGGTCTAAATCAATGGATAATATATGTAAGCGTGCAAATTGACATCTACAGGTCTGCAAATGACCATTGAATGGAAATATGGAGACCTGTAAATGGACATATGTAGGCTTACAATTGTACATCTGCAGACATACAATTGGACATCTGCAGCGCTACAGTTGGACATCTGTGGACTTACAGTTGGACATCTGTAGGCCTACAATTGGACATCTGTAGGGCTACAACTGGACATCTGTAGGGCTATAATTGGACACCTGTACGCTTACAATTGGACATCTGTAGGGCTATAATTGGACATCTGTAGTGTAGGGTTACAATTGGACATCTGTAGGCCTACAATTGGACATCTGTACCCTTACAATTGGACATCTGCAGGGCTACAATTAGACATTTGTACGTTTACAATTGGACATCTGTAGGGCTACAATTGGACATCAGTAGGGCTACAAGTGGACATCTGTAGGGCTACCAATGGCCAATGAATGGACACATCTGGAAGGAGACGCATAACAAGTTAATATAATTAGGCATATACATTTTATTGTTGCATGTATAGCGGGCAGGTACATGTATGCCAGGTCCTCCGATTTAGGCGATTGTAAGCTGCTTAGTAGGCCTAATGGTGACAAAATCTAAAGCAATATATAAAGACTGATAGGCCGTGTGTATTCAAGAGAGACTTGGTCAGGTTTTGACCAGTTCGGTCCTGTGTGTTGTTAATTAAAGTGTCTCAGTGTAGTTGAGTTTTGTTGTATGTTCTCGAATCAGGTATGTTTGCGCTCACTGAGCCTTGCTGGTGTCGGTCGCACGCGGTTGGATAATTGGTCTTCTGCTACAAATAGTGCAGTAAATCTCATTTTTATCTTAGACCTCTTACTCTTCTGTCTCTCTCCCCAGACAACAATGTATATTCATATGCACTTAAATAAATTATATATATTGAGGGGGCGCGTGAGTGCTTGTGTAATTTTAATAATAAGCCAGCATCACACCACAAAACAAGCAGGCATGCGATACTGTATGAACATATTAACAGAAGTGTAATATACATAAATACATTACACATATTCATATATATACATGTCTATTTGTTTGCATATATACACACATATATATATGCCTATATTATATATATATATGCATATATATGCATATATATAGATGTATATATTGATGACTGTGTTGTATTAGTTTCTGAAAGAGTCATGCGGGCCGTGATTATGAGGGTCCACAAGATAACCGTTAATGAAAGATGATATGGAACATCCGATCACACTTAAACTTACATCCTGTATAACAGACACACACACGCACACAACACAGTCACACATATTCACACAAGCACACATGAGCACACACACACACACCTACACACACACACACACACACACATGCACACATACACACACACACACATACACACACACAGCACACATACACACACACACCAACACATACATATACACAAATACACACACACACAGAATCTATGGGCCAAATATAACAGAACTTTTAAATCATTTATTTCATATAAGAAATTAAATAAAATGAAAGAAAATTATAACAGCAGAAATGGATAATTATTGATGGAATCTCAAGATGACAACAAGTTGAAATGAAGAAATATGAAGAGAGTCTTTGGCAACGTAGGCAGCTATGCTAAATAAAGTTCTTCAGCATAGACTCCCATGCGGTTGGTCAAGTGGAAGGAGGGCCAGATGACCGATTCCCAAACTGGGTCAGTTGGCTGCATCGGTCTCATGCACTTCATCGAAAGAGTTCGATGAAGTGCTGATGTTATTGATGTAGTTCTTCTTGTTGTTGTTGTTGTTGTTGGAGGTGGTGGTGTATTGGCGGTGGTAGTGATGGTGGTGATGCTGTCACTGATGATGATGATAATAATGATATTGATGATGATGATGATGATATTGATGATGATGATGATGATGATGATGATGATGATGATGATGATGATGATGATGATGATGATGATGATGATGATGATGATGATGATGATGATGATATTGATGATGATGATGATGACGACGACGACGACGACGACGATGACGGTGATGATGATGAAGGCACTCTTGGTGGTGGTGGTGAGACTGATGATAATAGTTGCAGTTTTGGCAGTGGATGATGTGATAACCACGAAGATGAAAATGAAGCAATCATACATCAGATGAAGATAACGATGAAGATGACAATAAGCAATCACACACAAGATGAAGATAACGATGAAGATGGCTAGGAAGCAACCATACACAGGATCGCCCATCCAGATGTGGGGCTGCTTAAGTGGCCCAAATGATACACAGAAGCTGCTTACGTCAGTACCTAATTACGTTCTACAGGAAGTAACGGCAAACACCAAGCACATTCTATCAAGTCGAACTTCCTGTTAACACATATTGTATATCAATACTAATTAATGACTAATTAATGACAAGGCTAAACAAAGACATCTGTTGTCATACATAACCTTTATGTATGTGTGTGTGTGTGTGCGTGCGTGCGTGCGTGCGTGCGTGCGTGCGTGCGTGCGAGCGTGTGTGTGTGTGTGTGTGTGTGTGTGTGTGTGTGTGTGTGTGTGTGTGTGTGTGTGTGTGTGTGTGTGTGTGTGTGTGTGTGTGTGTGTGTGTGTGTGTGTGTGTGTGTGTGTGTGTGTGTGTGTGTGTGTGTGTGTGTGTGTGTGTGTGTGTGTGTGTGTGTGTGTGTGTGTGTGTGTGTGTGTGTGTGTGTGTGTGTGTGTGTGTGTGTGTGTGTGTGTGTGTGTGTGTGTGTGTGTGTGTGTGTGTGTGTGTGTGTGTGTGTGTGTGTGTGTGTGTGTGTGTGTGTGTGTGTGTGTGTGTGTGTGTGTGTGTGTGTGTGTGTGTGTGTGTGTGTGTGTGTGTGTGTGTGTGTGTGTGTGTGTGTGTGTGTGTGTGTGTGTGTGTGTGTGCGTTTACAAGCAGTGGGAAGATCAGACGATCAGGGAGAGGAATGGCCATCCGCCCTCATATGCCGAGGATAAGAAAATGAAGTCGCTAACACTCTTAGACTAGCTTAAGAGGGACTGCTCTTTTTTATATATATATATAATTAGTCATTATATATATATAATTAGTCATTATATATATATATAATTAGTCATTATATATATAATTAGTCATTATATATAATTAGTTATTATATATATATAATTAATCAGGAAGTTAGACGATAGAGTGTGCTATATATATATATATATATACATATAATATCTATAATGCCAACAAGGAATATCCAATATATATATTATATATATAAATGCGTTTGAGCTTGCCATGTCAACACATCTCAGCATCTACACTCTCGCTCAAGACGTTTCTGTTTCCACGGAGCTCCAGCACTGAGGGCGCCTCTGAATAGTTTATACTGCGAGAGGCACCTTATAAATTACTAGATACGATGCGATATTATACGATATATATATATATATATATATATATATATATATATATATATATATATATATATATATATATATATATATATAATATCGAAGCAAGACGCTTGGGCCCATAGAAACTTTGGCGCCGGACAGTTGGGCGCCACGTCAGTGTATGAACAGAGCTTCTAATTAGTATTGGAAGTCACGTATATTTCCGGAATGTGTTCATTTAGGCCTACTTCGGAAGAATTTTACAAGTATAGTTGACATTTAAGCCACAATGCCTCAAACGACACGTGGAAAAGAAATATTGCAAGTCAGAAATCATAAGTGTAGCCTATATATTCGATAAGAGCTGTAAAGATAGATAATAAAAGTGTTGGAGATGTTAGTGAAAAAATTATGGATGCCTTGTTTTAAACTCGCACCAGTTCCAGAAATATTATTTAATTTTTGCAATTAATGAGGCGTCATTGTTATTTTCCAATTACTAAAGGTGCCAAGTTTTAAAGTAGTTTATCCCAATCAAAATAGCAAATATAATCATCAATTAATCAGTTATTGCTGTCGGAACCATAAGTTTTATTGGATCACGTGGACTTGATTTCTTTTTTATCTAAATAAATTAAGAAATATTATTGGTTAATTTAAATTATCATTTTTGCCTATGATAATTATTATTTATAAATTTGCAAATAATCGATAAAAAATTAACAATTTATTATATTAATCCATTTCCAACAACTACCATAGAAGACACACAACCATTAATTTATAATACAGTAAGTAAAATAAAATCAACAGTAATGCTATGGTATTAGTAGTACATAATATTATAGGCTATTACATTTATTCAATAAACGCCCCAAAGCCCTGGCGCCTAAATAGTGGGCGTAAAAGTGTCGCCAAACGGTGGCACCCAAAAGTCACGTACCCACATAATGTGCATGCATATGCCAATTACGCAGAAATTTAATTAACAGTTCCTGATTTTGAACTAAATTAAGAAGACACAGGCTAAGGTGTTTCTGAGCATATTGGCAAAGCGTCCGTATAAACTATATTCAACCCACCCATCCTGTATCGGATTTCATTCTGGTTACGACCGATTATCATTTAAGATGCTTTATCAATTGCCATTTAACGGAAACATTCACTACGTCTGACAATCCCAAAGCACGCGATCTATACGAAGGAGGCTCAGTGGTTTGTATGCTCGGCTGTCAGCTTTCAGGTGGTACGTTCAAATCCTTGCAAGGATCTGACTTCCAAACTGGTATCCAAAGTGTATGTGTGTATGTATGTATATATGTATGTGTGCATGTATGTATGTATGCATATATCCATGAATGTGTGTATGTATGTATGTATGCATGTGTAATTGTATATGTATGTATGTATGTATGTGTGTATGTAATATTACGTACGTATGTATGTACGCATGTATATAGGTATGTATGCATGTATGTAAGTGTGTATGTAAGTGTGTATGTATGTGTTTATGTATGTATGTAAGGAAGTATGTATGTGCATGTATGTATGTATGTATGTATGTATGTATGTATGTATGTATGTATGTATGTATGTATGTATGTATGTATGTATGTATGTATGTATGTATGTATGTATGTATGTATGTATGTATGTATGTATGCATGTATGTATGTATGTATGTATGTGTATGTATATAGACTTTAATAGAGCGCTTTTGTAACTTACAATGAGCTGAGGACATACTGTAGGCCCCTACAAACGTTAAATATCCCAAGTGGATATCTTACGCAGCATAGTTGACATTAAAGCATAACTATGTCGAAATGTAAAACGTCGTAATATTACCTCTGCTTCGATTGAAGTCAGCGCCTCTCAGAAGTATCAAAGACGCTTCATAAATGTTCAGATAACTAGGCGTAGCTTAAGCTAACAAAAGGTTATATCGTTAAGACGTAATTAACCAATTATGACTGTTGAAACATACTTCAGAAAGTCACAGTAAATATCTCCTGGTTTCGATTAGTACCTGAGAGCGAACGTAGTCGGCTGAGAATAGCAGCACACAGCGCACAGCTCGACTGAGGCACGCCTGCTCCGTCAAAAGACTAACTCAGTCCAGAGAGCCGCTGGTAGTGCCACTCTACAAACATCAACACAATGGCAGAGCGAAGCCCATGGCGCCTTCCTCCCGCTGTCTCCGTCTTTCTCTCTCTCTCGGTCTGTCTCTCTGTATGTCTATGTCTTCTGCTCAGTCGTGCTTCGCGAAGCATTGAAGCCGACAGACCGATGAGACAGCATTCGTGAGCTATATTGGATTCCATAAATCACGACAATCGGAATCAGAGCAGAACGGACTTAGGCGACGTCCAGTCGTTACCCATAGGTATGATCAGGTGAAGTGCAGTGAGGTATGGTTGAAAGTAGAAGTATGGCATATATGCATATATACATGCATAGTTGCATACATACATACATACATACATACATACATACATACATACATACATACATACATACATGCATACATGCATACATACATACATACATACATACATACATACATACATACATACATACATACATACATACATACATACATACATACATACATACATACATACATACATACATACATACATACAAACATACATACATACATACTTACTTACTCACTCACTCACTCACATACATACATACATACATACATACATACATACATACATACATACATACATACATACATACATACATACATACATACATACATACATACATACATACATACATACATACATACATACATACATACATACATACATACATACCTACATGCATACATACATACATACATTCATACATACATACATACAAACATACATACATACATACATACTTACTTACTCACTTCCTTACTTACATACATACATACATACATACATACATACATACATACATACATTCATACATACATACACATGCATAGTTGGATACATACGTAGAGTGCCGGATTTAGACTTGGTGAGTCCGTAAGCTATATGAAGCTTTCAGGCCCCTTGTTCAAAAATTACACCAGAAGGTCTCACAAAACTTGACAACATGCATGCATTTTAATTATTTAATAGCAAGGCATTTTAACTGAAAATTCAAATTATTTCCAAATGAATGCATTTACTCAGGCGAGTTGAAATTTGCTATGCAAGCCATTTAAATAGGTTCTACATAATATATACGTATATATGTGTATATATATACATATATGTACATTTATACAGCACACATAAAAGTTAAACAAAAGCCCCCAAAAACTGCAGATTGTGGAGCCCTAAGCTGTAGCTTTTTTTTAGCTTATAGCTAAATCCGGCACTGCATACATACATACATACATCCATACATACATACGTACATAAATAAATACACACATGCATACATATATACATACATACATTACATACATTCACACATTACATATATAAACACATTACATACATACATGCATTACATACATAAACACATTACATACATACACACATTACATACATAAACACATTACATATATTCACACATTACATACATACACACATTACATACATTCACACGTTACATACATACAAATATACATACAAAAACCATGGATACACACACGCACGCATACACGTATAAGCTTATCACGGGTATTTTTTCATGCACTTGATGACCACTGTCTGAGTGGAATCAATTCCTCGGAAAAAATCACCGTCAGCTGAATTTCTCCCATGAGATTCCGTATCAGTCGGCCGATGCCATTCAGCCCAGCATCCCGGGTCCTTTGAACGTACAAATGATGGTCATCAGTCGCTGTAGCCTTTGTTCATCGCTTTGCACTAAAAAACGAATGCCTGATCAAAAGATCTCCGCTGCGGTCAACCATTCTCCCAATTGCTCTCAGAGCGAAACAACAGAAAAACCAACCATAACAACTAAAACAACAATTACTACTACTGCTACTACTGTTACTGTTATTATACAATACAACACAAATGTGTTTTTGATATTGTCAGTGGCATAAACTTGTCCACAATTTTGGGAGGCGGGGCACAACGCGAAAACTGATGACGTCATGTGCGCTTCCGGTGCTACGTAATACGTTTGAAATGGGTGCATTTTGTTTACATGTAAATTTGTTTCATTTTGAAGATATTGAAGATATAAATAAATCTTTGTTTTCATTATGAATTTCTTATAGCATTTCAGTTCTTTGTCTCCTTTTTACTGTTTTTTGAAGAAGTATGTCTATATTGAAACACATTATTTTAATATTTCAAGAAATTGTCCTGTCGATTTTTATGGGGCAATGTCCCTCCTCAATTATTGGGGGCACGTGCCCCGGGTGCCCCTACCCCCGAGTCTACGCCTATGGATACTGCCCTCCTTCCAAATTTCAGAAGTGCACATACGACCACATGAAAGAAAATAGCTTGCACAGAGCAATTATTGAGAATTAAGGACTTGCTCAGGCGAGGCTCAAACCCTAACTCTATCCATTACAGGTCCAGCGCTCTAACCAATCAACCATGCTGCCACCACTACCACTACAAAAACAAATACTACTGTGCACTATTACTGCTACTACTACCACTACAACCACCACCACTATGGCTACTCCTAGAACCATTAATGAATATGATCAATGACACTAGATATAAAATATAAAAGTGAAATAGAATGTTGTTGCAGTGACGAAACCGAGAGCCATAATTATGATAACAACGACGACGACGACGACAATGATGATGACAGCGACTACCATAATGATGATAATGATTAAGCTGACAACGACGATGATGATAGATGCTAATGACAACAATGCTGATCGCGTACCACTTAAAGGCCTATATATAGCACTTCTTTACGACATCAAAAGTTAGTCAGTAGCTGTGGTGTGCGTCTGTTTGCATGCATGCTTGCGTATGTGTGTGTGTATGTGTGTGTATGTGTATGTTTGTGTGTGTGCGTGTCTCTGTGTGTTTGTGTGTGCATAGG
The DNA here is from genome assembly GCA_963556255.1 of Allolobophora icterica. NCBI lineage: Eukaryota > Metazoa > Annelida > Clitellata > Crassiclitellata > Lumbricidae > Allolobophora > Allolobophora icterica. Next base: position 12,289,987 of record OY744602.1, read on the forward strand.
TATTGTGTTCGTGCGCGCGTCTGAGAGCTAGCCATATTAAATTAGGCCAGAACACAGGAGAGGTTGGCCAGAGGCTTTATACACAGACACAAGTGGATAATCCAATCCCGACCAACGAAGAAGAAATTAACGAAAGCAACAGTGAAGGCAAAAGCAATCACCAGCCTACGCCGTAACGTAATATTATCAGTAAACCCGGCATTTATATAGCGCCGAGGCGGTTCGTTTGCGTTGATTACCGCAGCCCATCCAATCGGAAATTACTTCGTATGTTGAGGCGCAAGAACAGAAGCCCTATCGTCTAATGCACGTCTCGGCTTTCAACGGCTCAACGTAGTCGCAGAAATTCTAATCTTCTAGGCATTTGACAGTGTAAATACGTCGGCCACTGGCGATTCCTCAGTCCCCCAACCATCGACCGCTGTGCCGACAGATCGGCCGACATAACGGCCGACTGAACGGCCGACGCATCGGCCGAGCCTCCAAGTCGCCATAAATTTCCATTAGCAAAATTTGCTACTGAAATGCGGCGTTTAATGTGATGTAGAGTTCGATCGTCTTTTGCTCCGTTTTTGGTGGCATGCCATCAATGCCTCATCTCTCGGCTCTGCTTTCCGACCTATACCTTTTCGACTACTTTTCTGTCCATCCGTCATTCTGTCTGCTAGTCCAACCCTCGTTCTTTCAATCCATGTCCTTACGTTCATCCGTCCTTACGTCCATTTGTCCTTCCGTCCTTGTGTTAGTCCATCCGTCCTTACGTCCATCCGTCCTTCTGTACTTGTGTTAGTCCATCCGTCCTTCCGTCTATTTGTCCTTCTGTCCTTGTGTTAGTCCATCCGTCCTTCCGTCCTTGTGTTAGTCCATCCGTCCTTACGTCCATTTGTCCTTCTGTCCTTGTGTCAGTCCATCCGTCCTTTTATTCCTTCGTCCCTGTTTTCATCCTTCCCTCCTTTGACCTGTCCTTTGTCGTCCTTTGGTCTATCCCTTTTGTCCATCCGTCTGTGCTAGCACCTGTTCGTCTGGCAAAGGCTGTTGGTGGGAGTCGTAAAAGCATTAGACGCGGTGGCGTTACATCTGGAGAGAAGAGAACGAACTTAGCGGAATAAGCCCTGACAGGAATATTATCCATGTGCAACGATAGACGATGAATTGACGAGACTACGACACTACGAGATGACGAGACAACGATAATAAAAGACGACCATTTGACGAGGCTACGAGATGACAAGTCTACGAGATGACGAGATGATGAGACTACGAGATAACATGTCTACAAGAAGACGAGACTACGAGACCACGAGATGACGACAATAAAGACGACCATTTGAAGACCCGGTGAGAAGACTAGACTACAAGATGTAAAGAATACGAGATGACGAGACGACGAAGTGATAAGATGACGAGACTACGAGATGACGTCTTCGAGATGACAACAATAAAATACGACTATTTGACAACACTGTCAGAAGACGAGACTACGAGTTGTAATGACTACGAGATGAGGAGACTACAAACGAGATGACAAGTCTACGAGGTGACGATATTACGAGACTACGAGATGACGAGACTACGAGATGACGATAATAAAAGACGACTATTTGAAAACACTGTGAGAAGACGAGACTACGAGATGTAAAGCTTACGAGATGACGAGACTACGAGATGACGAGACTACGCAGAGCCAATCCAATGCCCACCCATTAAGCGCGTCGTTATATTTGGAAACGTGCATATCAATGCGACATCGCCACGCCCGTTTGCTGAGACCAGGCACTTCTGCCTATTAAAACTGTACGCACAGCTCGACGCTAAATTATGGGCTTCTATGCCGGCAGTTACAATTGTACTTGACCACGAAGATTCGTTCCAATGCAGGGAGAAAATGGTCGCAAACAGTAACATAAAAGTTCGCTATGGGAAGATGGTCAGAATCAGTAATGGACAAGTTCGCCCTTCCTGACAAATCTCACTGTCACACCCACGGGAATTGGCTGTTTATTTCATCATTATCGTTTGTTTATTTGTTTATTTAATCAATTATTTTGTTTTTATTTATATTTTATACGGCACTAGCTACTGGTCTCTCATGCGCCTCTGTGTGAGACAGCACGAGGAGCGCGGTTCACCTTCCCATGCTGGCTTAATTCAGAGATATAAATCTCGGGCAAGTATGGTCCGTACCCGAGGACCTTAAATGGCGTGGCATCCATTCAAACGGGCAGCGATGGTGAAGGATCTTAACCAATCAATTCAGTGAACAATGAGCAGGGTCGAGGCTATGCGGTCGCTACAGAAAAAATTACATTCAGATTTAGCGTCAAGGAGTCTTATTCGATGGCGCGAAGCAATTGTTTCCAATGCTGCTCTACGCCGCAACCACCAATTCCAGTTTAAGCTTCAACAAACAGACTGCACTCTACAAGGAGAGCGCTCAGTCAATGAACCAGGTTGTCAATCAATGTTTAATCGACTGTTTATGCAGTTTCACCTGGAGTTCACTGAAGGGTCAGCATCTGGAATTCGGTTCTCTGTCTCTATCTCTATCTCTATTTCTCTGCCTGTCTGTCTGTCTGCCTGTCTGTCTGTCTGTCTGTCTGTCACGCTCTGTCGCTCGCTCGCTCGCACGCTCGCTTTTTGTCACTGTGTATTATCTGGCTTCCTATCAACGGCTCAACTCTTACGTCAACGACGCCAACTCATACGTCACCAAACAACGTCATCCCAACAACGACGTCGCCTCGGACATCATCAGACCCGTCACCTATAAAGTCATCAACGTCAGCATCAGCTACATCGTTAATTCTGACGTCAACGACGCCACATCTGACGTCATCAACGACGTCATTGCATGGACGTCGATACAGAAGCAAACGAGCTGTAATTAGCATTAGATTGGTTGACTGCGCAAGGATCTCATTAAGAATGCACTCAAGAGATAGAAAAATCTGAATAGATATATAAATACTTTATATCATGTCATATTATATGTTATATATTAATATTTTATAACGCATAAATATTTTTCGGTCAATGTATCACGCAGAAATAGACGGTTGCCGAAGACTGGCTGGTCTCAGGAGTTATTTGATAAAGCAGACGTGGAAAAGATTTATTGCTGTCACTGGTCGCCATCGTTTGAGAGGAACACACCCTGTACCACTTCAGGTTCCTTTAATTATGCCACATCTTTTTCTAGTCATCAGGTGTTCCTGTTTTACCATCATCATCTGCAGAATCATAATCGTCATCGGCATCTTCATCTTCATCGCCATAGTCATCGTCATAATCATCGACATGATCATTGTCGTAATTGTCATAATGGCCGTAATCGTCATTATCGTCATAATTATTATCATTATGTTATCATTATTATCATTATCGTTAATATTATCATCATCATCATCATCATCATCATCATCATCATCATCATCATCATCATCATCATCATCATCATCATCATCATCATCATCATCATCATCATCATCATCATCATCATCATCATCATCATCATCATTAAAGTATTACGTTATTATAGTATTATTTTTAATATGAATGGCATGACTGCAATTATTACATATTATAATAATATAAATAATTACCTGAATAGTAATGGTCGACACTATCAAAGTAACGTTAAGAAAGGCAAAATATGTTTAGAAATAAAACACACCCGCCAAACATGAGAATAATTAATCACCAGAGTCGAAAAAATTAAGAAAAACAATAAAGATGCTGAAAATTAAGAAAGATATTGAAACTAGTCAAATAAAGAAGATAAGTGAGATGATGAAAATAAAGAAAATAAAGACCACAAAAATAAAGAAATAATGAAAATAAAAAAGTGAAAATAAATTAAGCAAAGAGATAAAGACAATGAGGAAAAGAAGAAGGAAACAAATAAAATAAAGAAGTAGAAGAATCTCAAAAGACAACAGAAAAAATATTAATAAAGATATTATAAAAAACTTCAAACGAAAATTTAAAAAGTTAAAGCAGATGGTAATAAATAATGATATCAAACACGAATACTAGACTCCAGCATAATCAGCTTCATTGGACAGCAAATTCAATTTTATAACTGACAGATACTTCAGAGCGACGCAAATTACTGAGAAAACGAAACGCGGGCGGCGGGCACAGGCAGAGTCAGCTTCAAACGCACTGTGTACACCCGGAGCTACTCGAGAACACAGGGCGAGTGTATCTGCAACACTAACTTGGCAATCGTAATTTTGATCTTTTATAACTTTTCGATTGCAATTACAATTACAAAACGAAATCTGTACGTACATACATGCATACATAGGTACCTACATACATACGCATGTACATGTCCTCATACGTACATATATACATACATACATACATACATACATACATACATACATACATACATACATACATACATACATACATACATACATGCATGCATACATACATACGTACATACATACATACATACATACATACATACATACATACACACACAATATACATACATTCATACACAATACATACATACATACAGACATACATACATACATACATACATACATACATACATACATACATACATACATACATACATACACACATACATACATAGGCCTACATGCACATACATACATGCACACACATACATACACATACATACATACGTACGTACTTACTAACAAACATACATACACCTCAGATCTTTCGCTTGCTCTGAGCCCGACCGGAGTGATTGAGCCTCAGGCACTCGGACATCATTCTGGTCAACGTCGTGGCTGATGTTACGATCAACCCAACGGAAAAGAAACACACGACGGCTGGAAATTAGTACCCAGCGCACCCGGACAACTTCAATCAGAAGACCGAAACCATCCCTTACACAAACGGCTCATTAGTTTTACCCCGGAAGCGGGTGTGGCGGCGAGACTAACGCGGACGCGGTCCGAGACCAGCCGCCATGTTGTTAATAAAAGACCTGTTCTGTGCATGGAAGATTTATGGCTTACTGACAGAAACAAGAATATCGTGGTGCAGATGAGAGCGTAGGTGGCCCACTGCATTGGTAATGGACTGAGATGGGAAGCAGGTTGCTATACCGACAGTCGTAAAGGAAATGTCTTGAATGAGCAGACACGTTCAGATGAAGAAATGCCATTGGAAGCCAGTAGCAGCAACTAATCTCGACGTGCTCAGACAACCTCGCACGATCTTTGCATAGCCAGTTCAGCGCCTTGGCTGTGCATTAAGTTAGGTCTATATCAAGTGTCAATAAAGAACAACAACAATAGTCGAAACAACAAAGACAACTAAACAACAACAAAAACCACAACTGAAACACCAACAGCAAAAAGCTACGACAGCGACAATAACAGCAATACAAAAATGCCCTCCCCGTCTGTCTATCAATCCATCAATCCATCCATCCGTTCGTCCACCCACCCACACACCCATCCATTCACCCGTCCATCCATCCATCTATCCATCTGTCCGTTCATCCACCCGTCCATCCATCCATCCACTCGTCCATCAATCCATCCGTCCATCCGTCCACCCACCCACCGACCCACCCACCTACCCACCCACCCACCCATTCATCCATCCATCCACCTATCCATCTAATCCCACCCACCTACCCATCCATCCATCCATCCATCCATCCATCCATCCATCCATCCATCCATCCATCCATCCATCCATCTAATCCCACCCACCCACCTACCCATCCATCCATCCATCCATCTATCCATCCATCCATCCATCCATCCATCCATCCATCCATCCATCCATTCATCCACTCGTCCAACCATCAATTCAAATCCACCCAACCCACCCACGTCCACATATATATTACATATGCACAAATGTTTTCATATAATATTATGCAAATATGAAGAGGCTGAACTGTATTAATTACTCTACAAAAACTCTTCACCCATGGCTATCCAATTGATCTTATCACATCGTCATGAAATTTAAAATTGATTCCGATGTTCATGTTTACCTTACGGCCGACAAAACTGACGGCCGCTTCCCGCAGAGCATCAACCGTTGACCGTTTTCCCCAGGGGTCCGACGGGGCTCGCCGCAGGTTGACCATCTCTCGGCAGTATCCGCCCTGCAGCAGTACGCTGATAGGGGCCTCCTGGCCACCGTTGGACGCCGAAACTGGCGAAGTTGGAGAAGTCATGTCAATCGAAAGCCAGCTTGGCGAATCGTTCACGAAATTCCAACAACGACTCCGAAGACTGAGGACGTTAGATCCACCTTCGCTCTACGGGATTACTTTACTCGATTTCCAATCCACGCTACACTGTCTTTCTACGCTTTGCAGAAGATAAACAACTCGCAAGGAAAGGTCGGGATGTTTTACAACCGCCCACAGCTATACAATCCCATTTCTGTAGCTACTTAGTTCCGTTTTCCTAAGTAAACCTCGACTAGCTACAACGTTTATAGCTACATGTATTTACGTCCTACACCCCACTCCTAACCTAGCATGCAAACGATGAAAAGGATCGCAGTCATCTTTGGGATCTCCCAGCCCCAGGACCCTCCCTCAAGATCTACTTCGCTGTGCGCAGCCAGTGGGTCCGCAGTATACCCAAGCTTGTCTCCCTCCCTCCCTACCTACCTCCGAGCACTCTAAACATCGCCGCCTAATTGTACGGTAGGTCTTGGGCCTGCGGGTTGACTTAAGGCAGAGCACCTCATGCATCGTCGAGCAGAGGCGGTCTTTGCTGGTAGCTATACGGGCTTCCTCTACCGTGACTGCATCCCCTCCATTTTCATATCAAAATAAGGCCATTGGACATCAATCTCAATTTTCAGCTTGGCATTCTCTAATGAGCCTAAATGCCTTTCTCTAATTAGCTTATATAACATTAGTGAAAATAGTTATAAAGCGAAGTGGCAGCAATATAAAGGAACCGCTGGGCCTACCTCACAAGGTATAGAGCAAACGAGGACCGCTGAGCAAACACTCTGATATAAGATAGCACGTTGGCCTAGCTGTTAAGCAGGCATTCCTTGGTTAGCAATATGTGATAACGACAGTAGCGTCGACACCCGTGATATAGAAGGGACATGTTCCACCCACGGTTTAAGCCCAGATATACAAACGAATTCGTCTACCCATGCCACGCTCACCCTCGCTTTACATCTAATAAAGCCGGAGCTGAACTTTCTACGGAAGTCAACATCTCCCCATAGGTCAAATGACGTCATGAGTGGCAAAAGTTTCTCGCGACTGACTGTCGTCTGCTGAGAAATTTTGGCGCTGTTTTGTGTAAACTGTGTGCGCAATAGTCTACAGGTTAGCGTGCCCAACTGTACACCGAAAAGCGGGGGTTCAAATCCTGGCCAACGCAGAAATTTGTTTCAAGATTTATGTTCCACCTGGGAACTCTAGCCAACTCAGCTGTAATGAGTACACTGGCCGTAAACTATCGCTGGGGAAGATCACACGGCAAGAAGGAGAGAGAGAGAGAGAGAGAGAGGAGAGAGAGAGAGAGAGAGAGAGAGAGAGAGAGAGAGAGAGAGAGAGAGAGAGATGAGAGAGAGAGAGAGAGAGAGAGAGAGAGAGAGAGAGAGAGAGAGAGAGAGTGAGAGAGAGAGAGAGAGAGAGAGAGAGAGAGAGAGAGAGAGAGAGAGAGAGAGAGATGAGAGAGAGAGAGAGAGAGAGAGAGAGAGAGAGAGAGAGAGAGAGAGACAGACAGACAGACAGACAGACAGACAGACAGACAGACAGACAGACAGACAGACAGAGAAAGAGAGAGAGAGAGAGAGAGAGAGAGAGAGAGAGAGGAGAGAGAGAGAGAGAGAGAGAGAGAGAGAGAGAGAGAGAGAGGAGAGAGAGAGAGAGAGAGAGAGAGAGAGAGAGAACTGGCCCCGCCCTCATATGCCGAAGGTAAGAAACCAGGTCGCTAACGCATGGCTGCATCTTAGGCTAGTTTAAGGGACTGCTCTTCTTCACTTCTTGTGTGAACTGAGCTAATTAAGTTAAGTGTAAATTTGTGGAATTTAACTAAATGACAAGTTGCCTCTGGTAATACAACTGGGAATTTGCATTAGAGAGTGGTATACTGGGAGCCAAACAAATTTCTCCCTGACGGAGATATGAACACTTGGCCTCTCGGTTAACAGTCCAGCACACTAACCACTACGCTAACGACAAGTGATGGTTCTACAACTAAGAAACAACCAAAGCAATGGAACATTATGACAAATCAGTCATAACGAGGAAATGATGGCTTTGCTACAAGAAAATGTCGACTCATCCTTGGTTCACCTTGCCCACCATCGCCACCGATTTCCACCGTAGCACCATGCTGTACCCTCGGCTTTACCTCCCGGATTCTGACCTCCACCTCCTCCTCCTCAACCTCGACCTCCTCCTCTTCCTCTTCCACCACTCCCTCCTCCTCCTTCTCCTCTTATTCCTATTCCACCTCCTCCTCCTCCTCCTCCTCCACTTCCACCTTCTCCTCCTTATCCACCTCCTGCAATTCCTCCACATCCTCCTCTTCCATCCACCTCCTTTTCCACCTCCTCCTCTTCCTCCTCACCTCCTTTTCCTCCCCACCTCCTTCTCCACCTCCACCAGGAATTTTCACCATGGACCCCCTGCGGGCTACGTTCATAGATCTCCCTCATAGGTATTCCACCTCCTCCCTCCAATCATCCCGCGGGTCGAAGTCTATGGCTTCGGGTATCATCCCCAGGAGACAGTGCGAATTGCTTGGAGGTGGTAGCTCGTTCTCAAGTGCGATGCTTTCAGAAACACTCGCGGTTGCAATTTAGCGCAGTCTTCAGACAGACAGGAAGTTGTAACTTCCCTCAGGCCGAGATCATTTATTGCTAAGCCACACACATCTACGGTAATGCCTCGGCGATATACAGACACTGGGAAAAGCACTTCGAACAGTCCAAGAAGCACTCTAGCCCTTAGAAACCGATTATTTGTCCGTGAATAACAAGGTACCACAAACATGCAATTACATCCTGAAGTTGGTAGGTCTTAAAAATCCGAGGAACTGAAGAGCTAGCGATCAGAAAATGCTGGGAAAGTCAGAATAACTCGAACAAGGATAGAAGGTGAATATGTATTAAACAATTATGATGACAATGAAAAGGAGCCAACAAATGAGGACGATTCATTCAGCCCGTCAGTTCTTTAGCTTAATACAATGAATACAATACAACTTATATTTATAAAGCGCCTAAATAAAACAGTCTTACTCAAAGGACGCGTTACAATGCAGTATAGTTTATTATAGTGCTTAGAAAAAAAATGAGTTTTGAGTTAAGTTTTAAAAGTATTTATTGAAGTGGGTCTTAGAACTGATTCTAGCAGAGAGTTCCATTCAGCTGGACCAGCCACTTCAAACTTCCTATTTCCAAATAGAAGATTTGATCTTTTGACTATAAAGTCTCCTTTTGACGCTGAACGTAAACCTCGCCTTGGTTCAAGAGCAACACATGGTGTAGGCTAACTAGAGAGGACAATTAAGGTGGAGCTGAACCTGACGTAATCTGGAACACCAGGAGACAGATTTTGAAGGATATACGAGCTTGGATAGGTAACCAATGATGTTGTCCAGCTAAAGATAAATGTAATTTTATTCCTCGTGTTTTGTTCAAAGATGCTTATTAATTAACACATCCCTTTATTCTCCATTCTATTATTATCATGCCTCTGTAATCTGTTGCGTTATTGTCAACTGGATTTGTTGAATTAAACGAATATTGATTGATTGATTGATTGATTGATTGATTGATTGAGCTGCGGTGTGGATAACATAGGTAAGTGGTGCAAGGGTAGTTTTTGATAGCCCAGAAAGCATCGAATTACAATAGTCAACCCTGGACATAACAAGTGAATGGACCAGTGTTCATTTAAACAGCGTTTGATTTGGCGAAATCGACGGAGGTGAAAAAGCAGGCTTTAATGATAGAACCAATATGATTTGACATACAAAGTTTGCTATCAAAAAGAACTTTAGGGTCACGAACTACATTTGAAGGATGTATAGAGCAAGCTTTCTTCACCAGATTTTGAAAAGTCGCCATGGTCGCCAAATAGTAGGCTAACTGCACAGTGTAACAACTTTTTGAGGGCTCAAATGAAGGCCTTCCTCCGAGAAAATAACAATAAAAAAAATGGGCATCGTTTCTTTTGGGTACGGTCATGGGCGGCGATCCCGAGGGTCGAGGAGGACAAGCCCCCCACCTCTAACAGTGGTGGGACACGCCATACATCGGACCCCCACATTTTGAAGAAATACCAAAAAAGGTCATCAATTTTTTTCGCGCTCAAGTCATCAAATTTTTTCGCGCGTGAGCGTGACAAATTTTTGTACCTCTTTTTTGACCAGATCAGTTCAAAACTCTTTTTTGGCCAGATCAGTTCAAAACTCTTTTTTGACCAGATCAGTTAAAACATCCCCCCACCTGTCAAACAAGATCGCCACCTTTGGGTACGGTACTCTCCAGTCCAAAGCGGTGGAGGTACAAGTTTAATTTTTAATTAATCATTCCGTCTCAGTTGACGAATAGTGGCCGTTCCAGATGTTTCTATCTCTGTTAATTAATATTTCACACCCCGAAGGGATCATCATATGTACCCGGAGCATAAAAATAATAATGACAATAGTAATGTTATGAAAGATTGCGCAGAAATCCATGGACACGAGAGTCGACAAAACATCACGAGTTCGGTATATAGATGACATACGAAGGATGTATACGACCCCGGTTGTCAAAGCAACTGAAACCGAACGATTGGCTGTGAGTCCACGGACTGAGACAAGTAGAATATGCTTAAACTGAAAACGAGACATTTGTAAGAACTGGTCGGTTGCTATGACGACGAACAGCGTGATGACATGACGACGCCATCTGGCGAATGGTTTGTCGGTCGCTAGGTTCATTCGTTTGATGGACAAGATCTTATCTGATCTAATCTAAGAATTATATAGCGCCAAATTTTAATGCTCAAGGCATCAGTCGATGGTTACTATTACTCAGAATCGTTGTGCAAGGCAACGGCCATGACCAGTTCGGTCGAAAGCCAATTGATAAGAGAGTCAGAGAAGACACGGAAACAGCTGGGAAGACACGGAAGAGCCGAGAAGACACGGAAACATCCGAGGAGACACGGAAACAGCCGCGGAGATACGGAAATAGCCAATGGAGGATACGAGTCCAGGAAATGATGAGTTTTCAGTTGAGATCCGAGGCCAGAAAAGATTTGGCAGAGATGTGCTATCTGGCGAATGATATGTTTCTCTCTCGGTCCACTCGTCGGAAGGACAAGCGTTCTTCCGACTGTATGATCCACCTGGCGAGTGATCCGTCAGTCGACAGGTCCGTTCTAAGCTCATTACAGTGGAGATTAGATCATTAGACGAAAAAAACACGACGTTGATGCCTTAGATGTGTAATCTTCCGAACCGCACACGTGTGCTGGCGATGATAACGCCCAGCCATGGGTATAAAATTATGAATAAATGTAAATGACTATACATATATGTTTCTCTACAGCGACCACACGGCCTCAACCCTGCTCATTTTCAACGAATCGATGGGTTGAGGTCATTCACCACCACTGTTCGTTTGAATGGCTTTTGAGGTCCCCTGTACGGGTATGAAGTGCTAGCGACTTCACTTTCTTGGTCACGTCATACAACCTCAACGCTTGATATTCCTACCTAGACTAAATTCTCGAGTGTATGTAAATCAGCCTACATTATACATAACGCGCATGTAATTCGCTAGCAGTGGAAGAACTCTGACATGGGACTATCCATTTAGTATGTAGGGCCTACAGCAAAACTTCGGTATATCGAATCTCAATGGACCATCGTCAACAGTTCGATATATCCCAGGTTCGAAATAGGCGAGATATGACGTCAGGCTCGACGCATGTAATGTAATGTAAAGCTCAAAAAAATCTCAGACGCGAAGGGCCTACACAAGGCGCGTCAGAGACCAGCTTATTCACCGTGAACTGAGGCCGTCATAAACTTTTCATACTAGGGGAGGGGATAGAGTAATGGTTACACTCATGGCCAGGAGAGCATTAGGTTCGCGGTTCGATACCCGTAAACACCTCTAGTCTAGGGCGTCGCCTTGCATGGCTGCCAAACCCTGTGTTTAATTAAGATCTTGATTGTACTTTCATGTTTCAATGTAATCTTACTGCGTCTGTCAGTCTGAAATAATAAAGAATATTATAAACCAGTAGAAAGATAATCACAATATATATATGGCGTATCGCCAAGGTATGAAACTCGCTAGTGAAAGGAATGCACGCCCAAGGTTCCAAAAGAAATAGAATTCAATATAAATGAACATGCGATATATTTACCAAACGAAGAACAAGGAAATTCAAACGAACAAAAGGTCAGAGCACCGTTCGTCAGGCATTCAGCAACGGACACTCGACCACCCCGTTAGACACGGAGTAGAACATATGTTACGACACTCGTCAAAACGTCGACGAAGTAACAATCTTAATCTAGACCACAGTCGGTCAAGCCGAAGAACAAAACTGAGCTCTACTAACATCAGACCAGCATGTCTGACCAACACAAGACAAAGAGCTCACGAACAAAGGCGGCAGTCCTATTCATAGACAAGGCCACTCCTTCTATGTCACAAGATTCCCGCTAAACTACGGAATTGTCGTAGCACCTGCATCTATGCGAGAAGTCATGTGCCCACACGCAACATATCCCCCACCTGAACGAGAGTCAACCACAGGTTGACGACCGAACCGAAAGCATACGAACTGCAGTTCTAATCAACAGTCAGTACATTATCTACTTAACTAGACATTTAACTAGACTAGACACTCTTTCCAAATGCAAATATCCATCAAACAAAAACACAAAAACCTCAAGAAAGCAAGAAGAAAACACCACACAAAAACACCTAAAAAGCAATAACCCCCAACTTGCAGAAGAGAAACCCCTTAGGCGCATCACTCGTCGGTCGACTCCAAGATCCTGAGCGACGTGCAGCAATCTCCTTCGACGAACAAAGTCCAATTCCCAGAATGGAACGCGATTGCCCAACACCAACATAGGCAATTTAAAAGACCAACGGTCCAAGTAACCGTCGAGAAGCGTAGTTCGTCGCGACCACAACATTCCTCGGTCGTGTCTCGTATGCGAAGTGCCAACACACGCCCTCGTGCAGCACGGTAGAAGTGACACAATCGTCCGGAAGTGACGTATCGCCATCGTAGCAGCATAGCGTTGTCAGAAGCAACACCATTGCCACGAACTTGGTCGAAGAACCAGTAGATCGCTTCGCAACTCGTAGTCGCTTCCTCCGTCGACATCCACCAAAGCGATTCCCAACAGAACATCTCTGCAAGTAAACTCTTACAGCAGCCTTAGAGTCATTATAACTCTTCACAACAGTATTCATACTGGACACGAAACACATCAATGTATCAACACCCAACACTTTCGTTGACACAATTACTCCAAAGCAAGACAACATAAGTCCAGTATACGTGCAACCATACAACCATTGCCCAAGACAAATCACAAGACACAATAGACCAATGTCATGCCACACAGTCCAATTCTCATTTACTTCCACATCAGCCACTCCTGTAGGACAACTATCACAAACACTTTCCAAATCATTTACTGTTGCCGTTACCCCGCTCAGGTCAACAAATAAACCATCAGAAATAACATCAATAGATTCAATCCAGACTCCTTTGGACAGATCACATGCAGTCCTGTCAACTGCATCCATTACTCTAGGCTCATCAATGACAAATGACGATACCACATTATTCTCAACGCTCTGCACAGATTCATGCTCCAAACTATAAACATTCGAACAACACACCCGTTTCACCACATCGCAACATGACAACTCCACAGTCTCTACACTTTGCACAGCAGTTATCAGACCAAGCTCATCAATGTTCGAAAGAACATCACTCGACTCTTCAACATAATCATTCTCGACCACCACACAGTCAAGTAAAGGCGTCACCTTATCATCTTCACATTGCAAGTCAACTCGTGCAACCAAATCATTATCAAACACATCACTAGAGTCACTTTCATAAACAACTGTCTGACTAGCATACAAGTCACAAACATTTATGTCCAAATCATCCTCATTCACAACGGCAATAGGAGTATCCACATTCACTCTTTGAGAAACATTAGTCTGTCTATGTACATTCGAACTAACCTCATTCAACTCCTCAGACAATTCACTCGTTCCATCTAGAAAGCACAATTGACTTAAAGGAGACGCTACGGTCTCATCACCCCGAAATAACTGCAGCGACGACTCCTCACGAACCAACACACCTTTCGTTACCTCCGAGTCACTCCGGCCGTCCTCGCCCAACCCTGTGTTCTCCTCAAGTACAAACAAAGGTTTCAAATTATCATCAGCACTTTGCATACAAGATAGCTCTACGTTTGACACACATTTCTGTACATCATTTTCCGAGACATACAAGCGTTCTAACTCATTTCCGTGCAACACATCAGTACATTGAACCTTGACCTCATTTAACTCGGCTTCATTCTGAATATCCACAGTTTCTGTCTGCACAGCCGATGTACACGCGTCCTCATTCAAGCGTGACTGAGCTCGCGTGACAACTCCCACATCGACATACGTTCCCTGTACATCAACATCATTACCGACCAAGATTGCAACACCCTGAGGTAAAGAATCAATAAGGCCTGCCAAAATATTTCCCCTTGCAAATACGCTATCGACCCTAATTTCGACTAACGGTAATTCAAGGGTCTGCCCAGCGATTCCTCTGATTAAACGCACCTAACCGGTCTGTAGATATTCAGAACTATCCACACATTCACGACTCACAAGAGTCTGAAGCGAACCAGAATCACGCAAGAACATTACATTACGCTGACTATCAACGTTCGTGTACAACACACCTTTAACACAAAACGGTTTATATCGCATGTCCACAGTTGCAGGGGCACAACTCAACTCTTGAGTCGTAACAGGACCCAATAACCCTACCGTATTCGGACTATGCCTCTCAAATTCTGGATTTTCCTTAGCGGGTTTCACTGGTAATTTGCCACAAGCCGCCTGAAAATGACCTTTTTCCCCGCACCGCCAACAACCATCCTGGACCGGTTTCCCATAAGTTGTACGCCCGGGAGAAAATGACTTATTCTTGTCACTTGGAAATTGTGCACTCCTTCCCCAACCAGTCACATTCCTTTTGGGACTATTAGGTAACTCCACATTAGACTGATTATACAAAACAGCATATTCGTCCGCCATTTTCGCTGCCCTAGCAAGCGTTTTTGGCTTTTTATCCACAAGCCATTTGTGTATCTCGTTTGGCAAGCACCTAACAAATTGTTCTAATTTAAACACTTCCCATGTGCACTTAATATCCGCTACTGCGTCCTCACCCTCCAACCATCTTTGAAACGGAATTTGGAGTCGAAAAGCGAAATTAGAATACGTCTCGAATTTCTCCTTTTGTAGGCCTATGTTACGAAAACGTTGCCGGTAATATTCCGGTACGCGTTCGTAAGCCGTCAGCAAAGCTTGTTTAACAGTGTCATATTTCCCACATGCTTCCAAGTCCAATTCCGAAAATACTTTCTGCGCTTTACCCGTTAACTGCGGATGTAAGACAGCGGACCATTTATCACGCGGAACATTATGCAAGGTCATCGCTTTCTCGAAGGATAGCAAATATTGTTCAATGTCTGCGCCCTCAAACTTGGGTACCAATTTAATTGCTGCTGTCAGCTTGTACATCTCACCACCACGTGCAGGCCTATCCTCCACTACACCTCTTTCTAAGCATCTGAGATTCAACTCATGTTGGCGCTGTTTCTCCTCTGCGTCTAATTTCCTCTGCTCGGCTTGTGCCGCTATTTGGGCCTCTAATTTCCTCGCTTCCAACTGCACCTCTACTTTCTTAGCTTCTGCTAACGCTTCAACTTTTCTAGCTTCTGCTTCTATTTCTAAACGTTCTTTCCGCTCCTGCGCTTCTACTCTGTCTTTCCGCTCCAGTGCTTCTGTTTCTGCTTGTAATTCTATGCGTTCTTTCCGCTCCTGCGCTTCTACTCTTTCTTTCCGCTCCTGTGCTTCTACTTTTTCTTTCCGCTTCTGCGCTTCTACTCTTTCTTTCCGCTCCTGTGCTTCTACTTTTTCTTTCCGCTCCTGCGCTTCTACTCTTTCTTTCCGCTCCTGTGCTTCTACTTTTTCTTTCCGCTTCTGCGCTTCTACTCTTTCTTTCCGCTCCTGTGCTTCTACTTATAATTTTCGAACCTCTACCTCTGCCTCTACTCTTTCTTTCCGCTCCTGTGCTTCTGATTCTAATTGTCGAACCTCTACCTCTGCCTGTAGTTTAAGCTTTGCTAGTTCAAACACTCGTTCCTTTTCTCTTTCTTCCGTGATTTCGGAAGCTTTCCCTTTAATTTCCAACTGCGGAACTGGAGACACAACTGGTGTCCCTGCCCTTAACAAATTTGCTAATGCCAACTGCAATTGCGACTTAGTCACACCCTTAGTCTCATGTCCTAAACGCTCCATTTCCTGTCTTAATTCGTCAACGGACATTTCAAAAACATCGTCAAAAATTATCGCCTTGCCTGCGGGCGGAGACTCCATTTTCCAAACCGAAATGCAACACTACGCACCTCGAAATTTTGCGAACACCCACGGTATAAAAACTTTCCACTACTGCAAATAATTAACGAAAACCCTATTTAGAATTTACGACCGGCTCGAGCCCCCATTTTGTGGCGTATCGCTAAGGTATGAAACTCGCTAGTGAAAGGAATGCACGCCCAAGGTTCCAAAAGAAATAGAATTTAATATAAATGAACATGCGATATATTTACCAAACGAAGAACAAGGAAATTCAAACGAATAAAAGGTCAGAGCACCGTTCGTCAGGCATTCAGCAACGGACACTCGACCACCCCGTTAGACACGGAGTAGAACATATGTTACGACACTCGTCAAAACGTCGACGAAGTAACAATCTTAATCTAGACCACAGTCGGTCAAGCCGAAGAACAAAACTGAGCTCTACTAACATCAGACCATCATGTCTGACCAACACAAGACAAAGAGCTCACGAACAAAGGCGGCAGTCCTATTCATAGACAAGGCCACTCCTTCTATGTCATAAGATTCCCGCTAAACTACGGAATTATCCTAGCACCTGCATCTATGTGAGAAGTCATGTGCCCACACGCAACAATATATATATATATATATATATATATATATATATATATATATATATATATATATATATATATATATATATATATATATATATATACATTTATAATATATCATGGTTTTAGCATGATAGCCTATGTTTTCAAACTCATAGATTAGGCTACTTATATTTCTTGGGTTCGAGAGCTATGCGTAGAAAGTAATAAGGGTGCCTGGTCCAAAATGTGTGAAAACCACTGGCCTAGATTAGGCTACCGTAACTCGCTTCTAACTGGTATTAATAAGTCAAGCATGCCGAGGCATCTTCAGATACCGGTAGTTCAGAACTCTTTGGCCAGATCTGCCGTAACTAAAATTAATTTGAATTTATATGCTTAAATCTTTGCATTGGCTTCCTGTTCAGGAAAGAATTAATTTCAAATTTGACTCATAGTTTATAAAAATTTTGAACTCTGGCCAACCACATTACTACTTAAAACCAGTTCTAATTCCCCAGACGCATTGTAACGCGTCCTTTGAGTAAGACTCTGTTTTACTAAAGCGCGTTATAAATATAAGTTGTATTGTGTACCGGGATATATAATTGTATATCATTATTCAACGAGGTCATCTGATTATCCATCATTCTTTGGGAAATGATGAATGTGTACCCGTTGTATAAATTTTTCATATTTCTTATAAGACTGAAATGACGTCATTCCACTGTTTTTAGTTACTATTAGCATCGAATCGTTAATATGAAATGACGTCATTGTCATTGATATGACATTGTATTAATACATATCATCGAAATACCGCTTATTAGACCCTATGCACGTTTTTCTACGCTGTGTTCGTTAATTACTTATCTCGCAAGACGACTGTGATTCCTAATTGGAGTTAGTTCGTTGCGCACGCTGTTACTAAGATGTAAGGACCGTCCGTAATCAAGAAATAGATTGCCTTACGAAACGAATTTCACTCTTCATCGGAGGAAGGCCGGTTGCGATAATAGTAAGTTGACAAAAATAATTGTTTGACGCTGCTCTAAAGTTCTCTAGTTGAAACTGTTGCATGGTAACCTAGCTGTAAATTTCATTAGGCCTACAATGCCAACTGGGTTTAGAGCGAAAAGTCGAAAGTAATATTTATTAATTAGTGGATTATTAGGGATCTGCGAATCAAAAATTTTCATTGGAATCGAATCTCGAATCGAATCGGGGGTAAAAGTTGGAATTGGAATCGAATCTCGAATCGAATCAGCGGGTACCAGTTTGATATTCATGAAGCTTGATACAATCAGCGTATCAATAAGTTTTCTGCAGTTTAAAATCAATTAGACTAAACATTAAGCTAATAAACAGAATTAAAAATAGCACATATAATTTATGAGTTAATAAGTTAGTAAGTATGTATATTCTTTATTGTACCAATTGCAAACCACACTTTGGTGTACAGAGGCCCTACATCTAAGCGGAGTATAACATTCTAATTATAATTAAACGCTTTTCTTGCCAGAGAGTTTTCTGTCGTCGCTTGCCGCCTTGCACGCAGAAATTCAACAACCAATCCACGCGCAGTAAACAATTAAAACAATTAGTCTACAACAAAGTGCGTTAAGGGCTAGGCCTAATCGATGAATGATTCGAAATTTTTTTCGAAACGTGACATCATTTTCGAATCGAATCAAATACCGCCGTCCGATTCGTTTTCGAATCGAATATCGAAACTTCGTAGGCCCCTATCATCCCCTATGGATTAGCCTATAGTAGGGCTGTCGGAAAAGATGCTGAGATTGGCCAGAAATGTGCAGTCTTGTTGTCAAGACCTTAACCCTCAAGACCAAGACCTTGAACCTCAAGACCAAGACTTTGAACCTCACACCAAGACCTTGCACCTCAACACCAAGACCAAGACTTTGAACCTCAAGACCAAGACCAAGACCAAGACTTTGAAACTCAAGACCAAAATCAAGAACAATACCAAAAAATCACAACCATATCCAGATTTCTATTCCTTACTAAAAAAAAGTGTCAAGTCAGACTATTCGCTCTTTTAATTAAAACACGAATCTTTTATTTTATTCAAACAAAACAACTCCAAATGCAGACTGCAGAGAATTCCGAATTCGTATTTACAAAAGTCCTTCGTCTGAAATCTTATTCCGTATGCCTGTTGCATTTTATAAAAACCAATTCGCTAAGAATTTTATGACCAAGACGTGACCTAGGCCTATGGGGCCTCATAAAAATTCTGCCATGTGAAAAATACGTTCTACTGGCACACAGAGCAGCTTTTCAAGTACGGAAATGTACAAATTGTGAGGTTTTTTTTAAATCATGGAAGTCAAAATATATGTCAAAAGCAACAGTAAAGCCTCATTCACACCGTGTAAATAGTAAAGCAATTGTATTAGTAATTATTGGAAAAATTATCAAAATCCTTGCGTTTTGTTAAATGACTGTTCATATTGTCAAAAGTCTTGGTCTTGGTCTTGCAAAACCAAGACAAGACTTTGAACCTCAAGACCAAGACCAAGACTTTTGGTCTCAAGACCAAGACCAAGACTTTTAAAAACGAACTCGAGTGCACTCGAGACCAAGGACCTTGGTCTCGAGGACAACAAGACTGGAAATGTGACAATTAGCTAAAACGTAAACTGATTGCTTTTTAGTTTCTATAGCTTAAGCGAATTAAATTAGCGAAAATTTTACAAAAACCAATGGCATGGGCCTAACTAGGATAAGAATTTTTCTAACTTTTAAACAATGATCAATTTATAGGATCGAATGAATGATCGATTGAACATTAGCATTCAGTTACAGACGTCTCCAGGCTGGCTCCAGAAGGCTAAAGTTCGCACAAGCAGCCTTCATTTCCAGGCTTTTGTTAGAGAAAGGTACTATGGGAGTACAAAGCTTTGTTTATGTGACTACAAGCCTTGCACCACTTATTCTCTGCCTTCTTCTCAGCCTTGAACTCCCATAATCCTTTATCGAACGCGGGGATGTGCCGCAGCGGCGCAGCCAATCATATTACAGTTTGTACTCGACACGGCGATGTGATTGCGGCATTTCTAGGCGATGGCCCGAGAGAAGGCATTAGGAACATCTATAAAGGACGTCCGCAATAAAGGGGAAGGGAGGGTCACTAAAATGCGGGAAAGAGCGGACAGGGGAGGAGTTTATGACTAGTGCAGACATCCGCATCTAGTTGTTTCAACCTGCCTTGAGAGACGAAAAGGTCATTGAGGTGATTGCCTAAAACTGTTTTAAGAGGCAGGTAGTTCAACATTTCCATGCTAGATATATGTTCTTTAGTTATAATAGTTCTTTGGTTAAGATGTGTGTTCTTTAGTTGATAGTTCCACAGTTTACAGGTGTTCTTTAGTTGAGATAGTTCTTTAGTTAAGAAGTATTCTTTAGTTAAGATAGTTATTTAGCTAAGACGTGTTCTTTAGTTATGAAAGTTCTTTCGTTTAGATGTATTCTTTAGTTAAGATAGTTCTTTAGTTTATATGTATTGTTAAGTTAAGATGGTTCTTTAGTTAAGGTGTTTTTAGTTAAGAAAGTTCTTTAGTTTACATGTGTTCTTTAGTGAAGATAGTTCTTCAGATGTGCTCTTTACTTTACACGTGTGCTTTAGTTAGGACAGTTCTTTAGTTTAGATGTGTTCTTTAGTTAATATAGTTCTTTAGTTTATATGTATTTTTATGTTAAGATGGTTCTTTAGTTAAGGTGTTTTTAGTAAAGAAAGTTCTTTAGTTTACATATGTTCTTTAGTGAAGATAGTTCTTTAGATGTGCTCTTTACATGTGTTCTTTAGTTAGGACAGTTCTTTAGTTTAGATGTGTTCTTTAGTTAAGATAGTTCTTTAGTTTAGATATGTTCTTTAGCTAAGATATATCTTTTAATTGCGTTGTTTAGCTAAGATGTGTTCTTTAGTTACGACATGTTCTTTAGTTTAAGCTTAGATGTGTTGCCTAGTTAAGATAGTTCTTTAGTTGAGATAGTTGTTTACTTAAGATGTGTTCTTTAGTGTGTTCTTTAGTTAAGATAGTTCTTCAGTTTAGATTTGTTCTTTAGTTACGATATGTTCTTTAGTTGTGTTGTTTAGTTAAGATAGTTCTCTAGTTTAGATGTGTTCTTTAGTCGTGTTCTTTAGTTAAATTATGTTCTCTAGTTTAGATATGTTCTTTAGTCAAGATAGATCTTCAGTTTAGATGTGTTCTTTAGTTAAGATATGTTATCTAGTTAATATAGCTCTTTAGTCAAGATATGTTCTTTAGTTAAGATGTGTTCTTTAGTTAAGATAGTTCTTCAGTTTAGATGTGTTCTTTAGTTAACATAGTTCTTTAGTTAAGATTCTTCAGTTTAGATGTGTTCTTTAGTTAACATAGTTCTTTAGTTAAGATGTGCCCTTAAATTACGATAGTTCTTTAGTTTAGATGTGTTCCTTAGTTAAGATATGTTCTTTAGCTTAGATATGTTGTCTAGTTAAGATAGTTCTTTAGTTTAGATGTGTTCTTTAGCCAAGATAGTTCTTCAGTTGAGATGCGTTCTTTAGTTAAGATAGTTGTTTAGCTTAGATGTGTCCTTTCGTTAATATAGTTCTTTAGACGTTCTCTTTAGCTAAGACAGTTTTGCAGTTTAGATGTGTTCTTTTGTTTAGATGTGTTCTTAAGTTATGTTCTTTAGCTTAGATATGTTCTCTAGTTAAAATAGTTCTTTAGTTAAGATGTTTTTAGTTAAGATAGTTCTTTAGTTTCGATGTGTTATTTAGTTGATAGTTCTTTTGTTATGATGTGTTCTTTAGTTAAGATGTGTTCTTTAGTAAAGATGTTTAGTTTAAATGTGTTGTCTATAAGATAGTAACTATCATTACTTAAGACGTGTTCTTTAGTTTAGATCTGTTCTTTAGATTAGATGTGTTCTGTAATTAAGAGTTCTTTAGTTTCGATGTGTTGCTTAGTTGTGTTCCTTAGTTTACATGTGTTGTCTAGTTAAGATAGTTCTTTAGTTTAGGTGTGTTCTTTAAGCAAGATAATTCTTCAGTTTAGATGTGTTCTTTAGTTAAGATGTTTCTTTAGTTTAGATGTGTTTTTTAGTTAAGATAATTCTTCAGTTTAGATGTGTTCTTTAGTTAAGATGTTTCTTTAGTTTAGATGTGTCTTTTAGTTAAGATAGTTCTTTAGTTTAGGTATGTTTCTTACCTATGTTCAGATATATTCTCTTTTATATTAAACATATCCTGAAGTTCTTCATCTGCCATTTGTTGATCTTGTGTTGTAATCTGTTAGGACGAATGAAAAAAATGAATATCTGCTTTAAAAGTTTTTGTTGCTGATGTGGTGCTGCTGATAATGATGATGACAATTTTTCTGACAATTAAACTCTGTACAACGGAAATCGAGAGTGGATGTTGTGGCAGCGTTTTTTTCTTTTGTCGCACAGCATGTCTCCCAGAACAGCCAATGGTCATCATATTCTGGCTCCCGAAAATTGCAATGGCAAAGTAGACTGCATGTGCAGATGCAAGTGATGAACCCATCAGATGTTATAAGTAGGCCTATGGCTAATGTTTAATAAATTAATCCAAGACAGAGGTCTGCCTAAATGGAACGTGTAATGCCCATTATGCAACACACCTATTTCATCATTCACAGATTCTTTCTATTTTGCGACGCCACTATAAAATCGTACACTTTTGTATCAGAAGTCGTAACGATGTATTTAATTTAACGTGTAGGTTTATCACCAGGGCGAGCCAGGGCAAATGCCCTGGTAAAAAGCCTTTCCTCTGGTCGTTGCCCTGCCAGAATGTTTACCCTTCCCAGAATTTGTTCAGGGCATAAATCGCCCTCTGCACTGTAGTTAGTTGTATGACTGCCCTGGTTACAAAAATTGTCTAGCGCCGCCACTGCTTGTAATATGGTGCCATACTACACACTTATAGCGTCGCTTGCGTAGGGGCAAGGAAATGCCAGACACACATGTCAACCAGTCTCGTCTCGAAGCCAGTCTGGAAACAAAGCATCGGTTCATTATTCATCAGTGAACCTCAATAATCTTTAAGTCCAATAGTATAGAGTTGCAGAGTGGCCCGAAACTTCGGTAAGTCGACAGACCCAGTATGTTTGCATTGATTGTGGTCGTGCAATTTACTGTTGTTTGATACAACCGCCAAGTTCGAAATACCGAAGTTCGATATACTGACGTTTTCCTGTATGCTTGGACGAAAGGGGGTTAACACAAATGCATATGCTTGCGTATGGGGTCTACTGAAATGTACGTAGGCTACGCATAGGAAACGGTGGGTGAGGGTAGGCCTAAACCTAGTTTGTTTATATTGGCCTTCAAAAATTGATTGGCCTTCAAATGTGCCACAGTTCAGTTTTTTCACTTTTCCCGACAAGTACTATCGGGAGAGGTAGGACTGTGGGAGAGGTGTCACTTGTATGCCACCTTAAAGCGGACTGCTATTATTAAACTAAAGACCGTTGTATAGGATTCGGGGACGTGCGTCAAGCGTACGTACGCAGGTGGAGGGTGCAAAAAAGTGCACGTGCATACAGGAAGGGAGCCAATTTTTCCAGGTTTCTGCGTACATACTAAATGGATGGCCCCCATTTGCGCATATATCCACTGATTAAGTCATCACATATCATCGTCATTATCTGAACACACACTATAGGACTTAACCAGTTTTATTACTTGACTATTAGTTAAAAATTTCGCTAATTTAAAAAAATTCTCCACAATTTCTTTCTAAAGATCTACGAGTATGTTCCCGATCTTCGTTCAGCTACCACAGCAGCACTGTATAAGATATGTGGCTTCATCATTAGCATGCAAAAAAGTAGCAGTTGATAGATGAACATCGTCAACGCCTTTCAACAAAGCACGACTGGGCTTTTGTTGAAGTCTGTCCGTGCTTCTACAATAGCCATCCGACAGACCGGCAGCCTCCTACAGCTTCCGAGGTATATTATGAATGCCACCATTGCTTTATATTTTCCTAGCCGCGTTATACAGTCCGATGCCTTCGACGGAGTATGTAAGCGTATGTGCAGACACTGGCCGCTCTTTAAACAGGAATAAATACCTAAATTTTATTCACTTGTAAGAGTTGTATATATATTATATTATATGCTTACCTAACAGGAACGAGCGTCACTGTTAAATTAACAATTATATCCACTGCCCATTAAACCAGGGAGCCTTGGAGGTTTCAGAAATGTACACAAGAACCCACATATTATACAGGACACACTGCATATACATACACGTATATATATATATATATATATATATATATATATATATATATATATATATATATATATATATATATATATACATGCATATGTATGTATAGCAGTTCATTCAGTTGTTGAGGGTGCTAATGACTCGACTGCTTTCTAAGCTTTCCAAGAGATAACAAAGGTTGAGAACAGTTCTGGGCCACTGGAACTGAAATATAAAAATTTGAAAATTTCCATCTAAGTACAGGTAAACTACAGCTGATAACAGCCATTACATATCAGCTGTAGGGTTTAAATTTTATAAACACACACATATATATATATATGTGTGTGTGTGTGTGTGTGCGTCCGTGCTTGAATGTGTGTATGAACGTGGAGATCATTTGCACCAATAGTCACCAAACGCCTGGCATTCACAAATGATGATATACATTTACACACACATACTTATGTATGTATGCATACAAGTATGCATGCACGCGCATCGGTAAAGGTGTGCGAACAGTTAAAATATGAACCTAAGCGTCAGTTGTATTTACAAATCATCCAATTCACTTTCTCTTTCTCAAGCTACAAGTTTTCGAATTACCCCTAGAAGAAAAATTAGCAACTGTATATTCCGATTCCTCGCACACGCTCCGTAATTACAGGTAATTTGCTAACCGCCGACGCCGTTCGGCCGGCAGGAGTCGGAGGACGTCAAAGAAAAGTTCGCGACGCAACACCGACCCGTCCGTTCAGTCCCTCGTTTCGGCCCGAAAAGAATTCCGGATAAATCCGGTCGATGTTCGTCAATGGCTGACTCCGGTCGCTGGCAGTTCGTCCGAATTCGAAATGCCTGGGTCGATGCTTACGACCATCCCAAACCCCTCGTCTCGGTTCAAAATGCAGGTCGCGACGTTCGGTACGGCGCCTGCGCACGAAGTCTGCACGCTGTGGTGGTAGCCCCCTTTCGCAGAGGATGACGACGGGGAGGAGTAAGAGGACAATGGGGCGCCGTCGAAACTGTCTGAGGGAAAGGTAAAGACAGGCTTGGCCATCGCCGTCGCCCCCAAACCGGTCGTGTTCAAAGTAGAGTCGCCGGATTCGTTGGGCCATCGCTGCTGCGCTCCCCCTTCGGTCGTCGAGACGTGGTCTTGGAGCTGAGCGATCTTTTCGTGCTGGGGAATCGCGTACCCGGGCACGGGGTGTGCCCCCGATGAGGTAGCAGATGTAGCCGTATGAGAGTGACGCCTCGCAGCTATGGGCTTCTCCTGAGGTAAGTCAGTTGTTGACAAACCCAGGCCAAGACCCTTGGCACCCCATTCTGCGTTCGGGGCATTGTTCCGGTGGTGATGCTGGCGAACCGGTTGGCTCACGACTACCGTGTCCATCGCCCCCTCTGGTGGCGTCACGGCCCAAAACTGGTAGGGGTCGTTGCACGCCAGGGTGTCACCTACGCCCCCTGGGTCACAGTCCATCGACTGAACAACCGCTTGACCGGTGCTGCTCGACCTGACACAAGGTAGCAACGAGCTACTGGGGTTAGACATCCCCACTGCCTCCTGCTGCTGCTGATGGTGTGAGCTGTGGGTGACCGTTGACTCAGCGAACGGCTGAAGTCCACCATTTTGGCTGGAGTTTCTAGCTGAAACAGAACAACCAAATGATCAAGTTCTCAACCTTCAATCCATCTGGTTATCATCAGCTTCATAATAATACATTACATCAATATCATATTATAACATAACATAATACAAATGAAATACCTGCATTGTGACCACTTACCTGTAAATATTAATATACGGCCACATGTAATTGATTATTGTGTAGTACGAGTACTGTACAGTTCCTACTTATCTTCCATTCTGGACTTAAAGACACTTTTGTTTCAGCACTCCAAACTCCGCCACTACCCTACCTGTGGTAGTGCCAGTCCCAAGCCTGGAGAAAGGGCGAGGGCGACGTTAATCATCTATGTTATGACACAGCGTCCGTTAATCATCTATGTTATGACACAGCGTCAGTAAACAGTAACTACGTTATCCTCTCATGGACTGACAGACTCCTGGAATTGACTGGGTTGAGATTCTGTTTTGAAGTGCCACCATCGAAAGATGCCCACAGAATTATGACAATGGCACTACAGACTCTGGCATTCAGATGCCTGCTTGCCCAGCTTCACAAGAATCTACCAGAGGAGGCTCTAAACGGCCAGTACAGAGCCAACATCAAGCTAGGATGCTGGCAGTTTGCTAACGACTTCTGCTTTAAATTATAGTACAGAAACATTTTGCATTCAGCAAAATATTCACTGTCAAGTCATGGAAGATAAGCTGCACAGAGGTTGATTGCACCTGTTGGATCCCTAAGGGTCACGTTGTGCTTCCGCCAAAGGTCCCTGGGCATCACAGGTCCATGCTTCCGAGGTCTTGTATGTGGTCAGACCAGCAACAAAGTCCCTTCCATAGCAAAGCACCAGCATTACAACTTTCCTGTGTTGCACCACACAAGTACCAACAACCTAACAATGTCCAACGACTTCCACAGAACAGTTATCATGATCCACTTCGAACAATGCCATAGTCAAGAATATCGTAATCCGTTTGAGAAGCACGGTTGAAACCAACCAGCAAGAGACCTCCAAAGTATTGTATCAAGAAATTTATAAAGCACCTCTCACAGAAGCGCAAGCCCTGGGGAAACAGAAATGCCTTTAGGGAACGCGAGACCGATGAGGAAAAGCCATTGTGGACCTGTGGTGCTAATGGATAGTTTGGCTGAAACCAAACATGACCCTGGGGATCCAGCACCTTAGGACAACCTACCTGCTTATCCTCCATGACTTAATAGTGAATATTTCGCTGACTGGAAGTCAAACTACGGAGGCAATGCAAGTTCAAACAGTAAAAGCAAACGAAGAAGAGAACAAGTCCAACATACATAGGACCGCCTGCAGCATGGGGCTGGGCTGGACCGTCTGTTCCGAGGCGCTCGAAGGCGTTCCGCTTGACGTCGTCGTGTTCGTTCCTTCATCCATCGTCCGCTTGAAGAAGTTGTGCTGCAACGCGTATAGAGGAGTGATTCGCGTCTGCGGGTCGTAGTCTAGTATCCGCAAGATGAGATCCTTGAACTTCAGGTAATCCGAGACGGTGTGGCCCGGCTCGTGTCTTCGCCGGCCACCCGGACCACCACTTTCGACGCCAAGAATTGACGACAACCTAACGCTCCCAGGGTTCTTGTACTAAAAATTGTAAAGAAATTTTCATCATTATTACTTTACGTTAGACATAACTAATTTAAAGAATTTGAAGAAAAAATTCAAATTCAAGAAGAAAACCACCTACTGTACTGCACTGTTATATTATGGCATGCTAATTCATATCATACCAGAGAATGTCATATATCACGATATTAATTATGACATTTTATGATTATAATTATATTACAAACTGCATTACACCATATTTTACTCAATATGCTCTGGCACCATAAAATGTGCCACATAAAGATATATACTATTATCATTTTGTAGATTACCTCTCGAACACTTGAGATCAGTAAGTAGTAGTAGTAGTTGCTGTTTAACAATGCTGTGTCATAACAAAGACAATTAGTATTGCACTCCATCTGTATCCAGGCTTGGGACTGGCACAACCACCGGTACCATATAAATATTCTACTACTATTACAGATACAATAACAGCCATTCTACGGTCACCTTTAACTTAGGACTGAAGCGGCACTGCACAGCTTTAAGATGGCATCAGCTTCAAAGTAGCTAAATTCCAAACCCTCTGTCTGTGTGGTTAACCACAGGCAGGCATTGTATTACAACTCCTTCACACCAAAATAATAACACACTAGGCTTACAGAAGTCTCAAGATCTGTGAATGGTTATCCTGAAACAGGTTCATCCGTACTATCACATTCCAGACGGGCTTAGGAATCAGGTTACAGGTCAGCCAGTATAATCATTCATAAAAGCTCTCAGGACAACAGGTACAAAAATGGGAAGGAATGCAATATGGTCTGTCCCTGTTTTTGCCCCAGAGACAAGTAAGTATTGGAAATCCCCAACAGGCAGGTAATAAAGCAATGATTCATGAGAGGCTGAAATGCCTTGTTGTTTCTGAGAAGGAAAAACATGCAACACCTACACCGGCACTTCCTTATAATGCAGTCTTAGAAAGCATGATTTAGGGCTCTCTTAAAATGAGGCTGCATCATAATACAGGCCTGTTCTAGAGACAATTTCAACATTAAATCAAATTAAATTACACCAATTAAATGACAGCATAACTGCTAAAGAAATCAAATGTGTTGTGTATGATGCAACCTTAAATGTATGGGGAAAACTCAAAACCAATGTGCACAGAATCAATATATAGAGGAATGGAAACTCGTGCAAATAACTGTATATCCAGCTGCTTCCTTACCAACAGATGTCGCCCAATTCAACTTATCTCAAATCCAATACTAAATATGGCGTTTTATTCTCCACAGGCAGTTTTACTGAAGAAACATAATTGAGGAGCACATTTCCAAAACTCACTCAGTCCTGTTGATAAGCATTGGACTGAGTGAGTTTTGGAATTGTGCTCCTCAATTACTCCTCAATTTTTTCTTCAGAAACATAATTGAATGCAATGCACTTGTTATCTAAACAAGACATGACATAAGCGAAAACTTGTAAAGTGCAACTTAAGAAAACTCATCAGCAGTGCTTCCGACCAAACAGGGAAACCCACGATCAAGCAAAACAGACTTCAAGCACTTGTGGAACAAGGAAGGTGACAGACTGATTACCTGATTTCTGATTTTAAAAGCAAGACTATTCCAGGATACAAGACCAATAGTGGCAAAGCTTCTGCATTGGGTAATGGACAATCTAATCTACGATACCTTCCTGTCTGCCAAAGGGATGCCCTCAAACTAATCACATGACCATGAATTTAAAGACTTTCCAGTCCGGTGTATTATAAAGGCCTCGATCAATGGGAGAGTCTGAACCAGTGGGAATTGAGACCTATGAGCAGGAATGAAACGTAGGCTGTGGGGAATAGATCTTCAATGGGAGATATGCGAACCACTGGGGTTCTCTTTTCCTCCCCATAACCCTCATGGTCCGTTATATCAGATACACCAGAGTACGTTACAAGGAGGTCGTAGCGTATTTGGACAGCAATCAACACAGACTACTTTGACTATACTGATAAGGCCAGCAGGCCATTCTTTCAGTTGTGAGGTGGCTGTGGATATAAAGCTTTAGTGAACCACTTTTGGCCTTAGTAGCAAAGGTGAATGGCAGTCCGCTCTCCCTCCCTCACCATCTTATCTCAGACTGTAGACCCAAGCATTTCTTCAAAGCCAACTTCACCAGAAGGCACTCAAAGATCTGCATTTTTTAAATTTCTCTACGCACAACGCCTTCACCAGTTGCAGAATGCATTTGCCGCTCCACTGCTAGACTGCCGATATGGAGAACGTTCAACCTTAGAAAAAACTGAATCCACTTAAAACACTCCCATGAAATACATTCTATTCCAGTTAGGGCACAAACTGGGTTGGTATTATAAAGCAAAGGATTATTTCAGATTGCTTACCAGTGGCAACGAGGTGTGACCTCAAGGCCATGACACCATGCCAACGTTTACAGCATTTGCTAATCTAACCTAATCTCTTCGATAGAACCGTTACCATAATGCACAAATCGTAATCTCCAAACTTCTAAAGAGCCGCTCGAAGGCCAAGCGCAGGGCACCACCCTATTCACGAGCTGAGCAACTTGTCCAAGGTGCTACGCAGTGGTTTAAGGTGGATTCGAACCTGTGACCCTACGGTTACAAGGCACCGAACATACCACTGCACCACCACGTCCCACAAAGCTTCAATCAGTGGTCACTTGATGTACAATCATAGTAAAAAATCATGATCCATTTGAGAAGCCCAGTCACAAATTTCAATGGGTCAGGAAAACCAGGTAATACCGGCACCCCTAACAAGTTTACGGGCACCCCTAACATAACCAAACCTACAGGCACCCCTAACATAACCAAGCTTACAGGCACCCCTAACACAACAAAGCTTACATGCACATCTATCCAACATAAACAAGCTCAATGCCCTAACGACAGCAGCACAACTTCAAGTAAGGTAAGAAAATATATTTAAGACAATGTAACAAAAGGTATGGTAAGCTAAGGAAATGTAATGGTCTTACTGTTACATACTTACTAGTCTTCAGGGAATCGGTTATAAATGCATAAATGACTGTGCGATGGCTTAAATGCAAAAGTTCCAATCCAACAAACAACCTATCTTACCGAAAGATTTCTTTACACCGAACGATTTCTTTACAACAAGCTAGGCACAAACCCCAAACACAACAGTCGAAAACCTTAAAGTTTACCTCACTGCCACTCAAAGAGCTCTACCATCGGCACTGATGGCTTGTGCATCGATACTATCTAAGTCATTAAATTACACTAGATTGCTATCGTGTCTAATACATCATAAGAGCACAAAGAAAGGCCACCAGGTCGCTGCACATGTCTGTGCTTTAGCCCACAGATGCTCCAACCATGTACCACATACCCTGGGGACTGACAATGCAGGAAGAACAGTCCCTTAACACTTTAACAACAAGCTGCACTGGTTTCCCAGTCACTTTTAGTAAGTCTCGTCGTTAAAGTGTTACGCGATAACCGTAAACGGGAACCATAGGCATAAACTGTCAGCGACCATTGGCTTACTGTCACTATAAAACCAATATCCACCTGGAAGATGCCACTGATGCTGACTCGTTGCGATTTCTGGAACTCCTCTCGCAATTTGGTCTCAGCCACCATGTACGGGAGCCTACCCACTCTTTGGGTGGGATACTCGATCTGGTCGTCACCACTGATGATGTGCCTGTTCACGACTTATACGTCCATCCGCTAACGTTATCGGACCACTCATTGGTGGAACTAACCCTGCCACCCCTTCACACTCAACCCATACACGCCATCCGCTTGGTGAGGGGGTGGAAGTCTCTCGACTACCAAGTGCTCAAGGAAGAAATTTGTCGCTCGAAACTAGCGTCGGATCTGCAATCCCTTGACGCACTCTCTGTAATGGATCTCTTTGACCTGTACACCAATACGATGAGTGACCTACTGGACAGGCTGCTACCTCCACGTAAGATAAAGACACGACTGCGCCCAATTGCAGTATGGTTCGATGGAGAATGTCGCCACCTTCGTCGTCGTACACGGTGTCTCGAAAGACGATACCGGCGCACCAAGAACCCCATCGATCGTCTTACATGGATCGCACAGCTTCGAGCACTCCATCGGCTTTATCGAAGTAAAGAGTCCGAATACTGGGAGAATTTGGTGTCCCGTGATGGAAAGAATCCGAAACGCCTATGGTCCACTATATCAGGCCTTCTTGGTCGTGCTTCTCGCTCATCTACTACTCCAGCGTTCACTGCGAACGACTACCTCAAGATGGTGACGGACAAGATATCGGGTCTCCGTGCTACAACTGCTGATTCTCCTCTACCAGATTTCTCTCGTACTAACTGTAAATTCGACGGTTTCAGCCCAATCCTTGAGGCTGACCTTCGACGGGTCATCAGTTCCTCGAACCAGAAGTCTTCTGAGCTGGATCCGCTCCCTCCGTTCATCATTGTTAATGTACTTGATGACATTGTTTCATTTCTTGTGTATTTGTTTAACAGGTCACTGTCTGAAGGTTATCTTCCACCATCCCAGAAACGTGCTGTAGTATTTCCAGCGCTGAAGAAGCCTAACTTAGATGCTAATGTTTGTCAAAATTACCGGCCTATTTCCAACTTATCTTACTTATCCAAAACTCTCGAGAGACTTGTTGCTGCTCAATTTGTGCCCTACTTAGAACAATCAGGACTCCTGCCTCCAACTCAATCTGGTTTTAGGGGTCACCACTCCACTGAAACTGTTCTTCTCTCACTCCTCTCTGACATATACACGGCTATTGATAGATCTCAATGGTCTCTCCTTGCACTCTTTGATGTTTCTGCTGCTTTTGATATGGTGGATCATGAGCTCCTTCTGCAGCGCCTGCAAATATCTTTTGGTGTATGTGGCACTCCCTTCCTTTGGTTTACTTCTTATCTTACTGACCGCACACAGATGGTTGTCCTGGGTGACACTAGAACACCATGGGTTAGGGTTGACCTAGGTGTCCTGCAGGGGTCGGTCTTGGGCCCCATTTTATACATTCGGTTTACTGCAAACATCGCTTCTGTTTTGGCTAAACACTTAGCTTCGGGTCATCTATATGCCGATGATATTCAAGCTCTAGTACATGGCTCACCATCTGAGCAGATCTCTATGGTGGGTAAGGTGGAGTCATTAGCACGGGATCTCCACCTCTGGATGATGGCGAATAGACTTAGCCTTAATCCCTCAAAAACCCAATTGATTTGGTTTGGAACTAAACAGCAATTGTCAAAACTTGACCTCCAGCTACTGGCCTCACTATTTCCTGACTTCACGTTCTCCTCTAGTGTCCGTGATCTGGGTGTCACGCTTGACAGTGCCTTAACGTTCACTGAGCACCTAACTCTGCTGACCCGCTCCTGTTACTACCAACTAAGGCGTCTTAGAGCCATTAGGAGGTCAGTATCCACCACTGTCTTTACGACCATGGTGCACGCCTTTGTCTGTACACGCATCGACTATTGTAACTCGGTGCTAATCGGACTTCCAAAGACGCGTCTGTCCTCAATGCAGTCGGTCTTGAATGCTGCAGCCAGACTTATTGCACGTCTCCCACGTTACTCGCATATCTCCACATACATGACCAATGAACTTCATTGGCTTCCTGTGGCGTCTAGGATCAGATTTAAAGTCTTGCTCTTAGTAACTAAGTCCCAGCAGGGTTTAGCGCCTAAATATCTCTGTGATTTGATGTGTAAACCACTCTCTGCTCGCTCATCTCGTCCTCTTCGTTCCTCAGTCCGACTTGATCTCTTTGTCCCTCGATCGCGGACTTCTCTGACCCAACATCGGGCCTTCGCTGTAGTGGGTCCGTCACTATGGAATGACCTTCCCACTGCAGTCCGTAGTAGGATTCTAGAGGGGATCACACCTGCTTCTCTTCGCTGCCTAAAGACTTACTTGTTTACGGGCCTGTCACGTTGAGAGCGCTTCTGTATAGCCCTGCTGAGAGAAGTGCTTTATAAATGTTCAGATAAGATAAGATAAGATAAGATAAGATAAAAGGGTAGGCTGCCAGCCCTCTCCCTTGCCACCAACAGTGTACTCATTTGATAGCTGCGTTGGCTAGTTGGCAAAGCTCTCAAAACAGTTTTCTGTCCAGACAAGCATTTGAATTCCTAACATCTGTGTTTATAGTCCAGTAAATTAACCACTGGACCATGCAGACCCTGTTGACAGAGGTATGTTATAGATAAGCAATTACTTTCACGCTCCAGGCATGTTCCTAGGCAAATAACATGCAAACTTATTCAGAGCAAAAAAGCCTGGACAGATAATTGAGTTTCGTCAGCTAATGGCTCCACTGAATGCAGCCAGATCATAATGCCAGTCTGATGCTCAGAGAAACCTATAGTTTCGTGTAACTACCTTCTTGCCGTCGCGACCTTTCTTTGGCACATACGTTCCATCCGGCAGCTTCTCAAAGAATTTCTTGGTATTTGGTGCCTGGTCCAGCATGTGCGTAGGAGGTAGGCCAAGAACTTCAGTGATCTTCATCATCTGATCAAACTGCAACAGAAAACAGAAGACCAATTAATTAATTAGCAACATCAGTGTTAAAAGCCTACCTAGTACCTACCCCCCACAGCACAGCACAGTCAAAAACGGCCTACATGTAAGTAACTACAATCAATGTAGTACCATATCTCTAAACATCAAATTTACCTCTTGATACTTATCTTGATACTCTTGATACTTGATACTTAGGCGATACTTATAAGCTATTCACGAGCGCTTCGTCAAGCACTCTCCAACCAGATCTCCGTATGGCTTCCCATGTCGAGGCTGTTCTCTCCACATCCTCATCCTCGACGTATGCTCTGACAGTTCTCAGGTCTCACGTCGTCCCCAGGGCCCCCCAGGAAGTGGCAAAGGCCAACACCGTCTCCCACCTCTTCTATGCATCTCCAGCCTTGTGGGGCTTCATCTTGATGTAGGATCGGTTGATGGGCTGAGGCAAAATTGTGCACAACCGACTTGACCGAGATTCTTAAACATCAACCTTCTAACCCTATCTTCTGCATTACAAGGTGAGCGCTCAACCAAACCCTACCCTCTACGTTGCAAGCTTAGTGCTTAAGCCAAAAAATTGCAAATGTATTGCGAGTACATTTCACAGTCCAACGATGCATTGCATCCTTCGGAGAATAAATGCAATTGAAAAATGGTGGGTGTCACAAGTCATTGTGGCCAGTTGCTACCAGTTCAAATCATGAAACACATGTCAATAAACAATGCTGAACACACCATGTTTGGTCATTCCAAACAATAAAGCAAGAGATAGTCTCTACCCTGCCACTTTCTGAAATTAGTAATCGAGTCACAGAAGTAACACAGCCAACATCAATGTGAACACAATGTTCCGAGACAGAAACTTATGTAAACAGCGTACGGCATGGTGGCCTTCACCTGGACGGTTTTGTTTAACAACCACAGAAAGATATTGATTCTTCAGACATACAACAAGTGTGCGTATGGTTAGGAGTAGTGACCACTTCACCGGCAGTGATTTTATAACCATAGAAGATTAACTAACATCCTGGTACAAGGTTCAAATCCAAATACTTCAACTGACACACTCTCACTAAAGCAGAAAACAAGGTCAGTTTACAAAACGAGATCAAGCAAGTGGCCAAGCATCCTCACCTCGTTTAATCCAGCAAAGAGTGGTTCTCCGGTGTGCATCTCCACAAGAATACAGCCAAGGCTCCACATGTCGATAGCCATGTCGTACGGAAGTCCAAGAAGGACCTCTGGTGACCGATAGAAACGACTCTGGATGTAAGAGTAGATCTAAACGGATGAAATGCACGTTCGTTTACAACATTTGTGAGATATGCGATAAACGTCAAATAAAATCCTGCAACTGTTCAGTTCTGCCAGGATCACCACTTGAGTTCAGTTCAGAAGGTAAGTATTTTGGTCTAGTTGCTTTTTCCAACACGGGCTCACAGAAGTGCAAAGCCAGATCAGCATGGCTGATAAATATCATACACAATGGGGGTCATTTTTAACTGCCTTCACCATTTGACCACAGAATATTTAGCTGAATTAAGCACCCCGATTTCTTCATTACAAAACGCAAATTAGTCATTTACATTCGACGACTCAGGGCGACCTCTATATTCTAGCAAAGAGGACTAGACGATATGGCTCAAAAAGTTCTGCTGCACCACGACCACGTGTCTGGAGCAGACGACCACCCGCAATCAAATGATCAATTTAGAATTTTAACACTTTAACAACGAGCTGCATTGATTTCCCGGTCAATTTTACTACACTCTTGTCGTTGAAGTGTTAAACAATGTGCCTTCAAGCATATTCATGTGATTGAGCAAGTCTGTAACATCCTCGGCTGTACTGCCATGAAAACTTAAATACTCATAATTATAATAATAATACACGGCCATAATGTTAGTGTATCAAGAGCTGAAATATTTTTTTATTTTCTAGCTGCAAACAAGTCTATGGCTTGAAATCCACTCGTTTGACTCACGTTAGGCATCCGCACTTCTTCATGGGATATTAGGACACACTGAAAATCGGAAAGTCAATACATATAAATAACAATAATAATAAATTTCAGTTTGGATAGTGTATTATCCGCTTGTAATATAAAATAAAAATTAATTGAAACTTCTACCAAACCTTGTAAATTCTGAGAAGTTGAGCCTTTACCGGTATTTAAAAAAAAACTTTTATAGAACTCTGGAGCTGTGCTCCTATAGTACCAATGTCACCTGTTACAGAACTTGCTGTTGACTTGCCAGCATAGGGTGCCAAGTCCATTCCAGGAAGTTCTGTATCAGGCGATTGGAGTCTACATTTTGTGGCTTAATGGCTGAAACATAAAATGAAACGTACCCTTTTATCTAGCTGGCAAGAGCTGCCAAAGTCGATGATCTTGATCGCACTGCGCTTTGGGTTGCAGAGTAAGATGTTTTCTGGTTTAAGGTCACAGTGAATGATGTTGAGATTCACAGAAGCGAGGAAGTGCAGGGCCATGCACAGCTGCTGGGCGAACTTGCACGTGAGGTTCAGCGAGACGCCACGAAAATTCGTGTTGCGCAGGAGGTCGTACAGGTTGTAGGAGAGAAGCTCAAAGACCAGACATAGATGGTTACGAAACATAAAACTCTGCTTCAGTTGAACTACAAATCAAAACAAAACATTCTATAATTACACAATTCTCTAATTACACAACTCTCTAATTACACAATTGCTCTCAAGACTGTGGATGCATGATAAACACCAGATTAAAATTGCCTCTTACCTTCAAAATGTTTACACATTGGAAACTCTAAATCATTGTTTCCCAACCTGAGTGCCATGGTACTCAGGGTGCCATGAACATGCTCTGCAGTTGGTCATAAATGTGAAAACTACAGATTATCACTACTGACATAAGCCTATAACTTAAAAAGTTAAAATAGTGTAGAAATAGCCGCAACACTGCAGTTACATACAAGAAGCACTGCTTGTCATTAAAATAAAGAACCAACTCAAAGGATAATAGACGAATTTAAAGCCAGGTGTCATTGCCTGAATGATTTTAGTAAGCATGCCTTGCTCTGAAAAAGTTTGGGAACCACTGCTCTAAATAATACATATTTCTCTAATTCTTATACACTGGCAACCATATCAAGAATTGCCTTATAACAAGGTTGTTTATTAATGAGTCTATTTTCTAAAGTCAAGGATCTATGCCTCCAGCCACATTGGTAGCGCTTAATAAATGCAAAACAAAAGCAATAATAAAAATAATAATAGTAATAATAATACAGTAATACACAACTATTTTCTCAATATTAACCAAGACCTCAAAGGCAATGTAGTGTTTGGTTTCCAGCTGTATGTTTCGTAACACAAATACAACAGTATCCGAACTTGGCCTCGAGGAACAGAAAAAATCTACGACCACGAGCAGGAATTTCACAGATGAATTTCAGCACAGCACCAATAACAGATACAAAGCTAGATAACTTTCGTGCTAGGGTTTGTGCTACTGTCCCTGCAAGCACGCCTATGACTGTGTTACCAAGAGCAAGCGTTCTGCGTGTATTTGGTATTTTACAGGTGAAACCGACTGTAACAGTAAATGGACAAGGCTATTTATAACTCGGCCTTTTTTCGCCTACTAGTAACCATCCAACCTATAAATCAGGTCGCAGAAAGGTCTACGACTTGAGCAGTTGACTGGTCTATATGTCTGCTGATCAGATGGCCCAAAACAAATCGGCACAGACTGACATTGGATGGCAATGGCATTCAGCAACAACGCTACAATGTCAGACTACACCGAGACCACTGGGGCTCAACGTGCAAAAATCTCCTATGTTGCAAGGCATAACATAATTTATCCATTGACTGAGTAGGGCCAGATCTCTTGGTAAGCATAGGAATTTCAAATGCAACATATGCATGTTAAGTGCTGACACATGCAATAGCTAACTTGTAAAAATTAGACAATGTGTATACCAACATAGCACTTGCTGCACTTACGGAAGCAAGCTGAATATCTTGTAACACTTCACCTTCGAAAACAGAGTTTACCTATCAATGTTACATTTGCTAAGACCTTGCTGTACTTATGACAGTACATTAATTGCCTATGTAACTCATGTATGGCGCCCTTTTCTTCATCCTCAGCTGTGCTACAGCATCATACAAATCGTCTTATTATTATTATTATTACTAAATTATTATTATTATTATTATTATTATCATTATTATTATTATTGACCCTTATTTGGTAAAACAACAACAGTAACCTACCAATGTAACACTTGCTATCCATGTCATGGCGATTCATTCTCTCCAACAGATCCACCTCAATCTTTGCCTGGTTTAGGAAAGGTTTCTTGTTCTTGATTATCTTGACTGCAACATTTTCCTTGTCAACCGTGTCAAAGGCTTTGACGACCTAAAATATAAGGTGTTACCAAAAACAAAATTTTTTCAATCCAGATTTATATCAGAGATCAAAGGAAACTCTAATTACTAATATGCAATGCATGACTAAAATAAGCAATTAAATAAACTTCAGGCAAATGGCACTGACAGACAAACTTTTGCCTCAGAGCGATTTATTGTCAAACTAATGAACATCCAAAAATACAGCACATAGGCCCTACTATCACACGACAACAAAAACTGCAGTTCTCTGTTCAATACTGCAACATATAATTTGAGAAATTAATTGTTACAAAAAGCCCAATCATCACAATTTTATAAAACACCTTTACTTGTCTAACATTGCTAGTTTGACAAGGTATAGCTTGACAACTGACTTGTCTACTAGAGGAAAATATGGACAGGCCTTGCTCTCTTCCATCAGTTGTCAACAAGACAGTCTCCTCAAAATAGTTCCCTTACCATATTATTATTATTGTGCGTTTATTAAGCATTATTTAATGACAAAGAT
The DNA here is from genome assembly GCA_963556255.1 of Allolobophora icterica. Classification (NCBI taxonomy): domain Eukaryota; kingdom Metazoa; phylum Annelida; class Clitellata; order Crassiclitellata; family Lumbricidae; genus Allolobophora; species Allolobophora icterica. The sequence goes on from OY744602.1 coordinate 12,329,114, forward strand.
TCAACCGATGGAGCTGAGCAATTGTGAGTGAAGGTTCCGAAAGAGTAGCCATCTCAGAGGAAACTCGAACCTGTGCTCTCCGCATTACATGGTGAGCGCTCTAACAAATCGGCTACCGTTTCCTTACAGCTTTGCTGTTTGTTAGTCTCAGTGCAACAGTAAGCCTGAACAATTGCATACCAGATCCAAAAGAACCCTGGCCACAACTATGCCAAAGAAATTCCTAATGCTCAAACGATCCAGCTATCTCGGTGATTGCCTACCTGGCCGAAGGAACCTTTGCCAATCAGCGATTCCACTTCGTAACGGTCGTGCCATCTTTCACCAGGCCGTACAATGTAATCGTGATTTTCATCATCATATCCATCATTGTACACCGCCTTCTCCTCCAGCTTTTCCTTCTTTCGGCTGGTGGTTTCTGCAGTCGGCTTCAACCGTTTCCCACTCTTCTCCTTCTTTCGCTGGTAATAGACCTACAACAAATACCAGTGCATAAATAATACCTACAATAACAGTAACACAAATCACCACCTGTACAATCAACTTTTGTGGCAGTGAACGCAGTAATATTCGGTATTCAATCGCTCCTTGAAGCGGCAAGTGCCGGGGTTGACATTGGCCCCAGCTAAGCTTCCCTCCTTTTTAAAGTATTGGAACTGGAAACCGTGATCACTGAAGAACTCATGCACTACTGAAACTAGTTCTTAAATGGAACTACCTATGTCTAATGCTACGAAACATACACAGCAGACAGTAAACAGAGTCTACCAGTTTTAATTTTTTAAATTAGCTAAAAGAAGAGCCATAATTTACCTGTCAAGGCAACTGAATTATAACAGCAGTGTTAAGCCTTTTCCAGGATCACAACTAGATGTTAGCCTGTTGATATAGATTAGTCTAACAACCAGACATAACCAGCAAAGGTGAACGGAAGTCTAGCAATACGATGTTCACGTATATATGTAAGTATATTCGTTTAATTCTTGAAATCAAGCTTTGCTGGCAAAGTGCCTAGTTATTAGGGGCTAGTTCCAAGCTCAATTAAGTGGTGAGATAAGCAAGTGGTTAGGATTCTGGACAGCTAACCCAGACGTTGCAAGTTAAAAACCACGCCAAAACAGAAAAATACTTCAAGATTTCTTTCCAACTGCAAAACTAAGCTGCAAATCACGAGTTCTCTTCCATTAGAAACCTAAGCTCTAATGCGGGTATATCGATTTTAAATTCTTTATCGACTGGATCAAACAACATGGGACAAGGGCTTCCCTAAAGGCTCTCATATGCTAAGTCCAATAAAACGAAGTCACTAATACTTCATGTTCCTAGATGCCTCTCCAAGTAGAATAAAAGGGCTGAAGAGCACCTCTATCTTTCCCATGTATGGGTTCCCTGCTACAGGACATAAGAAACTTATTTGATCTATAAGGTACAGTTATATAGAGCTATAGCCGAGTCTTATATAGAAGATGAAGAGCAGCCCCTTAAGCTGTCCTGAGGCAGCCATGGGTATGAAGTGTAAGCGACTTCATTTTCTTAGCCTCCGCAGTCCTCTCCCTTGCTGTCTCATCTTCCCATCGACAGTCTACGGTCAGTGTACTCATCATAGCTGAGTTGGCTAGAGGTGCAGATGGAGCAGAAACCTCGAACCAAAAATCTGCCCTGGAGGGGATTTGAACCCCAACCTCTCGGTTGACAGTCCAGCACGCTAACCACTACACTATCAAGCACCCCATGCCATGAACAGCATGTAATTTGCCTTATATAACAAACATGAAACAATAAAGGAATTATTATTAAATAGTAACTTCTATTGTGCCGGTGTCTAACACACACAACATCAATCATGCCGTAATAAGCTCAATGTCCAGAAGATCGGTTCACTAAGACAGAGACAGACCATGGTCCTCAGTTTTCCTGGCACCTTTTTGGATAAGCAATTTGATAAAGTTAAGTTTCAAGAGCAACTTCTGCTGTGGATCTCAAGTGAAGGTCTTCTGAATCAATTTACGCACATCTGTTGCACTGCATTATGTTACATAATATTAACGCTATGTTGATGGTGCACCAAGGAAAAGGAAAGCCAGCAGTGATTTGATGGTCCTATTATTACCAAACTACAGTTCACGGCATGGCACGCTGTGGTCCTTAGCCGAGTTTTACAGTGCACCGTATATCAACCACCTACACTGCTGTATCAATGATTACCTCGTGTCAGGCCAGATATCATGTCTACACTAACCTTATTTTAAGATTACCTACCAAATACCACATCTTGTCAGACGGTTTTCCTAGAATGAAATCTGCTACCAATCTCTGTCCAAGACGATACTGCATTACCTTATCAGTATACGGTTACTTTACATGCCATGTTTCATGTGATTCATTCGATTATAGCTCGGAGATTAATACCACGCTTCACTTCCAACATCACTAACAGCACATAATTTAAACATAATCCATATGACTAAGGCTCATGCACATGAGAGGTGATGAGCTTTTACCAAAAATTCCATGACCTAAGGTTTGAATTTGGACAAGTTTTTCAACCGCATGGAGCTAGCCTGTAAGAGGAGTCACACTGAACCTAACTCTGGTACTGAGACTCAGTTCAGTCTAATCTCTGCAGGTTTTTTATTTATTTTTTACTGTACTGAAAATCTGGTTAACTTTTCACCAGTACACCTAAATGACCTTGCTGATTTGTATCCTGTAAAAAGCAATTAATGCAGTGTTTCCTATACAGCTTGAACATAGATCTAAGAATCAGAGGTCCGAGATAGTCTAGAGGTAAGAATGCTAGACTGTCAATGAAGAGGTCAGGGTTCAAATCACTGCTAGGACAAAAACATGTTATAGGATTTCTGCTCCACTTTGCACTTGCTAGGAAACTTGGCCACAAAAAGTGTACACTGACCATACACTGTCAGTGAGAAAGAAGATCAACAGACAAGGAAGACTGGCCACCCGCTTTCATATGCCGAGGCTAAGAAAAACGTAGTTGCCAACACATCACACCCAAGGCTGTCTCTGGGGGTTAACTCAAAAGGCTCCTCCCTCCTCTTGCCCATGAATCAAACAGTTTGGCAATATACTGTACTACAGCAAATTTTTTCAGAAGTCAACTCGTGCAATGACATCGGGGTTTCAAAATGTAGCTGTTACACAATCAGTGACTAACTTGCGATTCTTAGGTTTGGTCAGTTACATAACCACTTTTACTTGCACTTTCAAACTTCAGTGTCTGTCATTGAAACTTATCGCCAACCAGTTTAAGATTGAACAGCAGGACCCTACATTATGAAAGAATGCTTTTTTCACTGTAGAACAACACACGGTAATACAAAATCGGAGGCATTGTAGCTTTGGAATAATAAATAAATTCTTAGGTACCGGCTACTTGAATTATTGCACTTCAAACACAGAAATTGCATGTACCCGGTATCTTATCATTTATAGTGCCTATTAAGCACCTATCACAGATGCTGAACCAAAAGCTACAACGATCATAATTCACCATAACCAAGCCATTCGCTACTCTATTATGGTCCATCTGAATTCTCAGCCTTATATATTAACCACCTCAGTGGTAGAATCTACAACTCAACATAGAGCAACCTGCTTAAAGTACTACCATTCGAACCAGATAAACGAAGTAGGTATAGACATGAAGTAGTAAACCAAAGATATTATGACACCAGCTGGGTTGTTATTTATTTTTTCTACGAACTGGTTGTGTTATTGCAGACCTCCCTGTAACTACATATCCTTCACCTTAATATATCAATTTCTGTAGAAACAGCGTGTTATGCGTAAAGACCTAAATACACTGAAACCTCTTTGAATCCTGGTTCTGGGAGCCATATCCAAAACTGCCTTATAACAAGACCGAGTTACAAAGGTTGTTTCTTATAGATGAACTACATTTCAGACTCTCGACCAGGTTCTATCACAACATAGCATGTCATGTTGTCAGGTACAATGTTGACAGGTTTACGTGCTGCAGTTACCCATGAATTCACACGCATTTTTGCGTGCCATGTCCTCCAGAGCTGTTAACTTAACATGCTTAGGTAGTTAACAAGGGGTAAAAACAACTGCTATGAAGCGTTAAAGATTCAAAAATAAAACTTGGTCAAATAAGTCGCTTAATTCCATTTGTGCACTATTTTGTGTAGCAAGGATTACTCAAGGAGCTAATGGTTGCTGTCATCTGCCAAATGCTAGTGCAGTGACTCAGCCTATGATTATGGACTGCATGTTGCGTGGAATAACCGATCTTGGAAAGAAAATACTGCCATGCACCAGAAACAGAAGAAAACATATATGTAAAACCTTAGTCTACACTAGACAAACCTAACATAAATTAAGGTGCAACTCTTGGAATATGAACTCCGTGGACACTGTTGAACCGCGTATTATGTGATGTATTGTCTGTGCTAATAATATTATAAACATATAATGCACATTATCTTTACGCATATTAAAGTACAAACTTATTGTTAAATTTTATTTAATATGGTTATAAAATTAAGTTTTGCATTTCTGGGTTTTTAAACTTAGATCACAAACCATTTCATTTTTAATTATATTGAAAGAAACTTGGTTTTGATGGGCTTCTCCTCCGACGCCTTCAAGCTAACGGGTCTACACTGTACCTAGAAGGTGCCAAACTAGTAGGTGTCTACACACACATACATACATACATACATACATATACGTACATACAATGAAGTGTTATAAAAAGTTGCCAGTATAGCATAAAACTGATGGAGATTACGCTCACCTCATTTATGTGTTTGTAAGTTTTTATCAAGTCGACGCTAAGTTTTCGCAGTGGAGCATGTCGTGGGTCTCTGTACTTTCTCGTTGTTTTACCAGGCATCTGAAGAATATCCATTGGGTGTTGGTGGTGACGATGATGTGACACGAGGAAAGAATCCATTTTAGGGTAGTGGTTACCATCAGCTGCCATGACAACAGTTGCACTCAGATTCCTTAGTTACAGGTGCCAAGCCAAGGTCGTCGAAGAACAAACCATGCTGTGAACTGCAAAGTGATTTCCTACAAAAACGCAGAAAACACACTTTTACTAATTATTCATTTAACACTATTTATTTACGTATATATATGTACTGTTTACATTTCCCACTGGTAAAGTTTCACATGAATGTTTCAAGTGGAGGAGTAACATTTTCTCCAAGGGTGATTCGGCACTCCGTTTAAGCTTTCCAATTCTAACAGGTCGCGATTGCGATCAGCAAAGTCCGCTGATATCTTTGTGCCAGCAACAAAAACTAAAATGGGAGATTGGGCCTTTTGGGTCGCTGGCCCGCGTGCTTGGAACAGCCTGCTCAGATACAGGAAGCTAAAATCATTTTTGTTTTAAAAAAACAGTTAAAACTTTACTTGCTAGGAAAAAACTCCGAGCATTAGCCTTTGCATTGACTGTAGATAGCGTGCATGTGTTTGTGTGAAGCATCCTAGAAGTAGCTAGCTACCAACGATGCTATAGAAATTGTCCTAGTTACAATTACAATTACAATTCACGCTACATCAAGATCAACTCAACAACAGAGGAGCTTACACGGTTTCTTAGTACGTATCAAAGACGCTCTAGATTAAGTTCAAACGATCCGACGGACGTGTTGCAGACTGCCTAAACAACTACCGAGTTGTGGTTGGCAAGTCGGTTCAATGCACATTACTCCAGTCACTCCTATATTAGCTATTTCTGTACCACAAAGATAAATTTGTTTATCTTTGTTACGCAAGAGGCAGTCACAGATGAAAAATGATTCGGCTCCTGCCGGCTGCCAGCAGCCCAGCTGTCTAGTGACGCATGCAAGCACCGGCAAGAAGCCGAGCGTGGCCGCCCCCAAGGCCGACGGTTCCCTCTCCTGCCTAATAATCGGGAGACGCTAGCAACAGATGGTCCTGCTCGGCACAAATTAAACGTGCCAGCTGGCTGCAACGCGGCTCCATCAAGGGAATATATTTGGGGAACTGGACAGAACTGGGCTATTGGCCACTATTCTGTTTTTGTTGACTGTTGAGCTCTGTGAATCATGGAATTGATGAATCAAGTCGCAACGATCTGAAAGACAGGGCTGTCTATGAATCATGTCATCGGTGAATCAACTCTAAACGGATCGATGTGAAGTCTGACTGTCTGAGTCAAAACAGGGCCAAGTACTTAAAAACACATTGAAGTTCTAGGACGCACAGGCCATAAATTACCATCCAACTGTCTAACGGATTAAACTGATCTATGTATTACGCAAGACTTTAAATGGCAAAACTGCTAATGATTTACTAACTGATCGAAAGTGTCCGACTGAAGGGCAGAATGGCTTACGAACAAATTTATCAGCACTAGAAGAGCTGCAATTAACTGATGGATATTAAACGTATTTTCAATATAAGCAAAAAAAGGACAGTTTCTCTACATCTACAGCAACAGGCCACCATACATTAAATGATCAACTATTCACAACTGAACCCCTCAGCTTCACTAGCACTACACTTGCTCATTCAATGTTTCAGCTCCTGTTGTGCCCTGTACCAAAACAGTACAGAGTACTCAGTCTTTCGCTGTCACCAGCCACAGGCTCTGGAACTCATAGCCTGCTTCTGTCTAATCCACAGGTTAAGTCTCACCTATTCCTTTTGCCTACTCAACACAGCCTGCCTTCCCGTCTGGAGGCTGCGGGAGGGTGGCCACGGACATCGACTCTGTGGTTCTATCCAATGAACTGTCTGAGCTTGGAATGCAATTTTCCTTAGAAGTGACTAGACTCAATTTCTTATTTACACAGATATGTTTCCATCTAGGTCATTCAAACTTCGTCAGCTGAGCAGTTCTACCATTTTGTATACGCCTATACAAACATCAAACCATGCCTATATTATTTTCAGTATCAGTAATAATAATAATAACAACGACAGTTTGTATGGCACCGTGACACAGCCTTGCCATTACAAGGATGCTCACACGAAACTTATAACAAACCTTGCCAAGGGTTCACAGAACTTTACCAAATTCTGCCAGCCTTTTTGTGAATAACTGTTGGGTACCAACAAGTGCAGCCTTTCTATACATTAAACCCTTTGTACTTGTCATCTAGATCAAAATACGAATGCAGTACTTCTGTATTAAGGGCCGACCGAGTTACTGAACCTAATGGGAGGATGTTTTCCATAATCTCCCTCTGGGTTTCCGGCTCATCAGTCCGATGATCTCGATTAGCAGACAAAGCAAGCACATAAAGGCATAAATCACCCAGGGACGACTCCAGACAAATGATTCAACTCCAGACAAATGATTCTGGAGCCACAATCAACGAATGCTGTGACCGAAATCTGGCTGGACGTCACTTGACCTACACTTAGGCATAACTGGGCGTTGCCTATACGAGAAATGACGGTCACGCCCGGAACAGAAGGACGGCGTCGTGGACGAATGTTCAACAAAACGAAGCAGACAATGGCAATCAAGCAGAGCAGGCCAAGGAAGCCATCAGAAGTAGCGTAGACTGTCTCTTTATGCACATCATCATCATCATCATCATTGCCTGTTCTATTATAATTCCAGTTATTCATCATCATCACCATAGCAACAATGCCATCATCAACATTATCATCATCAACAACATCATCTCTAACACACCACGACCAGCTCTATTATTCCAGTATGTATCATCATAAGCAACAACATTATCATCATCATCGACAACATCATCTTTAACATTACCACCACCAGCTCTATTATCATTCCAGTTATTCATCACCAGAAGCAAGAATGTCATCATCAGCATTATCATCATTATCCACATATCACCCACATCATTAATAGCATCCACTTCAACATAACCATCTCCACTACCACCACTACTGTCATCATGACCCCAGCACCATCAACCACCATTACCATTATCATGACCCCAGTACCATCAGCCACCATTACCATGATCATGACCCCAGTACCATCAACCACCCTTCAGTACAAACACCATGTTCTTCATCATAATATCTCCATTCTCTATGCATATGCACTCAAGTACTGGGACATTCTTATCTTCATGGACATGCAATTTGAGCTCATGGTTATGGTTAAGAAGCAAAGCGTCCATAGGCAGAGATCACTGACTGACACCACAATAGGTTATTGCTATGATAATTAGAAGATATCAAGTATAAAGCATAACCATGAAACTAAATCAAGCTACTCAAACTGTCTCGCAACCCACACCTGTTTTGCTGTTGATTTTCAGAATGGGCCAACTGTAGGGTTGAACCATTTTTTAAACTCATATTATGGCACATAATTTGAAAGAAACCCCAAGAGTGTACTAGCACCTAGTCTGGAGAGAGCATCCAAACATTTCATCTCCCCAGACATGCACGCACTCAGTAATATAAAAATGTATGCATGCCTATTCTTCTTTGTGGAATTGTCATTCCTCATTGGTTATTACCGTGCCACTGCGCACATCCGCACATCATCAACTCGGGAAATTGGATTAAATCGGATGTATTGCAGCTAATCTAATCCCTTTGATAGCATCATAATCACAATGCACAATGCATTAATCAATGGTTGATTCAAGGGACACTGCAGTCAGAAATTGTAACCCATTGGAAACAACCAGTCAAACTCTGATAGGTCAGGTGGACCAGAAATCGAGCTACGGCAGGCAAACAAGTTGGAACCGGAGAGGTTAAAAGATCATTGTAAAATTTAGTGTACATTTATATAGCTCCTTTTATACCCTCTCAAAGCAAATGCATCAACTGCTGATACAAACAATACAATTCCTCCAATAAGATCAAAGATACAAAGTTCTATTCCCGGCTGACCAAATGTCCAAAACCTACAGCGCGACCTAAGCACCAGCAGATGTTGACACCAAGGCCAAAAAGAAAGACTCCAAATAACACCAGCAAGATATGCGGAAAGAGGTCAAGGTCACAAAAATCAATAGCACCTGCAAAGCAGGAAGAGGCCAATGTGCTACAACCGCCACCTGCAAAGCAGTGACAGGCCTGGGCCATCACAATGCCACCCACAAAGCACACAGCGATTAAGGCCAATGTATAATTGCCACTGACTGGGCAGAAATAGGCTAAGGCCACTGAATAATTGCCATCAACAAAGCCGAAAGATACTAAGGCCACTGGAAACTATCCACTTTAAACCTCTCCTGTGCCAAAAATAATGTCTGCTTACAGTACACACAAACATGGTTGGAACGCTTTCAGACACATAATGGTTAAGCGGCACTGCGTACAGAGGCTACAGCCAGATTATTACGGTACTCAGACTTGTACCTAGACAAGCGACTGACAATACACAGACTTAGCTCCCTATTATCAACACCAGAACAACTTCAACACCGAAAAAATAACAGGAACAGAACTGTGTTCAGCTACCAGACAGCCAGCCATCTGTGAGCTTCTGGCAACATTTGTCTGCTGTTAGCAGACATCGTTTTAAAAAACTCAAGTAGCGGCAGTGGATAATCCAGATATAGGACCAGTCTGTTTACGCTAAATATTCTGTACCAATGGTTTCCGTCGTATCTATTATAAAAACGCGACGACTCAGACAATCCCTTTGAACTTCAACTGGGCCACATCAAGGACAGCAGGTTCATTACTTAGGATGTCTGATTCCGAAAAAACTCCATTAGCTAATGACAAGTTGCTTCGAATCACACCCTCGTATTCACAACAAAACAATGGCAACACTAAAAATAACAGGAATGGAAACTGTAATACAGTGAACGGCTTAGCTTGTTCACAACTGCCGAAGTGAAATTTCCGTTTGCAAAGCCCACACATGGTGTGACAAAAAGACAAGACTGCACATCGTCGGAGAGACTCTTTGATGACGCTGTTGCCGGAAAACATGCATTTGTGCATGTGTGTGTGTGTTTAATTGAGAGGCTCTTAGCGGACACTGTACAGATACATGAACATAATTATGTGTACGAATGTATGTATGTATATTTGTGTGCATGCATGCATACATGTATCTACCAGTATGTATGATGTAAGCATGCAAATACTTATATATGTAGGCATGCATTCATATATGTATGTGTTTATGAATGTATTCATTTCATAGGCATGTCTATATGCAAGTCTGTATGGATGTTAAACAAACAGAAAATGAACAAAGAATAAATAGGCACTAGTTAAAACATGACGAAAAACAACAGAAGCAAGCAGGCATCTGCAATGACAAGACGATGATGGCAAACAATGTTATGCAAGAAAACAAACTGATCGCAAAACTATGCACGCTGTCAGTAAGAATGACATGAACAACAACAAAACACAGACAAAATAAAACGAAAATAACTCAAGACAACTCTAAAGAAATCACAGACTGCCTTTCTTAGGAGCTATTTTGATTTGTCTGTCATGAGAGAGACATAGATCAACATTGTCAGTCACGAGACAGACAGACATCAACATTGTCTGTCATGAGAGAGACAGACACTCAACATTGTCTGTCAAGAGAGAGACAGACAATCAACATTGTCTGTCAAGACTCAAGAGAGAGACAGACAATCAACACTGTCTGTCAAGAGACAGACAATCAACATTGTCATGAGAGACAGACAATCCACATTGTCAGTCACAAGAGAGACAGACAGTCAACATTGTCATGAGAGACAGACAATCAACATTGTCAGTCACGAGAGAGACAATCAACATTGTCATGAGAGACAATCAACACTGTCTGTCAAGAGACAGACTGACAATCAACATTGTCTGTCATGAGAGACAATCAACATTGTCATGAGAGAGAGAGAGACAATCAACAGAATGACATGATTGAATAAAACAATGCCAAATGAACTCGAGAAGCCACTTGCAATATGACCAGACAAGATGACACAACCAGATGAAACAACTGGCAAAGAACAAGTCCATGAAACACGAACATCAAAAGATGAAACAGCTGTTAAGGCTTCACAAAAACATGACAGCCAAACAGGATAACATAAAAAGACAGAACTGCTAAGGAATCCACAACAAGACCGTCAGATACGACAAAAAAAGACGAAACATCTGTCATGGAATCCCTAAGAACAGGATAATCAATCAACACAACACAAAACTGCCAAAGAAACGCCAGACCACAAAGCAAACAACACACACACACGGACAAAACAACTGTTCAGACGGACAAGAACAAGTCGGCCGCATAAGACGAGATACGAGGAGGATGCAAGACGCAGCAGCAACCGAGCCAACAAGACGAGGCAACAGACACAGCATCACGTGACCGGTGCCTTGCGACCAACCACAGCCCAGCGTCACAGTCGACGTCGTCATGTGCGCGCCGTCACAGGGGACGGCTTTAAGCTTTACAGCAAAATCAATGCCAGTAATCTAGTGCAATGCGAGCGCAGGCATAAAAGCCAGCGTCGGCGGCGGCGGCACGGTCTATCAGACGACGACGTCTCATTCCAATAAACCTGCGTCGTAGATCTGCGGTCATCGGGCGACGCGATGCCTCGGCCAGCGCCGCCGCCTCTGCGTCGCTCACGTCGCCACGGAAGAGAAATGAACAGCTGCTAGACAATCTAATGTTGTGCAACAAATATGCCAATGGCCACCAGTTGCGTGTCGCCGCCTTCGACCACCGAAAACCTCCAGACGCAAGGAATAACCGGGCCGACCGACCGACCGACCGACCGACCGACCGGTGTACGGAGGACACGTACGCCCTCAGACGGATGCGTCGATGGAAGGTCAGAAGGACACGGTGGTATACGAACAACCAGATAGATTCATGGCCATACAAAAAGGTACTGGCAACTGATACATGGTTGGTTATGCGAACAGTCATACAGATGTTTGGAAATTATACATGCATAGATCAAAGTAACGTGGGACAGATACGCAAGCAGACACAAGCACGGACAGGCAGATGAACAAGTAGACGGAAACAAATGCAGGCAGAGGCAATGCCACACTAACACTAATGTATGAACAATCATATTCGAAAGTGCCACTTAACAATTCAGAGGCACTCCCAACCCAAGTCAGTGTCATCACTAAGAAATAAAATGGTCTTCAGGCGCTTTCCAGAACAGGTCAAGAAAAAAGACTGAGGAGCTCAAGCCGCAATTCCTGCGGAAGACGGTTCCAACTTGGAGGCCAACATAGGCAAAACTTCATGCAGCCCTGCGCATGCGGGGAACAACCAGAAGGCCTCTGGCAGCCGAGAGGAGCATGGAGCGACCAGGGAGTGAAGATACCAAGGTATAGGTCTTGAGGTGTGAAGGAGATGATGCAGTTGTGCATAAGAGTTAAAATTTTGAACTTGATGCACTGGGGCACAGGAAGCCAGTGGAGAGTGTCCCGAATGAAGGTCAGACATGTGGGCAAACATCGGGAGGCCACCAATAAGGCGGGCAGCAGCAAGTAAATAGAAACAAAGCAGGCCGAAGCAATGCATACAGAAGCAAACGTAGATGTAGACATAAGCTAAGGCATGTTGAAGCAGAGGCAAGCAGAACCAAAGGTATATAGAAACAGCCAAGGCAGACTGAAGCAATGACACAGATATGCACCAGGCAAACTTCCCACTTAGGTAAAATGATAACCTGAGAAACAACCGTGGCGTTTCTTCCGAGACATAACATCTTCAGAAAATCACTGCAGAACAATTGAAACACCACCACACACAAACCTAAAGATCAATGCTAACAAGCAGCACCTTCATCACCTCCATCCCTAAACTCCCCTCCCGTATCACTACGGGACACGACCTCTGGTGTCCCAATCACACACGCCGCCCCAGAAGTCCGTTAACCACGCTGTGCCTCAAAACCATCTCTACAGCACACTATGACAAACACTGAACTGGGGAAACACCGCAATAAATCGAGACAGATGGCCAACCCCTGAAATCCTATTCCTCAGGCCACGTACAAGGCGGCGGCCCACACAGGAACACGGCTATGGCGCCCGCCACGTACACCGCACAGCGGCAGATGCAAATCCTTGAACTACACCGCCTATTAGTAGCACAGGTCCCAATCTACTTTCTCCTCCGGCCAGACGCTACTCCATCCCAACCCCAACCCCGGCTGCTGATGCTGCCGACTGCTTCAGCGTCTCTCCGCACACCGGACCAGATAACTTTATTGCTGCGCACTGGTATGCTCGAGTCCTTCCGAGAAACCCGGCAGCTCGATAAAAACGCTTGCCAACGACGCCGCCGCCGAATTCGCCAGACATAGAGGGATACGATCTTCAAAGGGTAACATCCGCCCGTGCCACACCCCAACAGGCCACTTAGCTCGGCACATAAACTTGCGCTAATGAATCGTAATGATCACCGGTGTGGTGTAAAACACATCGGTGTGTTCTTTGCCACGTTCAGCTAACCACCGATTCAACGTCCTTACACCGTCCAATGCCCCTTTAGTCTAACCGCTTTAGATTAACTAAAATAGGGTCCAGTAATAACTCGCGTTCAGCTTCAAGTACGTTCTACGGCACTACTTTCATCTACAGCACTACTTTCACGTTTCATACAAATGAATAGGTTTTTTGGTTCCACCGCATTTCAACTACACACAGACACATTTATTATGATGTCTTAATGTTGCCTCCGATGGTTATATTACACCTCAGCCAGACTAGATTTCTCAAATGTTTACCACAAAAAAATAGTAGTCTATCCATAACACCGAAAAAAGGCAATAATGTAAGAATTAAGTTGGTGTGGGAATTTTGGGAAAGCATGTATAAACTTTATGATTCAACTACAAACCTGAAACATGACCTAAACAGACTCCACAAATGACCTTTCCCAAGCACCAATAAATAGGTAGAGCAAAACACGCCTTGTCTCACCTCCGAGGATCTGTTTTATGCCAAGACTCAAGGACCCCCGTGAATCCTTTCCTCACATTCACAATCAGTGTAGTGATAGCGAAGGGTCAGCCAGGCACCATCAGCAATGAGACAGTGGCAAAGTGAACACCTACAGCATACTCCTATGTATGTACGTGTGTGCATGTGTACATATGTATGTCAGTATGTGTGTATATGTATCTATGTTTTTACATATGTATGTATGTATTGCATGTTTGTGTGTATGAATGCATGCATGCATATATCAAAACAGTTATACAGCATATATAAGATGCCCACAAAGACACTGAGAAACGGCTGCCCAATAAATTCCAAGCAGTGCATCTTACAAGACTTGCCTAAACCGTTAGCTTCAAACCCTTAACTAACTTACGCTCTCACGCATACCTTCTAAGTCGATTCAAAAATCCTTCCCTTTGACATACAACTCTGCTTTCAGAGCCAAACAATGTAAAGACAAAGGACAGGATTACACAACAATAAGCAAAGTCTGATGTCTGGCACGTGCATTGCTTATTGTTATTATTACTATCCCTCCCAATTGTTTTTTAGAGATGTTGGCAGTCATTGGTGATGTGTGATTATTCAATTGTAATAATTTGTTCATTGATCAGCAAATGTTAAGCTTTAATTCACGATGTGCTAAGATGCATAGCATTTTAAGATCATCAATATTGTTTCATAAATGTCAACATAAATATGGTTTAACAAATGCCATCGTTCTTATTAATAACAACAAGTTGATAATAATCCACATGAAAGACACCATAATCTAGTGTGGGGACTGACCGAGATAAAGGAGGCAGCTAAGCTAATCATGCTTGTTACCATGCAGCATCGTTAAAGATTAGAACAAGAAGTGTAGTTCCTTGAGCTAGCCTGAGAGGTAGCCATGGGTATGAAGTGTAAGCGACTTCGTTTTTCTTAGCCTCGGCATATGAGGACAGGTGGTCAGGCCGTCTCATCTTCCCACGGACAGTGCATATGGTCAGTGTATTCATTAGAGCCGAGTTATCTCAAATTTATATCCTATCAGGGCTTTGAACCCCTCCCTCTCTTGGTCACAGTCCAGTATGCTAACCACTAGACTATCACGCACTTAGTTAAACAGTAATTACCTACTAAATAATCTACATAAATTAAATTGCTTACATAAGGTCAATGTCAGTGGCCTTGGCAGCCATAAAATTATATGGTAATTATTATTAAGAAACTTGTATATTGCCAGAGTCTAAAAGGCATCAAGTCATCAACCGATGGTCCACAAAAATCAAACTGTAGTCAATAAGATGATGCTAAACGCATAATACTATCTCCACACAATATCCTTTAGTAGCATTCGATCCAAAACAGAGTAAGTTAAGGAATCACTGATGCAGATTGAATATGAGAACATTTTTGACAATCACATTCATAGCTCCAAGGTAACTGAGAGCAACAGAGAATTCTACATCTAGATGTGTAAAAACAAGAGAGCTAGAGACATACTGAGAGACAGAGTGGGAGCGGAACCAAATGGTGAGGGAAAACACGATGGGAAGTTGATGGAGGGAATAGAAATTCAAAAAAGAAATAACTACCAGAGGTGCAGCCCTGCAGCTTAAGGCTATTCTGTCCTAAGCGCCAACATGCAACTGCAGTCCAACAGCCAAACAACCATTCTATAAGATTTACATGACCCGACAACATGTTGTCAATTTCATATAATAAAACAGAAATCAAACCCCACAGCGAGATCTGACAGGCAGAATCCTTTCACGATCTGCCACACCACCGCCGCCACCACCACCACCGAGAAATAACAGCAATAACAACAATACTGTTGTTTTGCCATATACAATCAATTCAACCGGATCAGATTTTAAATCTGATAGCATCACCTGAATCACGTCCGGGCACAGCAAAACCGAAAGACCAGAAGCTGCGATAGTTAGCTCTGGCAAAGCTTGTCATTACACGAACAGCTCTATCACGCAGCCGCGGCCAGATTCAATGAGCGAATATTTTCCGAACTGACAGCACAAAGTGGAATCTGTCGGATTGCATTTGCCAGATAACATGCAAAACTGGCCATCGTACACATCTGAGACCCACCAGGGTGCCAGAAGAAATTAACCATCTAACCTGATCATTGACAGGCCAAACACGAAGCACTATTCATTAGAACTGATACGGTGCCTTTGGGAATTGGCAACAGACAAGATGGCGAATTGAACTTGAGAAAACGTCAATACTCTAGATATGACGTTGTCTCAGCTCACCAGCAATTTGAACAGACCTTAAATTTTCTACTACTTCATGAATTCATTTAGAAGTTCTAGGTTTAAGTAGAAAATGTAGGAACAAATCAACAACATATTTTCACCAAGGAAAACTTAAAATCAGCATGTTCTGAATTTATATATGTAACGAAGTCCTACTGAAAAATCAGGCTTCCATAAAACATGCTTCATGTAACACCAATTCTGATATTTATTATTTAATGCAGTCACATGAACACATATACGAACTTATTACAGCTTCTATTTGATTGACCTCATTGCGACACAGTGTTTTATTAATGTGGTTTTTAACGCGTCTCATACACTGTGCTATAACACTGTTTCTTGTGTACACATGTTTCCTAGAACAGATTTATACTGGTCTGAGGATTCCCTGCATTCCTTAACCAGGATTCTGCTGTTCCATTTAGAAGAAATGCTTTAAACAAAATAAATTATAGCAACTAACATCAAGACCTATAATCAGTGCAGAATGACCTACACCTAACTGCTTAAAATGCTGCCATTCTGAGAAATGCCTTAAACAAAACATTCACAACCATATAACATCAAGAGTACGGAATGGCCAAGATACTTAACCTAGACTTCCTTAATGGTTGCCATTCAGCAAGTAATGCAATCAATGAACCTGATTAAAATTAATGTCTGCTCTACAGAACAGACAATTAGCTGTTGCTAGCAGGACGTAAAAACTCCACTGAGCCTTCAACTACTTCTGTCATATTCACACTTCTGCCTGTCAATCAGTTAAAAAGGCATTGCATAAAACAGAACTAGTCAATGTTTCTGTTAACGCCCAAATGGCCGACGTGACGACGTCCATAACAAATGTCCAAAATTTTCCAGCTAGGCATAAGTAAAATTCCAATGGTGAGTTGCATACGTCCATTTGTTTATCGTTGGACATATCGACGCAAGCACTATGCATAATACAACAAACAATATACAACATACAGTGATTTAGTGACTGATTATAACATATTTCTGTTTGTTCATGCATTAGTACTATTGTTTTGTCATATACAAACTTTACTTGGAACTTGAAAATGGTGTCTTAAAGATTGATAATAAAGAGTGTGATTGCGTATTCTGCTACTTAATACACGCCCGGCAAGATCGCCGTTAGAAATGAGCCAAGTCCAAAATTCCAGGTCAGGACGTAAGTTCATCCTCTTTCTGGGCTCTAGCGGAAACCCTGGAACTAGTTAACCTCTCAAGGTCCGAATTTTATAAAAAAAATTCTGAAGAATTGTGGGGGCCGATTAAAAAGTGTTGGCGGGCCGGATCCACCCCGCGGGCCATAGTTTGGCCACCTCTGGCAGAAGACATGTTGAGTCTGTTCTCATAACTTCTAAAGGATACCATCATAATGCTCAATTGATGCATCAATTAAGGCACATCAACAAATCTGCAAATCTCACTACCAGCAGTCTGAAATGTCACAACGGGCATTTCCCTGTGTGGCCGTACCAAGCATTACTTCAAGCGTGTGTGTGAGTGTGTTCACATGCGCAACAGCACCCGTGGACAGACACAAACACACACTCAGATATATACATTATATAATTCATATATCTATACATTATTTATATACATATATACAGTGTAGTTTATAATAAACAGATAACTGAACCACATTAGTGTTTGATATTATTCTTAAAGAATTTACTATGCTAAGTTCTTGCTGCCATGTATACAATTATACATGACTGTGACATGATGTTTCACAACAGAGATATAATCTCAAATAAAGTTGTGAATCTGAGACTGCTAATGCAGATCCTTAACCTGAAACATGCTCATCACAATACTGTACCAGCAGCTATCATAACTTTCTAAAAATACTTCACATACATGTCACCATTCAGCTGGTAACAATTACAGGTACAAAGCAAGTAGACTTCCTACTCGCACCCCTCCACTTAACGGGCCTTTCAGCCGAATTACAGGCCCGCATTACCACACCCACCCACGCATGCATCCTCCTCTTTCCTTTCCCACCCCGTATAACCTGTTAAACCGGGAATTCATATGAACGAAAGCTGAACAACAAATCGAAAGTGTATGTGCCCGATAAAACCCTCACAAAGCCAGAAAAAATAAACAAATTGAGTTTAATATTGCATTCAGTTGGCCTGGAAGCGCTCGACATTCTGATGAAAGCACGTTTTTATCCCAAGTACTAAAACTGCTTATCCAACATATAGTTCATTAAGACAGAGAGTAGTTTGAGTGAATAGATTTGCCAGAAAGTCACAAGTATTTTGAATGTATGTCCCTGCAAGAAAAGTTTAGAACTGCAAGTTGAGAGTTGCCTAAGACTTACATATGTAGCATAAATAGATTTCTACATATTAAATTATTATGTAGCTTTAAGTGTGAAATTTCTACCTTCCGAGTGAATATTGAACACCTCTGTAAACATAAAAATCACTCACATAACTATTTTGGACCTAATTAATGCTTAACAGCCTTTTCTGAGTTAAACATGACGTAAAGCAACAACAACAACACAACACAAGCATACCAAAAGCTGCTAACAATCTCTCGCCTCAAGCACACTCCAATAGACTGCACCAAATTTGACCTCAGTGTAGAAGCACACTTTCACCAGTTGTGTTGGAGTACAAAAATCTGCCATTACATAACTGAAATACCAACTCAGCGGTGCTTGGGGCATTCGCACACAGCCATTGCCTTTCATAATTCCAAAAAGCCTGGCAGGGTATTACATAACTCGGTTCAAATGAGTCGCTAATGCGCGGCGCCACTACACAAGGCATAGCGAAACTCCTCGAACAGAGCGATTAGAACACGGACCGCAAACAAGCAACAACGCGTCCTTTCAACTACGACCATCGCAAATACTCGACTGACACTGGCTGCCCTGCCCTGTGGACATCCTCGAAAACACAATAAAATCCCATCGAACCTGAAACAGTATTTCTAAATATACATTCAGCCAGAAAGCCCTCGTTAAAGCAATTTATTTACTCCGATTTAACTTCGTTCTGAAGTCCGAGAAAACGCAGGTTTGACATTACAAAGACAACGACACAACCGACCATGACATGGCCTACTTCCACCGCCATATGTACATAATACCCACCTGGCGCAAAATTTCTGCCTTCGCTCGACGGACGGTAAAATCTCTCAAGCACAGTACCCGTCCGAAAGCAATATTCGCCGACTGTAAACTCCACCGAAGCGTTAATTCGGAAATTCGTCAGGATATGACTCTTCCGGCCTATTTAGCCGTCTTGCGATTCAAATCTGCGCACATCATACCACGTTCATCATAATAGCACTGCGTCCACAGCACGGGCTGGGCGTATCAAAATGGCGCCGCCTCTGCTTCGATTTAAAATCTGCGTCGATCGACGTAAATTGTCGATCGGACGCTAGTCCGATTCAGTCAGAGCTTAAAGGTCCGACTGATGAATAAATCCGATCACCCAGAATAGAACTGATACTTCCGATATCCACGAAACTATACTGACAAACGACGCGAAACGCGCAATTTTTCTTCCAAGATGGCGACGTTCGTCCTTGCTCTCTTCTTTCCCGACGCGTCTGATGAACGTCGACTTTTGACCCAAAAACATCCAGCCAATCGCAATGCTGTCACGTGATCAAATAAGTAAGTCAACCTTTAGCCTAAAAACTCCAACCAATCGAAACCAGCCATAACATCCCGTGACTATGTAGTCATTTTTTATTATTAGTAAACAATTGAAACTAGAAAGTCGCACTAGGTGGGGTACTATTAAACACGCTTATCCGCTTATGCCATTTGTAGGATTTCTTATTTTATTAGTAGTAGTAGTATTTTATTACTGGAAGTAGTATTAGTATTAGTTTTAGTATTGTATCGGCATTTTAGTTTCTCGGTCCTCACAGCTTTGGCGGACTCGTACAGTCGTACTCGCTCAGTTCGTGGATACCGTTCAATGATCATTTTGATTTAAGTCCTATTCCAAATCGATTGATTGACAACCGGTCGTTCTGGATGCCAGACAGTAGGTAGCTAAGCTGTCCAACAGTCCAGCTGTTAAAGTTTAAGCTAGTCTTCCCGGTTTTTCACGTCGGTCAACTTGGGTCAAGCAATCCTTACAGGTGCCATATACAATCAGTGCACTAGCTTTTGTAATTGTAATCGAGAATTTATATAGCGTCACCAGAGCTGTAGTCGAGCGTATACGCGGGTATACAGCGTATACTTACCTCTAGAGAAATTTGAGAGCGTATACTCATGAGGGTATACGCGGGTATACAGCGTATACTTACCTCTGTAGATGAAATTTTCCGAAAAAGAGAGGTTTTCAACGGTTTTTAGGGCGAATGACTAAAAAAAAAAAAAAAAAAAAAAAGGTCATCAACTTTTTCAGAGACGAAATCGTAAAAAGTCTGAAAATTTTCTGAGAATTGGTGAAAAGTCAGAAATTTTTCCTAAAAAAGGTCTTCAAATTTTTTTTTACGCCGCTGGTCACCGGTAGCGTATACTCACCTCAAATTTTACCACTACAGCCCTGAGCGTCACCCACAATCAGAGGCACTCCCGACGCCGTCAGTGTCTTCACTGACAAAGAGAAATGTTTTCAGGCGCTTGCGGAACTGGACAGGAGAGAGGAGGTCAAGCCTAAGGGCCTGAGGCAGGCGGTTCTAGCTACGAGACTGGGCCGTAGCAGTGCGCATCCTTTTTTTCTTTATTAATCCAAACCGACAAACGCATCAAGATTACATTGAGATATGACAGTAGGCCTACAATTATCAATATCTTAACTGAAAACAATGAAGAGGAGCAATGAAGTGGCTTGTACCAAAGAACTTTCCTCATACAGTCCTTGGACGGAGAGAACTGGACACACTTTCTCAAAAGCCGAGGCTAACGAAACGGAAATTTTAAAAATAGCACACATCATGCAATTTAGCACTTATAACCTTCATGCGGTGGCTTTCATTTCAGCACCCGTTGCGATTTATCGGTTCGCGCGCCGAATGACGAGTAAATGTTATGACTTCAAAGTAGCGGATTTTGGCGCCTTTCAAGAAGCATTTGAATTAAGACCTTTGAACCGACCGATGACCAATTCAAACTATAACGGCTACGATCGCATGTTTGTATGTATTGTTCTTTAGGTCTGTCTCACTTCTAGCCTTTACATCACAAGTTCCACTTGGCTTTTCACACTTAACACATTTAGGGCATCTTTACAACTGTTTTAAGTAAGTAAGTAAGTAAGTAAGTAAGTAAGTAAGTAAGTAAGTAAGTAAGTAAGTAAGTAAGTATATTCTTTATTACTGCCAACTGCTTATACCGCACTTTGGTTTACATATAGTTTATACAAAATACAGCATTCTTGTCAAAAAATTTCCTCATAAAATTGTCCGCTCTAGGTATTAATCGATCGTGCAGTCTAGGCCTCATGGAATAGTGCTGTGGCCTGAACGGTGGGAGATGATGGTTCAGCACATGGCCCTCGTCATGCAGTAGGCTACCGCAGCGAAAAGGCCCCTAAATGTATGTATGAGTGTGTACGTATGCATGAGGATATATATGTATGTATGTATGTATGTATTTAAGCCTCTATATTTATATGTGTGTATGTATGTACGTAGATGTGCGTGTATGTATGTATATATGATACATACATACATAGGTGTTACCATCTTATTGCCATCATCAACTGCAAAAAACATTCATGAATAGCATAGGCCTACATAGGGCCTGTACATATATGCATGTCTGTCCCCTCAGGCTTTTTATGATGTAGCCAGTCTTGTTGTCAAGACCTTAAACCTCAAGACCAAGACCAAGACCTTGAACCTCAAGACCAAGACCAAGACCAAGACCTTGAACCTCAAGACCAAGACCAAACCAAGACCTTGAACCTCAAGACCAAGACCAAGACCAAGACCTTGAACCTCAAGACCAAGACCAAGACCAAGACCAAGACCCAAAAAATCACAGTCGTATCCAGACTTCTATTCCTTACTAAAAATTGTCCAGTCGGACTACTCGTTATTTTAATGAAAACATGAGTTTTTTCTTTTATTCAAGCAAAACAACTCTAAATGGAGACTGCAGAGAATTCCGAATTCGTATTTACAAAAGTCCTTCATGCTAAACGTTATTCCAAATGCCTGTTGAATTTATTAAAAACCAATTTGCTCAGAATTTTCTGACCAAGACGTGACCTGTGGGGTCTCATAAAAATTCTGCCATGTGAAAAACACGGTCTACAAGTGATGAAATCGCTAGCACACGAAGCAGCTTTTTAAGAAACGGATGTTAATGTACAAATTAATCGTGAGTCTGTTTTGAAATCATTCCATGGTAAATGACCGGAAGTCAAAATAATTGTCCAAAACAACAGTGAAGCCTCATTCACACCGTGTAAATACTAAAGCAATAACTGTATGAGTAATTATTGGATAAATTTTTAAAATTCTTGCCGTTTGTTAAAATTAATGACTGTTCATATTGACAAAAGTCTTGGTCTTGGTCTTGCAAAACCAAGACCAAGACTTTGAACCTCAAGACCAAGACCAAGACCTTGAACCTCAAGATCAAGACCAAGACCAAGACCTTTGGTCTCAAGACCAAGACCAAGACCAAGACTTTTAAAAACGAACTCGAGTGCACTCGAGACCAAGACCTTGGTCTCGAGGACAACAAGACTGGATGTAGCAGGGGCTACCACTATTTCTGACCTCATGTACGCCTCTCCAGCCTGGTGGGTTATACAAGCAAACATGATAGGGATAGGTTAGACCGTTAGAACGCATGCTACATCAAACCATGTGCAGAGGCTTCCTTCTGCCCTCCACCCCAAGTTTGAACGACATGATAGATGCTGCAGATACTGGCTTATTGAAAAAACATCTGTTGCGAGCCTTACCATGTCCTTCGTGGACTCGTGGTATCTTTCCTCTCCACGACAAAATAAATACGACTTACGAACAAGAACTCATAATTTTACCATTGTGATCTCAAAACCCTTGAGCGCCTACAGGGAGGTGGAACTTGATGTCAGGACTTTGTCAATATAAATTCACATGGAGATTTTATAGGCCTATAGCGCCTCTTCAAGGTTATCTACTCAGAAGCACCCCAACCCCGGCTAAAACGTACAGTCTTGAGATTTGAGTAAAATGTGGTGGTATGGGTAATTGGATGATGGAACCAAGCGAAGCACCACATGGAGCCCATTCCAGATTGCAGGGCCAGTGATGGAAAAAAGCACGGCGCTGCCTAAGGCGGTCTGCGAGCAGGGAATATGTTTAGACATGTATGCTGAGGTAACAGTGAGGTTGGAGCTAAGGGTTAACCCCAGAACTTTCAGAGTTTAAACTCTTTCTGCTTCCTGAATTTTGGGAGGTATGTTTGACTCTTTCTGACCCCTTCTGGAGAAGATTATCTCTCAAGTTTTGGTTTGGTTTAACTTGAGGTTATTGTTTTTAGCCTGTATCGCAATGTGATCATATTCTTCAACCCTTTTCGAATGTGGGATCAGCCTATTATTATTAGGGCCTAAACTAGATGTTTGCCCGTCCTAATACGGTAACAGAAATTTGAAAACAAATCAATTCTCGAAAAAGCCGTTTTGGGTAGGTTTTCAGTTAACGTCGTTATGTTTCTGGCCCTTTTAAACCCGTTAAGCTGTTTCGCAGCGTTTTAGCGAATAAAGTATTTTAAGCACGTTTTAAGCTGTTAGTTTAAAAGAGCAGCCGTTTACGGTGTATTGAAATTCACTTTGAACGAAGTGATCTCCCGTTTGTGATGTCATTGGTCATTATGACGTCATTGCAGCCATATGAGAGGAGCGTTACATTTGTTTTGTTTTACACTCATATACACTGACACACACAATGACACACTTGATGACATTTCTGTTTGTTTACATTATTAATAAATAACTGAGAAGGTTTTTTTAAAGGTGCGTTGGTTTTAAAAGATGTAAAATAGGTTAAAACGTGCATCTCATAGAGTTAAAGAAATGATTGAAACTAAATAGCAGTGGACTAGAAATTAGGCCTAGGTCCACAAGAACGATTTAATAAACCAAGGATCCAACCTTTCTTTTATAACCCCTAAGTTGTGTATGCACTTGCCTGGTTGTGTAGGCCCTACACTGGTTCGTTAGCGTGCGTCGTTGACTGTGCGTTGGGATGTCGGTTCTCATACAGATGGTTGCTTATTTAAAAGATTTTAATCTCGGACTTAACCCTGAACCTAACACGGTATACGAACACGGGGACTATGGTACGTGTGAAGAATCTCAACCGCTGTAGTCTTCCTTAGGACACCCCCACAGCTAAGTCTTCATTGCACACCCCGAGGGTCGTTTCCAACCCCCTCAGTTGTGCTACTAGTGTGATTTAGCATTATGTGACTTTGAGTCTCTGACAAAGAGAAGACATTTGCATGGTGTATCATGTATGCATTTTTGAATTTTCTCAACATAGGAATTGATTTTGATTCGAGTCTGACTTGCGAAACTGTTAGCTTTGAAATCAGCTGCTTTCAATTTTCGTTGACTTCAGTTTGCAAAATACGGATAAAATGTTCAATCCCCACCCCCAGTCTTTTTTCTACAATTCCCACACTGGTATTACACGGATATGCAGCTGATCCGATTCTTGCTATAGGCCTACACAACTGATAAATACTTAAGGCCTATAAAGAACTATTTCAAATCAATTTAGGAGTTGATGTTCTAAAGTCGCTATACGGAGCTATAGTTTAGAAAATTATTTTGCGTAGTAGGTCCTATTCATTTAAATTATGATGATAATGATGCACGATGCTTCTTCCGTCTGCAAGTTATCTGCGTCGTCGTCAAAAGCTTCCGAATTTTTAAACGTTTATTCCGATTAACCTGGATAAGTTCTGGAACTGTTTGAGAACCGTTTGGAAACATTCAAATCACAGCTCAAGACATATGTGATGCGTTTTGAGAAAAGGGACCATATGTCTCAAATGGAGTTAAGGATTGATTCATAATCCTGGATAATTTCTGATTAAAGTGCAGAAAAAATGAACTTGATATCTTGATCCTAAGTATTTTTAAAACTTATTGAGAACTGAACATGCGCAAATGAGAGTTTTCGGATATTTCAGTGTAAACCTTCACTGAAGAAAATGCGAAATTTTGACAAAACTTTACCATAGAATTCGTTATGAAATATTAACTAAACACAGCTCATAATGCTGTTCAATCACAGTGTTATGTGTTGTATAGATGCACATTATTCTTGAGTAAAAATTATTCTACATTTAAAAAATTATTATGTGCTTGAAACCAGGAGCGTAGCCAGACTTCAATTCAAGAGGAGGCAACTACTGCTTGTCAAAACCTTTTTTGGGAATTTCTTCCACAGAAAATTTGATGACCTTTTTTAGACATTCTTCCCACTTTTAACACTTTTCCCATACGAATTACTCCCAAAAGATCTCTACATTAAACACTGCAAGAGGAGGCAACATCCACCTCTCATGGGCTGTACTTCAGTATACAGGACTATAACCCAAGGAAAATTTAGAAATCTTAAAAACCAAGAGGAGGCAAATGCCTCCTCTACCAAGAGGAGGCAAATGCCTCCTCTTGCCTCAATGTAGCTACGCCTATGCTTGAAACTATTATAAAAGTCAGAACGAATAACACGAGACTTATATTCTATTTTTAAGCCTCACACAAAGTCATCATTTGAAGAATAAAACTTGAGATTTTTGAAAACTTTCCTTTATCAATGTTTACTAGCAACAGCAATGTATCCGAAATCGCTCAGAACTCATTTTCACCCAAACTGACCTATACACTTGCTTTAAAGCCAGTTTTCTCAGTAACTGTGGAGAGACTTATGGTCCCTTTTCCCAAAACGCATCACATATATATATCTGGGTTGTCTGGGGCTTAAGAAAATAGTAATATCTAACAACAGCAACAACAACAACAACAACATGCTTTATATGGCGTCCTATAACGTGTTACGTTATATATGTTACAGGGAATGTGTATTTTCAGGGAATATGTATATTCCCTGAAAATTTCAGGGTATATGTATATTCTCTGATTCACTCAGAGAATGTATACATTCCCTGAAAAAACCAGGGTATATACATATTCCCTGAAATCTTCAAGTGATTTCTATACACATTCCCTGAAAGCTTTCAAAGACACAGCGACATAAAGTCAACAGTAGGCCTAGTGCTTAGCTAGGGTTATAATTGATCTCATAGTTCGAGAATTCGCATTTTACGAATTTTAATAATTTTTAAAATTCACGAATTTTTACGAATTTTAAAACTGCAGTTTTAAAATTCGTTAAAATTCGTTAAATAATAAAATAATAAAATTCTTTGCCGTGGCAACGAATTTTATTATTTGTTTACTTTTCAACTTTTTATGCAAGTAAATGTCAATGTCATAGGCAATCAATCAATCAGCCGTTAAAGATAACTGACTAGCAACATATTAGTACTGATATTCAGTTACGGTTCTACTTGGAGTCTTGAACTTCGATTTCAATCATAGTTGGGGTGTGTGACTGTAAGCATCAGTCAGCAGAACGAAAAACCACCCGTGCCCCAGCTCCAGTGTGACCAGTCAGTCACTAACACAGCTTGCAACCAAACAGTGTTAAACAGGGTTGGCAACGTTCACCGAGCTGTGTCTTCTACTTCATCGTCCTCTGATTCTGAGTCAGGAACAGCTCAATGCTCCAACTCGACTCTGGTTTCTGTATTTTCGCCATGCAAATGCTCCCGAATTCGGGCAGACAACCAATAAATTCCTTGTCACAAAAACAACACTATTTTTGGATTACTCTTTCCTTCTCCTCCAAAATTACTACATATACTTCCACTCCGGTCCATGTTCTTTTAACTGTAAGAAATTAGATTTTAACTAAATTAACTCGTTACGTAATAAACTTTTATATTGAATTTTACATTTAATTCTAAGCAGAAGCTTAACACAACAAATCATGACGTCATAACATTTGTTGTTGTTGCTTACGCTGTTTTTGTAAAACGCCACCGTCAATGTAAAAAGGCCAGACCATTGTCGGGCCTATTTACATTGACGGTGGCCAACGAATTTTTACGAATTTTTACGAATTTTAAAACAGACCAAAAATTCGCGAATTTTTACGAATTTTAAAACCGAAAGTCACGAATTCTCGAACTATGATTGATCTTGAGTTTTTATCCGAGCTTATAAGAAATGGAGGTTTTCCTGGACCTTGGTTTTTTCTTTGGCTTTTCTTGTTTTATTTAAACCCTGTTTTAAAATTCATTTAATAAATTTTTTAAACGGTCTGGATGGTCGAGGTCAATAAATAAATGGCGCAATATGCATGCTATACTAGTTTATTTATATTTAAAATATTACTAGTCGAAAGACTAAAGGAGACTGCAGACTCAGACTGAACTGTTTTGGAAGTTTTCTGGAAGTAAACTGTTGCCCTTTTCAAAACTTAGGAAATTATTTTTTGAGTTTCATAGTCCGATTTCCCGGAGGACAAACCAAATCAAAGGGGGTTTCCAGAGAGTAGTCCAAAAGAGGTCCAAGTCCGATTTCCAGGGTACCAGATCAGGGGGTTTCCAGAGAGTGGTCCAAAAGAGGTCCAAGTCCGATTTCCAGGAGGCCAAACCAAATCAAAGGGGTTTCCAGAGAGTAGTCCAAAAGAGGTCCATGTCCGATTTCCAGAGTACCAGATTAGGTGAGGCAGAGCAGCTGTCAAGGCGGGTGTCGTTTACGGCGAGTATAATTGGAAGGCGGAGTATCAGATGAGTCGGAGTAGGAGTATTTGAAAAGGTGAGACTTCAGTTTTGAGTGGAAACCGATGGCTAGGGTTTTCTTTGGTTATTTTCATGTTCTAGCTTAGGTTTTTCATTTTTCAACAGTGATAACACTGATTACTACTAAAACCTTTCTTCTATGAAGTGAGATGTTGTTTATTCTGAAGATTTGATCCTATATTTACGTACAGTTATTGAACAATGGGCGTCTGCGCATCAAAGGAGGTACGCAGTGATAGAACCTTCCAATTAGCGACCAATTATAACCCTAGCTAAGCACTAGGCCTACTGTTGACTTTATGTCGCTGTGTCTTTGAAAGCTTTCAGGGAATGTGTATAGAAATCACTTGAAGATTTCAGGGAATATGTATATACCCTGGTTTTTTCAGGGAATGTATACATTCTCTGAGTGAATCAGGGAATATACATATACCCTGAAATTTTCAGGGAATATACATATTCCCTGAAAATACACATTCCCTGTAACATATATATATATATGGTATATATATTACGGTATATATATATATACTATCTCTTTTAAACTATCACCTGACTCTTATTGATTTGTTGAACTCGGTGCAGCGCCCTTTTCGTTGGCGTAACACGTTATAGGACGCCATATAAAGCATGTTGTTGTTGTTGTTGTTGTTGTTGTTGTTGTTGTTGCTGTTGTTAGATATTACTATTTTCTTAAGCCCCAGACAACCCAGATTCGTAATATTCGCCACCTAGCGAAGGGTCAGCGGTCTATCAGTTACGTTGTATTCGCCAGGTGGAGAGAAACCAGTCATTTATAAAAACCAGACAAAACATTCTTGTACTATTAGTTTTCTTCAGTTACATCTTACGGATGCAACGGCCGTTGACAGCAAGCTATATCACCAGCTTCTTTTGATCTGCTTTCATAAAAATTGTAATTCACATGCTGGAACCTTGATGATGATGATGATGATGATGATGATGATGATGATGATGATGATGATGATGATGATGATGATGATGATGATGATGATTATGATGATGATGATGATGATGATGATGATGATGATGATGATGATGATGATGATGATGATGATGATGATGATGATGATGATGATGATGATGATGATGATGATGATCAGATGATGATGATGATCAGATGATGATGATGATCAGATGATGATGATGATGATGAATGTTACACGGTGCATTAATTGATACCTCATCTAGAAACACAGTTATGAAAGCATGTTTTCTCCACGGAGATCAATCCATTTGACTTCTGATTGGGAGATGGACTGATCTACCCTTAACAATCGCATCCTGACCCATGTTTTTCGACTGATATTTGAGTATATATGGTTTGGTTTGACTTGAATCCACGACCATCGGCTGATGCCTTGTGCAGTTTAGAAACGGCGCTATAGAAGTCATAAGAAAAATAGATGAGAAGAGACTGGATAAGATGAGATATGACTATATGAAAAGAGATCAGACGAGATTAGATGTAAGCTTATGTAAAGCGATTGATCATATGAGAATGGCCTTTGGAGCCTTTGGAGGACTGATTATAATCATTTCAGAATAACCATTGGAGGACTAGTCATATCGTTTTTACTGGAGGACTGATTATAATCATTTGGGAATGACCATTGGAGGACTGGACATATTTGAAAATGACCATTGGAGGACTGATTATAACATTTGAGAATGACCACTGGAGGACTGGTCATATCAACTGAGAATGACCATTGGAGGAGTGGTGA
This sequence comes from Allolobophora icterica, assembly GCA_963556255.1. Taxonomy (NCBI): domain Eukaryota; kingdom Metazoa; phylum Annelida; class Clitellata; order Crassiclitellata; family Lumbricidae; genus Allolobophora; species Allolobophora icterica. The sequence goes on from OY744602.1 coordinate 12,358,852, forward strand.
CCACTCCTCCAATGGTCATTCTCAGTTGATATGACCAGTCCTCCAGTGGTCATTCTCAAATGTTATAATCAGTCCTCCAATGGTCATTCTCAAATAACATGACCACTCAGTGGTCATGTTATTTGAGAATGACCATTGGAGGACTGGTCATTTTAGGAGGAATTACACTGCCACGTATCTTCTGTTCACTTCACAACAAATGCACAACGTTCAAAAGTGTCTGCTTTTAATAGACATCACACTGGTTCTCCGCAAAACCACCATTTTCAGACAGATGGTTCATAAAAGAGTAGCCCTAATCTTAAATCTATTTTACTGTTACTGTTATCATGCTTTTATTAAACGCTTCTATCTAATGACCAAACATCAGTGGCGCTGAGCATTGTAATTGTGAGTGAAGGATTTACTAAGACGCGGTAATCGTATTACAGGTTATACGGCGAGCGCTGTGACCAATCGGCTACCGTGACCCATATCTCTTACCAGTCGGCTACCATGTGCCAAAGCTCTAACCAATCGGCTTCCGTGTCCCAGAACTCTAACCAATCGGCTACCGTGTCTCAGAATTCTAACCAATGGGTTACCGCGTCCCAAATCAGCTGTATACCGTGTCCGAAATCTAAGCCTCTTAACAAGAAGTGTATAAGTCACATTTCATATCTCACAGAATCACTCGCATGGTGTTTTCATGTTCGTGCTTAATCCCACTTGAACAGATCCGATCCTCTACCCTTTATATTCTACCATGTGGCCTCGAACCTGCTCATTTTCAGTGAACTGGACGGGCGAGATCCTTCACCACAGCCATCCTTTGAACGGGTATCACGCCAGTCCATGCAGAGTAGGCCTACCTTGGTGGCGCAGCACCCATTCAAAGAGCAGCGGTGGTGAATTATCTCACCCGATCAGTTGGCTGAGAATTGAGAAGGGTCGAGGGCATACGGTCGCTATAAAAAAAACATACACTTTTACGTTAAGCTGTCGCTGCAATATCCCACCGGTTCTCAACCTTTTGAGACTCAAAGACCACTTATAAATTTTGTTTCTCGGTGGCGGACCACCACTAAAAATTGTACCAAAAACAAATTAATACAAAAGAAATTTTTTGCTATAGATCCGCTTTTTAAAAATTAGTTTCATGCTGCCATCTAGCCGATTCTAGTGATCTAAATAAAACAAAAACAAAAAAATTGACAAAATTATTTGTCTGTTTGCATGTTTTTCATTGTAAAAAAATAGAAATTGTAGGCTTTGCTCGCGGACCACCAGGCAAATGGCCGCGGACCACAAAGGTTGAGAACCGCTGCAGTAATCCGACAGTTGCGGCATTGCTGTCAGAGACACGCGGATCCGTGTGGCTATTACAGCAGTATTTAACACTTATCTTGGCCACGCCATTGTCCTTCATCAGTCTGGTTTGAATGAGATTGCCTAATAAGAAAAACCTTGCGGAACAAAAAATTAAAGAGAATCATTTACAAATCTAAGAAAGTAAGACGGAAACACACAGAAAAGGAGAGTTCTAAGTTGTAAACAAACGTTGATAAGCCAAAGCAGATCGCCGACAATTTCTGGGCAACTAAAACGGTCTCGTTAATTATTTTTTGCGAAGTTTTGACCTCGCCGCTTTAAAATATTTGAATCGGCAATTGATGGCTTTGAGAAAACCGTTATAGGGAGCCCCTAAAGCCCCTAACCATGACCCCAATGCTAGCCTATAGCAGAGTCCGTCTTTGCTACTAACTCTCACCTAACAACTGCCAACATATTTTCACAGACCGTTCACCCGTCCCATCCTTTCCATTCCTTGGCCTGTGCACGGGGTCGTCTACCACCCCGTCGGGTTGAAGACTGGACGACCATCAGCTGTTTGCTTAGCATTCAGTCCATCGTTATCGATCCCTGTGCTCTTCCGCGAGATCCGTGAGGATCTTCCAGACCGTTCCATCGTGTTCCAGCCAAATTCCGGGTCTTCCATCTTCTTCAGAAGTCTCCAGATGTCTCCCCGACCGTTTCTCTTTCGGAGAAGCTCCTCTTCCTCCTCCTCGTCTCCCAGGTTCGGGTTTTCGAAACTGTCGAATCCTCGGGGCCTCGTAAAGTCCACATTTCTGTTGGGTGAAGTATCCCTCAGCGTCAGGAACGAGGACCAAATAGACTGACTGTCATCCCTGTGGCCTCTCGAGGTGAAAGCTTGATCGATGCTTCCTAGGATGATGAAGGACGCCAGAAGGAGTGGAAGGGTCGGCGCTAACATTCGGTGGAGAACCGTCATACCTAGAAGACAGTTATGCAGAACGACTCTCACTAGAGGGCATTTTGTTTTCCGGAGAAATTACCATTGCACAAATTCTATTGATCCATGTATCAATAGGTCATTTTATTTATCTTTGTATCCATCAGTCAACGATACTTTGTCGTATTTGATTCTACATTGTGTCCCAATTGAATTGATACCCTTTTCGGTTTGGCAATAAATCTGTCAATTCTAAATATAATTCAATAACATTTTAACGATTGCAAGAGGGATCAATTTTCACTATTTATCGGAAATTCTATCAAATTCTGTCAACAGGGGCCAAAGTTATGCACATTCAAAGTTGGACAAACAAAATTCGAACTTTCCAGCATGTAAAATTAATTTCTTATTTTCTTTTCATTAAACTTTACAGTTCGATAAAAAAAACATAAAGACATCAACATTTTAAATTAATTTGCCTCAAATGTTGTTCTTTACAGTTGATATTAAAAATGCCCGTAATTATTTCAAATGCATGCTCTAAAGCGATCTCGCCAGTCATTGGTGGCATGATCAACAATTTCTTGGTCAATCCAATACACTGAAGTTCGCGAAATACCAGTTTCTCGGGATATTTGATGAATTGTTGTGTGGGTGCCAGTCGGTCTTCTTGGCTCAATACGAGTGTTTCACAGAATCAACATTTCCATAGTACCTGATGTGCGTGATCTAGGATACCACCACCATACCGTTTTTCTATTGATCGGATAGCAAGACACGATACAACAAGACCTAAAACTCCTAAAACTGAAGAAAGAAGATGCTCAAGAAAGAAACAAGTGGAAGAGAAGGATCCGAGTGGCTGACCCCTCTCCAAAGAGGGATTAATTCGAGCCTGAAGGAAAAGAAAAGAAGAAGAAGAAGGATAGCATCAGTTTTTGCAATCAATCGATTCAAGGCTGGCATAGACCAATTTCTGTTAGGAAATTCCCTCAAAAACCTTTTGCTCCGTAATGTTTTTCTTGTCTTAAAATTGTAATCAAACTTGAATCATCTTTACTGAGAACCATTTTCTTTTATTTTCGTCTGCTTAAAGTTAAATGAAGTTATTATGACGTCATTTTTTTAAAGTGAGGTATTCAGTTTGCTTTTATCTTTTACATGTTGGAAAGTTCGAATTTTGTTTGTCCAACTTTGAATGTGTATAACTTCGGACCCTGTTGATAGAATTTGATGAAATTTTTGATAAATAGTGAAAATTTATCACTCTTAATCTTAATTTTATTTTAATTTATTTAATTTTATTTAATTTTAATTTTATTGAATTATATTTAGAATTGACAGATTTATTGCCAAAACGAAAGGGTATCAGTTCAGTTGGGACACAGTAGGCTATTTGTAATTTATCAGTAGTCACCATTATCATCATCGTAGTCGTAGTCGTCCTCGTTGTCATTTTCGTGATAGTACTTATCATGACTATTTCATCATCTTAGTCACTACAGTAGTATCATTGTAGCAGTAGTCATTTATTTTGTTTATAGCAAATATTAATGTATTCTAATAGTTCAAGACCTACCTGTTGACTAAACCCTTGGTTTGTGCGACGACAAGGGCTGCAACAGTGATGAAGGCGACAACAACGACGACTACCAACCGATATAGCAGATCTATTCGCAAAGATGAAGCATCATTAGTCGTTGCGAACGCTTTGAATCTTCATCCGACCACTAGGAGGCGCCCTATGATGCCGTCGTCTGAACCTTTAAATACCAGCTTAAGCAAAAACGACGAACCGACTTAAGCGCTGACTAGCCATGCCCTTCTCAACCCACCCTACCCCACCCTGTCTGCGTAGGAGGCTATTATGGTCAGTCAAGCGTTGTTTGATCACTGTTCAAACATCATTTGGGGCGATATAGGCGCCCAGTGACGAATAACTCTTCTTCCCTCGGACGAATTAAAGCCCCCATATTTCCCCTGTTGGCCCTCGCTCCCGTAAGCCCGTCTTCACCTCTGTCCGAGGAAAGATTCGAGGGAGCGGGGCTGGTAATGCGGGGGCGGGAAAGGAGGAGGATGCGTGCGTTGGTGGGTGGGAAAGAGAGGATGGATGAAGGCTGTACTGGATAATTGTTAGAGACGGCGAAAGGAGTGGCCTTTTCATACGGAGCACCTCTGATTACGCTCTGATAACTACGACCTTAGGCCTCGTCCTGATGGATGCAAGCTTCCAGATAAAGATTATCGTAATTTTATTGCCAGGGCCTTAAATAGAAATGCATATTAAATTCAAGTCCAATTAGTCTCTTGGGCCTTGTGCTCGCTCATGTTTTCTCACAGGCATTCTCTCTTGAACAGCTTAGACGATGATTATATCTCTCATCGTTTGTCGCATGTTGAATAAACGAATATTTTATTGTATTGTTTTGGATTAGTTTCCTCATAGTTACAGCAATTAAGTGAAACTTATGTATACTAGGCTCTTATTGGGTTGTAACTCTGTAGCGCAGCTTGTAGCAATTATCCAAAAAGGGGTCACTCATGGTCGTTATCAAAGCCCTTCTTATTTTCTGTGTGCGTGCTAACCCAGACAACCACGTTACAAGGGCCAACATTCAGCCTACAGCTGGCCACCATTGTCATTGTAATTGTATTTGAACTTTTGTGCAGAGCCATTCAAAGAACAAAAATCAGTGGAATTCTCTGAGCAAACGTATATGCCGTTAAATGTAATTAAGAAGACTGTTACATCAGTTGGCAAAACAATGCCCTGTGAAATAGTGAATCACTGGCATAATGTGGGGCAGATATGGGCCCAGTGGACGGGGTTGTCAGGAATGGGGCTAAATAGCAGGGTAGGACTAAATGATGCGAAGTACATCTAACAATTGAAGCTATAAATCCTGGGAACACCTCTTCCATCGATCCATCCACTCTTCTATCCATCTATCTATATATCGACCTATATATGTATTTATCTATCCATCCATCCACCCATCCATCAATCAATCCACCCACTCATCCATCCATCCCTCTATCTTTATCTCCCTCTCTCTACTTCTGTCTGTCTTTCTGTTTGTGTGCATGCCTCTCCTCTCTCTCTCCTCTGTGTGTGTGTGCGTTTCTCTCTCCTCTCTCTGTCTCTCTCTCTGCCTGCCTGTCTGTCTGTGTGTCTCTCCTCTCTCTGTCTGTCTCTCTGTCTGTCCATCTATCTATCTATCTATCTATCTATCTATCTATCTATCTATCTATCTATCTATCTATCTATCTATCTATCTATCTGTCTATCTATCTATCTATCTATCTATCTATCTATCTATCTATCTATCTATCTATCTGTCTCTCTATCTATCTATCTATATCTGTCTATAATATTGCGTCCCTACATATTTGCAACGTGATTGCGTCCAACCGTCTGTAAAGATATGCCATGTTGTCGTTCAACTGATGCAACCAACTAAATCTGAAAATGATCTCATGTCACCAGGGAGAAAAAAATAAGATAAAACCGGCCAAACGAGAATCACATTTTGCACTGAAATGATTCATTCGATAGTCTTGATCAGAGCTGTCAGACTTTTAGCTTAAGTGTATGTGTATGTATGTATGTATGTATGTATGTATGTATGTATGTATGTATGTATGTATGTATGTATGTATGTATGTATGTATGTATGTATGTATGTGTGAATGTATGTATGTATGTATGTATGTATGTGTGAATGTATGTATGTATGTATGTATGTATGTGTGAATGTATGGACGTATGTATGTATGTGTGAATGTATGTATGTATGTATGTATGTGTGAATGTATGTATGTATGTATGTAAGTAAGTATGTATGTATGTATGTGTGAATGTATGTATGTATGTATGTATGTATGTACTATAAATAGCAGGATTTGCTGTTAGCTCGTAATGGAGTGTCTTGTTGCCCATAATACTCAATGGAATGCCTTGCCGTGCAGTATGTAGCACCCAATGTAGAGACCTATCATGTATGTCTGTGTATGTATCTATGTATGCATGTATGTGAGTGTGTATTTATGTATGTATCTATGTATCAAGGCACTTAATATAGCGCCTTTTAGGTACTGCTTCTTTTTCAGGTTCTGCTATGGTGCTATATAAATTTTATGTCCGTATACATACATGCATACCTCACAGAAGCGCTGCACATAAAATTATACTCATTACAATCTGACTGATCTAAAGTTCTAAACAATTGCGTTTTAAGACAGTTAGTTCAACGGCGTTCGCAAGAGGTCGGGCTGTGTTTGCATTGCCATCTGGCGAATGCTAAGAAACAAAGGCGAAGTTCATGCCATGCAACACACTCTCTGTTAGAAAGTATGTTGTTCCTGGAACTCTCTACCTCCGCATGTTCGCAACTCTCTTAGCGAGACTGTCTTTCGCTCTAGATTGAAAATTTACCTCTTCCAGTCTACCTATGGCTCTTATGTATGTGTATATGTTCTTATTGTTATACAGGCTCTTATTGTTTCCCGGCTTCAATATGCTTATAAACTTTGTAAGGAGGACACTATCAATTCACAGTTGTATTGCGCTGTATTGTATTACGTTGTGTCGACTATAAGAAGAATAATGGAAGCACACAATTTCTATCGTTAGAGACAGCGATATCTGTCCTTGTTTATGTCTCTCCTTTTCTATCGTTGTTTGTGTGAGTGAGTGTGTGTGTGCGTGCGTGCGTGCGTGTGTGTGTGTGTGTGTGTGCGTGTGTGTGTGCGTGAGTTAGTGTGTATGCCTGTCTCTAATCATTGCATGTCTTTAGGTATTGGTCAATACTCCATCCCGAATCTGCTTTCTATACGGTTGTGTGTGTGTATGTGTGTGTGTGTATATATATATATATATATATATATATATATATATATATATATTGTAGATATATAATGTATATATATAATGTATATATATCTACATGAATGCATGCATGCATGCATTACTATATCTACTTACATAAATACATGCAGCAAACATTATATGCTTACATGTACGTTCAGACACATAGCTAGATGATTGCATGCATGTGTCACACGCACCTACACAGGCCCACATACAATACAGACATGCACACATACATACATTCTGATATAAGTACATACCCAATTACATAGTCCAGAAATAGTGCAATGAATAACGTCACACACGTGCACACACACACACAGACGATGCGCACGCACATACAGACACTTAATTACTGTGTATAGGAAGAATACGATGTCGACCTAGCTTATCATTATCACATACGATGATGCATAACTGATCACAGGTTTCTATTGACTCGTTTAGCGGCATAGACAGGCAGACAGACGGACAGACAGACAGATAGATATACAGAATTTAGATAGACAGGTAGACAGACAGACAGATGGATAGACAGACAGACAGATAGACTAGCAGGCAGACAGATGGATAGACAGCCAGACAGATAGACATACATACAGACAGACAGACGTATACAGAGACAGAGACATAGAGACGATGGGAAAACTTGATGGAGGAATGAGGGAGACAAAGTAGCAGCAAGGGATGAACCCCCACCCCTTAATCGTCACCCTTCCCCCTCTGCCAAGGGTTCGATCGGTCTACGGGGCCCGTTGCTACGGGGTAGCGTGGGAAATGGGGTGAAGAGAGACCTGCGGGCGTCGCTTTGACTGGCGGATTATCGACTGCAGCTACCATCGTCTGCGTCACCCTTCACCCGCGCGTTCAGTCGCTTCTGAGGGGGTTGAATGGGGAGCCATTATGAGGGGGTTGAATGGGGTGGCCAACCATCGACAATAGATACTTCAACTTGCGCTGTGGATTTTGAGAGACCTCGTTCGACAGTTCGACGCAGCTACGGACTGAAACAGACAGACCTGAAGACACACAGAGGGACTGGGAAAGATAGAGGGAGGGAGAGGGAGATCGAGAGGGAGAGAGGGAGACGTAGAGAGGGAGACGGAGACAGCGAGGAGAGGGAGATCGAGACGGAGAGACGGAGACGTAGGGACTAGGGAGGGAGAGGGAGAGCGAGAGCGAGAGAGATATGGAGAGGGAGAGAGACAGATAGAGAGATGGATATGTTCGTAAGTTAGATAGACAAACATATCGAGTAAGTCTCTTGAAGAGGCGCAATATAAATTCTCTGAGTGAATGAATGAATGAATGAATGAGACGTCGTCATCGCATCATGCTTTCATTCAATCATTCATTTATTCATTCATTCAGTCATTGATTCTCCATTCATCCATTCATTCATACAAAGCATGCCGACCCATGGTACGTTGGTTAGAGCGTAGGCAGCGTCACATGCGCTTCTGGTGCGGATCGCGGTTCGCCTCCCACTGGTGGCTTATTTCAGAGATTTAAAAATCGGTCTAGCATGGTCTGCACACGGGAACCTTAAATGGCGTCGTAATCGTAATCGTGATCTCCAATTTTCTAAAGCGCCACTGTAAAGCTGAGCGCAAAGCACCAGCTTATTTGCGAGCGCTGCGACGTATCCGAGGGGCTGTCCAGCGCTCGTGAATAACCTGGTGCTTTGCGCTCAGCTCCCCATTGAAAAATGAGCAGAGTCGAGGGAAACGGTCGCTATATGAAAACGTTTACGTTTATATTTACATTTGATCTACTTTAAGGATATAATCTGCTCACAGGGGCTTTCATCCCAGCACTTACGAAAGAGATGCAGCGATATTTCAGTTAACTGAAATAGAAGCTGAAACGAAAATTATGAATTTCCGTTTAACGGAAACTGAAACTGAAGCGGAAATTATTTGCAAAACGGAAACTGAATAGAAACGGAAATGAAAATGTCAAAACGAAATAGAAATAGAAACGATAATTAATTCCGAACGGAAATTGTTAAAAATACGTGAAAATTTTCTTCGTTTGTATTGAACTTTTGGTTGGGCTAAATCACTGCCTACGTAACTCGCAGGGTTTAGGTTGACCATTTATTCTGGTTATTATTCGATATCCGGTCATCGAAATTTATGTCGTCTGTTAGAGTTAGGTTGTTAAGTTTTTCCTTTAAGAATGAGTTCATCGCGACTATTGACTGGACGTAAGCGTGAAAGCGAAGTTTGGCAGTATTTTGTTTATGAGGAGAAAACGAATAAGAGTTCGTGTTTAGTGAAAGTTTGATCAGACGTTAAAAATAAACCATGTTGACTGCTGCATGCTTGTCGGCAAGAATTCGATTAATCTGAACGTAAATATCTTTCATAATAGTTTGCAAATTGCAACTCGCGTGTGTCCATCCGCAAACGCTCTGGAATTTACAGTGAAATTTATGGAATGTCACTGAAGGGAGGTCGTGGCTGACACGCCGTAGCACGACGTCGTCAGCCTGTCCAATTTTCGAAAACTATTATGAACACTGATCACTTGTTGACTGGATTTAAAGACATGATGTAACTGAACAGTTGGATACCACTGTATATAGGCCTACTGAACAGCGCAATGTGCATACATGTATATTGACAAATTATTCCAGCTGTCAGCCTTCTTGTAAATCATATCATTACCGTCACAATGAATTATTGAGTTACTGAACTTGTCAAATTTTACTAACAGGCGACAGACATTTTCATTCAATTTTCAACTGAACCTCTAGATTTCCAAGGCAAAGAATTGTAATTATGCCAAACTATTGTGATTTAATTGCTGCACCAGCATCATTGGCCTATGTGGAGAGAATTTTCTCCCTGTGTGGCCTCTTGACTGCTGGACTCAGAAACAGACTGAGCTAGAACCTGGAGAAGTGGAGATCAGGGTTTTTGAGAAACTTAATAAACAAATTGTGAAGTAATTCATGGGTTAAGTAGTAGTGTTTAATGCTTTAGTAACTTTGCAACCATAACAATACTCATATTGTTATAGCTACAACGTTACTCATCGATTTCTAACACATTAGACACTACTACTTAACAGCTGATAACATTGTAATCAATTGTATCCTACGTTCATGTTGTTGTCTATCGACGCAAATATATTTATGTAGAAACTGAAACTGAAATTTTCCAGAAACTGAAACGAAAACGGAAATTATTTCCAAACTGAAACTGTAATAGAAACTGAAATAATTTCAAAACTGAAACTTGAACTGAAATAGAAATTACAAACCCAAAACCGAATAAAAACTGAAACTGAAATTATTTTCAAAACTGAAATATCACTGAAGAGATGTTTCCAAATGTTGGTGATTCTTCTTTTCATCCTCCTTCTGCCTCTTCCTCTCTCTCTCCTCCTCCTCCTCCTCCTCCTCTTACTTCTCCTCCTTCTCCCCTCTCCTGCTCCTTTTCTCACCCTTCTTCGTTTCCCGTCTCTCCTCTTCCTTTTTCTTCTCATTTTCCTTCTTCCTCTGATTCTCCTTTTTCTTCTTCTTATTCTCCCTCTTTTCATCCTTCTTTTTCTTCCTCTCCTTTTTCTTCTCCTACCTCTTTCTCGTCATACTTCACCTCCTCCTCGTCCTTCTCCTCCCCACTCCCTCCACATAATTCTCTGCCTTTCTGGCAGCCTCTGTCTGTTCCTCTGTCGTTTGCTCCGATCAAAGTTTCCGTTTGTCCACAGATCGCTTCAAACAAGAGGTCGTGTCATCTTGTCTGTTCCTCTGCCTCTGTCTTTCTGTCCCTCTACTTGTTTCTGTCGATGACTTTGTCTCTATCGCTCTGTCTCTAGCCGTGTCACTCTGTAGGCCTCGCTCCCTACCTGTCCTTGTTGATTTCTCTCGTACTCTGTTTTTGAGTCTCGGCATCTCTCGTTGTTCCTGTCCGTCTCTTTCTCACTCTCTGTATATGTCTGTTTCTTTTTGTTTGTCTAGGTTCATCTGACTTAAGATGTGTCTATATGTCTGCCTTTGTACGTCTCTCTCTGTCTGTCTGTATGCATGTCTATCTGTCTGTCTGTATGTCTATATGTATGTATGTCTGTTTGTCTTCCTGTCTGTCTGTCTGTCTGTCTGTCTGTCTGTCTGTCTGTCTGTCTGTCTGTCTGTCTGTCTGTCTGTCTATCTATCTGTCCGTCGATATATCTCTCTGTCTATACATGACCGTCCGACTATGTCCGTCTGTATGTGTGTCTGTTGTCTCTATCTGTCTCTGTCTGCACATATACCTGTCTGTCTGTCTGTGTGTCTATCTGTGCGTCTCTATATCTCTTAGTCTGTCTATGTGCCTTTCAGTGTGTCTGTACTCTGTATGTTCCTCTGCCTCTCTCTCTCTCTCTCTCTCTCTCTCTCTCTCTCTCTCTCTCTCTCTCTCTCTCTCTCTCTCTCTCTCTTTCTCTCTCTCTCCTATCTCCTATCTCTCTGTCTCTCTCTGTCTCTGTCTCTGTCTCTCTCTCTCTCCTATCTCTCTCTCTCTCTCGCTCGCGCTCTCTCTCTCTCTGTCTGTCTGTCTGTCTATCTATCTCTCTACCTCTCTCTCTCTGTCTCTCTGTCTCTCTCTCTCTGTCTCTCTGTATATCTCTGTATCTCTCTGTCTCTCTCCTATCTCTCTCTGTCTCTCTCTGTCTCTGTCTCTGTCTCTCTGTCTCTCTGTCTCTCTCTCCTCTCTCTGTCTCTCTCTCTCTCCTCTCTCTCTCTCTCGCTCGCTCGCTCTCTCTCTCTCTCTCTCTCTCTCTCTCTCTCTCTCTCTCTCTCTCTCTCTCTCTCTCTCTCTCTCTCTCTCTCTCTCTCTCCCTCTCCGTACCTACTGTATTCCTCAAATGCTCCATCGTTATGTAAATACGCCTCCATTCGTTCTGTTCTCGGAACAATCATCGCTGACTGCGAGTAGACAAGGGATCCCGACGGAAGTCACGAAGTCCGGCTTCAAACACCGGCAACCATTAGCAGAAGTTAAAAAAGGTAAAAAAAAAGGTAAATGCCACCAATGACCGATGAACAGGTGTCAGTCGGAGCACCGACTCAATGAGACGAATATTGGCGCCAAATATCCTATAATCCGAGCTACGGCGACAAACATCGGCTCATTAACCAGCGGATGAGCAAACAGACCGGACGCTGGGTCGACCTCCCCACCCCTACATCCGACTGAAAACAACAGCGTCCCGTTGAATACTCGATATTCAGAAATATATATATATATAAGCGATTAAGCGTATATATATTGATATATATATCGATATATATGTGTGTGTATATATATAGATATATATGTAATATATGTATATATGTATATATATGTATATATATATATATATATATATATATATATGATATGGATACGTTCACACATTGTTTCGTATGCATGTACATTATGCGCGTGCGTGTATTGTGTGTCGTTTCACAAACTTCTAAGTCAACTGTTACTGTTGTTCAATTGTCGTCGTGTCTCTAATGTGCAACAGCTTCAAATCGTCCAATCGATCCCTCATCGTTCAACTGTTTGTCTCTCTAAACCTAAACGCGATTGTGGGTAATTTATTCAGTCCCATAACAGGGATCCACTATAAGGGAGAGAAAGAGCAACCTTTTGTCTTTTTTATGGGGGGGAGGGGAGATAGAGGAATGGACCTTCCGGTTTGCAGTGAAATAGCGATTGGATACAGTTGACAGTAACTGAACATTTACACGTCGTTTCTATATATGGCGACCAAAAGGTCTAGACTCAAAGGCCTAAACTCGGCTCATTTGTCAAGGAATTGATCGGGTGAGTAAGCACAACGGTGAGCAGAGTAAAAGCGTTATTTACCGCGTGGCTATAGAAACTCCTGTGAAGCGTGGCATCGAGGTAAAAGAAAGTTTTGGACGAAGTGTTGAATGGTTCTTCTCTGAAACAGAGTCACAATGATCGGAGATAACTTTCCTACTTATAGGCTTTTCCGTGCAGGTTATCTGCATATCGGGTAACGCAGCCATGACATTCCCAGAACCACATGTGCCATCCATTTTAATCGTATGGCTCGGTGGCAGATTGGTTAGAGCGTTCGGCCTGTAACACAGAGAGTACGGGTTCGAGCCTCGCCCGTGGCAGTTACTGTTTGGGGACCTTGAGTAAGTCCTTCACTCACAATTGCTGTGCACTATCGATGTTCTATTGTCACTGGCGGCGATCTAGTTTGACAGTTGGGGGGGGGTCATCAGGGCTGTAGTCGAGGGTATACGCGGGTATACACCGTATACTCACCTCTAGGGACCGTATACTCACCTCACAAAATATTTTTATTTATTTGTATTAAAATACTATATCGTATACTCACAAAATACTGTAGTGTATACTCACCTCTAATTTATTACGGAAAACTAACCGGTAGCGTGTACTCACCTCTAATTTTACCACTACAGCCCTGTGGGTCATTTTTGAACTTATCTGTTCAAAAAGAGTTTTTGAACTGATCTGCTCAAAAAAGAGGTCAAATATATTTTCGCGCGTGATTTGCTGACTTTTTTGGTGTTTCTTCCAAATTTGGGGTGGGGGGGGGGACAAATGTATGGTCTGTCCCCCTCTGTCAGAGGTGGGGGTCTTGTCCATTCGACCCATCGGGATCGCCGCCAATGTCTATCGTATGGTCGTGTGCACTTCTGAACTTTGGAAGGAGGATAATATCGAATACGGTGTTGTATTGTAGGCCCTATTGTATTAATATTTTCTTTTTGATAGCGTTCTTAATCTCTTCTCCCGACCGTTCTCTAATAGTTTCAGGGCTGTAGTCGAGGGTATACGCGGGTATACACCGTATACTCACCTCTAGGGACCGTATACTCACCTCACAAAATATTTTTATTTATTTGTATTAAAATACTATATCGTATACTCACAAAATACTGTAGTGTATACTCACCTCTAATTTATTACGGAAAACTAACCGGTAGCGTGTACTCACCTCTAATTTTACCACTACAGCCCTGTGGGTCATTTTTGAACTTATCTGTTCAAAAAGAGTTTTTGAACTGATCTGCTCAAAAAAGAGGTCAAATATATTTTCGCGCGTGATTTGCTGACTTTTTTGGTGTTTCTTCCAAATTTGGGGTGGGGGGGGGACAAATGTATGGTCTGTCCCCCTCTGTCAGAGGTGGGGTCTTGTCCATTCGACCCATCGGGATCGCCGCCAATGTCTATCGTACACTCTTAGAAATACTACGCTGGCGCATAACGTATAACAATACGTTACAATTTTTTGACGTATTGATCTGTTGTTATTGACGGATAACTACGTTTGTCATGCTAACTCTTAACGTATTAAATATACGTTAAGCTGTTCTAACGTAGTAAATTAGTAATCTCTTTGTGCTTGACAGAGAACGCAACTGTGTGCTTGTACACAAAATGTAGTTCAGGTACAACCAAGCAAACTACGCGTCTAGGAGTTTGCAAAATAATTTTAGTAAGCAAGTAATTCAACACTTTCTAAATTATGCAATGTTTCTCACATGCGAGAACAAAAGTGGACAGCCTTATTGAAGCAAGTTCGTAACTTTTAAACACTAGGCCCACTTAGCCTAGTGCGCATGAATACACCTTAAGCGCGCTCAATCTATCCAAGGGTGGGGTGAACTTTTCGCACTTTGGGCCATATTAAACGTCAAAAAATTCGGAGGGCCGGGTAACAAATTGTTAACTTTTAATAAGGACTAACATGAAAAAGTTTACTTATTTAAAATGAAATATGCTTTCGCGGGCTTAATACACGGAGTTATTATTAAAGACGAGAACGGAATAGTAAGTAAGAAAGTAGCGTCACGTTGGTAAAGCGAGGAAAAGTTCTTGCGGTCTGAATTTTGCGGTTTTGTTATTTTCCGAAGACTTGTGGGCCGGATAAAAATTGTTGGCGGACAAGTTCTGGCCCGCAGGCCGTAGTTTTCCCATCTCTGATCTATCCCTTTGCGTCCTCCGCCTACTTGCGTTTTGGACTTTGAACGACATTTAGACCGGGCCAGCTAAGCCGCAATACGCAGCAGCTCAGCGGTGAGATGTCACTGGAGGTCCATATTTAATATGGAAGTTTATTATCTTCCTGCGTACTACCCAGTTTTGAACAATTTATCCTAACTGCTGATTCTAAGCTTTTCATGGCCGTTCTTACGTGTCCTACACATGTGCTTCATGCGCTATTCATCATCATTATAATGATCAGTTCCTGACGCCAGCCATTTGGCGGCGATGGGTACGAATAAATTATCTCCAATGTCCTCGGTCATTTGTCAAGTCTATTGCTCCCCTTAGTGTTAGTCCAAGTGATGTTAAATCCTCCGTAAGGCCTATATTATCTATCCAGCGTAGTCTTGGTCTTCCTTTGTGTCTTTTTTCTTCGAACCTTGCAGCCAGCCACGTAGTGCACTGTGTGGAATTCTGTCAACTGGCATTCTCTCTAGCCTACATGTCCAAACCATCGGAGTCTTCGTTGAACGACACTGTCTAGTAGAGTTGTTTTGATGCACTGTTATTATGTCATCGTTTCTTATTTTCTGCAGTCTTGAAATCCCTGCGATCTTCCACAGCCAGCTCATTTCTGCTGAGAGAATTATAGACGGTAATAGCGCATGCAGCACATGTGTGGGACACGTAAGCACGCTGGTTACGCTTTGTGACCCCGTGTTCATAATCTGGTTCTCCCAACTGTAGACAGTCTGGCTCGGAAATATTTTATAATAAAGATAATTTCACTGGAATATAGGCTATAGCACTTTAACCTGGACGGGTTTAACACGTGTAAACCAAAGTGCGGTTAGCAGTTGGATTATTAAAGGATGTACTTACTTACTTTATCAGGCACTCTAGCTTGTTACAGAACCAGGGAACCAGTCTTGTAGAGAAAGATGGAGATCTTGCGGCCATTGTTTTGCGATGCGTAAGGACCGCGTGAATGCTGTTTTTGTCGAAAAAAGTTGAAATGTACGTGTAATTCAGGTAAATATTCGAATTTCTATACTATGATACTAAGTAAAACTCTGTAACGCGCCGCGGTTTAAAATTTTTGTGCATATAAAGTTAGACACGAGGGTTATACATATTGAGGGGTCTACGCGAATTCCCGCAATCCCATTCTCTGAAAGTGGTGAAAATGCAAACTTGACCGAATTCCAGAACAAAAGTTTCCTACAAGCTTTCGAATCCTGACAACTACTATGGCGTAATAGGCCAATATCCTGATGATTAATAGGCCTTTATTGTAAAATGTCTCGAAAAGTTCTATTTGCCCAACTGATTCACAAATGTTAAATTAGAATTTCAATTTCGGGAATCGGAGAAAATTCTGTTTGCTTTTGGAGTCTTGAGGATTCGCTGCACCCCTATAAAAGGATCAATTTCTAATTAGAATAAATTAAGTAGTGCTAATAACTGAGAATATTGAGTACTTTTAGCTTATAAAATTAATTACACCGGATACATTTTTCTTTCAGGTATTCGACATCCTGTGTGCTAGCTAGTATGACTAATTGGGCCCCGTTTTCTGTAGATGTGCCTCTGCTTAAAATTTGTGTCTTTAAAATATTTGTTATCCACCGCAGGCTTCGACAGGTCTTACGGACATTTTTTGGATTACGGCTTGTTTTTTGGTGTTTCATCGGTTGATGCCTTGTGCATTAGACACCGGTGCCATAGAAGTTACTAATTACAATTATGATTACAATTACAGAGCTGCACATGTAGCTGAATAACTGGCTATTCAGTCTAAACTTTCAGGTGTGTTTTTAGGTATTTTTGAAAACATATGCTGAACTATACCCTGTGCTCGATCGAGTCGAACTGCTACGATAGACTTGGCTCGGCCGACGATCGACTTTGTCGACTAGTCGACCTCTCGTCAACTCGATCGACTTGGCAAATAAACGGTCGACTTTGTCAACTTGGACTGTATCTCTTGGCCAGGGGTGCGGGAGCCACGGCGCCAAAGGTGCCAATGCATACACATGTTTTGGCTCTGTAGCGCCAAGGCGGATGCATGCTTACACAACTTTTGGCTGGGCGCTTTGTATTTTATGTTTGCTAAAGTAGTTATTGACTTATTGTGCTACAGACGCGTTTCACTTCATGAATATATAGGCCTAGTAATAAACTTTTCCGCTGATTGTAAAATATGACAAAATATTCTTGTTGGTTATAACGCATTATAATATAATGTATAATTCTATCCATCTTAGGTCTGTACTTGGCTGAGGTTAGCTGACACAACTTTTAAACGCTTTCCGAGCCACTGCTCTTGGCCAAAGTCGAAGCATTCAGTCCTGTCCTAACATACACACTTTCGAACGTTTTGAGATTGTCATTACTGACTACAAAGCTGAAATTTTCTGAAACTAGCACATTTTAACACATCCTAATCTTTCCATTTTCACCATAAAACTGTGAAAAAAGTATTTGCAGCTTACAAAGCATTACAAAGCTTTACGTCATCACATCATGTGGGTCATTTTGTGAAGTAGCCGCAAAAAATAGCAAGAAAATATTTCAGAGTCAAGTCGAAGAAACAACGATTGACTCGACTTGTCAAAACATGATCGACTCGACTTGCAAGTCGATCTAGTCGAAGATTTTTCGACCGACTCAACTTGGCCGAGTTTTGATTGACTTGATCGACTGACTCGATCGATCACGGGGTATATGCTGAACTAGTCAGATGCTCATTTATCTTTTAAGTTTAATTATATTGAAAAATGGATTTGCTTTTATGTTTGAATTTTCTAGCATGGATGCTCTTGACGAGTACGCTCAGCTGATGGACTGCACGAGCATAGAGCATCAGAAAGTCCAGAAAAAGATTATTGCTTCAGTTCAGTCGATCACCCCTATTGCTGAATACAAAGACTTTATTTCCGAACATCGGTGAGTTGCAGAAACGACTTCTGGTTTTTCGTATGCATCGGCTTTTGACTAGGACTTCTCCAGTGGATTATTAATTTTGACTACAACTTCACTGAAGTAAATGTCAATCAATACCTTGTTCATTATGATATTGGGGGTGCTTGATAGTGTAGTGGCTAGTGTGCTGGACTGTCAATCAAGAGATCGGGGGTTCAGATCCCTCACCAGGTCAGAAATTTGGGTTCAAGATACCTGCTTCACCTGCACATCTAGCCAACTCAGCTATGATGAGTACTCTGATTGTACACTGTCGATGGGAAGATGAGACGGCGAGGGAGAGGACTGGTCACCCACCCTAATATGCAGAGTCTGAGAAAATGAAGTTGCTAACACTTCATACCCATGGCTGCCTCAGGGCTAGCTTAGGGGACTGCTGTTCTCTTCATTATATTATTAATATTATTACTACTACTACTGTTATTACTATTATTAGACATTTATTAAGCACCATTTGCTAATGACAAAGCAGCATTGGACGGCACTGTTCAGTTGTGAGTCAGGCCCTTGCACAAGGTCCCTACACAGTAACCATCTCTGGAGTGGCTCTAACCTTTACTGTCCATGTTACTAGGTGAGCACTCTAACCAATTGGCCACTGTGTCTCGCATGATAATGGAGTTATTCAAGTTGTCTTGTACATCATGCACAAAGGTATGTCTCCATTGCTCGTCAATGACGCTTTCCAATTTGTTACTGTAAATTTTAGCTTCTGACCACTGACAGCCTCTCACTGAGCACTGTGGCACTTTGTAGTAGACATCACGAGGCACAGGCTGATGTTTATGGGATTAAAAAACACCTCCCTCAAACAGCTTATCCACCGTAGACTGCCTCTCTGTCATACGGACTGGATATTTCCCTGATTATAGCTTGGTTTTGGTATGCCATCGGTTGATGCCTTGTACATTAGACACTGGCGCCATAGAAGTTACTAATTACAATTACATTTACCTTACTGGAGGGTGTCATGTTTGAACTAGATTGCATTTTGCATGGCCTGTATGTGTTGGATAAATGTTTGTCAACAAGGCATTCTGTACAAGTTATCATAAAAGTACTGTTGACAAAACTTGCAAGCCTGGAGAGGTCACTGGAATCCAATGGCCTGACCCCTTGTGATTGTATCATCTATGAAGGCTTTTTAATGTTGGGCCCTTTTGAGATTATTAGCTTTGAGAAATGTGTGCCTTCACAGATTAAGCACTGGAAGTTTATTCTGCAATTGTCGCATAAGGTTGATTTGATTTTTGCACCATACTTTGCCAGCTCGTTTACTTGTTCTTGAATGTTGAGTACTTTGGCTTTGCTTTTCAGTTATTTTGCTTACCAGATGTACTTGACTGCCTCTTTGTCAATATTTGAAGTTTGTTGAATTTTTCATTTTGAAAGTCTACTTTCTGGGGACTTGTCCAATTCTGTAGTCCATCTTTTCAAAAACGTGTGCAATTTGTCCGGTTTGTTCATGCACGTTATTATTAATGCTTGACAAATGTAACACTCCTCATGTGTTGTTTTACCATGCTATAAAGTTCACTGTATAGTATTGTATGCATTGCTTGCCTGTCATTTTTATGTTAAAATGCAATATATTTTTTGTTTATTTCTGGAAAGTTGAGCAAATGTAAATGTAATCTGACTTTTATAAAGTGCCACTTCAAGAATAAACTCATCAGTTGTGCCCCCGACTTGAGCCATTGAAAGTAGTTTGAGTGGAAACTGCTTCCAACAGGAACTTAGCAATCCCCAGAATGTGATGTTCTATACTAATTTATAAAGAAGTACTTGGTATGGTAGCAATTCAAGACAATTGATATGACCACAACTGATCCCTTGGACAAGGAATAGCAACATAAGAAGAGCATTGACATGACCCTCCAATAATTTCTGTGATTATGGTAATGGAACATCTACTTGCGATCTTGCGATATTGGTTGTCATACTTGTTCACTGGTTATCAATTTTGTCTTTTTGTGGACTGCTAATCAAGCTGGAACCAAATGTAATGCCTTTAAGTTTTGGGGTCCTGTGCTGCGTTTCATGTAATGGGTGCCCTGTCTAATTTTACAGACTGATCCAGACCGAAAAGAGCAGGTGGCATGTTGCTAATTAATAATGACAAACACCAAGAGATGTAAAGAGCTGCACTGATACGATACAATACAACTGTATTTTTATATTGCCCTCCTTCTAAAGTTCAGAAGTGCACACGAACATCGATGGTAGTGGGTTGTTACAGTGACTTGAGGTAGGTTCGAATGTGCAACCCTCTGGGTACAAGGCACAGAACATATCGCATCCCCCGTTGCACTGATGTAACATGATAAATGATGTATCATTAGCGGTGATGACTTTTGCAAGTCTTTTACGTGATAAAAAGTCATGATCCCCAGAATGTGAAGTTTCAACTCCACCCCTTATTACCACAAGTCTGAAACCTTAATCACTACAACCATGTACCTAAATAAAATTAAAACATTGATTTTATTTCACAGGAAGATGCTGTGGACAATGTACTCGACCTCGATGAAACCCGCCGTAGCAGCTGCTCTGCCTTCTGTCTACTGTGTCTCAGCAAACTGTACTCGGACCTCCATTGGACATGACACTGCACCCATGAATAAGGTGTTTTTTTTATTTTTACCAGATAATTGTATTAACTAAATATTAACTTTATACTTGTACATTATTATTTGTGGGGACATTTGTGTTTATATTTTAACATTTCTGGAGACATTCCTTATTATCGTCATTAAAGACTTCAATACTGTGGATGCTGACATAATTATTTAGGTCACAAGTACTAGTCAGTGTTATTTAGGTCACAAGTACTATTCAGTGTTATTTTTAAAATTCACTAATTTACCCGCTATAATGGTGACTATAAGTTAGTTCTTGTGAAAAGACTCATTATTATATAGATTATATAGAACTTTAGTTGACTGTGCCCTCCTTCCAAAGTTCAGAAGTGCAAACAAGAGGCCATATGGCAAACCATTGATGGACTGGAACATTTGTTCAAGGTCCCTACACAGTAACTGCCTCTGGCGAGGCTTGAACCCGTACTCTGCATAACAAGCTGAGCGTTCTGACCAATCGGCCACTATGCCACATTATGCTGTGTGGAGCCTGATAAAGTGATATGTTTGTTTTTGAAACTGTCAAACAATTAGAATTCAGAGTTCATTATTTTCATGTCATAAATTTAAATGCTTTTCACTGACATACTGTGTTTTTTCTTCGTCAAGTAAGTAAGCAAGTATATTCTTATGATGAGTTCTCTGCCCAAAGGTTTGTCCATTTTCTCTTACTTGTTAACAGTATTTATTGATGTGAGGTTTTGAAAATTCTGATGTATTACTTGGTACTATTTCTGTATACTTATTAATGAGCTTCTGGTCATGAAGTGCTTTGTAAGTTTTGGGAGCCCAGCTGTTTTAGCTGGATTTGGAGTGCCTCTGAGTAGGCTTCTTGAAGAGACGCTATATAAATGATCAAAATGAATGAATTTCTATGTGTATTTTATATGTTTGTGTGATACTTAAAACAATCTTGCTGTCTGATTGTACGTAATGTGTGACTTCTTAATTCATCACCGTGCAATGAAATTGTTTTGCTTTTCATTTTGACAGATCGGTTCATCGCTCGATACAGAGGCTCTCAATTCCTCCACCAGTACTGCCAATCACCCACCAACCGTCATCTGCCACAGGCTGCTCTACTTATTATCTCACAGGCTTTCCAATCCAAATTGAAGTCTTAGCAACTGTTCCTCGTCTCTTTGGTCTCAGGCAACAGGAATAGGACCTCCACTGGACATGGATCTATTGATCCAACGCATACTTCGTGAATGAGCTGGTGCTCTGCACTTAGATTCAGAGTAGCACTTTAGAAATTTGGACTTTAGGGTTATGATCAAAAACTATCTAAAGACTGAGAGATGGTGACTCAGTAGTCGTTGAGGCCACTGACCGCCTCTTCAAACTATTTTAGATTTTTAATGTAACATTTCTGGAGTACAAAACTTTATACAATTTAAAGACAGCAAGAAAGTATGCAAACAGTTCTTGAACTTGGCATTTTCTCACCAGATATGTTCGCTGCAATAGTAGTATTAAAGCTCATGACTTTTAGTAGTGACACTTGGTGCGTTGTGGCATTTGTTTTTTCTGTTATGTGTTTGTGTTTTAAATGCAAAAAAATAACCGTGTGTTGGCAAATTTTAAATTGTTCTGTGACATGTGTATGCATTTACTTTGTATGTACTATGTATACAGGATTTTAGTTCTATGCATATGTATTGTTGAGTTGGTGGATTTTAAAGTTTTCAGCCTCTCATAGAGATTGATAGGCCTAGTTACGTAATACATATATTTGTATTTATAAGTGTATAATAATATTCAAATGCATTTGTACTATATAATTATGTAGAGTTTATATATGCCTTTTCCTTAAGGGTGGGGGTAAATTTTCTAGGGGCAAAAAATTTTGGGGGGGCAAAAAAAATTTGGGGGGGGAAAATATATGGGGGCTAAACATTTTCTCCCCCTCCCCATTTCGGATGCCATGTAGCATTATATAGCGTATATATTACTTCACTAATAACGTATTTAGTACGTTACTGAAGCTACGTTAACCTAACGTAGAATTACTCGGCACATAGACAACGTATTCTACGTTAGCGATGACGTATTTCTACATTAGATTATTAACGTAGTGAACTACGTTAGAAAAATCACTACGTTAATGTAACGTAGACTTGCTCATTGAAATAGCAGCGTGGAGCTACGCTACTTTCTACGCTAGATCTGAAGTAGTAGTATTTGGAGTGCGTATGGTCGTGTGCACTTCTGAACTTTGGAAGGAGGATAATATCGAATACAGTGTTGTATTGTAGGCCCTATTGTATTAATATTTTCTTTTTGATAGCGTTCTTAATCTCTTCTCCCGACCGTTCTCTAATAGTTTCGTAACCGTTTAATAAAAAAATTTTTGTCAGTGATCGGAGCATACAATTTAAAATTAATGCTTGCGAATTATCTGTTTACTATAGTTACTATGTAGCCACCTGCAATGAAGAAGGAACCTGTGACAAATGTTCGGTCATTTATTTCTCCATTTCAAGGCATTCATGTGTAGCGCCTCTCTCAGAAATATAGGGACCTATAGCAACAATGACTGCAATTCCGCAACGGAGCATCTTTTCATTGAGTGACGGCAGACTCTTTGTCTCAGATGGTCTGATATTCCATCGCCTGTCACAGTATCACCCATCAATGGCAATGTGAATTGATCTGTTAACATTTTATACAATAAAACGTGCTGAATTGTAGGTTTATTCTTTCCGACGCCATTCATATGTAGGCCTTGTGTTCCCCATGGCGTTCTCTGTTTGTTTCCTCTATATTTCTACTGTACTCTGCCCCAGTGCTTTCCCTCTCAAGTCATCAACTAATCACTATAATTAATCATGATGATGATGATGATGATGATGACGACGACGACGACGACGATGATGATGATGATGATGATGATGATGATGATGATGATGATGATGATGATGATGATGATGATGATGATGATGATGATGATGATGATGATGATGAGTTCTCTGCCTGAAGGCAGGTTCATTGGCTTTACGCCACCTGGGGATGAGATGAGTGAGGTGGTTTCCCGTTGCCTTCCTCACAGACAATTGTGGGTGAGCAACTTGTCCAAGGTCGCTACGCAGTGGCTTGAGGTAGATTCGAACCTGCGACCCTCCGGTTACAAGGCACAGAACATACCGCTACGCCACCGCCTCCCACATAATCATACATATAATTGTAATTGTAATTAGTAGCTTCTTTAGCTCCTGCGTCTAACGCACAAGGCACCAACTCAAGGCCACCAACATCAAGCCGTATTCAGGCCGAGTGATTATTCCGCGAAGCATGTGCCGACGACCTTCATCATGTCTGGTTCACTCAGCCACTTCACGGTCGTCAGATATGTCTAGGTGCATCTCCTACTCTATAAGATCGGGTTCCTCAAAGCCGATAATATCCTAACGTGAACAAAACCGAAATCTCTTCTGCATAGCAGTCATTTTTAAAGCGAGATATAGACCTACAGATTCTACCAGTATCCGAAGTTCGTAGCTGAAGTGTGACTTGATTCCAGGTAGACACTGCACATTGCAATCTCAGCGACGCAGCGCTCGTGAATAAGCTCATGCCCAAGCAGCGCTTAATAAATGTGGAGTGTATACGATTACCTTTACGATTATATTATTGATAACATTATCTGACCTGGCATAGTCTTGCTTACCCTAAATTACCTTAATGACCTTACCTTGACTACATTTAGCTTATCCAACCTCATCTTACTCTCCCTATCTTTCACCTTGATTACATTACATGAGGTAAGGTTGAATAAGTTAAATAAATTCAAGGAAAGGTCATTTAAGGTAATTTAGGGTTAATAAGACAATGCAAGGTCAAGTCAGGTAATGTAAGATAAGACAGAGCAAGGTATAAGTCTGGGTTAGTGTAGGGTATTTCTGTACACGGCAAAAGAATCGTAAAAAGACGCAACAGTGACGAATTAACCGACCGAGTAACAATGCCATCGATGTTTATGATTTCCCGATATGCTTGACGGCATTCCATGGCACCACGAGACTCTATCTCTCTCTGCCAATACCTGTTGCCACAGCCGACCGAGGAGTTCTCTTGTACAGATCACTCTAAGTCGATCGATTATCGTTCGCGTCGGCGTTTGGCGCCAAGCAAAGCCCCGCCTCTCCCCTGCCGTGTTCGACCAATCGGGTTGCCCAGTTCCAAACGACAGTCGAAGATTTGCTGTCGTTTACGACCGGACATCTGCTGGAGCGCGGGAACTGAACGCTAAGTGCTGCCGAATATCGCGGTTTAACTGCAGGTGCGCGAAATAAAAGCGCGTGCTCACTGTTCCTCTTTAGATCGGGTGCAGGATCGGTTAAACAGCGTTTCTGCTTCAACGGTGAACGAATTGGCAAGGTCTTTCAATTGTCGCGTTTAACCTCCGCCAAGGTATTGAATATCCTGGCTCGGTTGAGCGATTCGCTGCATGGTCTGGATGAATGGAACTGTGCGACCGCTAAGCACTCGTCTGAGACGGAAAGAGCGAGGGACTGAGAAAGAGAAATAGAGTACGACAAACGGATAGACAGAGAGAGGGACACAGAGACGGACAGACAAACGGAGAATTGTTCTGGTCGATTTCTTTTAAGTTCGGACTCCGCTACAATGTGGTCGACGCAGTTCATGCGTGACGGATGTGGAACGGAATACGATTCGCATCTTCATCATCACCATCAGCATCTATTGCAGCAGCAGCAGCAGATGAATGATGAAGCGGACTCGGCTAGGAAGCAGGGTCTCCATTGTCACCAGAATCGTCACCTGTCACAACCATCATCTCTTCCACCGCATCACTATAGTAACGGCCCTGGAATGCCTCCTCTGGCGTCTGCTCCAGGGATGGGAAGCGGAACGGGGGTGACATCTGCCTCAACCTCAGCAGCTCCATCACAAGGCCAGCTCTCCCAATCCGGTTATGCGTCCCATCACTCCATGTATCCGTGCAACCTGTCACAGAACGGACGCTCAGCATCCGACGAGCTCTACAGCTCCAGTCAGGCATCCGACGACCGAATTGGAGGTGGAGTGGGAGTAGGAAGAGGAGGTCCTCCGTCGAGCGGGACCGCGACCGGGGTAAGGACGACAACGGGAGGGCAGAAGTCTGGATCGAAGGGCGACGGGGGTCGGGTGAAACGCCCGATGAACGCCTTCATGGTCTGGTCGAGGGGACAGAGGAGGAAGATGGCGCAGGAAAACCCGAAGATGCACAACTCAGAGATCTCGAAGCGTCTCGGCACCGAATGGAAGTTGCTGACGGAGGCTGAACGACGCCCGTTCATCGACGAAGCAAAGCACCTGAGGGCCGTGCACCTCAAGGAACACCCCGACTACAAGTACCGACCCCGTCGTAAGACCAAGACCCTCGCCCGCAAGGATAAATTCCTGCCGCTGCCCGGATCCATCCTTCCGGGGTCAATTGTCGGCGCCATGCCTCCGTCAACCAGGGATATCTACAATCAAACTGGAGGACACGTCGGCGGCGGATATTTCCAGAACGGATACACTATCCACCACTCCGATCCGATGGCTGCTTACCACCAGGACGCGGAAGCCAGCGCCTACTTCTACGGGGGCTCAGGAGGACTGTCGGCCAGTTCCTACGGACTCCTTCCGTCCTACAGCTACCCCTCTCACCCGCTCCATACCGGAGGGAGTGGAGGTTACTACGGTCTGCATCAGGCGATATCCGTGAAGCAGGAGTTGCAGCAACACCCGCAGCAACAGGCCACTCCGACACCCCCCGGGGGTCTCAAAGCCCAGCGAGGGTACGCAGCAGGGCCTGAGGATCTCAGGGACATGATCAGCCTCTACCTGCCGCCGTCGAACGGCGAAACCGGGAATCGGCTGATGATGCGTAGCCAGTACGCGCCCTCGAGAGGGATGGCACTTCCGGTTCCAAGTGATCTTACAGGGACATCCGGAACCATGAATAACTCGCACCTGCTTCATATTTAGAACGCATGCGCGTGAACTTGACCTCAGCCCTGAACGTCCGGTTTGGCGGGTACGAACAACATTCAGTGCAGGTAACGTTTCGGAAATATGAAAAGGATTTCCGGTTCAAGGGCAGGCTCCTACTCGGTTAAAGGTCAAGGAAGGTCAGTTTGGGGCGGGCCTCAACGTCTAAGAACGTCTCATTTATAGCAGACGATTATGTATATACATTATATCGCATTAATTCAAAGCACATTACGCTACATAACATTTCAGATGACTATAGAATTATTAATAACTGTCTAATGGATTATAATACGTTTATGTCACATTATATGAAACGTTCACAGTACCTGAACATCACAGCACACGTCACTAGATATATTACATCATGGTACATCACGTTGCACGACGTCACAGAACGTCACATCGCATGACTATCTATCTATCTGTCTGTCTTTCTGTCTGTCCGTCCGTCCGTCCGTCCGTCCGTCCGTCCGTCCATCTATCTATCTATCTATCTATCTATCTATCTATCCGTCTATCTATCTATCTGTCTATCTATCTATCTATCATTAATATCTGTCACTTTCTTTCTTTCCTGCATCGGGTCACTGTTAATTCTACTTCAAACGGAACGGTTGCCATGGAGACAGAAGCCCACGGTATGAGCTGAGTCAATATCCCACTTTGCCTTGTGTCTAACTGTCTAGTCAAGTGTCTACATGCCATCTCATACTTCGCGCATATCAGAGAAAAATACGCTATATAAATACATGCATACATTCCAACATACACACATGCATACATAGTCGCATACATACATATATACATGCATATATACTTATTACTTACAAACATGACATATACGAATAATCAGCCACGCGTTAATTATTTTCTCTAACTTGGCGTTAAGATCTATCATGCCATGGTTACGAAGTCACAAGTGTCAGCGACTTCATTTTTCTTGGCCTTGGCATATGAGAGCGCGTGACCAGTCCTCTCCTTCGCCACCTGAACTTCCCACCGACAGTGTACGGTCAGTGTACTCATTAGAGATGAGTTATCTGAAGGACACTGGTGAACCTTTACTTCTGTCCAAATCCTATGCCGATGTTAACAAAACACCCATTTTCAGATGCTGAGTCACCTCTTGAGCCATTTGCAGACGTTAAGGTCCCTCTCGGGGTCTTTCGAAATGTTATAAAGCCCCCTCTCTCGGGCCCTACCACGACGACAAGGTCCCTGGGCTCTCATTATACTAACAAAAATTTGATGAACATATATGAAAAATCCTTGACAGTTAGAAATTTTAGATATCAAGGAAGCTATGGCTGGGACGAAACGGCCTCACTAACAACCGGGCCTGGACATGGTGTACTTAGGTGACCTCAAAGTTGCTAAGGCCAAGAACTAGTTTCCATAAATTTGATTGGGCCAAGCTGTGGTCTATTTGTGGTCTCAAAGAACATTGGCCACAATCTACAGGTGATTAATGGCCAGTGAAAGGGGCCACATTTTGATTCGATTCATCTCATTGTTCATCGCAGACTGTCTGGCTTAGAATTTCAATCACTTCCGGTCGATAGTTTTTATTATGGAAATATACTGACGTGCACCTAATGACCTCTTGCGTAACAAGTGAACAGGAGCGAGTCTTTGATCGACCGCCTTTGATGTCCCGCTTCTTGACCTTCTACTTTTCCGATCAGTTACCATGATCTTTTATAAATACTTCTGGGTGTCTATTTTACTCAGCACATTCCAGATGACTGAGTAGTAGACTACATTATGTTACAGAAGATTATTTTGTATTGTGTTTCATTGGAACTTATTGCATGGCATTGCATTCTTTGTATTGCATAACATTGCGTTGAATTACATTGACGTCGTATCTGTATTGCATTGCAAAGCATTGCATTGTATTTCATTGCATTGTATAACACTGTTCTGATTGCATTTGCAGTGCTTAAAAAGTTAAACTGACCGATTGATTTATTGATTGATCGATCGACTAATTTATTGATTGACTAATTGATTGATTTATTGATTGATTGATTTGTGGAATGACTTACATATGGGGCGATTTAACTGGCATATGTAAAAATATTTGACTTTCGTTTGCAACTGAAACTCCGAAAAAATGCGATTAAACATCAGCAACGATTCTAATCCGCTCCTGAAACCCGGAGTAAACTAAACTTGAACTGAAACCGGTTTCACAAGACAAGGAAGTAGTCTCTGATAAAACAGTCATTCTTCCTATTCGTTCATTAAGAGGATTGTTTTTTTGTAAAACAATAGGCAAATACTTTAAAAATAATCGACGTGTATTGAAACTGTAATGGGATATTTTTGTAGCGCCAGTTCAAGAAACTCCTTACTCAGAGGTAGTCAATTAAGAACCGCAATCGTAATCCCCAAATTTCTAAAGCGCTACTATGAAGTTAAGCGCAGGGCACCAGCTTATTCACGAGCGCTGCGTCATATCAGATGGTCAAAGGGGTTGTCCTGAGATCGATGTCCAGTGGAGGTCAGAGTCCGGTTGCCAGAGACCAGAGAGAGGAGGAAGAGCAGCTGTTACGGTGGGGTTCGTTGAGGACTAGTAACCTTAGAAGGCGGATGATCGGATGGATTAGGGTAGGAATTCTTGAAGAGATGAGACTTAAGCTTGGAATGAGGCGATGAGTAGATGAGCCTGAGACAGAGGACGATGAGTGAGTATTGCTGGAGGAACTGAAAATATGCGGAATTCAGAGGGAAGTTCGTTCCAGAGATTAGGTACAGTGTGGGAGTTTGATCGGTTGGAGAACTTGAGGCGAGAGCGCATGGGCGGCGATCTAGGGGAGGACGGGGGGACATGTCCCCCACCTTTAAGAGTGGGGGACACTCCATGCATTTGCCCCCCCCCCCCACATTTTGAAGAAAGACGAAAATAGGCGGAGAAATGTAATTGCGCGTGAGGGTTTTACGCAGCGTTTTTGACCAGACGAGGTAAAAAGAATTTTTTTAGGAGAAGTGTCCCCCCAAATTATGAGAAAGAAGAGTGAATTCGTCAAAAAAGTTAACATGTTTTAGACGAAGAAATCATAAAAAGAAAAGGGTTATTGTTGTGAGACGGGAAAAGTAGTAAAACGTGGCGAATGACTAAAAAAAAAGGTCATCAACTTTTTTTCGAGATGAAATCGATATTTTGTGGAGATGAATTGGTGGAAATGAAAGTGGGGAAAAAAGTTATAAGTGAAGAAGTGGGGATAAAAGAGGATAGTGTAAGAAAAAATTTTAAAAAGAGGTGAAGGACTAAAAAAGGTCATCAACTTTTTTCGGAGATGAAAGCGAAATTTTTCGGAGATGAAGTGGCAGAAAATTTTTTGGGGGGACAAGATTTTCCAAAACCTGTCGTCGACGAGATAGTGGCCGACTTTGTCCCCCCCCCACCTCTCAGACAAGATCGCCGCCACTGCGAGAGCGACTCGGGAACGGGAGAGAGTGAGATTACAGGCGGATCGAGTGGCTGGATGGTGAAGAGTTCTCAAAGGTACTGGGGCTGGGAGTAGGCCTAATGCAGCGTGTAGGTTAGCTATAGAACTTTGAAATCGATGCACTCATAGATTTTCAACCAGTGGAGTGATTTAAGGAAGGGAATGATATGATGATGCTTGTTGTCCTGGTGACAGCTCGGGTGATTAAGTTCTGGATAAGTTGTAGAGGCTTACTTTGTGTCACATCTAGAAATATCAAAAATAGATGATGCAACACATTCGTATTCAGCAGAAGTTTTTCTTTACAAGTTTACTTACATGTGTCTAATGTCTATACGCATGTTTGCCACCTTGCTTGTGTATCGTTAATCGTGTTTACCACTCTAATGTTACACGTGTTTACCATTTTACCATGTTTTACCGCATTACATGTTTACCGTTACACGTGTCTACCGAATTGCTGCTATATCTGTTTACAACTTTACTACCACTGTAGTACCGTTACACTTATTCACCACTTTCTTGTTTATAGTCTATATAAACATGTTAAATTATAATATCAATTTTATTATTATAAATATTATCCTTTGCTAAGCGTGGAGCGTTTCTTTTTTGTCTTTGGAAACATATTATGTGATAAGTCTTGCTTTGATATTATTGAATGTTCTGACAACTTAAGTTTGTCTGAAATTATTTTTATGGTGCAGTTTTTTGCGAACAGCTTGTAGTTAAGCAATGCGTCCTAAGTGACCTAAAACCCTGCGAGGTTAAAGCTCATTTAAATCTGGCGCAGGTCGCCCTAATCTAGGTCACGTCATTAAGAATGGCTCGTGTGTAATCTTACCTTTATTTGAGGACAAAGGTGGTAGAATCGACTTTCTTGCAGGACATGAAGCCACTTATGGCAGGTAGATTGAACTGTGATTCAGACTCTTACGTAAAGTACTGTAACTGTAACTGTACGTAATGCACTGAATATCACAGTAATTGATTTTCAGACTGGTTTTGCAATGACCTAAAGAGAAAGAAAAACCGTTATTGGTATTTTTCTTGCATAAAGTTGTGTAGGCCTACTAAAGCTAGTTTTGCAGTAACCCGATGTGAAAGAAACACTCTTATTCGTCTTTTTGCATACAGTTGTTTTCTGGCGTTACATAAATTTACTAATACGTTACAATGTAAAAGGGAGACTTTAAAAAATAGGTTACTGTTGAATACCTGACTGTATGTTGATGAAATCCCGTAGCATCCTCTGATTCTGGCTATTCGTCTCCAGATAGCAGATTCGTCTATGGACCTGATCTATTTGTAATCTAATCTTGAACTTCTATAGCGCCGCAAAAGGCATACACCGCTGGTGGCTTCTAAGTAAACCCTAATCTCAAAAGAATTATCCATTCGACGGAACCAAATCGTCAAAATCCCTGTCTTATATATTTCATTGACATCTTGTGAAACGTATGATATTTACATTGTACAGATTTTAATGGTGGAATGATGTCGTTTGCTTTTCATGGAACATTGTTGAAAATTGGCAAACTGTTTTTAATCGGAAGAAAATGTGAACATAGTTTAAATCTTTGTGACTTGTCTCATTTTAATTACACATGGGTGCAAATTGCAGGAGAAAAAGTTACCTAAAAAAACTATAAGAGTCTTAGAGAATCGTCCCCATTACTGGGTCAGGTTATTCCAATCAAATGTAAAAGCACACGTTTTACTATAGCGCCAGTGTGGCCTCGACCAGTCCATGTTTAATTAATGAATTAATGAATTGATGGGGTGAGCTCCTTCATCACCTCTCCCGTTTGAATTGGTGCAAAAACCCATTTAAGGCCTCTGTGTACGGAACGTGCTAGCTGAGATTTGAATCTCTTAAACAAGCCGCCATCGGTGTGTCAACCGGCATCCGCACTTACAGAAGTGCATGGGACGTACGTTCTAACCGATGTAGCTACCACAGCCATGCAGTTTGCACAAAGCGATAATAATCTGCCTGCATTCTTTCCGCCTCTGCTCATTAACCTTTCCGCAACAACATTCCAAGCACATTCAGTTTGGATGCTATGTAAGTCTTACACCGTTGTTGCGTTCCCAATTCAGCTGTAACCTGACCTGACCTGACACAGAAACTGACCTCAACATCTGCCCCATCAAAAGTTAAAACGACAAATGGGTTGCATGCACTTGTCAATACGTTTCTGTGTCACACACATAGGGCCCTACAGTCGTGAACAGGTCTCCATGCACGCTTGTTCCGCACACATCAATAGAAATCTTTCAAAGCGTGGTTTCTAATGTTGTTACCATTCGGCTAAAGCGCGTGAACAAGTAGGTTTGGTAGTCTGTGTTTAACGCCACTGTATAATAATAATAAAGATGATTAGCGTCACTCTCCTCCTTTATTTAGGCTTGGGACTGGCACTACCAGAATTTATTATCCTTGGCCTCCCGACCAGATCAAGAGAATCCCCGTCCCTCCATACACCTTTCGACTAACTCTTCATCTCTCACTTTTACCTCCGACTCTCCTGTGCGCAATCTTGACACTACGTTTGATCCATATCTCTCCTTCTCTAACCACACCTCCAACCTCTCGCGCACCTGCATCATGCATATTCATGACCTCCGCCTCATTCAACCCATGCTTGACATTCAAGTTGCATCCACCATCACTACATCCATTGCCCACTCCAAGCTTGATTACTGCAATTCTCTTTCCTCAACCTCGAATTCACGCAAATTAAGCGTGTAAAACTCATGCAAAATTCTCTCGCCCAACTGTCACCAGGACACCCAAGCATCGCCATATCACAACCGTTAAATAAATAATCACTGACTGCATTGCATGATCAGTGTTTAATCTAGTCCCCTCTTCTGGGAGGGGAAACATCTTGAAAAAGTCTCTCACTTTTCCTAATTTCATCTTTTTTTAGTCCTTCGTCCGATTTTTTAGATTTTTAAAACTTTTTCTACAGCAATTACTCTCTCACAAAACGTTGATGACCTTTTTTAGGAATTCTTCTCTCTGGGGGAAACCATGTATCCACAAGTATCCTGGGGGGGGGGAATTTTCCTCCTCTAAAGGTCTCTACATTGTAATATTGCTGGCCTCTGGGGGAACATAAATCCTGGGGGGTACATTTCCTCCCCAAAGGCGTCTAGATTAAACACTGCATTGCATTCACTTGAAAGTCCTATCGCTCAGTCAATTTCTTCATATCGCACTCCACTTCGGAATAATTTTTCAAATCGCTTGCATCGCTCCGTCTCAATGAACTGGTGTTCTAGGTGTTGACGGATTACGACCCGATTTTTGGTGCGCCATCAGTTCAGCATTGTGCATTATACGCGGGTATTATAGAAGTTACAAGTTAATAATAATAACAACAATAGTACTAATAAATTAATTATAAATTATTTATAATAGTACTTTAATAATAATAAATAAATGATAAAGTAATAATAATAAGAATATT
Source organism: Allolobophora icterica (assembly GCA_963556255.1). Taxonomy (NCBI): domain Eukaryota; kingdom Metazoa; phylum Annelida; class Clitellata; order Crassiclitellata; family Lumbricidae; genus Allolobophora; species Allolobophora icterica. Next base: position 12,392,465 of record OY744602.1, read on the forward strand.
AGTAATTTAATAATAATTTATAATAACAATGATACTACTACTAATAAATTAATAATAAATTAATAATCATGATGAAAATAAATTAATAAAGATACAGCTGAGGAATAGTTCTTTTTAGCGTAATGCTATCATGACTGAGAATAGATTCTTCGTTATAACCTCAGATTTCTGGCAGGTGCTCAACTCAGTCTACTGAAACAACTAGCTACTCTTTAATCATCCACGGTACAAATTTGTAATCGTAATTGTAATTGTAATGATGGCAGTTAATATGGCACCGGAACACATTAAGGTGCTTCACATTGTCAATTGTCAGCGCTATAGACCATGGGAGTTAACTAACTAAGAGATTTGGTTAGCAGATGGGTGGGTTTAGGTACGGTAGGCACGCAGGCATCCACTCAGACACACCCACACATACATGAGCGATTGGGGTAGGTGTGGGTGTCATGGGTAGGTGGGTGCAGGCTGGTATGTTAGAGAGAGGGTGCGTCCGATGTCCAGGAGGTCGATAGCGACGCATTGACTATAGCGATCGACGATGGAACGGTGTTCCATTGTTCCACGACGGACCTGTTCCCATCGCTTTGTCTCTGTCTGTCTTTCATACATGGAACCGTCGTCCGGAACATCGGTCGCAGATCGTCGCAGAACAATGCCAGCGCTGGCACCACGATTCCATTTATTAGAGAGAAGTCGACGCATCAGGAGACGGACTCGCAGACAGAACGGAAAACGCCAGGCTCATCAACTATGCGTAAAACCATTCAACCGTATCCAGCGTCAATACTCAGCCGTCGCAAATACATATACATACGCACGCCTATGCACACATAATATATACTATATATACACACATATATATATACGCATACAAATGCACATACAAATATACATATGCATGATTCCATCCATCTTCCCATACAGGTGCTTATATAATTATATTGTTACGAGTTGGAGAGGGATCGCGGGAGGGGGCTCGTTGAAGCTGCCGGAACAATACTCCTGAATACGAGAGCCGGACCCCCCCCTCATCTGTTACGAGTTATGAGTTGGACGCTTGAGCGCATTTTCCACATTTCTTGTTAAATTTGTTCGAAAACGGTTCGAAGGTTAAAAAAACTGCGGAGGAGCACTCACGCCTCCAGGTCATAACATTTTACAATACCTCGATCCGTCTTTCACGCTCACACAACCTTGCACCATACACCGCAGTCCTAAGTAGGCCTAATTGTCATTATGAATACCGGTATTTGTATGTATATGAACTATATTTTGTATCCACGTGTCTGTGGTCATTTATACGTAAATAATATATATGCATGCATATTAGTTTATGAGTCCAATGTGTAGTTTTATATACAGAGCCAATTGCCGTCATACAGCTGGAACGTGTAATAAATAATAACATAGACCGATGATAAAATAATAATAAACTGTGGAGTAGAAGACTCAATAAAAGAACAAGATCATGTAGGATCACATTAAAGACCATATAATATCATACAAGAACCCATGTATGCAAATAATTACATGTTTCTCTTATACAGGCTAATGACGTCATGTAACGGTCACTTGTGTGCCCTTGCTTCCATAGATACTCCTCAAGATCGCGTGGTAGGTCTAACTCTGCGGATCAAAAACTAACGATCACCAAGAATTATAGTTGGATTCTGTGCCGATCAAAACCAATGATTAACAAGTGCAGTTGGCTCGTTAGAGGATCAAAGAAAGTGATTAGCACTTACCAATAGTTCTTACGATGAGCAAAACCAACGATAAACAACTTGTTGACAACAAGTAGGCCTACAGTTGGCAATAATTGAGGGAATCAAAATCAAATTGTCAACAGGTACAGTTGGCTCTTAGAGGATCAAAGAAAATTATGAGAAAGTATCAATCAATCAAGCAATCAAGCAATCAAACAATCAATCAATCTTTATTGAACCACCGTTGAAGTACCGTTGGCTCTTGTGGGAACAGCTCGTGGCTAGGATATTTTGCGCCGGGGACGAACTATGAAATTGGCGCCTCCTACCTGTTTTATTTATTTCACATTTTCAGAAACATCGAATGGCAATTTAAATTCTTATGAAATAAAAAATTAAAAATACAAACTGATAGTTTAACATACTTAAGTTCTGTAAATCTGTAAAAGTTGTGTTTAAAAAGTCAATCAATTGAAATTATACATGCATTGTGGGTTTGTCATTTGTCATGAGTAGGCCTACACGGTGCCCCTTAATCAGGCCTGGATTAACTATGGTTCCACTGGGTCCCAGGACCCAGGCCTACCAAACATATCATTAATATGGGGCCTACCATTGGCAGTAGTATGTTGCCTTACATTTTTTAACTAATATATCAGTTTTTTAAACGTGCTAGTTTTACTGCCAAATGCCAACGATAATTCACTTGCAAGTGGACGGCCAAGAGATTTGTGACCGTTCACGACAGTTACTCTGCTGAGGCTGCTTATAGCCTCTAGCCTCTTCTACCCATCACCGTCGGGCGTGACCCAATAAAAGGGCCATATTCTGCTAAATACTATAGACATCCTAAAAATTTCCATTGTTTGCATTGCCAAATATTTCGGTAGATTCCCTAAATACAAATCCGTGATGAGATAAATTTCTCGGTAGACACAACTCTCCGCAGTACCTCTTTCAGTGATGGGCAATAATTAACTAAAAAGTTGCTAACTTTAAGTTAAAATTTTTAGTTAAACTAAAAAAATAGTTTAGTTAAAACCATAGTTTAACTAAAAAAATTTAGTTGCTAACTAAAATGTTTAACTAAAAAATCAGCAATATGCAACTATTTTCCACTGTCAACAACTCAACACGAAACTTATTGATTAACACTGCATAGTTTTAGCATTAACAGCCTGTGTTTTCGAATTCATACATTACTTACAGTATGCCTGTAACTGTATGCTAGAGAAGTACACATTGCATAGTTTGAAGGTGAAATTGTAATTGACGCTCTGCATTATTACAGTTCACTTGTCTTAACCTCTGTTATTGTGAAAATGTTTGTCGTAAAAATTTGGAAAAAGTTCAACTACTTTTTTTTAGTTTAGTTAACTAATTTCCAAAATCAGTTGTCAACTTTAGTTAAACTTTTTTTAGTTGGAAAATCGTTTTAGTTTAATTTTTAAAGAATAGTTTAGCGCCCATCACTTACCTGTTTAAGATCTACGATGGGATAAGGCAGACTGACAAATTTAACACTTATAAACATTGAGTGTGAAACTGTGCAACGGCTAGATTTTCATGACATTATTGGCAGTTTTTCTGTTCTGAAAGCACGTCGTAAACAGTTTTAAATTCATAAATGTCCGTGCTATAGTTTAGATTTTGTCACCATTTATTGATTGAACGCAAGGGCGGCAATCCCGGGGGTCGAGGTGGACAAGACCCCACCTCTAAGAGTGGGGGAACATACTATAGAGTTGGCCCCGAATTTGAAGAAACATCCAAAAAAGGTCAATAAATTTTGTTCGCGCCGTGAGCGCGAAAAAATTTGTTCACCTCTTTTTTGACCAGATCGGTTCAAAAGTGTCCCTTGTCTCCCCATCTGCCAAACAAGATCGCCGCCAGTGATTGAATATATGTTATGGGGGCCTAGGCCTACTAATTATACAATTTTGGAACCAGGCATACAAAATGTTAATCCGGCCCTGCCCTTAGTGTTCAATTGGGTGCCAAACTCATACCTGACAACTGGTTTGTAAGTTATGAGGATAACTGGATATTTCTGGGCGTCAAAATTAAATCTTATAAATTTATTTAAAGTTAGTAAGTTAAATTGCATCAAAATTAAGAGTAAAATTATTAATTTAACCCTCATTTTGGTTCCCCCTTCCTACACATGTCCCCCTGCTACCTCCCCCTAGACACGCCTCGGTGTGGGAATCAACAACAAATGATCATTATGTACAGTAAGTTGGCCCTTGCGTGGCTCTTAAGCAAACTCGTTCATAGATTTATATAACACCCCTTCAAGAGAACTACTCAAATAATCAGCAAGTACAGTAGGCTCTTGCATGGATCAAAATCAATGATCAGCAAGTATAGTTGTCGCTTACGATGATCAAAGAAAGTGATTAGCAAGTACCGTTAACTCTTACGATGATCAAAACCATTGATCAACAAATACAACTGGCTCCTGCGGGGATCAAAAACAAATGATCTTCATTACATAGAGTTCTGTGGCTGGGGAGTCAGCTGTTGGAGAAAGCAAGAGGCAATCACTTTTACACGTCAACGGCGATCGCACATATAATAAGACCTAGACACAATGCGAGACAATGCAATACAATACAATCCAAGACAATACGCGAGACGCAGGCGTCTGTATAGATCGTCATACATGAACAGTCCTTATGCAATAATAATTAGCCGACTCTGTAGGCATGTATAGGCGCACTCACACCTAGACACACCTAGACACACATAGACACACACAGACACACAGACACACGTCCACACGCACTCTCGCGCGTGAGTGCACATACACAAAGCAATGAACCATCGAACACATTTAATGCTCTTCTATTGTTATTTCGAACACTACAGACCTACAGATTCAACTTAATTATTATGCAATGCAGCTGCTACTACTACTTTTACTACTACTATACTACTACGCTACTACTACTACTACTACTACTACTACTACTACTACTACTACTACTACTACTACTACTACTACTACTACTACTACTACTACTACTACTACTACTACTACTACTACTACTACCACAACTACCATTATCACTGTAGCTATTCTTTGTAATTGTAATCATAAATTTATCTAGCGCTTCTCCAAGAGAGAGAGATTCACGAGAGGCTATCCGGACCTAATGACGGAAAACCAAGATCGAACAAAATAATTTTAAAGCGCCGCTTACGGTTTGTTTACACAATTGGTTGAAGGAAGATATTTGAACGTAGGCCTAAGCAAGACTACTAATATGAACACATAACTACCAACTGTTAATAATACTATTTAAAGATAAACAACTAATACTGTTAATTTTGTATTTGTCATTATTTATTGGGGAATATATTTAATCACAATTAACTATTCATTAATCGTTAATTCTTTAATAGTTAACTATTAAAATAAATTTAATCGTTAACAGCTCTACCGAGAAGTGATAGACGGATAAGATGACAGATGACGGTGCATGGGCGATTATTGTTGGTGGATCTGAGAATCTGTGAAATTCAGGAGAGAGATCGTTTCAGAGTCGAGGTGTTGCGTGGTGTGCGTATCGGTTGGAGAAGCTAAATAGTGTAGTCTAAAGTAATGTAAATCTCCAACATTGCTCAGCGCCACACAAGAGCCACGGCAGGCAGACCAACTTCACCGGCGCTATATCAAATCAAGTCCCCGATAGCCAGGCTGCCTTGTCGTATTGTAGCGCAGGAGTAGAATGACATGTGAGATTGACAGGTGACGGGAGAAGGAAAAGGTTTATGGGAAAGGATGAGGTAATGCGGAATGGTGAAGAGTTCGTCAAGCATTGTTGAAAGTAACTGTTGTTGGTTATTTATAGGACCTGTTATAATCTTGGAATTGTTCTCTTTAATGTTGCGTGTAATTGTTGTTAATGTTGCAATTAGTCGCTTGGCTGATTTCGATTGTATTGTTATGTATGTAGAAATTTATAAAGCACCTCTCGTAGAATAACTATTCAGAGGCGCTCTCAGCATTATTGATATGCGTTGGAGTTGATTAGGGTAAGTGTTTACGATCGAAATTTAGGTCTGTATTTATTTGTCGTAAAAATTTCGGTTTGAATGTTTTAAGAGTGAGAGGGAGCCGATGAGGTGAGGACGGTTTAGGGGAGGAATGGAAGGTAAGTAAGTATATTTTAATTCTCCGAGGGAAGTAGAGAGAAAGGAAGAGAGAAAGGGAGAGGGAGGTAGCGAAGGGAGAGAGGTAGGGAGTCAGAGAGGGAGGCAGGAATGGAAGGGAGGGGCAGAGATACGAAGAGCAAGAGATAACGCAGAAAGACAGAACGAGAGAGGGGAAAGAGACAGGTAGATAGATACACGTAGATAAATGGATGGATAGATAGATAGATGGATGGATGGATGGATGGATGGATGGACGGACGGACGGACGGACGGACGGACGGACGGACGGACGGACGGACGGACGGACGGACGGACGGACGGACGGACGGACGGACGGACAGACAGACAGACAGACAGACAGGATGAGAGGAGAGAACGAGAGATATGAAAAAGGTGAACCTTGCCCTCTTCTTAACTCTCCCACTTCTTCATTCCCCTCTCTTTCTCCTTTTCATCTGTCTGTCTGTCTGTCTGTCTGTCTGTCTGTCTGTCTGTCTGTCTGTCCGTCTGTCCGTCCGTCTGTCTGTCTGTCTGTCTGTCTGTCTGTCTGTCTGTCTGTCTGTCTGTCTGTCTGTCTGTCTGTCTCTGCATCTTCGTTGAGATCGATCAGCAAAGCGCGTTCCAGTCTCGCGCTCTTTGTCGTCTCTCACAATGCCCGCTAGATGGCCGCATCGATCGTCACGCTCGACTGAAAGCCGAGCACAAACGACCGTGACACCCCCACCGGTGGACCACCGCCCCACCGCCTTAGGTGCCCGGTCGAGTGAAGGAGGGACTGACTCTTTTCCTTCCTATGACCGTCAATGGTCCCTTTCATTCGGTGATGATATCGACCTATCTGTGTATGTGTGCGTGTGTGTGTGTGTGTCTCTCTGTTATATATCTGTGTGTGTCTCTCTGTATGTCTGATTGTGTCTTTGTGTGTATCTGTCTCTGTCACTCTCGGTCTGTCTCTACCTCTTGTCTCTGTCTGTCTTTGTCTGTATGTCTTTGTGTGTATCTGTCTCTGTCCACTCTCGGTCTGTCTCTACCTCTGTCTCTATCTGTCTTTGTCTGCTATGTCTTTGTGTGTATCTGTCTCTGTCACTCTCGGTCTGTCCTGTACCCTCTGTCTCTGTCTGTCTGCCTGCCTGTCTCTCTGTCTCTCTGTCTCTCAGTCTCTGTCTCTGTC